>OW121754.1:6257336-6865063 GCA_933228765.1 Miltochrista miniata | reverse complement strand
AAGGGCACGTTCTCACTATGTCAGGGCATTATTTTTGGGACTTCTGTCGTCTCTAGCTGTTCCTGTCATACCGACTGTTTATCGTCAATGTATCGTCCAAATCTTTAATTATTTACACTCGGTTTTCCCAAACGCCTATAGTATGGGGTTATTTAAAAGGGGTCTAAGAAGGTTTTTACAGGTTCGGCAGCGCGAGTGTGGCGCCTCCGGTGTTGCAAACGTTCATAGGCTGCGGTGACCACCAGTCCTTCTGGTGGGCCGTATGCTTGTCTGCCACCTTAGTGGTATAAAAGAAAACTCATAACCAAAGGTCCACATATTTACGCTGAACGACTCGCATATTTAGCTGTTCCCATTGAATATAAATTTTTGCACACGTCGTTTACGTCATAACTATTTTTAAAGTTTTAAGACCGTCCTACTACGAAGTTCTTGGCAATTAGTCGTCCTACCACCATTACAAATACACAAACTACGACTCTACAATGTCTTACATAGTTTTCCAAAATAAAAACCACGGCAATCCATAGATTTCTTAAGTCGTGATAAGAACAGATAAACATCATATTTTACTGCACTGTGTAGTTTATAATATTACTCAAATAGATACTCAAATTCCATAATAACACTTTATTACCCATTTAATTAATAACGTGCAATTAGATACAGCGTAGTAGGTAGGCAGAGTATAAACTTTCCTCACTAATCAATCAACACACATTCAAAATCGATTAAGTTCTCGTTAGCTTTAATATCGAGTCGATTTGTTCGTATTATTGCGGTTTGAAGGTATTTTATATAATTGAACCACCAATGCTGCAAGCTGCATCATAATAAAGGAAGACCTTGAAACCCTGAAGACTTGTATGTGTTTATGAGATGGCTCATGGCTCTGTTATTAGTATCACAGGCACATTTAACATAATGACAATTTATCACGGTGACAGATGCAGTTCAAAATGCTGTCGCTCGACGACTGTCACATTTTGTTCTAAGCTCCGCACACTGGGCAACATGTCGCCGAAACTCCCCTAGCTTATCGCAGTCGCGGCGACATGTCGCCTAGTGTGCGCCTGCTGTTAATCTTACCCTTTCCTTTTAATTTGGTCAACTAGATATCAAGAGAAACGCTTGAGCTGTCTGCAAGTAATGGCCATTTGATACTACTACCTTATCAATCTCTCTAGCGGCAAATACGGTCCTATACCTACTTATTTAATTGTTCACCTATCGTGTTGGGTTACAATATTAATAAACTAAATTAAAAAAAAAAATATTTCCTAAATTCAAAAAAATAAAAATATTAAGTATCCTAAATTCAAAAAAATATTATGTTCCGAAATTTCTCATTATTTTGTTTATAAACAACAGCGTAACTTCGGTATTAAAGTTTTAATCGTTTAACTTTTATCTTGTTTTAGACAAATTTTATTTAGCCTTGGTGTCAAAATAAATCGTAATATTTATCGGTGAACAATATCCAGTTATCTAAATCGATTTAGGATTGAGAGTGCAGTAGCGATCTCAAGTGGAATATGATCAATTCAACAGATTATATCTGTTTAAAGTGTGTGTGAGATCACGTATCTCTGTAAGTAGTGTGTAATGTGGCGATCAATTCAGATCAAATCGTATGGTGTCAATTTGAAGAAATATCTGTACATCTGTGTCATTTGACTATAAGTGATGTGTATTGTGGGTTGACCGTGTTAATGTTGTAATTGATCGTGTCTCACCTTTATCTCCGAAGGGGTAGGCAGACCTATAATAATATGCCCGCATTTCATGAACCTTTGACTTTGCAAATATTGCAACGCGGCAAATAGATTCTGCAGGCTTTTTCCCGGAAACCGCTTACAAAGTGCCTTTCGAAGTACGGAAAAGCTCGTAAATTAAATAGCACAATCGGTCAGGTTTGACCATGATATACAAATCGATGCGCAAGCGGGGCTTCTAGCGATTTCAATCCAGGACAAAACCACAATTTAGAAATGATAGTACCTGTTTATTACTTGGAAAGTTGTACATGAAGTAAGTACTCATCTTTAGTCACGAACTTTATGAGTAAAACGTTTGTAAAACAACCGACAATAATCCGTTGTTGTATCTCCACTAGTTAGGTGGTTAAATATACTTATTTTGTAGTTAGTGGTACAATAGAGGCCGCAGTGGTAGTCAAAGTCTTTTTGGAGTACTGGGACATCCTTCCGAGGGCTTACCCGGGGCTCCCGACCGTAGGCAGTGGACGAGCACCGTGTGGTTTTAATCGGTAAGAGTCCAGCATAGCATCCATGAAGGATTTCCACACGTTGAAAAAAATTGTGTACAGTAGTCGTGAGTTGCAAGACAGACTGATCGACTTTCCGGAACAATAAAATAATTTCCACTATTCTACACTCGAGAGCAATGAATCCGGGTCACTTAAAGAATCCTAAAAATCTCGGAAACTAAAAATGCTAGGTTAATGCAATAAATTGTATTTAATAGACAATGTAATACTCCTTAAATGAAGGTATTAAAACTTCTTAGTTATTGTAAAGTTATATCATAAAAAAATCAAATTTGAAAAAGGGCCACTTTCGAAGATGGAACTACGAAATTACAGCATTTGGTGTTGCTTTTGTTTGTAATCTGTCATTTATGTGGGTACATAAACCATGTTGATAGTGCTCTATATTCATTAATCAAGCTGAAATTATGTCGCTTACGCCTGAAGAATGCACCAGAATACTTACAATGCTGGAAACCGGCCGGAGTCAGCGCGATACAGCCAGGACTGTCGGTGTGTCGCTGTCAACAGTACAAAGAGTTCTCCGACGTTACGAAGAAACTGGTTCTAACCTACGCAGACCAGGAACGGGCAGAACCAGGTGTACCACAGCACGAGAAGACCGATACTTGGTGAACACCATGCTTCGAAATCGCTTTCTCACAGGAACTGAACTCACCAATCAGTTTCGACGCCTCGGAGGAAGTAACCCAAGTGCATGGACAGTAAGACGTCGGCTTGCTGAATCTAACTTAAAACCCCTTAGACCTGCAAACGGCCCTAAACTGGAGCGTGGGCATCGTATTTCGAGACTAAGGTATGCCCAGAGCCACGTAAATTGGAGTATTGAAGATTGGTCAAAAGTTATGTTCTCCGACGAATCAAAATTTATGCTCTACAAGCACGATGGAAGACACAGAGTGTATCGAAGACCAGGGGAAAGATCACGCAAGCATGCATCGAAGAAAAAGTAGCCTACGGTGGTGGGTCTGTACTTGTGTGGGCCGGAATTTCTTCTGAAAGTCGCACAGAGCTGGTGATCATAGAAAACGGCTCTTTAACTAGCGTAAGATATGTGGAAGAAATCCTCAATGATCACGTTGGTCCATTTATGGTCAATTTAGGTGAGGATGCTATATTTATGCATGACAATGCCCGACCTCATACAGGTAGGATTGTGAATGACTACCTTCAAGAGATGAACATTACTCGTATGGAGTGGCCAGCGCGCAGCCCGGATATCAACCCGATCGAGCATGCTTGGGACGAGCTAGGCAGATGCGTAAAACAACGAAACCCTCCCCCAATCACGCTTCGTGAGCTCAAAATTGCTCTCACAGAGGAATGGGAGAATATTCCCCAAAATCGTATAAGGAACTTGGTGTACAGCATGCCAAACCGCGTAAACGCAGTAATGGAAGCACGAGGAGGCAATACGAAGTATTAAAATTCAAGAAAATCGTAATAAAGTTCAAAAATTTCATGTTTCCTATTTTTGTTTTAAGGAGAGATCGGCAGTTTTTTCTTTATGTAATTTTGTGTTAATAAAATGTATGGTGACTCATATTTTTTTTACTTTCATTTAAGGAGTATTACATTGTCTATTAAATACAATTTATTGCATTAACCTATCATTTTTAGTTTCCGAGTTTTTTAACATTCTTTAAGTGACCCGGATTCATTGCTCTCGAGTGTAGTTCTGTACATACTTAAAGAAACTAATCTAAAAGTAAATTATAAGAAAACCTCAAGGGCAGTAAGCTATTATCATCAAAGTACCTGCGTGCGCGCCGGTCGGCGGACGTGAGAAAGGCGAGGCCTTGCCCCGGGTTCCTCTGGTAACAATGGGAGAGTGCCAACACTGGACCAATTAAAGGTTTTAAACTAGACCGTTCGGCTTGTGATCCTGTCCAATACAGCTTTGGATTTAAGAGTAAACTTAAATGGTATTGTATTCTGTAGGTAAATTGTGTGCCAATTACTGATCATATTTAAGATTATCGATCAACTTACCCCCATTAAAGTTCAATTAAGCCTAGGCAACAACAACCTGATTTATTAACAAGCTCGTTAACTAAAATTGTATGTTTATTTTAGTGTTAGACAGCTACCGAATTCTAAAAGAGTGGTCTTATAAATTTAACTACCTACCTACATACCTCTACCATGTGGCACTGAATCTCCGATTTAGATGAGTTTTCTTTCTGGTTGATAGTGATAGCTTTTAGACAATAATTTCCACTATTCTAGTTAGATATTATCATCAAAGTACCTGCGTGCGCGCAGGTCGGCGGACGTGAGAAAGGCGAGGCCTTGCCCCGGGTTCCTCTGGTAACAATGGGAGAGTGCCAACACTGGACCAATTAAAGGTTTTAAACTAGACCGTTCGGATTGTGATCCTGTCCAATACAGTTTAGGATTTAAGAGTAAACTTAAATGTACCTAGTTGTATTCTGTAGGTAAATTGTGTGCCATTTACTGATAATATTTAAGATTATCGAACAACTTACCCCCAATAAAGTTCAACTAAGCCTAAGCAACAACAACCTGATTTATTAACAAGCTTGTTAACTAAGAATGTATCTTTATTTTAGTGTTAGACAGCAACCCAATTCTAAATGAGGGGGTCTTATAGATTTGACTACCTACCTACTTACCTCTACCATGTGGCACTGAATCTCGGATTTAGATGAGTTTTCTTTCTGATTGCTACTGATAGTTTTTTGACAATAATTTCCACTATTCTAGTTAGCTATTATCATCAAAGTACCTGCGTGCGCGCAGGTCGGCGGACGTGAGAAAGGCGAGGCCGTGCCCCGGGTTTCTCTGGTAACAATGGGAGAGTGCCAACACTGGACCAATTAAAGGTTTTAAACTAGACCGTTCGGCTTGTGATCCTGTCCAATACAGCTTAGGATTTCAGAGTAAATTTAAATGGTATTGTACTCTGTAGGTTAGTTTTGTGCCATTTACTGATTATTTTTAAGAACTTACCCTCTTAAGTTCAACTAGGTCTAGGCAACAACAACCTGATTTATTGACAAGCTTATTAAATAAGATTTTGTCTTTAGTCCGACATTCGACAGATGTAATACACAATTCAAAAAGAGGGGTCTTATACCCATTTGTGCTTTTTCAGTTTAAAAGCAGGTTTCTGGGCATAGACATGCTGTTTCAAAAACGATTCTGCCGTTAATTATTGATGGGTTAGTAGAGCTTCTGTTTTTATTTTGTCAACTAAATCTGACTTTTATGGAAAATAACGAGTTCCTGTCACCTGAACTACAATGATTATTAAAATATTCACCATAATCCACTTGCATTCGCGAGTATGCAAATTATTTCGGAATGCAAACGCTAACCAATCACACAGCAGCAAAAAAAAAATTCCCTGATGATGATACAACAAAAATACTACAACCATAGAGTAAAAAGTTCTCACGGTCAAACGAAATAAATGGTACGGTCTCTTAAAATGTCGTACCAAAAAAGTAAAATGATTGATGGAGTTTGATCAAATATATTCTTTGCTTCATTGATGTGATGTAATGTAATGTACCTATTAATCCTATGGAGTGATACCAGTTATTATTACAAACCACATTGTTCATAATAGTTATGTATAAAATTTGCCCATCTACTTATACTATTAACTAGCTGATGCCCGCAGCTTCGTCCGCGTAAAATTTGTTCCCTTTCCCGTTTGCCGTATTTTATCCCCTGGGGTGTAGAATTTATCAAAATCCTTTCTTAGCGGATGCCTACGTCATGATATCTACCTGCATGCCAAATTTCAGCCCGATCCGTCCAGTGGTTTGGGCTGTGCGTTGATAGATCACTATGTCAGTCAGTCAGTCACCTTTGAGTTAATTTAGATATTAATATCTATCATAAAGAAGTTAAGTTTTTGAGTTTCTTCTTCTTCTTATGAAGGAATCTTAGGAAAAACTAAACCGATTTGAATTTTTTTTTTGTTAGGTATATTATTGTTGTGATTTTGCTAAAACCATTCAGTTTTAGGTAGTAATAAGTTATTTTTGTGATGTCAACACCGCCCCATAGTAGAATGATTAGCCTGTACATAAAACATTTATTGATTATTCGAAAATAGTGGGTAGTTGAGTTGACATAAATGTTCAGTATGAGGTGGGATTTGTTGAAAGGCGATAAAAAGTGAATATTCTGGAAAAAGAACACATTCTGTTTCCAGATCGAGTTCAGTAAAGTGCTAATTAGTTAAAGTAGAATATTTGTATTAATTAATAGTTAGTTGTGCAAGTATTAGATAAATTGTGAAAATAAAAATGTAACGAATCTACAATCATTGGATTGTTATTTATTTTATCAAACCATTAAGTGGAAATATACGAGTAGTATCTATTATACGAAGAGCAGAAGAATAAATGGCTATGTACATCATTGGAGTATCATTTCTTCATCAATTCAGAAGTGTGATAACCTGCGAGCCAAGCCGTGACAAGTTAAAACTGTAAGTAAAAGTTTATTCGAATTCTAATCATGGTTCGTGATTATTCCTATTAGCGTGTATTATATTCGTAGCATTTTCTACTGTAGTCAAGAAAGTATTTGACTTTAACGAATTGCTGCAAACTGGGGTTACATAACTCTATTGACTGCGGTGTCCATTTAACGAAGTTTTTTTTTTAACACCGGTAAGGGTTTTAGGAAATATTCTCTACCGGAACAGTGAATACATTTGTTTTAGATTGAACACAGAAATGTGACAAAAAGGTCCTTATCGTTTTATTGTAGTTGCATAGAGCTATATTTTTATTGTGGTAATACGCACTATTATGCCCATATGTACCTATTAGTTACCTTGAAACAAAAAGTAGGTACATATTTAAGTTACATAGCCACTTCTCAAGGGCTAGGACTTCATTTTAATTCGTGGATCCTCAGTTAATAAGACGTCCTATTAGACATTTTGGACATAGCTACAGTTAGTTATTTTAATTTATTTTGTGAATACCCTCTACCGGTACGGTGAATAAATTTATTTTTACATAGGACAAATAAATGTGACCAAATATGATAGGTACGCACCGTTCTTATTGCAGTTACATAGATCAATTATGTGTAATATAATATTTTGTGTTAAGACCGACTAGACTTGCAGTCTTTGCTATTTATTTTTAAAAGTATGTGGTTAAGATACTTAACGACTTCTCAAAGGCAAAGACTGTATTTAGTGCGTGGATCTCCAATCAACGAGACGTACTATGACAAATTTAGACATTATTTTATTAATTTAAGTATGAATGCTGCTGTGCAACCCTGAGCGTTGCAAGTGATTGTCCAACCATGCAGGTATTATGTGTGTTAGTCCCATAGCCGTGCAAGGTGTGTTGTTGGCAGCCATTCAGGTGAGCTGTAAGGTGAAACCATGCAGGTATGTTGAGACTCAGTTCCATTAGCCGTACAGGTGTGCTGTTTGCAGCCATGTGGGTGCGCTGTAGAAGCACAACCATGCAGATATGATGTGAGTTATTTCCATAGCCGAGCAGGTGTGCTGTTTACAGCCATGTAGGTGTGCTGTAGAAGCGCAACCATGCAGGTATTTTGTGAGTTATTTCCATAGCCGTGTAGGTGTGCTGTCTGCAGTCATGTAGGTGTGCTGCAGAAGCGCAACCATGCAGGTATGATGTGAGTTATTTCCATAGCCGTGCAGGTGTGCTGTCTACAGTCGTGTAGGTGTGCTGTAGAAGCGCAACCATGCAGGTATGATGTGAGTTAGTGCCATAGCCGTGCAGGTGTGCTGTCTGCAGTCATGTAGGTGTGCTGCAAAAGCGCAACCATGCAGGTATGATGTGAGTTATTTCCATAGCCGTGCAGGTGTGCTGTCTACAGTCGTGTAGGTGTGCTGTAGAAGCGCAACCATGCAGGTATGATGCGAGTTATTTCCATAGCCGTGCAGGTGTGCTGTCTACAGTCGTGTAGGTGTGCTGTAGAAGCGCAACCATGCAGGTATGATGTGAGTTATTTCCATAGCCGTGCAGGTGTGCTGTTTACAGCCATGTAGGTGTGCTGTAGAAGCGCAACCATGCAGGTATGATGTCAGTCAGTGCCATAGCCGTGCAGGTGTGCTGTTTGCAGTCATGTAGGTGTGCTGCAGAAGCGCAACCATGCAGGTATGATGCGAGTTATTTCCATAGCCGTGCAGGTGTGCTGTTTACAGTCGTGTATGTGCTCTGTAGAAGCGCAACCATGCAGGTATGATGTGAGTTATGTCCATAGCCGTGCAGGAGTGCTGTCTGCAGTCATGTAGGTGAGCTGTAAAAGCGCAACCATGCAGGTAGGTTGAGAGTTAGTTTCATAGCCATGTAGGTGTGCTGCTGAAGTGCAATCATGTAGGTGCAGCAAATGATTTCTATAAGCTATGTCTGCCAGTATGTAAGACTGCCAGTGCACAACCATGTAAGTATGTTGAGATTGATCTGTTTAGTCATGAAGCGATGCTACATGCAGCCGTGTTAGTGTGCAGCCAGTATGCAACCGAATAGGTGTGCTGTCAATTTCAACCAGGCGAGTATATGGAGAATGATTCACATTATCATCTGTGCTTTATGCAGTCATATTGTTGTGCTGCTATTATGGTGGCGATCATAACAATATAGAAGTTTTTTCAATGATTTAGACTGACATTAGGCTTACTTGGATTGGTATGTGTGGAGCGTTTAGATTACACACACATAAATGCATAACAAATTTTGTTGCCCAATAGTACATGGAGCGTATGTGAAACAGTATTGATATTTTTGATTTACTTAACACCTTCAGTCTTGTTTATGCCTATAGTGTTATTTAGATTCCATACCAGGGGCTTAGTGAGCTTTCCCAATCACGGAATCGCTCAAGAAAGATTACTGCACAAACTGTACCCTTTTCATAACTAGCCGTATGCATAGTAAGGCATAGAGATTTTTTTGGGGACGCCAAGCAGGCGAGATATAAGCGCCTTTGACGTAATAAACGCCTTAGATGAGATAATAGATGGGAAATTGTTAGCTTGAAAGAGCAGTAACTGCGTTTAAAATGACAATTCCAGGTGACTGAAGTGAAAGATTCACGCCCAAGCAGAAAGACAGGTGAACTGTCGTGTCGGAATACAGTGCGGCGCGGCGGCGCGGTGTGACCGCCAGAAGGCGGAATCTAACCAGTGGCGGCAATACTGAAGGCAATGGTGAGGATCGGGCCGAGCAATAGGTGAAATTAAGACTTTGATTCGGATAATTGCTAACGACCTTGAGCAACCGCGACACGAGTCCTCCAGACAAGGAATTGTGGTCTTTTATAACTTATTTTAGTTGTACTTTATTGATAAGAACTCATAGTGCATTATTTATGGAATTATAATTATATAGATATAATGTATCACGTTTTAAAAATGTGATATGGCTGAGGATTAGTTGAACTTTTTAACTTCATAACAATCTATATGTGTTATAGTGTGGGTTTCCTCAAGAGTTATCCGTGTCAAATACACGTCGGAAGTTTGAGGCGGAAACACATTGTTAAAACGCGACGCAACGCGTGTTGAGTAGAATCAATTTGTGTTGTTTTCTATGACCAGAGTCACACTATCAATATCCAATGCGCCACCATACGCAGCACATTCTATCTACACATACTCGCGTTGTGTTTTTAGTGTGTCGCGCACATTAAAAATCCCTGGCGACCATTTTAGGCATGGACTCTATTATTGGGGAATATAATATAATTTCTAATTGTAATAGACGGTGACCTTTTTGACCAATTGTACCAAATCATATCATATCATATCAGGTGTTCAAAATATCCCGGGAGATACCGTGCAATGCACATGGGTAGACAATTTTAGGATTTCTTATCTAATTTCGACGTTTTGTGAAAAGACTTTGTGAGACAGCTAGCAATATCTATTATAAAGACCTTTTTTTATTGAAAGAGCTATACAACGGCAGTGGACTGTATGAGTTATTAAGCTAAATATTACACTTGGATCCTTGTAAAAAGACCTAGTTGACGGACCTCTACTGGTCGAAGACAATACTAGCGGTTGCCGCATGGTTTTCCCTGCGTAGTCCCATTCCTGTGGAGATACGGGAACGTTACTCGGGGAGGGTGTGCCTTCGCAGTAGTGGAAGAGTTTTTCAAATTGATTCAGTGGTTTTGGAGACTATTCAACGCAAAGAAACAACCATACAGGCAATCGAATCTTTCCTTCTTATAGAAGAAATCAGGATTATCTATATTAATATAGATAATCCTGATTGAAACACTGAGGAACGGAATAACTTTTAGTAGTACGTACACAAGTTTTACTTCCTTGATCTTGATTAAAGCTAGTGCTAATCTTATAGGTATTTCTAAACACACCTACAAATCGCAAAAATATATATATATACAGAGAAATTTAAGTAAAGATAGAAACATTTTGCGTGCCGCCATACGCGGTTTAGAAGTCTCCGTTCGGGCGTTAATTATTGCTGTAGGTGTAGGCGAGTTTCAGAAGCCTGACCGAAGTGCATACGGTTGCAGTTCACCAGGGTTAGGTGGTATTCTCTGACTAGTTTAGTTTATCAGATTATACTAGTTGCGTATTTCAGTCGACAAACTACACTACAAGAACGCCCTGTAAACTGTTAAAAAAAAGGGCACGTAGGTGTCTATTAGGCCTTAATTTTACGCTGTACACCGGCTGTAACATACTTCGTACCAGCAGTCCTAATACTGTAGTACCACTATGACAAGGAGGGATTTAGTAGGTACCACAAATAGCGTCAGGTTGTTGATTTCTTTTAAGCCCGCTTCAACATGGACTAGTGTCCAGTCAAATGAGTATACTAAGACATAATGCCCTATAGGGATAATTTAGGACCAAGTAAACTAAGTATAATTCTGATGCTTATTATGGTTACGCTAGAACAGATTCAGTCTTACTGGTTTACTAATGCAATATTTATAATTCCGCTAAGACTGAAGAGAAGGTAAAACTGCCTTTTAACAGTATATTTATGCACTTAGACCACTTAGGGCCATTTTGTTAGAGGTAAAGGCTAGAATTAAATGTATATCCTATATTCTAACAAAAGTTGACTGGTTCGCAAAATGAAAAAAAGAACCCTGAACAGCTTACGTTATCAGAGTTCCTTGTAGAATTTTATCAGATCGTGGGACTGCTGCCTAGAAAGTATTGTAGCATCTGACAGAATGAGACTTGCTACATATTTATTTACCAAAATAATCCAATGTAACATCATCTATTTACATTATAACTATCTAAACTAACCTAAATCTAAATAATGACATTGTACCCAAAGACTGGCAGCATTTCCCCTTTAAATAGTTATACCCATTGGTTTAGATAGATGACTGCAGTCTGCCAGTCGACTCGACTAGGAGTTTTCTTTTTCATATTTTTTAACAAATATCGTTAATATTCTTATTCTGATAAAAATGGAAAAGTAAACCTTCTAAAGTCTTAAATTTACCGTGACTATTGTAACACATAGAAACCAATGCTTAACTAAATGGTCGAGAGTTGGAACTTGTGGGGTTAGCCGCTCCTAGTAGTTATTTTAGATAATTTGATTCAATTTAAAACTAGCTAAAGGTTAAGTTCACCAGCTTTTGCTGTGCAAAAGATGAGGCATTAACAGATGTAGATGGAATTGTAAATTTGAGTTACTTTAACAGTGTATTCAAATTTAACCTGTATCCTCCTGCGGAGTACCTAATCTTGTATCTTACAAAATATCCATAAAAGCGATATTCTATAATTTAGATTACGTCCAAGAGTCTCTCTGGAGTAGGTACATAACATTATGAGAATAAGAAATTCATCAGAATCTTGTGGCTGCACCACACAAGAAATATAGGTATCGTACCTTGCAGTTTCTTTTATTCAAATACCATTTCTAAAGTAATACCATACTATTTCTAAGTAAATAGTAGTCTAATAATTATATGTCTAGTTTTTATCCTGTATTTGTGAAATAGGAAGGTTTTACTAACCAAAAAGTTCCCAATAAATCTTGCGAATTTATAACATGTACATCAACCATAAAAAAAAAGTCTTTCTTGTTATCATAGTAGACTGCATAAGGTCAATGACACTTTATGGGTAGTTACCCAGTTAAACAGTGGTAGGTATACGCTCTTGCGACAGGCTACCAACCGAATTTGAAGGTATTGGTATGGTTAGATTAATCAGAGTATCTCAGTGATTGACTTAAGAATGCTTATACATTTTGCATTGACACATTTTATGCGCATATCATGATTATTTTATATTATTATTATTATTTGACATAATTCGTACCTACCTATTTCAGATTTATGTTTGCAAACGTTTGACACAATTTATTATAGTATGATATGAAATTATTAATTATTAATTATTGACATTATTACACGAATGAAACTATTATTACATTATAAGACACCAATTATCATCTGAGATTTTTATTAATATTTAAAATGATTATCTAAAGTCATTATTATTTGCATGACAATTTAGTAAAGTTAGTTTACAGTATCGGAATTTAATCTATCGATGTATTTATGCCCTAAGTTACAATTCATTAATTAAAATTGTCGGCAATGATAAACACATTGTAACATTATCGAATTAGGGAAACCTGTAAGGATAGATGTTGATATAAAAAAAAGTAACTTCGAGAATGCCACAAGAGCTGCCTTAAATACTATATTTATGTGTCCTTAGGGTTAAGGTATATAGGTATATTGTGGCTTCATCACGTTGCCTGAAACTAGACGATTATTAAGGTTAAAAGAACTCTATTTCTCATAAGGACAGTAGTTCGCTTAAAATGAGATTAACAATTAAATTTACAAATATTATTTAAGTAATATTATTATGATGGTAATATTAGATACCTAATGAATTTTTTATGAAAAATCACTCGCTTTTACTAGTTGTATTCCACTATTAAATATATTTTACACTAATTGCTGACACATGTAATGATTTCTTTTGCTGGAAAAGGAAACCTGGAAGTGATCTGCAGACTCTGCTTGGTTTTAAAAAAAAGATCACTTTTTAGATTTTACATTTGTAAATAGTTTCAGCAGGCGGTCTGCTCTGTGAACTGGTTACTTGTTGCCTTTGTTTTGTATTCTTGACGTTTCGCCAGACTCAAGTTCTCACTTATAGTTTTACAAACTAAATAATGATTGAGTTAATATTATAAGCCTATAGACTATAGACAAAGTAGATAGAAGATATAGAGAAGGTTTAGGTTTAATTTAACTTTAAGATTTTGATTTAGCATATTATAAAAAGCCGCATAAAGGTATTATTGTTATGTACGTTATGTATAAAAATGTGATTAGTTCAATATACAGGTCCGAATGTTGTGATTACTGCGTGCTCCGGAGATAGCACGCTGTCTGATGGCCGAATGTTGTGATTTTGCTAAAACCATTCAGTTTTAGGTAGTAATAAGTTATTTTTGTGATGTCAACACCGCCCCATAGTAGAATGATTAGCCTGTACATAAAACATTTATTGATTATTCGAAAATAGTGGGTAGTTGAGTTGACATAAATGTTCAGTATGAGGTGGGATTTGTTGAAAGGCGATAAAAAGTGAATATTCTGGAAAAAGAACACATTCTGTTTCCAGATCGAGTTCAGTAAAGTGCTAATTAGTTAAAGTAGAATATTTGTATTAATTAATAGTTAGTTGTGCAAGTATTAGATAAATTGTGAAAATAAAAATGTAACGAATCTACAATCATTGGATTGTTATTTATTTTATCAAACCATTAAGTGGAAATATACGAGTAGTATCTATTATACGAAGAGCAGAAGAATAAATGGCTATGTACATCATTGGAGTATCATTTCTTCATCATTATAATGATCCATTCACTGCCAAACGTTATATTATCTATCACGCTACTATCTAAGATAGCCGAGCAGTAATGATATTCGTTAATAAATCCAGCCGATTTACGTATTACAGTTAATGCTATCCGTACCTAAATCATCATTTCTTGAACTGAAATGAAACAATTCAAATGATGAATGTATTATTAGATTCCATTGCTAAATTACATTTAGGTAGATACTTTTCCATTTTTATTCCGCTGCAAAGCTCTAAATCCAAAATGTTTGTAAATATTATCACAACAAAAAAAAGTAAACTAACCTGATTAGTACAGTTAGGAACAAAAAACGTTCGACGATGAAGTTTCTGACGAATGAAACGTAATCAATTGCAGATGGCGCCGATTAAGTACTCGTCTATCATTATTATAAAAACGTTAATCTTTAATCCGTGTTACAACCGAGACCTCGAGACAGTTTCCAGGAGAACGTATTTCTGGCATAAAAAGCCTTTATGCTATTCCAGACTAAAAGTTATTCCCCTACAAAATTTTAGCTTGATCCGTTCAGCCGTTAGAGCGAGATTGAGTAACAAACATCAAAATATCGAAACATCTTCACAAACATTCACATTTATTATAATATTACATAAGTCAATCAAATCAGCCTATACCAGTCCACTGCTGGACGTAGGTCTCTCCGCACGCTCCGCAAATCACGCCACAACACGCGGTCCTGCGCCTTCCGCATCCAGCCAGTCCCTGCGACCTCTTTCAGGTCATCGGTCCACCTGGCGGGGGGCGTACTACCGTAGCGGGCGTAGGTAATATTTAGTAACTATTATTTAGTAATATTTAGAAGATAACTTCAGCTATCACCAATAAGTAATATTTAGTAAGCTAACTTCAATTCAGACTCTCAGTTAATGATGATCACCAAATGACCACTAATAAAAGCTTAGATGAACCTCTAAAACGGTTCTTCAAGAACTCGTAAAGTCAAGTCTTAATGAACTTGTGAATGCATTTCGTAATACTTGGTCTGTGTTTATGAGGCAATACCTTACAATCACTTGTGGGCGGGTTTCCTATGTATGTACTACCCGTTCGCGCTAAGTTTGCCGGTCGGCTCCTACACTACGCCTCTAAGCCAGCTTCTACGCCTGCGGCAAACTTAGAGCGAACGGGATATAGGAAGCATAGTTATAACGGCTTAATTAGCGGTTAAGATCACGTCACACCGGACAAGACCGGTAAGTTCACCGGTAGCATACTAAAGGTGTAGTTCAGTCACTCGATCCCGGAGTTTACGAAATTTCAAGGAAGTTTGTGTATAATGGTTGACCTACTTACAGAAACTTGCTGAGCTTTCATCAAGTTACACAAAACACTTTTTAATTAGTCTCCGATTCGCTGTCGGTTTCTGGAAGAAATTGGCGAAATGTGATCCTGTGATGTATTTGTTTTTTGTATTAGCTTTAGGTTAAAGAAGCCAAGAAAAGTCTTTAGCTTACGTATCAAAAGGTTTGTGGAACAACCCCAGAAACACAACCCACCATATTTGCATACAGTTAATTACCGAATCCTAGTCGGTTTGTGAGGGTGCGACATTGTGATTAGAACTGCCAGTTTAAATTGAGCAAATTTAAATGAAAGAGCATTTCGAAGGATTATCTCTCATCTAAACGGAAGGTCACGGCGGTTGATTGGGTGCTAGGAGCAGACGGGATATATTCTTGTTTTCAGGATTATGGGTACCACCCAGTGCCTATACGTTTCAAGGTATCAGGCGCCTAAGCCAGAGCCACTTCACTAATCGCTGTGCAAACTTGGTTGGTGAAGTCACAAAATGTACTTGAGGTCCATGTTACACTCAATATACGTACCGAACTATACATATAAGTTCAAGCTTGAGCTTGTTTAGAAAGGTTGAGGTTCCAAATCTTAAAATCAAACAACAGCTTGTGGTCGCCAGGATTAGCGATTGGAGTTGGTCAGGATTCCCTGGAATTATTTTCGAAGGAATATTTTGTTCTCTGGCCTCATAGTTATGAAGGTCACAGACGTCAATCGGCCTTAGCCGGTTCGTCTCCTCATTATCTTCGTAGCCGTTGAAGTCCATGGTGGTTTCTTTCCGTACATAAAGAAGGATTTAATCTATCATACAAACTTATATCCGTGATCTCAGGGTTCATTTAAGTTTGTGGTCAACAACTCTGGTTTTATTTGATTTTTAGTAACGGAAGTGATCCGATAAGTTCGAAAACAGAATAAATTACGTATCGTGGCTTCACCGTTAGTAGAAGTACTGCCGTTCTCTACATATGTGGAGTATTCAAAGTTAATCAATAAATATACATAAGTACATAATATGTAGATCAATGCTTCCTTTAAATATTTCATTCACGATGAGGCCTTAAACGGAGCAAAATTGATTTCAATTATATTTAATAGTCCTCATATAATTGAGTTATTTGAATACAACGATTTGTAGAGCCATTATCTTTGAGGACTTTGAGGTTAGTTATAAGCGGAAATTATGAAGTTACTTCCCAATTTGTTAGTTGATATCAAGTGAATTGACAGAAATTTTAATAGTTTTCTCTGTTTTAGATAGTTTACTAGCTGTTCCCCACGGCTTCGACGTAGAAGCCGTTTATCGCGTAAAATCATAAGCCTCCTATTACGCAGTCGGTAAAAAAGTAGCCTATGTCTTTCCCTGGGCCTCGAACTATCTCTATACCAAATTTCATCTCAATCGCTCTAGCCGTTTAGGCGTGAAAGCGTAACAGACAGACAGACAGAGTTACTTTCGCATTTATAATATTAGTAGGGTTCATCATCACGCCTTTATCCCCGAAGGGGTAGGCAGAGGCATATTATATACCCACATTTCACCTTTTTTTTATATAATTTGTCCCACGTAATACGTTGTGAGCCGTATTGCCGTGTTTAAATGGACAGACGCAGGTTGTGACTGCCTGCTGTTGAAATAAAGCCTTCAACTTGGCTTAAAGACTGCCATTTTACTGGCAACCGGGACCAACGGCTTAACGTGCCTTCCGAATATTATCCGACATTCCAAATAAAATATTAGTAGGGAGTAGGGATTTAACTCTCATCCCAGAAAGAGCACTGGTTAGAGTTAAGTCGATCTGTAGGTTTATTGTAGGTATCTGTGGCAATTTAAAAAAAATGTTTCAAAGGAGGTTCTCTAAACATAATATTTTATCCCAGCGCGCGATGCTCTGTGTTTTATCCAAAGCCGTAAATCAATAAATTATAAATACTTTGACAACGTAGGTTGGCGTTTTAAGCAAAATAATTATATTGTCGAATAAAGAGTATTTTACGCCATATTTCTTACGTAATGATGAGTATTGTTAGGTTCTGTCTAGCCCGGGGGCACAGAATAAGATTACCTAATATCTATATTATTTCATTCTAGTACCGTAATAGGAGTCGGGGGAGACTATCCAACAGATTTAATTACTTCAGTATTACCCGAATATTCTTTAGCCGGTTTGACAAACTATAAACTGAAACCAATTTGAAAATTATTTGACAATTAACCCTTCATTCCAGAAAAAAAATATATCGAAAATTGGTAATGACGAGCAGGTAAAAAGCGGATGATGCAATCGTGACGTCATCTTACCAGTTTCGAATAAAAAATATTTTTCTTTGTTGCTAAGTAGCTCTGTAGCTCAATTGGCATAACTGCAACATTGCCCTGGCAAAGGTCACAGATTCAAGTAAGTACTTACCGACTTTTTCCACTTGGAATCCTAAATATTTTTGAACAATATCATCAAAAACACAAAAAAATCGGTATTAGAAAGAATTAATACATCACATTTTTATATTAACTGTTATAGTTACTAATTGGAATGAATAATAATTTTCTTTATTATTATGTCAAGAATTTTATGCTTATGATATAATAAATAAAAAATTCAGGCAAATAAACGAAAAAAGTCAAAGACTGTAACAAGGGTAACAAATTATTACGAAATTTTATAAAAAAAATGTACAAAAATAAATACAGGTTCAATTCTTGAGCTCAAAAGTGAGTTTTGAATACTCATGACTCAGTATTCTATAATTCGACGCTGAGATAATTTAACTTTTTTTCTTCACTTGAGGGAAAATGCTCATGGATGCTATGCCGGACTCCTACCGACTAAAAAACCTCACGTATCCTGCCTAACAGTCTACGGTTGGGAGCCCCGGGTAGGCCCTCGGAAGTTCTTATTCGAGGCTTCCTACGCAGTTGTAGATTCAGTTAAATAAATACCTATTTAAAATTTTAATGGCCGGATTTGACATAGCAACTTTCACTCATCAAACAGTCTCAGGTCACTATTATGGTTTACCGAAATATTTCTTTGTGCTGCCCAAGATATCAATTAACTAGCTGACCCGCGCAACTTCGTTTGCGTCACATGAGAGTGAGAAAGAGAGTGGTATAGTATTAATATTTTAAGTAATATATTTCCGTCGCGCTTACTCCCGTCGCGTGTCTTATATTTATAAGAGAGGTGTGGTAGGTAAAAGTGATTTTTTTTTCCGTCGCGTCACGTCGTCGCTTATATTCATTACCATTGGGCGTGTTTCCATTAGCCGGCCCGGCACCGGCACCGACGCCGGCACCGGCACCGACGCCGGTGCCGGCGCCGTGACGGGGCCGGGGAAGCAAAAATGTAATGTGGCTAATGGAAAACCGCCCATTAGAGTTGACCCGCACAACTTTGTTGAAGTGATATAATGTTTCCCGTCGCATTTATTTTTGTCCGGTTTTTGGTACGGAACTCATCGTGTGCGAGTCCAACTCGCACTTGGCCGGTATTATCTTTGGCCGGTTTATTTACGCAACGTACGCAATGGAAGCTCTCAAAAGAAATAAATTTTCCTCGTTCTCAAAACATTATTCATGGCTGCTCCGCTCCTATTTGTCTTAGCGTGATGTTATATAGCCATTAGCCATCCTCAATAAATGGACTATAAAACTGTGAAATTATTTTTGAAAAGCAACCAGTAGTTTCTGAGATCCTAGCACAAACAAACTCTTCAGTTTGATAATATTGTGAGCTAACCTTAAAAGAAAGACAAATTAGGTTATTGTGAGCGAACCTTTAAAGATAGACATATGCTGTCGCGGACTTTTTTATAGAACTCTTTAAGAGCAAAAATTTTTTAGTACATAACTTTTACGTAACTTTAACCATTTAGGCAGCGTACGACTCGGAAGCTCTCAGACCGTAAAAATAATTTCCCGTTTTCGAAACATTCTTCGTTGCTGCTCCGCTCCTATTCACCTTAGCGTGATGTTACATAGCCTATAGCCATCCTCAATAAATGGACTATCAAACTGTAAAAGAAGTTTTGAAATCGAACCAGTAGTTCCTGAGATCCTAGCGTTCAAACAAACAAACAAACTCTTCAGCTTTATAATATTAGTATGGATATGCAGTATGGATTTGGACTTAAAACGGTTCTAGCCAAGCACTGCCGTGCCGCCTGACCTCGCAACGTCTAGGCTGGGAGGTCAGAAGGCTGTTGTTACCAACAATGCGAAATTACAGTTACCTCCATGAGCCAATTAAATTGTACTCCAATGTGGGGTTTTGGATGGACCCGGAACTTTGGCTATAGTGATTGATAGCTGTATTCAAGTTATAACCTTGGAACAACTTACGCAGTCATCTGATGGCATACTTGGCAAACTTGTACTAGGCAGTAGGTACTTCGATCAGATATTTCATACAATTTTAATTCATACTTAATACTTATAGGATCTGGTACCTAGTAGATACACCTCAGTAGACTATTTAAAAGTGCTAAGCGAGATACTTGTGAACGAGATTATTTCAGAGTTCTAAGCTGAATACAGACATCTAGACAAAGATTTGTTAGCCTTCCCGGGAACATCCTTCCGAGGGCTTAATCCGAGCCTCCCGGCCGTAGATAGCGGTAAGGCATCGTGTGAGTAGGAATCCGCATCCATGTAGGATTTCCACACGTAAAAAAAGCCTGCCCGTGAAATCGAAAATGATGACTAGGCCTGATATTTTTGGTATTTCACTTAAAATGCACACAATTTTAAATAAGGTTATGTTGGTTTTGCCAAAGTATTATCACTGTATACTGTAGTTTGACTCAGCCGGATTTTAGAAATAAATGCCTACAGCCGCGCGGTACGTAAGCATGCGATAGGGCTGCCCACCTACAGCATTTTAATAATATGTGCCTACTTTGACTTTCTATTTAGTATTGCGATTGTAAATATGTACATACATACATTCATATAGCCTTTATCCCTGAAGGTGTAGGCAGAGGCATAGTATACGCCCACATTTTACCTTGTAGTTTTACGTACGAGTAATAGATAGTGAGCCTAATGCAGTTGATTTTTTTCAATCCGCCCACAAGGCCTTCAATTTGTATTAAGAATTGTTGTTTTACTGACAACCGGCTTTCATTTCGACCTTTTTTATTTAAACAAAAAAATACTTTGTGAGTAATAATATAATATCCCCGCAACGGCTGGCGGCGCGGGGCGGCGGCGTGGCGGCGCAGCGCCCGTTATCTACTATATTATATTATAACGATTGAATGAGACGGGTGTAGAAATTTGAAAACGAGTAAGCGGGGCGTAGACAATAATAATCGGCTCATCACATGTTTCGTCAGTGATAGAATCACGGAATTCTAGTCTTTATAATCATTGCGTAAAATTTTTGATTTACAAAATTAAAACTATTTTTCGATTTGAAAGTACTAGTCAGTCTCTAGTACACTAGTACTTTTCGTACATTGTCAAGTTGTGTTAAACTTTGGAAGTTTATATTGTCTCTATGTGTGTAATAAAAATCAAAGGTAACAAAAATGCTGTGAATTTTTTTTTATTCACCGACATTTCACACTACGCTAACTGATCCCAAAGTAAGCTAGGAATAACCTGCTTGTGTTATGGGTATCAGACCACGGATATTAATACTAATATACTTTTGAAATACATACATATTATACATAGAAACAACCAGACTCTTGAGACAAACATTTATGGGTCACACAAATATTTGTCTCGGGTGGGAATCGAACATACGGTGCTAAGTGTACTGTAACATCGGTCATCCACAAAGAAATGAATACTCTTGAAACATACCTAAATCATTGCTCTCAATTAAATAACTACGAACTGACAACGGAACTAAATGTACTACCTACACGTACTAGAGTTCTGACCTAGTTTTTTTTTTGATATTGTACTATATTGGATCGCACCGTTCACTGACTGAGCAAGCACAAGTCTAGTTTTAAACACAAACATACCTACTTCATGTAACTACCTAGTTCACTCGTGTCAATCACTTTGTTTAACTTTAGTCAACTAGTAGTATAGTACCAATTAGTACTTAAGTAAAATCAATTTATAGTCTTACCTTTCGGAGTTTCCAGGTAATCTAAAAAACGTTATCTCTGGGTGCGTTATTGACGAATTCATGCAACCAAAACAAGCACAATAGACTCTAGTTGTCATATTAAATATTTTCAGTAAATAAAACACGGGCGGTTACTATTTAAAAAACGACACACCGTCCATTCGTCTACTGGGCACAATCGCGACTGCGGAGCTGCTTGCGTGCTGAAAGGCCGGCCGAAAACGAGAATCGTAGGTATAGCTTGCGCTTCGTCCGTTTGTAGGGAGCTACAATACTGGTTAAACAACATATATTTATACTGTGGTATTATGTAGCTCAAATGTTACTTGGAATGGAACGCAAGAATATAATGAGAAAATTATCACAACTCTTATCATTCACAATTACGATCTGCAGAACAATGGGTCTTAAACAAAAAGTCGATTAAACTAACGATTTCTATCGATATGTATCTTAGGAGGAATGTCTTTAGGTGGCTGAACGAAATTGAGTACTTTAGTGAGACAATCGATGTTTCCGATTGGCTGTTTCAGATCATTGCTAAATGAATAGCAAAGTTGTTTGTTCCGAGAACAGGGAACTTTCTGCCTGAGTTATCACTGAATCTTTTTTTTACAAAGATAGATAGGACCATAAAGGCTGGTGGAGATAGTTTCGAATACAGATTTCTATGACTTCGAGTTGGACAGAATAAAGTCAAATGCTAATTATATTGTATTGGGATATTTTTACACAATGAAATGAAATCGTGTAACCCAAATTAAGCCAACTTCTAAGCTTGTGCTATGAGCGGTGGGATCTAGATCAACTCAAAAGTGAATATAAAACCAGAAAACCAGACACAAAAGTTAACATTGAAACCAAAACCTTTGGTGTCGTAGTTACAGTCACCTCTATTTCCCCGAAGACGTATCGACAGACACTAGACACAGAAAAATCAAGCCCACACTGTCAAAGTTCTAATGATAGAATGGTGATTAGTGATTCACCTTTCCGACCATCGTCGGCTCCCCTGAGCTGCTCCCCCAGGGTAGATGATGTTTTTTTTTGTCACGACGTCTCCTTTGTAACGTATAGATATCTGTTGTTATGTGTGTAAGTACATACAGGTTTTACTGACTCTTTTTGTGGTAGGTAGGTAGTTACTATTCCCGCCGGTCAACCAGAATCTACAACACTGATCAAGACCAGAAAAACTTTAAGAGTTTTTATTAATGTAATTCAGTCTTATAACCCGCATCGAAATGGATTGAGAGAGTTGGAAAGAAAGTAAAGAAGAAAACGGTTTGCAAAAGATGGAAGTGTTACCTAATGGTAACACTTCCATCTTTTGCAAACCGTCCTACTGTCTTCTAGGATTATGGAGCGTCCCTACATCCAATGGTGAAATGTGGGCGTATTATGTGTCTTTAACTCATCGAGAATAACTATGTACCTACCTATTTACATTCAATTCATTAAGATGTAACAACACAACACTGACAGAAGTAGACCTTGAACCGCATACAGCCACTACACTAATTATTATTACTTAATACACTTTGTATTATGTATTATAAAAACCGGATAACATTGACCAAAAATTTAACTGAGCAATAAATAAAAAAAAAGAATTTAAATTTAAATGTAGAAGGCTAGAATACCAATTTGATGCTAAATTAACCTAACTGCAATGATATTAAAAATAAATAAAATTAGTCGGTGCATACCTAATTTCAAATACAAAAGGTTAATCTTTATTGCAATAAAATAGACTTAATATTATAAAAAAAGAGGAAAAAAACGCAATAAATACAAGGTAAACAACATAAAAAGCACTTTAATAGGTATAAAAAGCTGTAAAACAATGACTACTTTTTTAATTTTCACAATCCGGAAAATTGATTCTCTTCGGTGTTTGCTTTTAAAAATATAGCTAGAAATAAAAAAGAACAAACACCGTAAATAATAAAATACTAATAAAAAATAACAATAAAGA
Organism: Miltochrista miniata; assembly: GCA_933228765.1. Classification (NCBI taxonomy): domain Eukaryota; kingdom Metazoa; phylum Arthropoda; class Insecta; order Lepidoptera; family Erebidae; genus Miltochrista; species Miltochrista miniata. The sequence continues at coordinate 6,841,516 of OW121754.1, read as the reverse complement.
GCGTCAGGTATTACAGGAACCGATGCGCCCGCGCAAGCAATCACTATTAACTTACTGTTAGTTTATTAAGTACTAGCGGACGTCACGCGGTTTCACCCGCGTAGTTCACGTTCCCGTGGGAATACGGGAATAAAACATAGCCTATGTTACTCAGGGAGAATGTAGCTTTCCAATGGTGAAAGAATTTTTGAAATGGGCACAGTAGTTTTTGAGTTTATTCATCACAAACATACAATCCTCTTTTAATATAGTGTAGAAGTATAGACATTGTAGATTTAATAACTCTACAAGGTTTCCTATTTGCAATACAATGCCAGATTATGTTCTAATTATTTTTCTGTCACGTCATGACTTGGTATATATATCCTGCAGGTGGTACAAAAGGTTCTATTATAAAATAGTCCTTCGTTTCATATTTTTCTTGTTCATCAAAGTATCAATATTAATACCAGGTTCGTACTCGTACAAGGTTGTTCTAACTAGTTTTTGTGGGTCAGAAAAAGAATTGATATTATAAAAACCTAATGTGTTACCTTACGTCATTGCTTAGAATGACCGTCGAACGAATGATTACTTTTTTATCGTTTATATTTCTTTTGATTATAAAGCTATAAAACGTAGAGCTGGATTGTGAGATGTGGTGTTAATATAACTAGCAGTGGTAAAACATTCAATAATTCTTGTTTTATAACCAATTTTAATGTCAAGTAATGCCCACGAAATCGCCTTATTTGGCTTATGGAAAAGATAAAATAGGAAATTGATATTACATTTAGTTATCAAAATTCAATTTAAGAGTCATTGCCATCTGACATCAAACCTTGAAATCTCGCATCCAAAATTCCATATGAGAATGACGTGGGTTCTGAAGCACTACTTAAAAATAGTATAGTCTCTTTCTCACACGCTTCTTTGTTTTATAGTATTCTCTATAAACCCTAGTATTGTCTTCTATGTGATGTATAATGCTGATATAAAACAAAAACCAGAGGAATTCAATACCAACTTGAGACTGTATCTCTTCTTACTGTAGGTAAAGAGTAGTCACATTTCATGCCTCACGCCCTACGTCCGGAGCGTTCGAGCACGGTTAGATCCGATAGGGGTTTTCTTCCGCGAACGCTTAGGTTGTGGAATGATCTTCCTGCCTCGGTTTTCCAAACGCCTACAGTATGGGGTTCTTCAAAAGGGGTCTAAGAAGGTTTTTACAGGGTCGGTAGCGCGAGTGTGGCGCCTCTGGTGTTGCAAACGTTCATAGGCTGCGGTGACCACCAGTCCTTCTGGTGGGCCGTATGCTAGTCTGCCACCTTAGTGGTATAAAAAAAAAAGATAATCACAAAGATGTATATATTCACCTACATTATATTTCATCATCGCAGAGGTCCACGCTCTCATCACGTGTTCGTATCCAGTACTAGGTAAGATTGTATATCAACGTTAGTAACTGATCATGTATACTTCATACCACAAAACTGGCCCACTTGTGGGTCAATACTTTCTACTGGGTCACTTGTCGAATGATCTTGTTATTCGATACGAATATTTGTTTATTGGCTACTTGAAATAACATTTGCGGTAAAGAGTCAACATCGGTCTAATGCACATTGAGGGATGCGTAATGTAAACTACGAATACGAAAAAATGTGATAAATCAATCAAAGGATTGGTTCAAGTTGGTAACGAAATAATTAGAAAAAATCAACTAGATACTAGGTAGTAGTAACTAGCTGTAATTGAATTGTGTAAACACAACGTCATGTGAATGTTGCACCTTCCCAAACTGACATGAACAATCCGTTCAGGAACTACAAGTGTAACAGGACCCGAAAAAACGCACGGAACGGAGTACAAGAAGGTTGGAAATGGGGGTCATTCAATATTAAGAAGTATTTTTTTGGAGCCAGACTTGAATTTATCAGTACATCTTTTAGTGGGCTGAGATAACACTTGACCAAAAATCAGGTATCCAATCTAGAAACAACTTTCACTGCTCGTCACGATTTTATTCAGCTAAGTAATAGTTCTGTAATGGATTAACTGTTACTTACTATGCACATAAACAGTTCATTGGCGGCGTGATTGTAGTGATATTCTTCGTAATCAGTACTGCCTAGTATGGTTACAGAATTTTTATAGTGGTACTTACTATAACTAAACACATTACCTATTATTCCGAAACTGGATATGCCTAGCAAAATCAATGCAGCATCTAAATATCACTTAGAAATGTCTGTGTCTTGTAACATTTAAACGAGTGATAATAATATCTACATTATCTACCTTATTTAAGACGAGTATAATCCTAAGACCATATTGAAGAAAGAAATTAGCAGGACAGGTATAAAATTTGATAATTTTAATTAAAAAAATGGAATCACAAACCCTTTTTTTTTGTATAACGTAAGGGAAAATCCTCATGGATGTTATGCCGGACTCCTACCGACTAAAAAAACCTCACATCACGCCCAACAGCCTGTGGTTGGGAGCCCCGGGGAAGCCCTCGGAAGAATGTCCCAGAACAATCACACTACCCTACTATTTGATTTATCAAAATAAGCCAAATAAGTAAATCCTATAGTGTCACAAATTAGTACATTCCTTAGACAAAAGCACTTTGTCCGATTTTCAGCCCATGTAGATCTGGGCAGTGCCATCACCTACCCTTTATCTCAAAAAAAACAACAGACCTACTACGGAAAACCGCATTTGTGGGATAACCAAATAACAACGGATGTATTCTATAAATGTATTTTTAATGCCAGCCATTGCGTGTATTTCCTATATCCGAGGTAAACAGATACCGTGTGAGGCATACAATTAAGTTACCTTAGTAACTAGCTGTAATACAATACGGTTGTCACGCTAATACGCAGCCGAGCGAAGCCGCGTCCAGTTACATGTATTCGTTTTGTAGGTATTTGTACTTGGAAATAATCGATGGTCACGTCGTATTCCGTTTCTATGGAACTAGTTTTCTGTAACAAACGCTGTGGAACAGACTGGTGACCTTGTAAGGTACATACCTACTTAGTATTCAATATTCTGATTGGAAGTTACTTGGAGAAGTTTATTTTTGTCAACGATGTTACGACCTAGGAGTCTCTTCAGCTATTTATGATAATGTAAGGCACTGATTCCAAGGACCGCAGCGATGACAAGGACCGCAGCGATGACACGGCGCTCCACACGCTGGTGGAGTGCACGGCGTGGGCACAACAGCGACAGGTCCTCGTAGTAGGTCTGGGCGTGGACACTCTCTCGCTTGAGGCCATGGTGCGAGCCATGCTCTCCAGCGGGAGTAAGTGGGACTGCGCCGCCTCTTTCTGCGAGCAGGTCATGCTCGCGAAGGAGGCGGCGGGCCGGGTGCGGGAGAGAACTCTCCCACCCGAGTTCCGCAGTCGGCGCCCTGGGCGCCGCCGACGTGTCTTCGCCGAGGACTATCGGCCTCCATGACCGGGGGTCTGAGGACGGTGAGAGGGCCGCTCACCGTCCTTACAGAAGCAGGCCCATGACGGCAGCGTGACGTGAGCATTCACGCACGCACCCCCTTAGAAGCGGGGTCACACCCGAAATCCCCCATAGACGCGGGATTGCACCCGAACCACCCCCTGGGCGAGGCCGCATTGGCGGCCGTAGGTCTGTTGGGAGTCACGGGACATCCTTCCTGAGGGCTCACCCGGGGCTCTCAACCATAGGCTGTTGGGCGTTACGTGAGGTTTTTTTTTTTTTTTAGTCGGTAAGAGTCCGGCATAGCATCCTACGAGGATTTTCCCTCACGTTAAAAAAAAAAAAAAAAAAAAAAAAAGGCACTGATTCCATTGTCACTCTATAAAATTACATTAACCTACTTTGAGAATACAAACAAATTCTCTAACTCACAGGGTGAGTTAGCTTCTAACAAGAAGCCGTGAGATCGGTCTCACCAGAATGCCCCTCTCTAACACGTCTTTTCAATTTCTTTTTATGAAATTGTGTTACTCTCTCAAAATGAGCAGCTATTACTGTCTGCAAAATTTCAGTATTGTAAGTCATATATATATAACAATACATATAAGTGAAGTAATTTCGATAACAACATAATTATGTATTGGAAAAAAACAGATGCATTCTGGTCGTCGGCGCGGGACAAGACGTTGGGTTCGGTTTTAACGCGCGATGAAGCTGAATTTCAATATTTTCCATGAAACAACTGCCATCCGATCTCCACTAGCAAGTCGAAGTTCTGTAGTTAGACAAAACATATAATTAGGCAGGTTGTTTTTCCACAGGCGAAGGTTCTCTTTTCGTAGTAATAGGCTGTTCTTGTCTGGACAATGTGTTGACGTCAGGTACTTTTTTTAACGTGAGGGAAATCCTTTAATGATGCTATGTCGGACTCCTACCGACTAAAAACTTCACGTAACGCCCAACAGCCTACGGTTGGGAGCCCCGGATAAGTCCTCTGAAGGATTCAATCGGGACAGTGGAAACAAGCTTTCCTCCACATGGAATCCGCTAGTTAAGATGTGCAAGTGTCGCGATAAATCGCGTAGCATTCGTTCGGACATAGTGAGTGTAGTGTGTCGCAACCCTATTGATTGTTAACAAAAAACTTTATGTGGGTACCTGGACAATCGCCGGTACGAGATGACGGCGCCCGCTGCATTCCCCAGTCTACTCGTGACCACGGCTGTTGAATTATAGCCGAAACGTCGAGAGGTGAGAATAGTTAGATGTTTACGCGAAAAAGACCCGAAATATATTATTATGTCCTCTGAAGGATGTCCCAGGACTCCCAACAGTCAGGCATCGTACTAGGCTCTTCCTTCCACTTCCATTTTGACAAAATACACATGAATAATAATGATAATTACGCAGAGGAAGCTTGTTCGCGAATGTTTGAACGAGGGTGTAGTACATGGCACATGTTTTCGTATCGATTGCACGCGTTTCCGACAAAATACGAAGGGATACTTGCGGTAATGGTAGTAAATATACTCGTAGTTATAATAGGTACAGCTTGATTACCAAGTATAACTACTAATTTTGATATAAAAGAATCTCCGAACATGTGAAAATAAAAAAAATAAGTAGGAAAATGGGAAAAGCCCCTGAATTGCAAATGAATTAACATACTATACACATACCAGTCATAACAACTTTGTTCTATAAATAAGTATAAATCTAATTCTAAAAAAACTCAGACTGAATAACATGTTATTCTTTTAGTCCGAGCATTAAAATTAAGTACCTAGTTACCTACTGTAGTAGGTAGGTCATTCTAAAACAATTTGTTCAAATTAATCTACCGCGGCACATCGGCTCTACGTAGGTGGAAAGTAACCACTTTACCATATTTTGTGCTTATATATTTGTCCAAGTGTCAGATAGGTGTTACTACTACCTACCTTGAAAGTGGAAAGTATTTCTACTGCATACTTCGTCTAATAACCATACAAGTATTATGCGATATAGGCGTCTGTTGAATCCCAAAGTAAAATAGCATTTCGCGTGAAGATCCGAATATTATAATTAAGTAGGTACATAGACGAATAGGTATTGCTATTCAAAGGGGGAATGCTGCTAGTCTTTTGGGCACAATACCACGGGGGCCTTATTTAGGTTTAGTTTAGATAGTAATAATGTCAATATAGATATGTAATACTTTTTAAAATAAGTAGGTAATTTACGGATCAGGCTGAAATTTGGTACAGGTCATCGATCTATATGTTCGGTAGAATATATTTCAATGGTACAGGTATAGATCGGGAATAAAACTAATTACTTTTTAGCTCTAGAATTCACTCCCATGGCAGTTGAAAGGAAATAATTTCCCGAATAGAATTTCTCAAGGAAGGAATACGTAAGAGGTTTCGCAATATTTGCAATCATACCTAATTAAGGAGATCAAACAGCTTCAACGACTTCCAGCTATCTGACACTACAATAGCTCATATTAGAAGCTTCGTAATACACCCTTGTCAGATTGCAGACAGCGGTAATACGAATTGTGTAAGCAAATGCTGAACAATCATGGTTAGCTAATGGCCAGTTTTGTTTGATTGACGGCTTGTTGCAAAGGTCATTGGTAACCTTTCAGAGGTATGATGGCATCCGGTGTGTTACAGGTTGTCTAGATAGGCTGATCTTATCTTTTACTAGCGGACGTCACACGGTTTCACCCGCTTAGTTCCCGTTCCCGTGGGAATACGGGAATAAAATATAGCTATGTTCACCGCAAACAGTGTAGCTTTCCAACAGCAATATTTAGCGAAAATATCTAGATTATTTTAATGTACCTATTAAGAAAAAACATAAAGCCGAAATTAAGAAAATCATTTGAAAAAATTGTGGAAAAGCTTTAAAAAAAGCTTCGTTTAGTATAGTAGTTTGTACCTACTATTAGTCATTCTGTGTCTGTGGTAATAAGCAAATCGTTTACACGCGTGTGTGTGAGGCGCCTTGACCTTAACCCTCTAACCGCTGCCGGTTCCAACACCACAAACATTTATTATGTGACGTCAAGTCAACATGTCTTTTTATCTAAGCCAAATTATTGTTGTTATTCGTAAACACTCCGAATTTGTATTTATCTACATGCGAGATCAGACTTTCAATGCCACAGTCAAATATACACACATAACTTTATAGGTACCTATTCTATATTCAATCAATCAAATCAAATTACCGTATGTCAGTTCACTGCTGGACGTAGACTTCTCCCAAATTTAGAAGGGCAAAATTCACATCGGTAAGTACTATCGAAGACCTAAGTCATACCATACGAGCCTATTAAATTGTGTAGTGTCAAATTAGCTGGTCATGTTGCGATTTTGGCTTCTGATCCCGAAAAGCGTCGACCAGGGCACTTCTCTTCCATAATGTTAAAGGAAACTAGAACCTCTGAACCCGTTCAAAATCTGATTTAATTACGTCTCTATACCAAAAATTAACCTATTAATTCACAGTCCATTGTATTTACAGTGGACAGTTTTAATCGAGGGAGGCCTACCGCCTGTTCGCTAGTTTGCCGGTTGCTACCCCTACTACGCCTCTATAGCAGCCTCTACGCCAGCGGGCAAACTTAGCGCGAACGGGTAATATATCCAGACGAAGGTCTCTCCCAATTTTATTTTGAAAGGGTGACTGATCTTTCTGTACACCACGTTGGTCAGACAGGGTTCTGGTCTTCTGGTACCTCGTCCATTGGTTTTTAGGTGCACCCGTTGCATGTGAGACAGTGACACTGGACTGACCCTCAAGAACTCGGCAGGATCAGAGTTATTTTTTAACGTGAGGAAAATCTTAAATGGATGCTATGGCGGACTCCTACAGACTAAAAACTACACGTATTCTACTTAATAGCCTACGGTCGGGAGCCCCGGGTAAGCCCTAGGAAGGATACCTCAGGACCAGTAGGACCAGAGTTCCATCATGTTGCCTGCGATAGGACACTGACCCATTTTAGCTAAATAGTGTCGTTTTCGCATACCTCCGATACTCATTGAGATGGGATGTCCTTGCAGATAAAAAAATCGTCAGTCGTCAAGGAATAAATTAGGTATTATAAATCGATAACATTTACGCCATCGATTATTTTAATCAATCGTAATGACTTATCAATTATCATGTACGTATACCGTCAGATATTAATTGGTAAAATAAAATAAAACAGTTTACTGTAGACAGCCCCGGATCTAGACATTTTTTTAGGCGGGGCAAAATGTGAAAATGCCGCCCTCATTACCCCCCCCCCCCCCCCCCTATTTTTCTTTCGGTGAACGATGAATTCGGAGCTCGCGGTGGACATCTAGGTAGAGAATGTTTAGATAGTCCTTCAGTAGTATTATTGCATTCTGTAGAGAGGGATTTTTAGATACATATGGAAATCCTTCATGGATGCCATTCCGAACTCTTACCGACTGGAAGCACACAAATCCTACCACTGCCTACGGTCTGGAGCCCCGGGTGAGCCCTCGGAAGAATGTCCCAGGATTCCCAACAGACTTTGGCTACCATTGCGACCTTACCTAGGGGGTTCGGGTTCTCTCCGGCATCTTCGAGGGTTGTTCAGGTGTCAACCCGCTTCTTGGGACGTGCGGCGTGCGTGAAACGTTCACGTCACACTGTCTTCTTGGGCATGCTTCTTTTAAGAAGGTAAGCAGGCACCCGCCGTCCTCAGGCCCCCGGTCATGGAGACCGAGAGTCTTGGGCGAAGACCTTTATTTGTCTCCAGTTTCCCGCTTTCTCCCCAATACGCCACTCAAGACATGCTCTTGCATAAATTCGAGGCGATATCCTACTTACTCCCACTGGAGATCATAGCCACTATGATCTCCAGCGAGAGAAGTCCACGACCAGACCTGCTAATAGGACCTGGCGCTGTTGCGCTCACGCTGTGCACTTCTTCAGAGGTTGCCGTTGCTCCTGCTGGCCATCCAGCGACACAATTGAGACAGTCAGCGCAGAAGTGCCTAATCCTCAATTTAATCGTATGTAAAAATGGACTAGCTTTTTTCATTTTTAAGAGACAACAATAAAATAAACTATATAATGCTATCCGTTGACGTATGAACGGTGCAACAAGAAATATTTTTACGGACAACACTACAGTTTTTCAAAAATCTTTGCTTCCTTTCAGGCATCTGGCATATATCTATAGTTAATTTCTGATATAATTTGAGCAAATACCATAATTATTTCTTGTAAAAATAGTTGAAAAAGTTGGAGTGTTTATTATTAGGTAGGTAACTAGGTAATCTACTATCGTCAAGGCTATTAACTGATGATTTGTGCATTTTTCTGCAAAGTTTTAATTTGTCGCCCTCTGATTTGCCGCCCTCCTGATTTTGCCGCCCGGGGCATGGGCCCCGGCTTGCCCCCCCCCCCCCCCCCCTAGATCCGGGGCTGACTGTAGATTCGCTAAAACAAGAAAGACTTTACTGCCAGTATATAGGTACATATAATGTGTCTCCCTGTGTTTTTAGGGTTTCGTAGCCAAATGGCAAAAACGGAACCCTTATAGATTCGTCATGTCTGTCTGTCTGTCTGTCCGTCCGTGTGTCACAGCCACTTTTCTCCGAATCTATAAGGCCTATGCTATTGAAACTTGGTAACTACCTAGATGTATTCTGTAAACCGCATTAAGATTGTTATATAAAACTAGAAAAAATGCAGTAAATTTTGGGGGTCCCCATACTCAGAACTGAAACTCAAAATTATTTTTTTCATCAAACCCAACGTGTGGCGTATCTATAGATAGGTCTTCAAAAATGCTATTGAGGTTTATAACATCATTTTTTTCTAAAGTGAATTGTTTGCGCAAGAGACACTTCCAAAGTGGAAAAATGTGTCCCCCCCCCTCTAACTTCGAAACTAAGAAAATGATAAATCTAAAAAGAATATATGATGTACATTGTCATAAAAACTACCAACGAAAATTGGTTTGAACGAGATAAAGCTGATAGTTTTTTTTTAATTCGTCATAAACCTCAATTTTCGGTTAGAAAAATCACTACCACTGCGAACGTGATATAACATTAATCAAAGTTACAACGAACTATGAGAACTTTTATATTATGTTACTTGCTGCTACGAAACCCTTCATGGGCGAGTCCAACTCGCACTTGGCCGGTTTTTTGTTTATCAAGGCATCAAGAAGAAAACGTTATTTGTTTGGTAATCGACAAAAACACCCTGCGTATGCTTGTTTACCTCCATTAGTAACAGCTAATGGTTTGACGACAGTGGAATCGTATCTAAAGAATTTAGAAATAATTGTCGTTCGAGCAGCCAAACTATCCTGGTCTGGCGAAGATTATCGCCATTGTATATTTCCGAAGCGCTCGTGGCCCCGCGGACTCAGTGTTCTGTAAACGATCACTGCAGTAAGCAACTTTCACTATGGCCGGTCCATGGATGGGTGACCATCCATGTGATCACTTTGTGACATTTATTTGAGCGTTTCCGTGCTTCGGAAGGCACGTTAAGCCGTTGGTCCCGGTTGCCAGTAAAATGGCAGTCATTAAGCTAAGTTGAAGGCTTTATTTCAACAGCAGGCAGTCACAACCTGCGCCTGTCCATTTAAACACGGCAATACGGCTCACCACTTATTACGTGGGACAAATTATACAAAAGGTGAAATGTGGGCATATAATATGCCTCTGCCTACCCCTTCGGGGATAAAGGCGTGACCATATGTATGTATATGTGTATATATGTATATTTCCATTTGTCCACTAAAATCCATTAAAAAGATCCATCATGGATCTTTGTGGACATACTCGGGATTAAAAAGTACAGTATAAGAGATATTTAGGAAATAGAAGAGAACACTCGCAATAAGAATTTAGAGGTAAAAAATTGCTACTATGAATCACGATGTCGTGGGTTCGATTCCCACAGGGGACAAAAATTTGTGTGATCCATAAATGTTTGTCTCGAGAGTCTGGGTAGTCTGAGTGTTTCTATGTATGATAAGTAGGTACCTATTTAAACCCATAACACAAGCAGGATATTATTCCGAGCTTACATACTTTGAGATCAGATAGCGTTGTATGAAAATGTCCGTGAATATTTATTAATTAATTATTAATAGTAGATTCTGTAGAAGTAGAATGCCAGCCAGACACTTTGCTATCGTTCTAGGCAGATTACAAGTTACAAGACAAGTTAATACAGAAGTGCAATTACTATCTACAGCTAATCTGAATATTACCCACGTGCATAACCTACATTCATACGTAACCAATATCAAATCGGTAGATAATATACCTACGTATTAATATCAGTAACATTCATTACGATAGATAGATTGTCTACTTACCTTATAAATCTAATTACCAAGTATTATGCCTCTAGGCGATTGTGCGTTTTAACTCGGCGATTGCAAAAGACTACGCTTCTAAAATGTAATTAACTATTCCAATCTCTTTCATCAATGTTATAAATTTATATTTTGTTATTAACGTATCAATAAATAACACGTGTGATGAAACTTTTGTGCTACTGAGAATATCTCATTATTTTACAGAATTTATGTTTTTTTTACTGTCTGAAAATCCCCATTAAAGTGTGTTAGATCTCTGATTAGAACCGACTAAAACAACAGGTCCCTTTTTTTTAACGTAAGGAAAAATCCTCATGGATGTCATGCCGGACTCCTACCGACTAAAAAACCTCACGTGTCCCGCTAACAGCCTACGGTTGTTAGCCCCGGGTAAGCCCTCGGAAGGATACCCCAGGACAACAACAGGTCCCTACTTATCTTTTACCCTTTTCGCGTTGGATGTTCCGGGTAACTTCTAAGAAGGATGTTCCAAGGAGCAGACTTTAGCTACCAACACGGCCTGCATTTTTTTAACGTGAGGGAAAATCCATCGTGAATTCTATGCCGGACTCCTACCGACTAAAAAACCTCACGTAACGCCCAACAGCCTATGGTTGGGAGCCCCGGGTAAGCCCTCGGAAGGATGTCCCAGGACTGCGCGGTCTGCATTGACGATAATCGGTTCTAGTACTGGATGCGAGCGTTCCAACACCGAATATTCTGGCGATCCTTAGGGCAGTCTGTAGACGTGAATTAAATAACATTTTCTGACATACGGTGAAGTATGAATGATGCCCCTTTTGTTGTTTAATATTAAACGACGTGATTTGAAAAATAAGTCGTAAAATATTTTATTGGCAACCGTAATTCTTATACTTCAAGTTAATGCCCTCAGCTAAGGTAAATTGCTAATTATTGTGTTGATAATAACAATCACATATTAAGTTTGTCTATAATGTAAAGTCATCATTATTTCTTTATAATAAGAACAATATTTATTCTAAGCTCGGATATTATTGGAATCCCTTACACTTAGACGTCTCCAAATTTTCTCAATAAGTAGGGAGGTAGGATTACAAATGACGGCGCTGTTTTTTTTAGCGTGAGGTAAAATACTCATGGATGCTATGCCGGGCTTCTTCCGACTAAAAAACCTCACGTATCCTGCCTAACAGCCTTAACGGTTGGGAGCCCCGGGAAAGCCCTCGGAAGGATATCCAGATATCAATTAATAGCAGCGGGAGTATGAAGTATGTCACGGGTGCAACCGTGGGATTCAACTAGTAATGTGTAACATGCAGGAATCAAATTGGGTTCCAAGCTCTTGGGCTTAATGCTAACGATATGATCAAAAAGTATATCCATTGCATGTCAAATATCGCAACGACCTACGACTATCCTATTTATAGAACCATCAGGTGCGTACTTAAACTAGCTAGTTGAAGAACTGTAAATACTACACCTAATATTTTAGCGACCCTAAATATCGATCTGAAGTTGATAACCAAGACTTAAAGATGAACTCTCTCGGGAAATCAATACATATAATAAAATCGTAACAGGTCGCTGTCTGTACATGGAAGATAAATAAGAAAAAAAATTATAGGGGGGCTTTATGAACGCAATAGAACCCAAAACAATGATTTTTAGAATTTTTGTCTGTTTGTCTGTATGTCTGTATGTCTGTATGTCTGTATATCTGTTTGTCTGTACGGTTGTGCACGCTAATCTCAGTAACCGCTCAACCGATTGCAATGCGGTTTTTTGTATTGTGTTGAGGTTTGCTCCAGTTAACATTTAGCGTTTGTTTTATGTAAATTGGTTTAGAAATAAAAGAGTTATAACACTTTTAAGAATCAGATATTTTGAAAATTTTAATTGTAGGGGTTTCTTTGAATGTGAGTGAACCTAAACTGGCGTGTTTGCTTAATCATAAAAGAGCTTAATGATTAAGACTATTTTTAAACAATTCAGTCTGCGCCGAAGGCGTGGACTGAATTGTTTTAAAATAGACTTAATCATTAAGCTCTTTTATGATTAAGCAAACAGGGCAGTTTCAGACGCTGCTTGATGACTCTGATGAAGAAATACCTTACCTTTCATACACCTTATGTGACGTAAACGAAGTTGCGGGCTCAGCTAGTTATGAATATATACCTAACTGATGAAAATTTCATTGCCAATTCCAATCAGTTACAGAATACAGAATCACGTGTAATACAACAATGAAGTGTTATCGTACAGGTAATAATCTCGTGCCAAGTGCAGCGTGCTACCAATCAAGTACCTAACAATCGAGTACTCACATCGATAAGAGACGGCACGTGAAACGCTGTGAAGCATCGATTTTTCACTTAAACCGCCTGGAAATTTTCAATTATGAATATAATAATTTAACCTAACTAGGTGTGATAAGGCCCTAGGTACTAGAAATAAGTCTTTGTAAATATAAAAGTCTTCATAATATTCGTTAGGTAACTTTTTCATGTACCTATCTTCATCTGAGAATACTGAACGGAATTTTGCAAACTGTGTCACACAGTGTCACCCAAATAATCCGTAATTAGCCTTTTTTAATGTGTGCGTCCTCAGAAGGTTATCCTCAGTGCCCCCGAAACTGCGTCTACAGCCTTCAAGCCTCAGACTAAAATAATGTTATTCTTTTAATCTGAGCTTCAAGCATACAGTCATTCATACACTATTCAGTTTATATAGGTACTAGCGGACGTCACGCGGTTTCACCCGCGTAGTTCCCGTTTCCTTGGGAATACGGGAATAAAATATACCCTATGTTTATCGCAAAGAGTGTAGCTTCCGAACAGTGAAAGAATTTTTCAAATCGGTCCAGTAGTTCCGGAGCCTATTCGTTACAAACAAACAAACAAAAAATCAAATCTTTCCTCTTCATAATATTAGTATAGATGTACCTACTATGTAGTTAACAAACTATGCAGGGTGCATAATCTGATAGGCCTCGGTTTTGTTAACCACGAGTTCCGTCTGGCGTTTTTAAAGGTCTACGATACAATACAATTCTTGCGTTAATATTCCGCGTTTTGGTACAAATTACGCTTTATCATAACAAATCTTTAGAGGTTAATGACATTATAAACTCCCACACAAACGAACTTTGGGAAAAAAGAAACTATAACTCGTAAAAAGTGTGCTCAATGAAAGAAAAAGTGACATTTGTTTACCAGTTACGTCACTGGTAGTATAATTTGAGAACCAGTTTCAACATTGAGGATCTCTATTCGCTTATACCTAAGTTTCGTAATTAGCTACTAATAATGTTATCCCTACTAATATTATAAATGCGAAAGTAACTCTGTCTGCCCGTCTGTCTGTTACGTTTTCACGCCTAAACGGCTGGAGCGATTGAGAAGAAATTTGGTAAGTATAGGGATAGTTCGAGGCCCTGGGGAGGAAATAGGCCACTTTTTAACCGATTTCGCAAAAGGAGGGTTATGATTTTATGCGATAACGACTTCTACGCGTGGGGGGGAACAACTAGTTTAAAATATAGGTAGGTTGACGATTCTGACATTTTTAATTAATCCCGCCCTCTCCTCTTTGAACATCGACCAACAATGGCGTAGCAGAGGTGTCAATCTCATGCAGTCGAGAGGAGAGCATTCTTGAAATGGAACGCTCTGCAGTGCACGTATTTCCCTTCTCTGACGTTTCCGGATTCTTCAAGCAGAACGCGGATAATGAACTGGCTGTGATAGTGAACCTAAGTTCGCAATAAGTCGCCATAGCTTTTCATCAGGCGAACAGCGTTATTTTGACGAATACAGAAACCTGTTTGTACGTATATTAGGTATTATTTTACATTTAACAGTGACCTAACCTCTTCCTTAGTAGCTTACTTATGACCCGTAGATGTTCTATTAGTGGGCTAGGGTTGCTCATAACAGTCATAACTTCATTTTTGTACGCAGTGGAATGCATCTTGGCACTTTACTACTATGTGTGGTGGCGTATTCAGGTCAGGCCTCACTACCTAGTAAAACGCTTCCCTCAAAACTTAGACGAGACTTTTTCCAACACGCTGGTGTCATCACATTAGGCCATCAGTGTGAGACCCAAGTTCTATGCAATGCCTAGACAGGTACCTAGGTCATCTAGACAGTAGGTATAGCATTGCTTTGTAGATTTAAATTGCAGTCTTCTCTATAAGCTGACCAGGCAACCATTGCTACTATTATCAGTGATAATAACTGACAAGAGATTTTTATTGTATTAGATCATTGCAAATAATATTATGTACTTAGGTAGCCTTTTATGAATAAGTAATTTTAACATACATACATACATACATACATATCATCACGCCTGTTTCCCATCGGGGTAGGCAGAGACTATGGCTTTCCACTTGCTACGATCCTGGCATACCACTTTCGCTTCTTCTACTTTCATAAGTGCTTTCATACACGCTCGCCGGTTAAGGGTACTCTTGACCTGGCCTTTTTCCAGCAGGTCATCAATTTGGTTACCATGCGTACGCCGAGGATGACCCCTACCTGCTTGCCCATTCATTATCGCCTTATAGATCTGTTTAGTCAGTCTATTTTCATCCATCCTCTCAACATGTCCAAACCATCTAAGCATCCCTTTTTCTATCTTTGTCCCTACATCTTCAGTTATACCACATTGTTTTCTAATAACGCTATTCCTTTCTTTGTCCATCAATTTCACTCCAGCTATACTTCGCAGACTTCTCATTTCCACTGCATTAATTTTACTTTCATGCTTCTTCTGCCACACCCAACTTTCACTACCATACATAAGTGTGGGGATAAGCACACCCCTATGCACAGCCACTCTCGCCTTCTTAGACACGTTTTGACTGCTCATAAAGGTATGCATCGCCCCATTCACTTGATTTCCTGCCAAAACTCTTCTCTCAATATCCTGGTCACACTTTCCATCCCTCGTAAATTTTGAACCCAGGTATACAAATTCTTTCACCTGTTCCACTCTTTGCCCTTCGATAATAATAGGGCAATTCGTCATACATTCCTCTCTTTCAAAAACCATTACTTTAGTCTTACTTACATTCACTTTCATTCCTCTACCTTTCAGCGCCTCATGCATAATATTAACCATCAACTGCAACTCCTCCGCCGATGCAGCTAAGATCACCTGATCGTCAGCATATAGGAGGCATTTGATGGTCAGCTCGTTCAGTTTTATACCACACGCACTCTCTTGCAATTCTTTCAAACAACTGTCCATGTACAGGTTAAACAGCCACGGTGACGCTACACAACCCTGTCTCACACCCCTTTCCATATTAAAGAAGTCCGTGCAAGCTCCGTTGATCCTGACACAAGCACTTGAGCCCTCATAAAGAGATTTCAGTGCTCGTATCAAGCTGCTGCTCACCCCGTACAAAGACAATGTTGACCATAGTTCATTCCTCACCACTTTGTCATAGGCCTTCTCCAGATCTACGAATACGCAATATACCTTTTGGCTTTTCGCCAAAACTTTTTCTGCTATGCATCGTAAGGAGAAGACCTGATCCGTGCATCCCCTTCCTTTCATAAATCCTGCTTGAACATCCCACATTTTTTCTTCACTTTCATTCATCACTCTTTTTATCAACACTTTCGCATACAGTTTACCGACGATGCTGAGCAGGCTTATGCCGCGGTAATTTTTGCACTCTTGCTGCGACCCTTTTCCTTTGTACAGCGGCACAATGACCGCTTTGGACCATTCTTTTGGTACGCTGCCATTCCTCCAGCACAGATTAAAAAGGCGGTACAGCTGGTCAATCACCACACCACGTCCTGCTTTCAGCATCTCAACGGAAACCCTATCAATCCCAGCAGCCTTGCCTAGTTTCATACTATTCAATGCTTCCACTATTTCTTCCATGCTAATGTCGTTTTCATTACCAATTTCATTCATTTCACAAAAATGAGTTTGCACTTGCGTATCCTCTTTATCAAATAGACTTTCAAAATACTCCTTCCATATTTTTAGCACACACTCTTCTCCTCCCACAAAACTTCCATCCTGGTTTCTGATCTTATTAAGCGGTGATGTGGTCTGTTGACTCCTCACCGCTTTTATGGACTTCCAAAAGAATTTAATATTCTGTTGGAAGTCACCAGATAACCTTTTATCAAATTCATCTCTATCATTCTCCTTCTTTCTTACTAACGCCTCTTTTGCCACACGCTTATACCTTTTATACTCATCGTTGGCCATTCGTACATCCTCATCTGTTGCCTTCTGCATTCTTTGATTGCTATTATCGTTATCATTGCTATCTTCTTATCAGACAACGCTTTCAGAACTTCCGCGGTCATTCTTTTTAACTTACATCCTTGGCTTCTCTTGCTCACACCACACAATTCAATCGCAACTTCCACGAGTCCTTCCTTAATCGGCTTCCATAATTCTTCAATCTCACATACTTCATCTAAATTATCAAACTTTTTGCTTAGTTTGCTCACAAATTCCTCTTTTATACCTATCTCTTGCAAATTCTCAACTTTTATGCGTTCTAGTACACTAACAGGTTCACGCACACGGTGCCTCCACCGCTGAAACAGACCTCTTACTCGGCTGACAACCAAGAAGTGGTCTGTGTCAATCCCAGCACCGCGGTAGGCTCGAGTGTCTAGTACTTTCTTTCTCATCCTTGCGTCAACAATCACAAAGTCAATCATGCTCCTCTTACTTCCTTCTTGTCTCGTAACCAAGTGGATATCTTTGTGGTGAAACATGGTGTTAGTCACCACAAGATTCCTCTCCAAACATACTTCAAGCAAATTTTCTCCATTTTCATTCACTCGCTCATCACCAAACTTTCCCAATACTCTTTCATACCCATCACGCTTGACTCCAACCCACCCATTAAAATCGCCTAACATTACTATCCTCTCATTTAGTTTGCACTTACTCAAAACATCACTCATGCTCTCCCAAAATGCCTGCCTCTCGCTTTGGTCTCGTAAAGATCGGCGCCACCGCGCATCTTGCGGAGCATATACTCCTAAAACAAAGATGCGGGTAAGTCCAACCTTCAGCCTCAACCAAACGAGTCTTGGACTTACACATTCATATTCTGTGACACATTCATTCATTCTCGCAGACAGTACTACACCAACGCCCTGACACGCTTTACTGGTTTTAGGCACACCCGACCAGTAGGCAGTGTAGGGTCCATGTGTGGTGGTGTCACATCCTTTCCTCTTTGTCTCATTCACGCACAGAATATCGAGTCGTCTCTCTTTCATCATCTTGCATACTTCCTCAATTTTGTCTATCATACCTCCTCTTACATTCAACGTAGCAAAGTGGCTATCCCCAGTAATTTTAAATTAACTTCATTATTATTTCGTTAATTTCCGATTTAATAAATGTAAAATAATAATCGTTAACGATAATAATGAATTAAGTAATAATAATTTAATGAACTCGTGACGTATGTACCCGTACCAGTTCTAACTTACGAGTACCTCGGTAATTCTAGAAACGTCTAAGCAAAAAGTCCTTCAATATTAAAATCGTGCAAAGTGCGAATCGGACTAGCGCACTGAGGGTTCCGTACTGAAATAAAACTGGTCAAGTAAGAGTTGTACTCGCACGGGTAGGGTTCCGTACAAAACTGGCTTTTGGTTTTTGCATTGTCGTTGACGTGTAGTGCCTTGGTCTCTAGTTACCAACATGGACGAAGGGCCTTGGTCATGGTCAACTAAAAGCTTATCTAACGCAATATGAATATTAGATTCGTAGTTCCTAAGATTACTAAGTTCCATTAAATCAAACAGGTATAATCAAATTAACTCACCAGCTTCAACTTTGTTTCATAAACCTGAGAGCTTACCTACTTATGAGTAGGTACTTACTTATACGTATTAGATACTAGCTGTTGCCCGCGGCTTCGTACGCGTAGACATCTACGCGTACGAAGCCGCGGGCTTTACGCGGGTAATTTACGCGTATGGACATCCATACGCGTAAAATCATTACCCTCCTTTTGCGTCACCTATGTCCTTTCCTTGGACTCAAACTAGGTATCTCTATACCAAATTTCATCAAAATCGTTTCAGCGGTTAGTGCGTTAAAATGTATCTAAGTGTAACAGACTGACGGAGTTACTTTACTTTCGCGTTTATAATATTAGTAGGGATAGAATGATGTACTTATGCTAATTTATGTGCTTACATACATACATCTAAATTCTAATTCACCTAAGAATAAATTACGATAGCTACAGGATATGTTGCATTCTGTATAATATTTTTTGGCCTAGGTTCCAAATTTAAAAAATAATTGAATGCTACCCACTTAGCATCATTTCTAAGTAGGTACTTACTTAGGGGTACGTGATTAGCGGCACCTACATAATTTATGTTGCTAAGAATAATTTTATTATAAGGGCAAACAGTTTATTAAAGAACCATATATTGCCATTTATCTTTAAATTTAAAATAAGACTTACCACTAAGCCGCGATATCAGAAAAAATCCAGTATGTATTTGAATAGGTACACTTGCAAACTTGTTTTACACTCACATACAAATATTAGGTTATCAAAATACACAAAGATATTATATCCACAAAATAATAAGCACAAACACAATTCGAAACTTGTTTTTATCTCAATAATCACGAAAATATTCGTCTTATTTCGCGGGAACTGTAGCTAAACGCGACGCACACGTACTATCGAGCTCAGTTATCACTCGCGACTGGTGAACGAGTGAAGCGAACTGAGAGGGAACGACTGGAATGGAATGTATTCGTGTCGTGAGCGTGACCGAATGGGCGCGCACACGCGAGGCGCGGAGATTGCGCTCGAGATCACAAGCCGGTAGTTCATTCAAGTAGCTTAAAGTTCGTATTCTAATAATTTTAACTTAAGTTTTATTGCATTAATTGGAAACTAATTAATGAAACCAACTGAAATTAATAAAAAATGTTAATGTCCTCTTTTCATTATTGCTAGGAATACGGTAATAAAATATAGCTTTTGTTACTCAGGGTGAATGGTGAAAACCATATTGGAAGAATGTTTGAAATCGGCACAGTTGTTTTTAAGTTTATTCATTACAAACATACAAAAGTAGGTACAAATTTTTATAATATTAGTCCCCTTTATAATATTAGTGTAGACGTAGATTACTTAAGTAAAGTAGGTATTTAATAATCACTTTTTTTATTTATTCATTAAACACAATTAATTTTACATGTCATTTACAATAAAACTAAAACTATAACTTGCCCCTGACCGTATCCGGTGCAAAGTTGCCCAATCAAGAATTAAAATTAGGTAATTTTTTATTAGTTATTTTATTAATTAACTATGAGAAAATGTATTCGAAAACAAATAATATATATCAATACAATGAAAGCCAAATAAAATGCTTCTTAAGTAAAAACAAAAAAGTTATGAAAACTTTAGTAGGTAATTAAAGTTAAAACATTTTTAAACCTTAATAGCATGGATAGGATATAAAAAATGCATACACACTGTCACACGATTGTGACTTACAAGACGCTACTAATAGACTAATAGCATAAAAAATTTGAAGTTTGTTTTACAAAAACTTAACTTCACTCACACAAAAGCCGTGTCAAACCAAACCACACTGCCATTACCAACAGGGTGATAAGAATCCCTCGAGGGTATAGCACGCAATGCACGCACACACTTATGTGGGCGGTAATTTTCATGCATCACCCACCCGTGATTAGTCGAGGTTATCTCGGTAGGTAATACTTTCTTACATCCAGTGGCGGGGCAAGACCTAAATTTGGTGTGGGCAAGACAGATTTCGCGAGGCCCCATTCTGTGGCGCCATAATACAGGTCAGTGGGCGCCAATAATAAAAGTATCGCCATAAGGAAAAAAAAATTTAAATCACAGATGTTTACGTCAAATGTGGTAAGTGGGGTCACTCGTCCCAAAAAATCCAGCATAAAACTTATATTGTTGGTTCCATTACCTAAATGGGTCCAGGAGTATTTGTAAATCCTGTTGGACCCCTTAGTGGAACTTAGCAGTGGAACCAACAGTCCGGAAGGAATAAAACAAGGGATTCCCCGCACTGGTCGACGGCGCACAGTGGATCGATTCATACAAATCGGTGGACATAGCAATCTTGAAAAACTTTTTACTGTTTTACAAAAAGTAATGATGCCAATGTGTTTATTAATACAGTTGCTCAAAAAGTGGCATATTACATGGACGTATAGCGTTCGGGATGTGGGCTATTACACACTCGTGCTTTTTCTTTACCTTTCCCGCACTCGTGCGTTTTCTTTCCCAACTGTCAAAATAATGTCAATAAAAAATGAAAAAAAAACCAACCAAAAATTCATAGAAATTTTAGTGATTCATGCAAATATTTCTAAAAAAAGATAATAACTTGTTTCAATATCAGATTACAAGGAATTTTAATTAAAATTATCCGCCAAATTAAGTTGACGGTATGAAGTGCACTGCCATAGTCTCTGCTTAGGTAGGTATACATATTCTTTTACGGTTGCCGCCATTTTGGACAATTCAGGTTTATTGTGTTTTTATTATTTTATTAAACTGCTTAATTTTGTGGCAACTGTATTAAAAATAGTTGTTCAATACAGCGTGTGGGACTGTTATTTCAACTCGTTCCGACTGTCTACTAACATCTGTCGTAACTCGTTGTAATAACAGAAATCCCACACTTGTATCGAAAACTACTATATCGTAATAATTGTAGTCGAATACATAGGGTAACAATTTTGATTAGATTTCAATTTAAAAAATTATTCGACAAAAACTGATTCAATGTATGGAACAGTACATTAAAAAAAAAGGGATAGCCTGCGATTTTCTCGTGTTTTCTTATTTTAACGCAAATTTTCTTTCTACATATTTCTAATTGTGTTTGATTCAAGTACATTTTGACATTCAAGTAAGTACATAGTTTTAAATTAATTGTCTTTTTTATATATTTTTGTTTATTTTAAGCTACAATTTTTTTTTAATTCTAATTTTGTTTGATTATTTGATGAACTGTACATACATGTTAATTGAATCGTTTCTGTTCTATATTTTTATTTATTTTAAGCTATTATTTTTACCAATTTTGTTTTTATAAGTAAGTTTTTGTATTTTTAAAACTATAAAAATAAATAAATGTTTATTGCAAAGCTTCAGTACAGTATTTTACCAATAAACATTGCACCCACAAAATGCAATTAGCCGACCTTACGAGTACCTACTACAACCAATATAATACGACAAAATCAGCGAAAGCATTTCAAAAACAATAAGCAGCGGACCCGGCTTTACAGTCGCTGCAAATAACCTACCAAAGTCGAATTTCTAACCAGACGAAGCCACTTTAATTATACTAATTACACTATAACTAAGTATGATATATGTTTTATAAAACGTGTTATTGTTTTATTTGATTAATACATTATTTTCTTCAAATCCTAATGAAAAATACTATACAATACAAAAATGTTGCTAAAAAAAGTAGGAAAAAATTATAGTCGTCTGCTTATAAGTATCTCTCAAAAACTCCCGATCCCGTATGCTAGTCATATCATTTTTTTATGTGGGTAGGACAGTTCTAGCTAAAATGTAGTTTATTAACAATTATAACTAAAAAAACGAATTAGACATATTTTCTTATAGAAAATAAGAAAAATTATATTTTGTCATATAGCTCCCAGAGCGGTGCCTAGGGATACCTAAAATGTTTGGCAGATATTTTGCTAACAACCCATTAAAAGTAACTATAAGCGTTAAAATAAGAAAACACGAAAAAATCGCAAGCTATCCTTTTTTAAATGTAATTTTCCATGCATTGAAATCAGTTTTGTGGAATATTTTTTTTAAATTGAAGTCTAATCAAAATTGTGTCGCATTAGTATTAACATTGGCATCATTAGTTTTTGTAAAATCAGTAAAAAGTTTTCCAAGATTCCTATGTCCGCCGATTTGTATGAATCGATACTTACATAATTTCCACAGCAAAATCAATTTATATCTATTTTTATTTTATTCTCGCTTTGAAGCAATGCATAAAAATTTCTGAGGCGCGAGGCCCCTTGTGCCGCGAGGCCGTGGGCGGTGGCCCACGTCGCCCACGCCTTACGCCGCCACTGCTTACATCATTTTTATCTTTTATCCCGGCATCCCGTTTTCTGTCTCAGTATTTTCGCTCAAACCTGGGAATTTATCTCTAGTAAAATGTGCTAATTTGGGTTAGACACGCAGTTTATCAGATTATGATATGTTTCAACTGCCTACTCTTACTTGTAAGGTAAAACGTGTAATATGAAAATTAACAGGAGTTTAATGTGCTCTGATACCTTTGGGAGGATAAACCATTTTACTGAAAATACACGGTAATTAGGACAGAGACAGATTGAGAAGGTTACCTGCTGTTCAATAAGGCCCTGCCTGTGTATATGTATTGGGAAAGCTCCCAAGTAAGGCGTAAGGGCTGGGCAAGGGTAATGCCGTTCAAGGCGCTGAGTTTCAGGAACTTCTTTACAACGGCATACCGTTTAGTCGCGTGATACGGTTTCTCGCAGAAACTTTTTCCCGAATGTCCTTTTTCAAGCTCTATTCTATCACTGTACTAAATGCCATCAGAGTAGGTTTATTGCTTCAGGGATGAAAGCGTAGCAAACAGGGACATTCGCATTTATTAGAAGGCATTCGTGTTGTGCCGACGTAGTAACGTTTTGAAATCAACAGTAATTCAATCGAACAACAAACAAAGAAAATAGCCCATGTACCAGTTTCTCGTTATGGGTATTTAAATCAAATTCATAAACACCAAAGCTTTGTTCTAACTTCTAAGCAACCCACTTTCTTGCATGTTTGTTCAAATAACTGACATCTACGAGAAAGGCGGGCTGTTAATAGCACAATTAAATTATTACCATTTATTACTTGGCTTTAAGGTTCAAATTTGTTTGAAGGTAAATTTTTCACATACCATATGTGTGGGGTCTTATGTCCGGACTGTTATCGTTCATTCATTACTTCGTACATTCATTTTCATTCTCACGTGTACATACCTATTTTATTTTTCTATTATGTTTTGTTTTGTATTGCTAGTATTTTGTAGTATTTATTGAGAAGGCATTTCTTTTGTTCTGTCTTTTTCCTTATGAAGTGGGCTTTTTTTTTAGAAAGGGGATAGGAAACTCGTACTTAGCAAATAAGTTATTTTTTAGTCAAATCAGATACTGCAAATAGGTATATAAGTTGGTCGACTTTACCAGGATCTATAGTTTAAAAGACTAGTGCCCATAAGGGGTTGAAAGATCACATGACATATTGTGCTTCCAACTAATAGGCTCGCGACTTTGGATGCAACGAATAATGTTCAAAAACTTGTTAAAACTATTTACCTTAGTACCTACTAAGGTAATTTTTTTCATTAGTTTAGTAAACGATCATTATATAGTAGGTAAACGGCTTCCTATCCTGAGATAGGTGATCGTTTAGTGTCATTTACATCTAGTTCGCTTGTTCGAGCTGCCAGAAAAATGCGAGGTGAGTTGAAAAATCTCAGTACAACAAAAAATTGCTGTCTTTTAAATTCTGGTCGTTTAGTAGGCCACTGCCTACCCCTTCAGGGAAATAGACATGTCATATTGTACATTTATTCTGCAAAACATTTATATATAATAACACTCACGAATGTCGATCATGAATTAAAAACCGTTGTAAAGGAAAGCTGTGAAACGGTCGGAACAAACACGCGAGGAGCTACCGTAGACGCCCATGATATCTCTCGTTACGGAATAATATTTAGTATGATCTTGTGTGCTCACTGTTAAATCATGCATAGGATAGTTGTGCTTCATTAATTTTGTTAACACATTGCTATAGAGCAACTGACTTGACTTTGGAATCTGTTCCAAGTAATTTAAATTAACTGCTGGGACAACAGAGGAATTACCCTCTAGCCAAAATTGTAAATTAATAGAGTTAAATTTAATTGCAAACCATAATTTTATCGGAAACTGTCCTCCGAACAAAACTAAATTAAAAAATGTAAATTACATCAGCCTGGTGCATTATAATATTGCAACATTAACGCAGGTCAAAGAGTTTGAATCGGAGCTGTTCATGAGCTCAGAAAATATTGAAATTGTTTGTCTTACAGAACATATGCGTAAGGAGTATGAGCTCATGTTCAGTTTCAGTAGTCACCGAGTTGGTAGTGCGTTCTGCAGGGTCAACACAACACGGGGGGGTTCGTTGATTTTATTAAATAAGAAATTAAAATATAAGGAACGGAAAGATGTTGTGTCCCTCTCTGTAGAGTGTACAGTTGAAATATCGTGCGTAGAATTGGAGCAATTCATAGTAGTATGCGTATATAAACCTGGAGTCTCACCCTTTTGTGAGTTTGAGGAAGTAATGGATAAAGTGCTATTTAAACTTGGAAAAACTAATAAACACCTAATAGTGTGCGGTGATTTTAATGTTAATATACTTATAAATACGCGTCAGACCAATGATATCTTAAATTTATTTAAATCACACAATCTCACTAACTTATTTTTAGAGCCTACTAGATATTGTGATACAACAGCTACTTGTCTGGACAATATATACAGTGATATGTTGCCAGAAAGTAAGAGTATTATAAATAAGATAAAATCAGATCATACTGGGCAAATAGCATCTTTCAAGATCACAAGAGAAAAAGTTAAAAGACGTAAAATATTATGTAGACCAGTAACTAGTGACCGCTTGGAACGTATGCGAGTTGGACTTTGCAATAAACTTCCATTTTTAGACACTGGCTTAGATCCAAATGTAATGTATAAGTTATTTTTTGATTCCTTTTACAATGAGTTCAACTCCGTATTCAGGTCTAAGGAAGTCACAATCGGTGATAGGCCAGCCTTCAGTGAATGGGCCACTGAGGATATACATAAAAGTAGACAAAAACTGTATGAACTATACTCAGAAAGACAGTTTAATAGAACAGATGAATTTCTAAATTATGTTAAAACTTATTCAAAAAAGTTTAAAGCAGACTGCTTAGCAGCCAAAAGAAAGTATTTAAGTAATAAAATTCTCAATAGTGTAGACAAAGTTAAATCTACTTGGAAAATAATTAACGCAGAAAGAGGCCAAGCAAAATCGAATGATAATAATTTTAAACTTAAAGTAAATGGTAACATAATTACAACAGATGCCGACGTCGCCAACGAATTTGAACAATTTTTTTCTCGAATTCCAGTAGATTTGACCAGAACCCTAGGTTCTTCTACCCCAATAGCAGAATCCTTGTTAAAAGCAAATGTTCCTTGCTGTAATGAAATATTCAAATTCAGTAAAATTAGTATACACACTATAATAAAAACTTTTAAATCTTTAAATATTAAGAAAACGGCTGACCTCTGGGGAATTTCTGTACATTTAGTTAATTCGTTAATTGAAATGGTTGCCCCTGAATTATCAATAATATTTAATAATTGTGTTGATAGTGGTGTGTTTCCTGACTTAACGAAGTTTAGTAAAATAACTCCTCTGTTTAAATCGGGCAGCACCTCAGATTCGTCCAATTTTCGTCCTATTTCTGTACTACCCACGTTTAGTAAAATCTTAGAAAAGGTAATGCTTAATCAAATGCAAAATCATTTTAATACAAATAAACTATTCCATACTAAACAATTCGGTTTCACGCGCGGTCGGTCTACCACGGATGCTGGAATCAAATTGTTAGAGTGTATATATGAGGCCTGGGAGGAGTCGTATGATGCTTATGGTGTATTCTGCGACTTATCTAAGGCCTTCGATTGCGTCCAGCATCAGACTTTAATTCAAAAACTGGATCATTATGGAATCCGGGGGACGGCCTTGGATTTAATTAGTTCTTACCTTAGAGATAGAGTACAGAGAGTAGTTATAAATGGTAAACAGTCAAATGGTTCTGCTGTAACAATGGGGGTGCCTCAGGGTTCAATTCTGGGACCTTTTCTATTTTTAGTGTACATAAATGATCTCCCTCACCTTATAAGAGACGATCACGAGGTAGTTTTGTTTGCTGATGACACATCTTTAATATTTAAAGTTGAACGTGGACAACGCGATCTTGACGAAGTAAACAATGCCCTCTCTAGGGTAGTCCACTGGTTTAACGCTAATAATTTATTGTTAAATGAAACTAAAACAAAATGTATTAGATTCACCTTGCCAAATGTTAGGCTCGTTAACACCAGTATTAGGATTAGGGATGATCAAGTAGAATTGGTCGATGAAACTGTCTTTCTGGGCATAAAGTTAGACTCCAACTTGCAGTGGGGGCCTCATATCGAGAAAGTCTCGGGCAGACTGAGCTCTGCAGCCTATGCCGTTAAAAAGATCCGACAACTGACAGACATTAGAACAGCGCGTCTTGTCTACTTTAGCTATTTCCACAGTGTCATGACCTATGGCATACTATTATGGGGTAACGCTGCCGACATCGAATGTATATTTGTGTTGCAGAAAAGGGCTGTCCGGGCTATCTATGGTATGGGGTTTCGGGAGTCATTAAGAGATAAGTTTAAGGATATCAACATCCTTACTGTGTATTCACAGTACATATATGAAAACTTATTATGTACTCATAAAAATAACAGTAAATTTATTAAAAATAGTGATATCCATAACCTAAACTTAAGAAATAAGAATAAATTGGCTGTACCTAGATTTAGGCTTAATAAAATAAGCAATTCTTTTGCGGGCAATTGTATTCGAATGTACAATACATTGCCGACAGCCATAACATGTTTGCCAGTTAATAAATTTAAAAAACTAGTAAAACTTAAATTGTGCCAGAAAGCTTATTATAGCATTAAAGACTTTCTAGAAGACAAGACTGCCTGGCAGTGACACGAATAGCTCCTTTCTACATTTAAAAAAAAACTGTATTAGATACTAAGATGAATAAGAGGGACCAGACTGAGTTTCTTGGGGTGTTCTTCTCAGTCCGTAGCATTTCCGAACCCCCGGTAGAGTCACAAAAATTTTGACAAACCTAGATAATTTTTTAAAAATTTCAAAGTGAATAAATTTTATTTTATTTTATTTTATTTTATTTTATTTTATTTAATTTTATTTTGCAGTGCTGCAGTGGTTTCCAAAGCATTTCGATTCCAAGCCAACTAAAAATATATTTAAATTTTGAAAACCGTTGGCTGTCTTTAGAGGAAAGAATTCATCCGTGAAGAGTCCTGGAACTAGTTACTTCTTACTAATATTGTAAATGCGAAAGTTTATGAGTGTGGATGTTTGTTACTCTTTCACGCTCGAACGGCTGAACGGATCTGGCTGAAATTTGTAGAGGAATACATTATAGTCTGGAATAACATATAGGCTACTTTTTATCCCGGGAATTAAGTTCCTACGGGGAGCGGGAACCTACATATATATAGTAGTACCTACATTATAATGATATTGTCCTGTTGGAATGAAAACACAGTAATCAAAAGGGTGTGCGCTGCCCTCCGGTTGTCCAGTAGACGAACTGATTTAGCCCGGTTTTATCATCATGATTTCAAGCAATTGACACCCACTGCTGAGTACAGGCTATCTTTGTAAAACAAATGAAGATCGACAAAACAAATGAAGATCGACAAAACAAATGAAGATCGACAAAACAAATGAAAATCACTAAACAATTAATGAAAGTAAGATAAACAACTGAAGTCGACAAAACATGAAAATCGACAAAACAAATGACGGTCGGATAAACAAATGACGGTCGGATAAACAAATGACGATCGGCAAAACAAATGACTATCGGCAAAATAAATGACGACAGAAAAAACATATGCAGATCAATAAAACAAAAGACTATAAGCAATTTGATAAGATCAAAAATACTTGCAGCCATATTTAGTAATTTAGATGCGTTTCCCATTAAAAAAAATAGGTGCAAGCAAATCTCGACCTTAATGACACTTCTCTAAAAATGTGCTTTTAGGCATTTATTGACATCACTGATCACGAATATGTAAAAATTTAAAAAATATAATGCATGTTCATAAGGTCGAGAATTGCTAGCACCAATTTTTTTGAATGGTGTTAGCATCTAGATTACAAAAAATGGGTGCAAGCAAATTTCGACCTTATGAACATGCATAATATTTATTTATTTTTCATATATTCGTGATCAGTGATGTCTATAAACGCCTAAAAGCACATTTTTAGAGAAGTGTCATTAAGGTCGAGATTTGCTTGCACCTATTTTTTTTAATGGCAAACGCATCTAGATTACTAAGTGCCGGAGGGCGGCATTTGTTTATCCGACCGTCATTTGTTTGGTCGATTTTCATTTGTTTTGTCGATTTTCATTTGTTTTGTCGATCCTTATTTGTTTTGTCGATCTGCATTTGTTTTGTCGATCTTCATTTGTTTAGTCGATTTTCATTTGTTTTGTCGATTTTCATTTGTTTTGTCGATCCTTATTTGTTTTGTCGATCTGCATTTGTTTTGTCGATCTTCATTTGTTTTGTCGATCTTCATTTTTTTTGTCGATTTTCATTTGTTTTGTCGATCCTTATTTGTTTTGTCGATCTTCATTTGTTTTGTAGATCTTCATTTGTTTAGTCGAGTTCCATTTGTTTTGTCGATCTTCATTTGTTTTATCGATCTTCATTTGTTTTGTAGATCTTCATTTGTTTTGTCGATCTTCATTTGTTTTGCCATATAGACATGTCGGTATATTGATAAAGTAGACATTATGGGCATTATTTATTTTATACAGTCACAGGTGGGTGGTTAGGAATTTTTATTCCTAACTGACCAACCAAGTGCACAAGGTGGGTGGTTAGGAACTTTTATTCCTAACTGACCAACCAGGTGGATAACTCAGGTGGTCGGTTGGGAATGGGGGAAATTAAGTAGCTTGGTGACACCGAGGGAGGCTCTCTCAAAGTTAAACCACTCCTGGGATATAATTTATAGCTTTGGGGAACTTTCGAAATAAAATCTTCAATTCAAACTTTATTAATTTTACTTAGGCAGTCATTCCGATTCTAATTATAGGTCCGTAGATCCCTACTAGTAAATAAATGCGAAAGTAACTCTGTCTGTTTCACTTTTACGCCTCAACCACTGAATGATTGCATATCTAAGGAAATTTTCTACAGAAACTTTGAGTTATACAGTACCTACTACATTACAACTCAATGCACATAGATGGGCCTTAGTAAAGGCATAAAATGTAATAGACTACTTAATTAATACTATGGTAAACGCATATTATAAAAAATACACTATGGTAAAGGACATACTGGACATAAACTACTTTTGAATCCCGGGAACAATAAGTTCAAGTGGGAAACAGGTAGGACCTACAGTAAAATCTCATCACGCAGGCGGAACAGCGATCATTCGCTAGCTTGTATATAATTTGAATATTGTGAGGCTTAATTTGGAACTTGATCCTGCCGAGTCCGGTTTCAAATTAAGAAATATTGTTATGCAAAATACTACGACTTGTAGGTATAATCTTTCACCTCAATAAGTTCAAAGCTTAGAGTATAAATAAGGTCTACCTTTTTATACTCTAAGGTTCGAAGTTAATAGGAATTACATAAAAGACTAAAATAGGTAGGTGTCTGTAGTCTGATTTTGAAAGCGCGAGATGGCATGAATTTACTGTTCATCCAACAAGGTAAGCTAATCAGATCTGGCTACAACCAGCAACGGTTAACGTTAGAGATGAGATGGCGGGAAACCTTCACGTTGGCGGCTTTAATCTTCCCCCTGTGGGAATACTCGCGGAGACGGGGACCGGGATCACTGATCAACTTTGTACCGACGACTAATACAGAAGCAGTGTTGATCGCTAGAGCCAATAATCTCGGCAGCTGACGCCATTGCACAAGAGGTCGAAATGCATTCCATTTGGTCAAAAAAAATAAGTAAATAGTTAATGTTCAGGACTAGGGTTGGAAATCTCCAGGAGTAGCACACTTGGATCAAAAGTAGCAATATATTTTCTAGCTGCAGAGTACCAGTGGCCTATAAGTACTTATAAATAGACTGTCCAGTCAGGAGACGTCGTTGCATAACCGATGCTGCCAACTGATATTACATTCGTCCACCTTTCATCGCCCTTTGGTTTCCTTGGGTAATCCTAGGTGATGTTTAAAGTCTGCATATGGGGGAAGAGCAACAAGAACCTTAAAACGCATGTGAAATTTGGGCTTCCAACTAAGAGCGTAATCGCGTTATGCCATTACTGGTTATTAGCTGTGTCCTGCGTCCGTGAGCAGTTGGCAGGTGAGTGAGTGACTTGACAGGTACCTAAGTTTGAAGCGCTCGTGGCCCCGCGGACTCAGTGTTCTGTAAACGATCACTGCAGTAAGCAACATTTACTGTGGCCGGACATGGATGGGTGACCACCACGTGGACCACTTTGTGACATTTATTTACGAGCGTTTCCGTGCTTCGGAAGGCACGATAAGCCGTTGGTCCCGGTTGTCGGTAAAATGACAGTCGTTAAGCCAAGTTGAAGGCCTTACGGGGGCGGCTTGAAAAATTTCAACTGTCAAATCAAATCAAATCAAAATCAAATCAAAAATATATTTATTTCACATAGGCATTATACAGATGCGCTTGCAAAACGTCCAGAATACAAAACAAAAACTCTACCACCAGTTCACAACGCGACCCACCTGAGAAGAACTGGCAAGAAACTCAGCGGGTTGTTCTTTTTTTGCTCTATTTACAATTTTAAAGAATCTAAAAACTAGGCATTTTAACAATTTTTTTGAGAATCCAGCAGAGCAGGTCATTTCCAGGCTTCCTTATCCAACAAATAATCATTGATTGTATAGTAGCCCCTGCAGTTCAATTTACTTTTAACAGATCTTTTAAACTTATTAAGGGACATACTTTTAATTTCGTCTGGAAGCCTGTTGTAAAAGCGTATACAGTTATTATATTATTTGGGTCGTTTTATTATATTATGTGGGTCGTCACAACCTGCGCCCGGGTCGGCAGCGCGTGTGTAGCGCCTCTGGTGTTGCAAACGTCTATAGGCTACGGTTACCAACCTTCCGGTGGGCCGTAAGCTTGTCTGCCACATAAGTAGTATAAAAAAAAAAAAAAAAAAAAAGTGAGTGAGTCACCCGGTAATTTAGTTTATAACTAGTGTCCGACCGAAACTGGTTTTCCGGCCGAAACCGAAACCGAAACCGAACTTTCGGCCTCAGGGTCAGTTTCGGCCGAAACCGAAACCGAAACCGAAACTCACGTGTTCATATTGAAAAAAAAAAAACCAGCCAAGTGCGAGTCGGATTCCGCACCCTTACAAAAATTACGATTCTTGTGTGAATGATTTTTTTCTGATTTTAGTAGGTATATTTTATTATCGGCATCAGAACAGGGTGAAGTGATGGTGACAGTGTCTCTTGACATCGCCAACGCCTTCAGCACCTTGCCCTGGAACTGATTTGGGAGGCGCTTATTTACCATGGAATGCCTCCATACCTCCGTCGAATTGTCGGGTCCACGAGATTTGTCGTTCGGTGTTCCATAGTGATCGGTCTTAGGACCGCTTCTGTGGAACATCGGTTACGATTGGGTGCTGCGTGGTTCGTTGCTCAGAGGTATCGGTGTAACGTATTACGACGAGATCCTCATTACAGCGCGCGGAGCAACGCACCGAGACGCAGCCCTGAGGCCACCTGCGGGATCCAGCTTACATATAGGGGGCGTCAGCATCGGCATCGAGCTCTCACTGACGTATCGCTCGAGACGAGCTCGTACTCGATAGCCGGTCGAACTTCAGATACCACTTCCGACGTTTAGTCCCATAGCTGAGGGAAGGTGCATCAGCTGCACTCTCGCGGTAGGAGACTGTACCTTGGGATCGTACGGAGCCTGGCCCTATACGGGGCCCCCGTATGGGCGGAGATCCTGATGGCCAACAATGCGGCTAGATTGCTTAGCCCGCAGAAGGCGACGGCTGTCAGGGTGATCTCAGTTGAGGCGGCATGTCTTGTAGCCGGGACCCTCTATGGGACCTGGAAGCAAGGGCTCTTGCATCATTGTTTAAAATGGCACAAAGAGGCGCTGGAGCGGGGCCATAGGCCTCTTCCTATGAGCAGGTCATGCTCGTAAAAGAGACGGCGGGGAGGAAGCGGGAGAGAACTCTGCCACCCGAGTTCCACAGTCTGCGGTGGCGCCCCATACTATCAGCCTCCATGACCGGAGGCCTGAGGACGGTGACGTGGCTGCTTACCGTCTTTACAGAAGCGGGCCTTAGACGATAGCATGACGTGAGAGATTCATCCACGCTCCGCTCAAGAAGCGGGATAACAACTGAACAACCACCCAAAGACGTGACCGCAGTATGCATCCTTCCGAGGGCATACTCGGGGTCCCAACCGTAGGCTGTTAGGTAAGATACGCGTGGTTTTTAGTCGTTAGTACAGTACGTACAATGAAAATTTTCAGCCTCTATCTGGCACGGTTCCAGCGATACAACCTCGTGACTAATAGACAGACGGACGGCTAGGCCTCATGTCTCGTTAATAGGGTCCCGCAGCCGCTTTGAGCCCTCCGTGCGAGAGTTCCCAATACTTGACCGGTTATTTTTTCAATAGGTGCAACAAGTTCCACCAAGTGCCAAAAATCAACGGTATAAATCTTCTCAAGTGTTCATTTCAAAAATATCTCCACCTAAAGATGACTTTCTTTTACGTGTGGAATTACTCATAGATGCTATTGCGAACTTCTACCGACTAAAACCACACGGTGCCCTGCTACTAGCTCTTGGCTGGTTTTGGTTACATTCTAGAAGTGTATAACTAAAACTGGACAACAGTGAGCCGGACTAGCGCACTAAGGGTTCCGTTCAAGAAAAGCGGCAAAAAATCACGTTTGTTGTATGGGAGGCCCCTTTAATATTATTAATTTGTCTATTTCTATTGTTTGTTGCTATAGCGGCAACAGAAATACATCATCTGTAAAAAAACTGTCTAACTATCACGGTGAATGAGTTACAGCCTGCTGACAGACAGACAGACGACCAACGAAGTTAACGGAACCGACAACAAAGGGGTACGGTTATGTAATGTCCTTAGATCACATTTTTAGGATTCCGTAATTGTATTATTATAACTATTGATTGGAAGTCCTTTGTAAATCTGTGAATCTTCGGTTAGTAACATATTAACTGGTAGAGCTGACCCCAACCACGTCACAACCATTGTCAGGCACTCAAAATTCATAAACACGTGAGTTTCGGCCCCTTTTGGCCGAAACCGAAACTGCGGCCGAAACTCGATTTTTTGGCCGAAACTGGCCGAAACCGAAACCGAAACCGAAACTTCGGTCGGTCACTATTTATAACACATTTGCTCGTAAAGAGTCTCTTATTTGACCCATTTCACTAACGTAATGTATCTCATTACGGCCTAGTCCGGTAATGTAAAGTAAAACGGACGATTGCGTCTAAAACGAACGGTACTTTTTTTAAATCTTAGCAAAGAGTTTTTATGTCAGAAAAGTGGTGAACATTTTATGAATAAAATTATCTTTGGGAGATAAAATATAATAAAATAAACATGTAATTGTTTAATTTAATAAATTACAACCATTTATATGAAACCAAAGCAAACAATATTAATTTCATTTATTAGTAATACTGGCTATTTTTGTGCCTTTGCCTTAAGAAGTAAGAAAAAAAGGAAGCGCTGATGCGCGCATCGCTAATTTGTGAACAAGTAAAATTCCGCGCGCCTTATTATCGCTATTTTTTGCTACCTACGTTTTTTTGTTAATTTATGAATGTCCCCGTTTTATTTATTTCCT
Source organism: Miltochrista miniata (assembly GCA_933228765.1). Classification (NCBI taxonomy): domain Eukaryota; kingdom Metazoa; phylum Arthropoda; class Insecta; order Lepidoptera; family Erebidae; genus Miltochrista; species Miltochrista miniata. Next base: position 6,806,894 of record OW121754.1, on the reverse strand, counting down.
TGTTTCCTCGCAAATGTGTTATAAAACGTCGTATGACACACGTTCGCGTTGATAATTACAGCCTCTGCTTTCTTGTAGCCCTCGCCTACGGCTCGGGCTAGCAATATTGCCTCGGCTGTAATTATCAACTTACCGAACTTGTGTCATAATGTACTATTATAAGCTTGCAATAATGCAATTTGCAACCACCCCTAAAGTATAGTTACTCAGTAATTTATTGCTTTTGTTCTGCTTATACTACCTACACTAGCTAGCGTAGAAGTCGTTATCGTGTAAAATCATAAACCTCATTTTGCAGTCGGTCAAAAAGTAGCCTATGTCCTTCCCAGGACCTCGAACTATCTCTATGCCTTTCATCTCAATCGCTTCAGCCGTTAGTAACGCTTTCACACGTAACAGACAGACAGACATACTTTTGAATTTATAATATTATTAGGGAGTAGGGATTAGTAGGGAAGTAGGGATTAGTAGGGAAGTAGGGATAGTAGGGAAGTAGGGATATTGTGGTGATGTCAAACTTCAGTAGGTACCTACGTGGTAGGTACTATTAGTTATTCTGTGGTTCAGTTATTCTGGCGCGAAATAAGGGTTGTGTGAAAAGGTTTCCGAGAGTCTTGAAAATGAGTATTTTTATATGTTTATAACCAAAAAACTAACCTAAGACTTAATTTTTCCAATAATTTTGGACGCGTGAGCGATAGCTGTACGGAATGGCTGAAATTTTAAAAGAGTATAGGTACTCAAGATCCAAAAAAATACTTTTTAAAACTCCCGGAAATCTATAGATTAATGATTACGGGTCCCTTTCGCGTATACATTTCAAACAACGCTCACCCTCGAAGATTCGGCTATGTTGCATAGCCGTGGTCACGAGTAGACTGGGGAAAGCAGAGGGTGTCGTCCTCTTGTACCGATGATTTTACAGGATAATGTGTAGTGCAAGTCGTGTGAGTATACCTTTCCAGAAAACTCTCCAGCTAAAAATACCAAATGACTTGGTTATTATGCCTTGTTACATAAATAAATTGTTAGAATAAAAGCATTTCCAAGTAACTCCTTCATACATTTCCTCAACCTTGTTAACACAATGCCAAGCTCATGGCGGAATCATGTCTCTCACGAGCGCTATCAAGTAACAGGCGTTGATCTGACTCGTAGTACACCGAAGGCCCGTCAGCTTATCACTCTGTAATACACTGAGCACTTAAAGCTGTGTGTACAATGGCCATGTAATTTGGTCATTTTAAACGTCCAACTTAAAGTACCTTATCAAAAACTGCGAGATTTGATTCCTGAAGATCTTGTTGGGTACAACTGCTGAATTTACATGAATGAAATTAATTAATACCATCCAGACTGACACTCGTTGTCGAGAGACATCTCAATAATGAAACGAGTGTCAGTCTCATACATTGTGAATTCTATTCTACTGAAGTAAAGGAATTTCAGGAATCGAATCTCGTAGTATTTGACTAAAAGTATACTTTAAATTACGCTTTTTAATGACTTCTTTACAAATGTACAGTAACTATTAAGATTATCTCTCAAATTTGTGGTAGGTAGGTATATAAGGATATTGCTTGACATATTTCACAGTTCAATACCTTCCCTACTAATTTTGAGTCCCTTGAGTGTCGAAATACACGTTTTTGGCGACATGACCGTAACCTTTTTTAATTTTGATTTTTTTTACAGCCTCTAGGGACCATAGACCATAGTATGTATATGCGTTATAATTCTATGGTATATGGTATTAATTTCAATATTTTCAATTCGATACCTTCACGCGTTCATATTAGTGGTTAATCAGAATCAGAACGCCTACAGAACTATGGGTTCTAGGGACACAATCTGACCACCAAAAATCTGTTTCATGGTTGTTAAGGTTCTAATCGCATGATCAGTTAAGTCACCAGCCTCCCCAGTGTGAAAGCACTCTAAATATGTACAGTTATCCATCCAATGGTTAGTTTGACTACGACTATGGCTTGTTGAGTGATGAGACTGTATGTAGATACGCCACTATTAATAGTTGTTCCTTAACTGCCTACAACACGCATCTAAATTATGGCAAAAATGTTATTCATCACAGAGTACAGTTTGAAGTTAAATCAAAATAAAAAAGAAATTCCAATAGTGCAAGATCAAAGGTTACTGTGACTTTTAACAAACTTGCTTCCGATACTAAACCAGAAAATACACGAAGCAAACTTTAAGTGTAGATAGGAAAAGAATTTGAACAATGACAATGAATTTTCTTATTTCTAATACAATTTTATGAAGTTTGGTTAGCCTTTGTAAACGTGAAAGTCTCATATTTACAATGGCTAACTAAATTCGAGGGCAAATTAATGGACAATATTTGACCAATCCAGTCATTGTTGTGAATTGTCTATGAGCATTTACATTCCTTTTTTATCTGATACTTTTATGTAAGTAAATCGGCGCCAAAGTTCTAGGTATATCTGAATAACAAGCTTTGTAAGTCGCAATTTACAAAGTTCTCTCAAAGATTCGTTACCATCGTTCGCTTTGTAAACAACAAAAGACTACAATCCCTTTAGTAGGCATTAAACTGTTGAATTGCTGCATCTGCGATACTATAATCCGTCGAACAAACCGTTAGAAGCGATCTTCAGACCGCAATACTACGATTGGTTATCTAATCCCACATCATGCAAGGCCGACATCGGGTATTTGCGATAATAACCATTATTATTGGATATTTGCTTTGTCTTCTTTTCAACCGCTTTTAATACCGCTGCGAACTGTAATGGTGGAGTTCAATATACGGTATTTGCGGAGGAAGTGACGTTTTTAGGCTAAGTACTTAGTCTATGATACATTAGGATTGATTTTTGTTCAAGTTTGATTGAAGAATTGTTGACCCCTGAAAGGCTAAGTGCGAAGGCGTTGGTGCTATAGGTTCTTTTGATATTCTTTTAATGAGGGTGAGGCGAGGGAAGTTGATGTAGGAGGGATATCGTGTGAATTGGTATTCCGTTCTAACTTTAGTACAACAGTATAGAAAAGAGATTTACCATAAAATTTGTTTTAAGACTTAATACATTTATTTATACTGTTGATTGATGGCACTTGGTGGAACCTGGTGCACATATTGAATAAAGGCACTTGTACTGTTCCAATTTTCTCCCGAAACGTAGCACTGGCTTCCCATCAGGTAGGGCAAATACAAAATAGAGTGCAGAGGGGCTTATGGCGAGTCTGTAGTCTGTGACTCTGTTGCATTAAACTACGTCACTAGGTCACGTGGATCATCTGTTCAAAGTTTGAAATAAAAGAAAAATGACAACGTCAATCAGATTAAACTTTCACAATAAACATTTTAGAGAGGGGCAGTCGGGTGAGGCCGTCTCACGGCTTCTTGTTTATTTGGTGAAGCGAGGAACGCATTTCCGCTACTATTTTTCTTCCTTTTCCGTGGTTCTTTTACTCTGATGTCTCTGTAGTTGCGCTACTCTATGTTGGCGAGTCATATCGCCCATATGCTCAAGGTCGTTAGCCCTGACATATCTTAAGCCATTTGTCTGATGGGAAGCCAGTGCGAGGTGACTTCGGGAGACAATCATCATGACAATACAGGTCAGACAAAAAGAAATGCGTTCCATTGATTTAGTATGACAATATTACAAAAGGGATAATAAACGAAGGTTTTAAGTCGGAATTTGTATAGCGGATTAGTTCTCCTGAATTAGTAAATCAAATAGCTTGATAAATTAGGGTCTGCTTTGCCACTTTCAGGATACTACAGACAAACCACCGAAATAGATTTAGCTTATCGATTATTGAAGCTTTTAAAAATTGGGTACATTCATTAATGGATTGTTTTATACTACCCGTTCGCTCTAACTTTGCCGCTGGCGTATAGACGTATACCCGAATTGTTAATTATACTAAGTAAATTGACAGTAGCTAATGTCACTTAGTCATATAAAATACGTAACACTACAAGAAGAAGTGACATTAGTTGCTGTCAATTTACTTCGTCTAATCAAAAAATCGACTTTAGTATAGAGCCGAGCGGCAAAGTTAGAGCGAACGGGCAGTAATCATTATTTGTTTGTGTACGAATGTATGTGGTATATCTGTACGTCTTGATCACCGTCATGTACATATACCTATTGTTCATTTGACATCTAAATAGTTCACGTCCCTATCCTCTACGTCATCTCGTTACTTAGGCAGATACATAAGGTAAGTAAGTCGTCTTGAAGTTTGAAATAAAAAAATAATAAATAGCAATAAACCTCACACCGAAAAATTCTTCAATGCCAAGTAAAAAGGAGTTGCGGCTGATTTACAAGAGCCCTACAAATTTTCCTTTCAGGCGTCAATGATACTTGGCATCTTCAGCTATACAATTCACAGTCCGCCTCAAATATAGCACCGAACATTATAAATTTCGCTTCAGTCATTAATCGACCGTATTTATTATCTTAGAAACGCTGGCTCATCGATGAAAGTCTTCAAGTGAGATTAAAATATCTTTCGCGCTCCTCCCGAAGCACTTTACCGTAAAGATGACGTAGATGCGTAGATTGTGAGAATCATTCAAGCACTTTTGAAGTTTGGGAAATTCTTGAAGGTTATTGAGACAAGTATCTAGATTGTTTTTCTTCAATACTGTAATTTGTTCCAGCGATATAAATAGAAATTGTGGACATTGTTTACACAGCTCCATTATTTACTAGCTAGTTAAGTAACCTTGGAACTTGATGACTTGTGCTATTCATGGGATCCAAAGTTATGCACAAATGTTCTACACTTTTTTTATTGGTGCTTAATAGCTGAGATCTCACCCCTGGCTCTAATCACTAGGGCTATAAATGGGCCCTAATGATGATGGTGATGATACTATTAAGGAGTTCTCGGGTGATTGATTGATGACCTAGAATCCTAGATAATTGCTTATTGCAACATCCATATATCGCAAATTGTACCTATATCTACTTGTGGAAAATATCAAGTAAAAATAATATTCGACAGTGTTTGAATTGTAAACAATTTACATAGCTGTAAAAATATAATTCGCTATCGAATAAGCAAACAGCGGCCCGGAAGCGGGGAGCGCGCTGTGCAATCAGCACTCAGGAAGTTTACAATTTGGTGACAATTTCTCTCGTAGGCGCGCCGCCCGTGCCCCCTGCCCGCCCTCGCGTTCGAATTAGCGCTCTCTGGTATGGTAAGTGTTGAATACCTACAGTTTTATATGATACTGGTCTAGTTTAATGGTTCAATCAAATCAGTCTATGGCAGTCTACCGATGGACGAAGCCCTCTCCAAATTCACTATTTTTCTCATAAGGTCTTCTCCTTCTGCATCTATTTAGCAAAATTCGAAATAAAGCCCTATAATCACGCATCTGGCCAGCGTGTGTAGTATTCTTCTCTTCTCTAACTTGAAATTGTGTCCTTATCCGTAATAGGGACTAGGGACATATTAATTGCTAAAATATAAGATAAAGGTTATCAAAGGAAGTCTCCGGCAATAATTTGGTATCGTGACCTCGTTCAAATTCAAATCAAACCCACGCACGTCTCTGCTTTCGTTCATTTTACAATAAACATCAAAGTTAAATTATAATATAATTCAAAGATATTAGAGAGACGTGCTTATAACATTCCTCCCATCTCTCATGACTCTTGTTTGATGTCAAATTTGATAACCATGAAGCATATTATTATGTTATACCTATACCATACCTATCATGGTTGGTAGTTAGAAGAAATTCTTTGAATTTTCATGATCATTAATTTTTGTCACTGATAGTACTACGTAATTATCAGTTAAGAAAGGCTAAGAAGATGTATGTGGTGCTCGCAATATCATATTTTGAAAAGTCACCATGAGGACTTGACAATAAATATATACGGCATATACCCGATATTTTTTAAATATCCATTGTTGGCCTATACTCTCCTCTGCCTCTGCCTACCAAAGCCTTGTAGCCTTTTCACCAATCTTAGTTTAATCTTCAAAATTTGGATGACATCAGGCATGCGGTGTTTTGACGAATTAAAATTCCTAGTAAAAAAAATACATATAAATCATGCCTTTGTCCCCGAAAGGGTAGGCAGAGGCAGAGAAGAGTATAGGCCAACAATGGTTATTTAAAAAATATCGGGTACCTATAATAAATCTCCAATCATCATCTAAGCTGGACCGAACTTCAATCAGCACCATATTAGAGGTACTCATTATTTCTACCAATTTTTTTTACAATATACATACTTGTAAGTAAGTCTATCTTATTCTTGGCATTATAAAACAATGGGGCAGTAGGTAAACGCACCTATTACCGCCAGTTTAAGCGGCGTTGAGATTGATGTCCAAAAAATAAGCACATTCTTAATATGTGGCGTCAACAAAAATAGTTTTTCAAGTACTGAAACTATCGTACTTTTCAGTCATGTATAGATACAGTATATAAAAAATTACTTAATAAATTAAATATGGATTAAAAGAAAAAAGGGGCCATGTCCCTATTACCGATCCAAAATATAGGGCGTGTGCCTAATACCGTTTATGAGACACCTAATACCGACCACTAAATAAATGGAACCGTTAAAGTTAAATAAAAATGCGCGTGTAGGTATGTTGAGCTATTTATAAAATTTAGATGGTTTGTAATTCTTCAATAAGGCTTTATCGCCCTTTTTGAAGAAGAGAACCACCACACTCCTGTTCCATACCTGTGGCTTTTTACACTCGAGTATGACGGAGTTCAATAACTTCTGTATGTCCTTAAGAACCGGTTTGCCACCTGCCATTAGAAGCTCTGCAGTATATTTCCGTCGTCTCCTGGTACCTTGCTGTTTTAAAGCTGCTTCAGGCCCATACTAATCTCGCACAGGCTGACGTTTGGGATATCTTCGGTAAAGTGCTGAGTCGATCTGGATCTCTAGACTTTAACATGATACTAAACGGGTTTCTTTGCAAATGTGTGTATATTTTTTTTTTTTGGCTGACGGCCGCGATTGTGGCGAATCCCCCCTTTGGTTGCTCAAGTCGCACCTTCCATGTCTCCCCGGTTTCCTGGTGGAGCAGGGTCCGCTGGGCCTCGATTTCTCGAGACGCAGGCCTTTGGCCCCGCTCCAGCGCCTCCTTACGCCATCTGAACAGTGACGCAAGGGCTCTCGCTTCCAGGTCCCATGGAGTGGTCCCGGCCAGGAGACATGCCGCCTCACCGGAAATCGTGCGGTATCCTCTTATCACCCTGACGGCCATAACTCTCTGCGGGCTCAGCAGTCTAGCCACATTGCTGGCCGTCAGGGTCTCCGCCCATACGGGAGCCCCGTACAGGGCCATGCTTCGCACGATCCCCAGGTACAGTCTCCTGTAGGGAGCGTTGGGTCCCCTGATGTTGGGCATCAGCCGCGCGAGTGCGGCAGATGCTCCCCTCAGTTTCGGGACCAAACTTCGGAAGTGACGTCCGAAGTTCCACCGGCCATCGAGTACGAGCCCCAAATACTTCATCGAGGGCTCGATGCCGATGCTGACGCCCCCTACCTGTAGGCTGGATCCCGCAGGTGGCCCCATCCGAGGTCCGTGGAAGCACAGAGCCTCGGATTTGTGAAGGGCGACCTCGAGACCCAGCCGCCAAATCCGACCCACGACCTGAGCAACCCCTGCCGTGGCCTTAAGTGCTGCGGCACGGTGCGTTGCTCCCCGCGCCGTAACGAGGGTGTCGTCGGCGTAACACGTTACGCCGACCCCTCTGAGCAACGGACCACGCAGCACCCAGTCGTAACCGATGTTCCACAGGAGCGGCCCTAAAACCGATACCTGTGGAACACCGCACGACACATCTCGCCGACCTGGCCCTAGCCAGCTCGGGTAAGTTATGGCTCTCTCGGAGAGATAAGCCCTGACAATTCGACGGAGGTAGGGAGGCACTCCATGATAGATAAGCGCCTCCCTGACGCAGCTCCAGGGCAAGGTGTTGAATGCGTTGGCGATGTCGAGAGACACCGCCACCACCACCTCACCCTGTGAGACTGCTTCCTCCGTCAGGCCTCTAATGCGCATGATCGCGTCCACGGTGGAGCGTCCCTGACGGAAGCCAAACTGGCTATCCGCCAGATCAGGCCCCACGCGTGTGAGGTGCCCGACGAGGCGTTGTGCAATAATGCGCTCAAAGAGCTTGCACACCTCGTCGAGCAACACGATCGGCCGGTACCCTGATGGGGAGTTTGCCGGCCGCCCCGCCTTTCGAATCAAGACCAGTTTTCCTGTCTTTCAGACCTTGGGAAACTGGCCTTTCTCGAGGCATGCGCTAAAGAGCCCAACTAGTCGAGGCCCAAGCTCCTCGAGAGCCAGGACCCACGCCCGGCCTGGAATGCCGTCGGGTCCAGGGGCGGTGTTTCAGCGGGATTTAAGCCGCAGTATAGCCGCCCCTAACTCACCCTCGGTGACCACGGGCACGTCGTTCTCGCTGCCTTCCGCGTTGGGCGCCTGAGACGGAGCCATGCGCGGAGGAATGTGTTCCTCCGCTCTCGACGGGAACAAGAAGTCCAGGACCCCCTCCAGCCGCTCCGGCTGGAGACTCTGGGTCAGTGGGGGCGCCTTAGGGCGTAATTTGCCCCTTACCATAAGGTACGGGCGCCCCCACGGGTCTCGCTCCAGAGTCTCCATCAGCTTTTCGCGGCTCAATTTTTTGGACCGGTTGATGGCCGTCTGGAGGGCCCTTTTGGCCTCCCGGTACCCATCATATAGCTCCGTCTCTCGGGCTGCCGCATCATCTGGGCGACGATGTCTCCGGCGGAACCTGATGTACCGGCGGCGCGCGGTAACGCAATCCGCGCGCAACTGCGCGATTTCCGGCGTCCACCAGTACACCTGTTTCCTCGCCGGTCTGGGCCTAGCCCTGGGCATCGCCGTATCGCAGATGTGCGACATGGCTCTCCCGAACCACTTCACCTCGGTATCAACATCGGCAGGCCTGTCCGCTGTCGGAATCCAGGCCTGCACGATGGTTGCCTCCAGGAGAGCCTCCCGATCAAGGCGATGGAGTGCCCAACGCGGTTCCGGGGGATTCGCGATTGCTGGCGGCAGGTTAGGTGGAGGGGAGACGTCGAACCGAATATATCGGTGATCCGACGACGTCTCCTCCTCCTCCACCACACGCCATCCCTGGACACGGCGGGCGAGCTCAGGGGTCGCAAACGAAACGTCTATGACCGAGCTGAGCCCCCGCCGCGTCCAGGTTGCGACATTCCCCCGGTTCAGGATGACTAGGCCACGAGTTGTGACCCAATCCTCCAGTATCCTCCCCCTGTCTCTGATTTCCCGGGAGCCCCAAGCCTGTGACCAGGCATTGAAGTCTCCCAGGACCAGGACAGGAAATGTGTGTACCTAACTGTTCATAGAAGCTTTCAACCTCGTTCAGTATCTTAGGCAAAGAAGACTGTCGCCGGTTTTTAATTTTGACAGCTGACTCAGCCCTATAGACCGATTCCTTAAAAATACTTAGACCCTTTATTGTGGTCTGTGTTGTAGTGTCACAGGACGGTTTTCAAAGATATAGAGATCAGTCTATTGAGCCGCTTGTATCTACATATCATCCGGCCTCTGTAGTGCCATTCCATGTCTCTCCTCCATGAGCCCGAACGCAGATTGAGATAACTTCTTAGTTCTTTTTATTATCATTTATCAATACATATAATAAAATCGTAACAGGTCGCTGTCTGTACATGGAAGATAAATAAGAAAAAATATTATAGGGGGGCTTTATGAACGCAATAGAACCCAAAACAAAGATTTTTAGAATTTTTGTCTGTTTGTCTGTTTGTCTGTATGTCTGTATGTCTGTATATCTGTTTGTCTGTACGGTTGTGCACGCTAATCTCAGTAACCGCTCAACAGATTGCAATGCGGTTTTTTTATTGTGTTGAGGTTTGCTCCAGTTAACATTTAGCGTTTGTTTTATGTAAATCGGTTTAGAAATAAAAGAGTTATAACACTTTTAAGAATCAGATATTTTGAAAATTTTAATTGTAGGGGTTTCTTTGAATGTGAGTGACCCTAAACTGGCGTGTTGGCTTAATCATAAAAGAGCTTAATGATTAAGACTATTTTTAAACAATTCAGTCCGCGCCGAAGGCGTGGACTGAATTGTTTTAAAATAGACTTAATCTTTAAGCTCTTTTATGATTAAGCAAACAGGGCAGTTTCAGACGCTGCTTGATGACTCTGTTGAAGAAATACCTTTCCTTTCATACACCTTATGTGACGTAAACGAAGTTGCGGGCTCAGCTAGTTTATAAATATAATTAACAATTTTTGTACAGCATCCCTTGCTGTACTTGGAACTGACTATAAGGAACGACGAACGACTACGGAGTTCGTTGTAAATGTAAAAGTGGATCGGTAATAGGTATTATTAAAGGAAATCGTATAACCTATTACCGACCCAATGGAATGTGTATGAATTGGGTAAATACATGTGGTTTTTGTACATTTGTATGATTTTAAATAGTGTGGTTGCTATAAATATTTAATAATAATGATATTTTAACTATAAAAATACAATATTTATAAATTACACCTCCTTTATTCAACAAAATATTTACTTAAGAGCAAAGTTTCTTTTAAGGCTACTAAGGCTCTTAAATAATATGGCGTTAATAGCTCAAATGCAAGTTAACATATTAAGGAACTGAGTTAGTATAGCCTCCTGCCTATTAATTGACGTATTTTAGCAAAAATCATGACACACGAAAGATACGAAAAGTTCTTATCAGCGACATGGGTCGTTAATAGGAACAAAATTGTGATTTTTGTTCCTATTACCGCCTATTTTTAATATTGAATTTTAAGCAAAATAAAAGAGTATCTCATTAAAATTTATTATTATTTGTGTTCCTGAAAGTATACAAAATGCATAAAAAGAACTAGAAGTTGCATTAAAATGCTTTAGGATATAATATTCTGCTAAGAAAGAAGCAAGAGAACTTAAGTCATCGGAGACGCCACACTATGGAAAATGCACTATCGCCGGCAGTCACGGAAGAAATGGGCAATAATTCTTTAAATCATTGAGTTACGCACCCAAAATAGACATGAATAATTGCAATACAAATATATCTACATTTTGCCAAAAGTAACCACTTGTGTAACTTTAACACATCACATTATAATGATAGTTTTCTGAATAGGGCGGTAATAAGCGCGGATTTTAAGGGGTCGTTATTAGGTGCGTTTAGTTATTACCTGCAACAGAAATAAAAGAATCGTTAGAAATTAATCCAGAATCACTTTATGTCCCAATACGTAAAATGTTATGAACAGTACGTTGTGTTGGCTTTAGGACATCAATTTTGTTCTTGGACGGATCCCTCTATTGGTCCTCGGTAACAAGCCCCTATGTCTGAGACCGCCTCTGTGGCGTAGTCGGTCGGTAGTGCGGCGCTGAAGTTCCTGGGTTCGATTTCTGGGTCGGTCCAAATATTTGTGTGATCCACAAATGTTTGTTTCGGAGTTTGGTTGTTTCTATGTATACTATGTTTGTATTTAGAAATATATAAGTATGTTTATCAGTCGTCTAGATCCCATAGCACAAGCTTATAATTAGCTTAATTTGGGCTAGATGATGTTGTGTGAATGTCCACAAATATTTATTTATTTATTTATTTATCATACGACTTGGGCGATTCCGCGGGTATTAGCTAAGTATTCCATAAACCCTTTAAAACAATACACGATTTGGCTTAAAGGATTATGAATGATACGTATATTTAAGCATTTTATCAAACAGATTATACGCAATGAATGTTCATGCGTATGTTTGTTCTACAACACGTGAGCTATTGCTGATATTATCGTAAACTTGAAGGCCTTTGTCAATAACCTTACCTACTGGTCCTTAATATTTTTAGGGTTCCGTACCTAAAGGATAAAACACGGGACCCTATTCATGAGACTTCGCTGTCTGTCTGTATGTCTATCCGTCACAAGGCTGTATCTCAGGAACCCTGATAGCTAGAGACCTGAAATTTTCACAGATGATGTATTTCTGTTGCAGCTATAACAAAATAATAGAAAAAACCGGCCAAGTGCGAGTTGGACTCGCCCATGAAGGGTTTCGTAGCAGCAAGTAACATAATATAAAAGTTCTTACAGTTCGTTGTAACTTTGATTGATGTTTTAACACGTTTGCAGTGGTAGTGATTTTTCTAACCGAAAATTGCGGTTTATGACGTATTAAAAAAAACTACCAGCTCTATCTCGTTCAAACTAATTTTCGTTGGTAGTTTTTATAGCAATGTACATCATATATTTTTTTTAGATTTATTACTCTCTTAGTTTAGAAGTTAGGGGGGGGGGGGGGACACTCGTTTTTCCACTTTGGAAGTCCCTCTTGCGCAAACTATTCACTTTAGAAAAAAATGATATTATAAACCTCAACAGCATTTTGGAAGACCTATCTATAGATACCCCACACGAATGGGTTTGATGAAAAAAAAAAATTAAGTTTCAGTTCTGAGTATGGGGACCCCCAAAATTTACTGCTTTTTTTCTAGTGTTATATGAGAATCTTAATGCGGTTCACAGAATACATCTAGTTACTAAGTTTTAATAGCATAGGCCGTATAGTTTCGGAGAAAAGTGGCTGTGACACACGGACGGACAGACAGACAGACAGACATGACGAATCTATAAGGGTTCCGTTTTTGCCATTTGGCTACGAAACCCTAAAAAGGTGGTTATTAAGGGGGGCTGCCATTCAACAAAGGTGAATTCTTTTTTTTGCTGTTTTTTTTACGGAACCCTCAATGCGCGAGTCGGACTTGTACTTGACCAGTTTTTTTTTATATCTTTAAAGTAGCAGGCAAGCAATATAGATACCCCGTCTGATGGAAACTGATGACTGTATGCTGTGGACGTTTGCAAGATCAGAAGTGATCCACCAGCAGACCATGTAAAAATCTTCTAAGACCCTTTACTGGAGACTTTGGGGAAAACAGAGTCAGGTAGTCTATTCCATAATTCAAGCGTACACAGAAAAAAGTCCTGATCTAACCTCGTCGTAAGCTTGAGCACATGTACCTACGTACATACTGATAGAGGAACAAGGCTTAGTGAGGGCTTTTGTTTTTTACGTATGGAAATCCTTCATGGATGCTATGCCGGACTCTTACAGACTAAAACCACACGGTGCCCTGCCACTGCCTACTATCGTGAGCCCCAGGTAAGCCCGCAGAAGGAAGTCCCAGGAAGCATTCTTTTTAACGTGAGGAGAAAATCCTCATGGATGCTATGCCGGACTCCTACAGACTAAAAAACCTCACGTAACGCCCTACAGCCTATGGTTGGGAGCCCCGGGTAAGCCCTCGGAAGGATGTCCCAGGACTCCCAACAGACCCACGGCCGCCACTGCGGCCTCGTCTATGGGGGGTTTCGGGTGTGATCTCGCTTCTAAGGGGGGGCGTGCGTAATCCCTCACGTCACGCTGCCGTCATGGGCCTGCTTCTGTAAAGACGGTGAGCAACCCTCTCACCGTCCTCAGGTCCCCGGTCATGGAGGCCGATAGTCTTCGGCGAAGACCCAGGAAGCATATAGATCAAACAACACTTGAATCACTTTTGTTGAATCAGGTATTAGTGAGAATAACTAGGTACCTACTACCCATTCGCTCCAAGTTTGCCGGTCACCATACTACGCCTCTACACCAGCCTCTACGCCAGCGACAAACTTAGAGCGAACGGGCTATACCCATGTCACATTACACATTATATTTGCGACAAACAGCATAGCTCTCACATATCGTGAGAATAACGTTAGAGCTAATGATAATTCATTCTTAATGTTCCTATAAACGTCTGAAAGTTATAGTTTACGCGTACGTGAACGGGAATCGAATGTCAAACTGTTTGTCGTGCAAGATAGGTATAAACTATGTACGACATTTATATCAGTAACCATAATCACATGCTTAAAATCATTATACCAAAGTCAAAGTCAAAAAATATTTATCTGTACTAATATTATAAAGAGGAAAGATTTGTTTTTTTGTTTGTTTGTTTGTTTGTTTGTAACGAATAGGCTCCAGAACTACTGGACCGATTTGAAAAATTCTTTCACTGTTGGGAAGCTACACTCTTTGCGGTGAACATAGGCTATATATTATTCCCGTATTCCCACGGGAACGGGAACTACGCGGGTGAAACCGCGTGACGTCCGCTAGTCTTATATATAAAAATGAATCGCAAAATGTGTTAGTAAGCGCATATCTTCAGGACGGGTGGACCAATTTCACTAATTCTTTTTTTGTTGTGTAAGGTATTGTCAGGAGAAGGTTCTTATGGAAGAAAAAATATTGTATTCCCACGGGAACGGACACGTCAATGAATACAATGCAAATAGTACCACCAGATCGGAACGCGACCCGCTTGAGAAGAACTGGCAAGAAACTCGGCGGGCTATTCTTTTTGTGCACTACATATTTACAATAAGTACTATAAACTAAAACTCCATCAGTAGAGCAAGCACCTTAGCAAGTACCTACCCTGCTCATAATACTGCAAACGGATTTTTTACAGGGTCGGCAGCGCGAGTGTAGCGCCTCCGGTGTTGCAAACGTGAGCTGCAGTGACCACCAGTACATCTGGTGTTCCGTATGCTTGTCTGCCACCTTATTAAAAAAAACAGTAAAGTAAATTCAAACTTAAACTGCTACATAGGCACTGTGTAAAAGTCCCAAATTTTAAATCTAGGCCAGGCTGTTTTTTCTAGGTAGGGTTGGCAAGGATCCTGGGGGCATCCTTCTGAGGGCTTACTCGGAGCCCCCAACTGTAGGCATTAGGTAGGTAACGTGTAGTTTTTAGCCGGTAAGAGTCCGGCCATGGCATCCGCGGCGGAATATCCTCATATCAAAAAAAGGCTGTATTAACTAGGAATAGTTGGAAAGGAACCGGGAATGTTCTATTAATCATCATCATTATTTATTTCCAAGAATATGGTTAGTTACAGATCTTTTTAGGGTTTCGTAGCCAAATGGCAAAAACGGAACCCTTATAGATTCGTCATGTCTGTCTGTCTGTCCGTCTGTCTGTCCGTCCGTGTGTCACAGCCACTTTTCTCCGAAACTATAAGGCCTATGCTATTGAAACTTAGTAACTAGATGTATTCTGTGAACCGCATTAAGATTCTTATATAACACTAGAAAAAAAGCAGTAAATTTTGGGGGTCCCCATACTCAGAACTGAAACTTAAATTTTTTTTTCATCAAACCCATTCGTGTGGGGTATCTATAGATAGGTCTTCCAAAATGCTGTTGAGGTTTAAAATATCATTTTTTTCTAAAGTGAATAGTTTGCGCAAGAGGGACTTCCAAAGTGGAAAAACGAGTGAAACTAACTTCTAAACTAAGAGAGTAATAAATCTAAAAAAAATATATGATGTACATTGCTATAAAAACTACCAACGAAAATTAGTTTGAACGAGATAGAGCTGGTAGTTTTTTTTAATACGTCATAAACCGCAATTTTCGGTAAGAAAAATCACTACCACTGCAAACGTGTTAAAACATCAATCAAAGTTACAACGAACTGTAAGAACTTTTATATTATGTTACTTGCTGCTACGAAACCCTTCATGGGCGAGTCCAACTCGCACTTGGCGGGTTTTTGTTTATATAAAGGGTACAGTATATTCTGCCACTTAGGGCGTGGAAATAGGTAATTATTCATAAATTCTAATAAAATATTCTGGGATCAAATAACTAATACAGTTATGCAGTTTGAACACAATCAATTCAGTAATGAATATGAAATTTATTATAAAAGTTAATCAATATGTCGCTTTCATATGAAGAAAAGAACTATAAAGAAAGAAAAGATAGTACAACTTTAAGTTCATAACCATAGGGGAGACGGCTGCAGCGCCTACCCAACGAATGTTCACTCCGTCAGTATTTATTGAATTTCTGATGCGTCAGCAGTTTAAAGAACCATTTCACATATTACCACTTCGTAATCTCGATATCTGTTTCACATTTTATCACACGGTAGGAAGGAATTAAATCAGGTCTTAGAAATAACCAAGCATTACTTTGTAATTTTGTACCCGTAAACCTTCTCTTGGGAAGTAATTAAACCAGGTCTTACAAATAACCAAGCATTACTTTGTAAATTTTGTACCCGTAAAACCAGTCTTGTAGAATCCATTATAAACAAAGAATATTGTTGTAAAAATATGTATGACGATTATTAGGACACTATCTACCTATCTATTTCAATAATTACAATAACACTTAAATAATGCGTAAAAGGAGATATCTTGAAATTCCAGAATTATCGAAGTAGGTGCTCGACTTTAGGATTAGGATTAACGCATAATTTAGTTGTACCGATTAAATTTGTTTATGAATGAACATGGCAATGAACGCATTACACTCAATGTTTATCAGACGCACAATAAAGTACGATATGAAATAATTTAATGTACTACATGGCTAATGTACTAAATTCGATACTAATATTATTAAGAGTTTGTTTGTTTGATTGAACTGAACGCTAGAATCTCGGTAACTACTGGTTGGATTGCAAAAATTATCTTACAGTTTGATTGTCCATTTATTAAGAAAGGTTGTACATATAACATTACGTTATAAAATGTCAGGCTAAGACGAATACAGTAAAGCTGCAATGAAAAGTGTTTCAAAAACGAAGAAAATTGTCATTATTCCTTTTGAGGTTGAGAGAGAGAGAGAGAGAACATGTTGACGCAAACAAAGTTAGGGCAAGTAGGTATTCGCAACATAGAAGGAGTCATGGTGGAAAATTACACGTCCTTATCTGACTTTTAAGTAAGTTTACTCACGTATATTCCATTTTCTATGTCACATTAAATACATTAGTCATAATCTAGAATGCGAGCTTGATCCACATTCTCGACTCTAATACCCATGCAAACTGGATTTTGTTTTCAAAATACTGCATGTGTGACATAACCTCTACGTGTCATCTCGCTCACTCTCATAAATCACAGGGCTGTATGAAAAGGATGACAGGTGTATTCAGTTGCACATTTCAGACTAGAACGTGTCAGCCTTCATCTTCATTCTTTCATGTTTATCGTTTCATTTTGACGATACGAATTACTTGGAATGCAATTGGTATTGGGGGGTATCGGACTTGACGGTTGGTAAATCTATTTTTCCAACTATTCAACGAAAATCAAAAGCAACTCAATCAAATCAAAAGTCCATTACGTTTTCACGCCTAAACTGAATTGTGATTGGTTTATATTCTGATGAAAATTGGTACTAAGTGAAGGGATAGTGGTTAATCACAAGCTTTAATTAGTTATTACATATTTAAATATGCTAAAAGTATTTTTCATAAAAACTCTTATTCTGATATCCGTGTAGGTATAAACCTACCCAATAAGGGGTAACGGAGTCAGTTGGTAACTGGAAATCTCAGCCACTTATTACTACTGCTAGTGAGTAGAAGTGTCCTAAATTTTGGATGGATGGAGAGTTTCTAAATTTTGCTAGTCTGAAACAAGTAAAATGTAGGAACTTATCCTCCCTAATCAGCACTGGTGACATAGTATCACCAGTTTGACATAAATTAAATAACTTATTGGATTTTCTACGCTCCCTTTAATGCCACGAACAGCAACGACATTGGTCTTATTAATAAATTTTCCGGTCAGTGCTATAACGACATAATGCAGATTGACGTGCCCTTACTAAGTTCACAGGGCTGGTACTTTAAAGTACCTATTGAAATATGTATTAACTTTCCGCTGTAGACTCGAAAAGAAAATTTACGAACTTTTCTTTATTTTCATTATAAAAAATCATTCTGATTCTGAACATTCCGATATTACTTATAGCTAATGCCCTAAAACCTTAACATCTGCCTTCTAAAAGTGCACTTCCAAAAGTGGTAGTGCACTTTTGGAAGGCAGATGTTAGAGTTTTAGGGCCACAGTTATGTTTTGTGTAAATGATTATACCTAATACGCGATTAGGGTAAAACATTACAGTTCAGCAGCATAAACGAAACTCCCACACAACTTTGCTTCAGGTAGGCTGGAACGTCTCTTCAGCGTTACGGGCTAGCATCACAAAACAGAGAAGAAGATTCAACTTTCAAGACGTGATGAAGAATATGAATTCACGAGTAGACATTCTGATCATATCAATGATTTAGTATACATACAGATCGGCAACTCCCTGTCGCGCCACAGCTGTCAATAGAGTTGACGGTCGTGTTGACGTACAGATTGCTTACATTTATTGATCACACGCACACATTCAAGCTGGAGTTTCCGCCCTGTAATTCGAACGGACGGTATTGCCAACGGATTTCCATCCAACCATCAATTGCCACAGCCACTGTATTACCTTTATGGAACATCAGCTTATTGCCTTATTTACTCTCTCATAACTCCAAAACAATAGACCCTAATAATATAATAATAACTCCTTCGAGCTCATAAATTGAATCGCACTCATAGATCCACGAGCGCATACCACGCAAGCAGTTTAGAATAACATCTCGAGGCATACAATCGGCGCGTGCGCAACTGACAGCGCCTACTGGTTACAGCGGATTGGCGCTTGTAAATTGCGGCCAACAAACAGCGCGTGGGTGGAAATCTTGACTGAATAGGCTCTGTATCGTAGTACAGTTTCACTACAGATTATTTAAAAAGTATAGTAAATGTTGGGTGCAAGTATTTGGACATTCACAGAAAGTTAAACATAAATAAAAATGTACTTACATAGTGGAATGCATTGTGGTTTTGTGAAAAGATCCCAGTTTTAAAGAGGGGGCTGACTGCCCTCTTAACTATCATAGAGTTCTGTCGCGAATGGCCAGAAGTTAGATCACTGCGACTTCCAAACTTTGGTGCAGGATCAGGTCAGGTAGTTTGGGTAAGCATTTAGAAATAAAGTTCTTCAATTCTTTACCACAAATTCAGTCTGAAATCTTAGATTATAAGTACTTATCTATCTATTTACATTAGTGAACCCCGGGCTCTAAGGCCCCCTGAATGCAACCAGGGCTCACGCTTGGATGATGTTGAGATGAGATCTATCATAATTTTAATAATGTTAGGGAGTAAGTCTTGAGTACATCTATTCCATAGTCCAAATTGCTTATTGAAGAAAGATTATCTGCAGCCCCCTCATTATGATAGTCGTAAACCTGTGTCTTATTCTGTCTACGGTCAGGGTCAACCGTATGACCCATCGCTTGTATGCAAATTATATAAATTATAGCTCATTCAAACCAACATTGGCATATACAACGTACAAACAAATTATTTTATTGTGTAACTTATTCATATAATTTCGTAGTTTAAAAACTGACAAGACGATGATTCGAGAAAAGTGCCATTCAGTGAAATTAATATTATTTCGAAAACCGGCATAAAATAACGTTTGTTGGAAGTTGGAACCCTCCAGATCTTTATCTGATTTTAGTATTTTTGTTGTTGCAGCGGCTTTTTTTTACGTGTGGAAATCCTCATGGATGTCATGGCGGACTTCTACCGACTAAAACCACACGATGCTACCTATGGCACAGATTAAATAATAGTTACTACGTAACAGATACATCACTCCCATACTTAACCTCAAAAATATTAGCTATAACATATCGCTACAGTGGAAAACATGTTCTATGACGTATTCCGAGAGTCGAGATTCGTGCGCACACCGTATGATTGCGTCATCGAGTGACAACTATTGACAACATTAGGGTTGTAAGCACGTAACAAAAATACATTATAACTACAAAAAACAATAAACAGTGTCTGAAAAAAAAACTTAATAATATTTTATAACTTCTTCTTCTTTACATAAGAATTATATTATAACTAGCTGATGCTCGCAGCTTAGCCCGCGTAAAAGTTTGTTTCTTTTCCCGCTTCCAATGGGAACTTATTCCCGGGATAAAAAGTAACCTATGTGTTATTCCAGACTACAATCTATCCCTGTATCAAATATCAGCCAGATCCGTTAGCCGTTAGAGCGTGAAAGAGTAACAAACATTCACACATCTACACATACGCACTCAAACACTTTCGCATTTAATTTTAGAATATTAGTAAGAAGTAAGATGAAAAAAAAAAGCAAGACTAAATAAAGCGAAATATTATTTTACGCGGGAAATGTACATTGGTTGTGCGCACTTCGCTCGGTCTGGCGTGTGGCAGCCCTCTGCCGTGCCGGTCGGCCACGTTAGTTCTGCGTCATAATACTTAGGAGTAGGTGCTTATAAAACGACTTGTAGCGAGTGACGGAGGCCTGCCTATGGTCGGGAGTCCCGGGTATGCCCTCGGAAGGATAATCCCAGGGCTCCCGACAGGCTTAGTCTACTATCGCAGACTTTCCCCTAGGGTTGGGGGGGGGGATGTACTATCCCACTTTATCGGGGGGCGGGGGGGGGGAAGAGATACGACACCGCCTTGGCCTGCTTCTGTAAGAACGGCAAGGAGCCAACTCGCCGCTCTCAGGCCCTCGGTCATGGAGGCCGGTAGTCCTGGGCGTATAGCTGTCTGCGGCGACCGCGCCGCCGACTGCGGAACGCGGGGGGTAGAAATCTCTTCCGCTCCCTCCCCGCTGCTTCTTTCGCGAGCAAAGACGCAACGCCGTCCCACTTTCTCCCGCTGGAGACCATAGCCATCACCATGGTCTCCAGCGTGAGAATATTGTTGCAGCGGTAACAGAAATACATCATCTGTGAAAATGTCAGCTCTTTAGCTATTACGGCTGCTGAGATACAGCCTTATGACAGACAGACGGACCCGTTTTTCCCCTAGGGGTCCAGAACCCTAAAAGTAGGTACCTATACGCTACAAAAATTGCAAATGCAGCCTCTTACTGAGTCCTGGGGTATCCTTCCGAGGGCTTACCCGGGGCTTCCAACTGTAGGCTGTTAGGCAGCATACGTGAGGTTTTTTAGTAGGTATAACTCGGTATAGCATCCAGGAGGATTTTCCCTCGCGTAAAAAATAAATAAATAAATAAGCATCTTACTGATGAAACCAGGTTTTGAGCAATTGGGCAATTTGTTTTCCACTATTTTATTTCACTCAATACAACCGGTTTTACCTTACTGGCGGATGACCGGCATTATCAAAGGTTAGTTATTATTTGTGGGTATGGTTTTAATGGTACTTCAAAGAATGTCTTATATAAATGTTTCTTTTATTTTACGTGTGGAAAATCCGTCATGAATCCTATGCCGATGCCGGACTCTTACCGAATAAAACCAACACCTCTCGGCGGATGACCTCAAGCTTTCCTTAACGACCAGAAGGACTGTGAAAAGCTACAAAGAGATATAGATAGTGTGGTGAATTGGGCTAAAAACAATCAATTGCAGTTTAACACTTCTAAGTGTATGACAATTACTTTCACTCGCAAAAAAAAGCCCATACATCACAACTATACTCTTGGGGGGACTCCGATACAGAGAGTGGGGGAAGTTAAGGATTTAGGTGTACCTCTAAACACTGGGCTTAGCTATCGTGATCACATATTCAAATGTTGTAAAAAAGCTTATAGGAACTTGGGGTTTACGCTGAGAACAGTAAAAGAATTCACCAATATTAAAACGGTTATATCTTTATACAATGCACTGGTTAGGAGTAAACTGGAAAGTAACGCAGTCATCTAGGCTCCACATGAAGCTAAATATAGTCTCATGATGGAACGAGTGCAGAATAAATTTATTAGGTATTTGTACACTCGAGAGCAATGAATCCGGGTCACTTAAAGAATCCTAAAAATCTCGGAAACTAAAAATGCTAGGTTAATGCAATAAATTGTATTTAATAGACAATGTAATACTCCTTAAATGAAGGTATTAAAACTTCTTAGTTATTGTAAAGTTATATCATAAAAAAATCAAATTTGAAAAAGGGCCACTTTCGAAGATGGAACTTCGAAATTACAGCATTTGGTGTTGCTTTTGTTTGTAATCTGTCATTTATGTGGGTACATAAACCATGTTGATAGTGCTCTATATTCATTAATCAAGCTGAAATTATGTCGCTTACGCCTGAAGAATGCACCAGAATACTTACAATGCTGGAAACCGGCCGGAGTCAGCGCGATACAGCCAGGACTGTCGGTGTGTCGCTGTCAACAGTACAAAGAGTTCTCCGACGTTACGAAGAAACTGGTTCTAACCTACGCAGACCAGGAACGGGCAGAACCAGGTGTACCACAGCACGAGAAGACCGATACTTGGTGAACACCATGCTTCGAAATCGCTTTCTCACAGGAACTGAACTCACCAATCAGTTTCGACGCCTCGGAGGAAGTAACCCAAGTGCATGGACAGTAAGACGTCGGCTTGCTGAATCTAACTTAAAACCCCTTAGACCTGCAAACGGCCCTAAACTGGAGCGTGGGCATCGTATTTCGAGACTAAGGTATGCCCAGAGCCACGTAAATTGGAGTATTGAAGATTGGTCAAAAGTTATGTTCTCCGACGAATCAAAATTTATGCTCTACAAGCACGATGGAAGACACAGAGTGTATCGAAGACCAGGGGAAAGATTCAAGCAAGCATGCATCGAAGAAAAAGTAGCCTACGGTGGTGGGTCTGTACTTGTGTGGGCCGGAATTTCTTCTGAAAGTCGCACAGAGCTGGTGATCATAGAAAACGGCTCTTTAACTAGCGTAAGATATGTGGAAGAAATCCTCAATGATCACGTTGGTCCATTTATGGTCAATTTAGGTGAGGATGCTATATTTATGCATGACAATGCCCGACCTCATACAGGTAGGATTGTGAATGACTACCTTCAAGAGATGAACATTACTCGTATGGAGTGGCCAGCGCGCAGCCCGGATATCAACCCGATCGAGCATGCTTGGGACGAGCTAGGCAGATGCGTAAAACAACGAAACCCTCCCCCAATCACGCTTCGTGAGCTCAAAATTGCTCTCACAGAGGAATGGGAGAATATTCCCCAAAATCGTATAAGGAACTTGGTGTACAGCATGCCAATCCGCGTAAACGCAGTAATGGAAGCACGAGGAGGCAATACGAAGTATTAAAATTCAAGAAAATCGTAATAAAGTTCAAAAATTTCATGTTTCCTATTTTTGTTTTAAGGAGAGATCGGCAGTTTTTTCTTTATGTAATTTTGTGTTAATAAAATGTATGGTGACTCATATTTTTTTTACTTTCATTTAAGGAGTATTACATTGTCTATTAAATACAATTTATTGCATTAACCTATCGTTTTTAGTTTCCGAGATTTTTAACATTCTTTAAGTGACCCGGATTCATTGCTCTCGAGTGTATATATATGAGATACTATGGAGTGTATCCGTTCTATCCATTAATGTACCCAACTTTGTTTATTCTGGGTATGGTAGGCTACAATGAACTGGGGGTAAGGAGGGAACTCACACTTGTCTCCTACGTAGTCAGAGTACGGTGGGTTGCATAATGCGGAGATACTAGCGCAGGTAAGTATGTGTGTCCCGGATAGGTACGTGTGGCGACGCCGCGCGCCGGCGGCCACTGCTGCTGGCGGTGCCGAGCGCGCGCACCTCCCTGCTGGCGGAGGCGCCTCTGTCGCGGGCACTGCGCACTCTCAACCTTATAGCGGATCAGGTAGACCTATTTGCTTGCACATGGAGTGAATTGACAGTAATAGCTTTAAGAGCAATTAGCTATAGACAACCTTAGGATACTGTTTTTGTTTTACATTTGTTGTTTTATAGGTACATATTTAATAATTAGGTGATCGGGTTATTCTATCGCATTAGGTTAAGAACCTGTAAAGATAGGATCCCAACAAGCAAAAAGCGGTTTTATAATTATCCTAAGACCAATTTTCAATAGACTTATAACGAACTCATAAGAGCTTACAAGCCCGGAAAAGGGCCCACTTTATTAGTGTATTCAGTTTTTTAACAGTCTAATAGTACCCTCATGGAATTCAACTAACGACTGTAACAGCCGTGTAGCGGCATTTTGTAAAACCATACAATCCTACCAAATCTATTAATCTATTATATAAAAATAAGTCGGGTTTTCCTTCCTGACGCTATAACTTTAGAACGCACGAACCGATTTCCACGGTTTTGCATTCGTTGGAAAGGTCTCGGGCTCCGTGAGGTTTATAGCAAAGAAAATTCAGCAGAATTTCACATACAGCGCCATCGCGGGCGAAGCTGCGGGCATCAGCTAGTAGTCTCATAAAAAACTAAACTAGATTGTTATGCACTTTACAACTGTTCTACAAGTTCTCATTTCGTTCATTTCGTTCAGTCAATCGTTCAGTTATCAATATTGGGAGTTTTACACACGCCGTGTACATAATACTAAAAACTTTATTGAAATACTTACTAATAATATTTTATTATATGATAATTTTTCAGAGTCCTCGTATTTCATGATGTTAATCAAAAACGTACTGGGAACTCGTATTTCTCGTGCAACATACCAAGTTTCTGGTGAAAATTTTAAAGCCCCTCTTAAAATAAGTAATTATACATTCGTATTCATTATTTTAAAATAACAAAATGTTCCCCATTAGTCATTTTCGGTAGCCATTTTTAGTTTAGCATTTGGAAGTGTTCTACTATACCGCTATAGACAAACTCGGTTCTATAATGTCTCATAGTCGCTGCATTCACTCGCCATGTTTTTATCTTTTGGAGATCCGTGGTGAAATAAGAAAAACGCTAAATATACAACCTAATATTGAAATAACACCTGTAGGTGGTATTTGTGTTCATGAATATAAGCAGGCATGTATTTATTGACGATTTGTGTAAGTAATTAATATTTTTTGAGTTAATGCGCTTTTGCTCTAATACTACCTAACAGTACAAGTTTGTCACATTTATTCATGAGCATAATCACTACCTAAGTGGTTTGGTGTTAATTCTTCTGTATCTGAGTCATACTCCAATATACGGAACCCTTGCCAGGTTTTGTGACTTGAACTTCACAAGGTCGTACTGCGAATCAAAAGAACTATTCTTATAATGACTTTACCAACGAATCAACAAGTGTTTCTTTGACAATAACAGTATTGAACTTAGCTCGTATAAAATCATTACACTTATAATAGCATGTGGCAAGTATGTTATTAGTAAAAGTAGTATCGTTATAAGCTCGCATTAAACTAGATTCAATTACGACTTGCAAATGGTTTTATAAAATTACTTTATTTGTAACGGATTCAAATATTGTACTTATTAGCGCTTATAAAACTAAGTAACAAGTGTAAATGGAATCAAGTGTATTTACACTTATGGGCAGCTTTAATAGGAGATTCGGGTCTATAGTAGTCTAATAAGCAATCTTAAAAGCGCTTACAAGTGCTGGTTATAAGAACCTTCATTCTTAAGTCTGCTCTTACTAAAAGCTTTTACAAGTGGGTGCGGCTTATAGTGATCTGTATACATAGTTTTATAAGCCCTTAAAAGGCTAATTATCAGAATAATCGTGATCAAATACCAAATAGCATTTTCTGAGACGCATATAAGAGTAATTGCGAACGCCAAAATCAATATAAGAATCTTATAAGTGTCTTATTCCTATAACATATGTATTCTGAGGCTATTTTGCTTGTTGGGATGTATATAGATAAATAAATAAATAAATAAAAACACGTTGCCTACCCAATGCCTATGGTTGGGTTGGGAGCCCCGGGTAAGCCCTCGGAAGGATTACCCCCGGGTTAACGGATAATGTGGGACTCAAGTTTTTTAGAACCGAATGTATGTAGTTAAGATGTAATATTCAATATTCGATGAGACATAGATTTCGACGCCACTGTTTGGACAAGAAGTATCTACTGAACTACTAGAGGACCAGGACACGCGTTGCGGTGGCTAAGGTTTTTGTAACCCGGTACCCCCGGCCGCGTCGTAGCCGTAGCCATGTAGGCTTTCCCCAAAAAAAACCTATCTCTTAAGTTGGACCAAACTGCATAGGTACGGTGTGCTTTGGTTAAAATCGGTTAAGTATTTCAGGAGTTGACAAAGAATGTGACACGAATTTCATATAGGAAGGTATATTAAGATAAAAAGGTATTTAATAGCAAAGACTTCTATATAAACTGAGGTAGACGCGCCGTACTCTAACAAACGAGATTTCAAAAGCAATCCTCAAATACACACATTAATAAGACTACACTCACTTATAAATATTTTTTACGTAATTGTCACCACACACAATAGCAATATACGAATAGAAAAAGAGTAAAAGAGAAGGCGTATGGACTTCGATTGCAAGTCGAGAGCCTACTCACGAAGTTTTGACTCACAACAGTGCGAGCAACGCTGCTAATTAGCTCAGTTTATAGGTTTCAAAAATCGGTGCATAGGGCATGTCTACCTCAGTTTATATAGAAGTCTTTGTTTAATAGTTACAGGAAAAATAACTTATCTTTGCGGAGTTTGAAATGGAAATTCCAGATATGGTAAATCCCTATGATCAAAGGAAGCTTTTAAATCGAATTAAAATTTTAAAGTTCGAAACTTACGCTATGTACCTACTTTTTTTTAACTGTGCAGTACCTATTTTTTTTATTTTATTTAAACTTTCTGCACAAATTATGTATCAGGCGGACTTAATGAAATTCCTAATGTTGCATTTGTGTAATCTTAACACAAAAAAATAATGGCGCTTATAAAGCAAGCAATACATTCAATTTAACAGCAATCAGCTGTTCTTAAATTCAGCCCATGCTTGGGAGGTTTTGTTTACAAAAATGCTACGATGTCGTTCGTTAAACTATAAATGTGTGGTATTATGCCATATGAAGGATATTTTACGGGTATTTTACCCGTATAACTTCGATTTCATACTTTACGGCTTGGAAAATGGTTGTGGGATTTTCGAGCTATCAAATATTACGCGATCACCACGGATGTAAACCTCGGAATGGTTATAGTCAAATACTTGGTGACTCCCAAAGGCATGGCCTCTAAAATATCTGCCGGATCGTTGCATACCTTACCTATCTACGTTTAAACGAATTTTAGCCAAGTGCTATTATGTGAATTATATTTGCGGCTATTACCACAGGGCGGAAATCCTACTTATATTAAAAATGTGAAAGTTTGTGAAGATGTTTGGATGTTTCGATGTTTGTTACTAAATCACGCTCTAACAGCTGAATGGATTTGGTTGAAATTTGGTACAGAAATAGATTATAGTTCGGAATAACATATAGACATTTTATTCCGAAAAAATGTTCCGACGGGAAGCGGGAACGGAAACCAAATTTTACGCGGGCGAAGCCGCGCGCATCAGCTAGTTCCATATAAATTATTCGTTTTCAGTTCTGTCGTTGTACAGGACTTGAATGTGTGCGTGTGACCAATAAGGCTAAACAAATGTTCTCTCACGACACCCGCCAACTATAATGACAGCTGTGGTGGGACTGGCGGGGGTGGGGAGGCTTGGTCAATAAGGGGCAGGGAGTAGCCTATGTGTATGTACTATTTGTATTATCTATTACATAAAAATGAACGAAGAGGAAGAGGGAATTGACTGAATTGACCGACACTCCGATATTTTTCATTTCATGAGTTTTTAGAAGCTATTGTATTTAAAGGTAGTAATATAGTCACTCAATCCACCTGTAAATGCCATCAAAATGCGGATAGAGTTTATTGGTGGTGAATTCGTACCTTGGAGTTGCTACTAAAACCCTCGATAAAATTAAACCCTTAATCAAATTGTGGTACTTAATTATGGATTTGCTGAGCTGAACTTTTAAGTAATTTACTTTAGCCTAAGACCATTTAAAAGAGGTTTTTTCCCAAACGAATTGAATTGAGTAATTAAATCTTTTTAGAATTGCATTTAGGCAGTGGCAACTACACTACACAATCTGCACATACACAGCTGGGCCACAGTAATAATATCATAATATATTACCGTGGCTGGATAGAGGAAACACTTAACATAGCTGGAGTGAGACCACTGAGGCGATTGATGGCATGAAGAATGTAAGTATTTCGTATTTTTAGAAGGACCCACCAGCTGAACAGAATGGAGACTGAACATTTGAATAAGCGTCATTCGGTAGACCCAGATGAATAAATTTAATTTCGTTTGTACCCCATTTCTTTTTTTGCTTTTGCTATACCTTCGACGCTATGCGCCTGGGTTCTTATTTACTTCAGAATATATTTCCACATCTCCACTTTGATCACAAAATACGCTCATTTCACGCCTTTGTTTATTGACTAAGAAATTGAATTCATATTTCGTGTAAACAAACGATACATCATACATTATGTGTGAGTAAATCAAATTCAAACACTTGTTTGAAATCTTTGATTTATACAAAGTCTTGAAATCAAATAAGTAAGGTAACCATATAGGCACACAAAATGTATAAGAAGCAAAAAAGTTGTAAAAAAATCGTACTTTTTGTATGTGCAATAATGTGCATAAGTAGGTACTGTAATTGGCATTTATAATTGATTTGTGGTTATGACCGTATTTTGTTGATTTACCACTGACATGTTAATAAGAGAAAGACAAAATTGCAATATTTCTGTACTGCTAAGGTAGGACTAGCATAAAAACGTGAAGTCGTCACTCGCTCGTTAGTGTTTACAAAGTGGTAAGGACTCTCATTTCCCCCTCGAATACGTAATTTTTTTGTTTAATTAAAATATGTGGTATTTTGACTCAATCACAGACAATATTTACATTCAAAATTTAATTTACACATGATTTTATTTTTATTTCATTATAATTTCAGCTCATTTATTCCATTGAAATAACACTCGGTTTAAATTTCGTATTTGTTCATTATTTTTCATATGACAAAGAGTGTATACTATTGAAATTTAAATGAAAATAAGCTCAATTCATTGATACCAATTAATTGACGTGAAAGCATCGACAGTAATAAATTGAAAGGATGAGTTTATTTTCATTTCAGCTTATTCACAAGTCTATCTAGTTCAGAACTACTTCTGTTTATTGTTTAGTATTTAACCTTGACCTCGTGGGTTATAATTAAATTTAAATTACATTTAACGTCATTTTATTTGCTGTTACACTGCGTCAGTTGAGCATAAAGCATTACACGTGAGCATTAACTGTCGTCTGGCCCCTTGACCGATACTTGGCATGTCGTCCGTTTCTTGTCAACTACATGGTTGTAGCAGCTTAAGTTTCAAGTTTGGGCGGAAAGGTGCCAGTAGCGATGGCATTTTGTTGACCTAAAATTCAAGTAATACACCACAACCAATGACAGTGTGTACTGGTAACAACGTGTGAAGGGAAATATCATATTTCAGAGGTTAGACGGCAGTTCCTTCCACCAATAGTTAAATTAGACGACTGCCAATCAAAGTGGATCTCAGGTTCCAAGGCAATAAAGAATGCATACTTAGGTCTCGAAAATACCGTTTTTTTTTTCTACGAAGTAAGAAATATTGGTACGTATACAGAGAAAACACAACCAAAACCCTGCTCATAAAAGCTATGAACATGGCGTAAAGAGAAGGGTCGTGGCATTTGATGGCGTGCTCGGTTTTGATTTAAAACACTTGTTAAGTTAAAAATACTGCCCATATTTATTTCTTGTTCGTTTAGTATTGAAAGTTTAATCTATAACTTATCTAAAGACAGTGGATAATTTAATTATCTTCAATTTTCGCGCTACAATTCTGAGAACGCTTATATCTCATCCCTTGCAGTGACCATTATTACGGTGCTACTTTTTGCTATCTGTCGCCACGTACGGTAATTCAGTTATGCCGGTGACTTCACTGATTGAAGCTTCGGCATTTAGCGGTCACTGAGGATCAATTGCTAATCGAAAGCTAGTACTTAATTATCGATTTGCTGTGCCGAACTTTTAAGCAATATACTTAGGTATTCATTAAAAACTTATCAAGTTTGGAACTAGGGTTGTACCTAATAAGACTGTTTTTTCTGTGTTTCATAAAGATTTTTATACCACTAAGGTGGCAGAGGGTATATGGCCCTCATAATTGAAAGTGGTCACTGTAACCTTAGACTTTTGTCAACAACTATTGGTATTGGATTTAACAACTTTTTAAGAACTACTTAAAACTAAAATAAAATACTTCGTCAATATAACAGAGATAATATATAAAGCTAGAGAATCATGAAACAACATTTCTTTTCAGACCATAAAACCACTAATACTGAGTAGTGCATTGTACAGTGGTTTTCTTGTACTGGATAACACGTATGTGGCTCAGAATCACGCCTTGCTAAGGACCTTTGACAAAGTAATGACGACGCTCAGACAAAGGGCATAGTCCCCTTCCCCTTCTGACACAGGTACTCAACTTTCTCCCTATTGAGGGTGGTAGAGCAAGGGTATCTCAAGCCTATGAAAAAAATCTTTATTTGAAGATTTTTTGTATTGAAGTGAATAAAATATAGAAGACTTCAGTAACGTTCTTGGGCTAATTAATTTTTACAGAACAAAAGGAGAATCGTTAAAAAGTATAAAAAATCTAATTCTCCTCAAATTTATAAAACCATTAATACTAATCTAGTGTTATCGAAAATAAACAAAATAATGTTAGGCATGTTTTTTTTAGTCAATTTTGACGTTAGAATATTTAGTCAAATATTTTTATTCACACAAAACCTCCCTTAATAACTAGTCACCCTACATACAAGTGGCACCCACGTCATCTCAGATTTGATTCGCTACGTTTCTCTGGCTCAATAGGGCTGTTGACATGGTCACCCTACTTTTAGTGGTAGTTACATTGTTATAGTGAATAATCTTACTAATATTATAAATTCGAAAGTTTGTGGGTGTGGATGTTTGTTACTCATTCACGCCCAAACGGATGAACGGATCGGGCTGAAATTTGCTACGCAGATGCATTGAATACTGGAATAACACATAGGCTACTTTTTATCCCGGGAATAAGTTCCCACGGGAGGGGACCAGTTTTTCGCGGGCGAAGCTGCGGGCATCAGCTAGTGTGCTATAATTACCTCACCTAATGCTTCCCTCTAGATACATACAGGCAAAGTGTACAGGGTTCTACTTTCTCATTAAGGGCGGATTCAACCAAAAACGAAGTAAGTCTAAACTAGAGAATAACTTGTACTAATATTCTAAAATTAAAGTGATTTTCCAGTTTATAAACAACTAATAAGCACAACTTAACTATGGTAACCATACTGAACGATCGAATAGGCTCCGAAACTACTGAACTGATTTGAAAAATTCTTTCACTGTTGGGAAGCTACACTATTCCCGGGTAACATAGGCTATATTTTATTCTCGTATTCCCACGGGAACGGGAGCTACGAGGGTGAAACCGCGTGACGTCTGCTAGTTATGTGATGTGAAACACGCATACATCCTTCCTTATACGACCGTACAGTTATTTCAATATTAAACATAACTCTACCCTTTCTATTCCCAGTGTTATAGCAAGATAATTATTATTTATGAACGAAAGAGAAACAGTTCATTATTTTATAATTAAATTTATAACCACAGTCAGAGTGCTGAGGGCATATAAAACAATTGTTAGGTAATAAACAATAGAAACAAACATTATAGGCAGATCCAGGAACGCCCTCGGCTGCTCATACTGAAGTATTATAATCTTCTCGAACTTTTTTCTTTTCCTTTTCGAATTCGGCAATTCATCCGAATGTTGATAGTAATTTGATGTCTCTATGGTGTAGTGGTTGCTTGGTATTAGGTATACCGCGACACGCTACTGAGATTTCAGATTAGAATTTCGGGTTGGATGGAATAATTATTTGTGGGATTCGTTAAGGACATTGAGTGTTTCTTTGTTAGTTATTGTCAGTTGATTCTCGAGGAATCAATAGAATAATTTTTTGATGATCGGATTCGTAGGTCAGAATTTCAAAATTAATCGTCATTCCTCCCATACAATTAGTTGGGGGTTATCCTTAACGGTTGTAAGTTAGGATTGACGAATCGAGGGTGTGAGGCGGGTTCATTCCCCCCTCCCCTCCTTTTATTATCATTTCAAAATTTCAACTCTGAATTCAAGAAGATTACTTACGCAACCTATAGACTGTTCAACCGTTTATTTTACTTTTGACAGCGGCGGCCTGAGAACGTAACTGTTCCATTATTCGTAAAAGGGAACTTTGAAATACATGGTAAAAGGTATATAAATATACTGCGTAATCATATTTATACATATTTTTTACGAATTATAACATCACTAAGTATAGTAATTGATAATCGAACCGTCAAAAGTAAAATTAATGGCTAATTTTAAAGCTCAATAGCATTTCGCATGTCATGTTTCTGATTTTGTGAAACCCGAATCGAAATCATTCCGAAAGTTTGAGAATATATCTGCTGCAGATTACCAAGGTAGTATTTCTAACACCTACATATATAGGTATTTTATATTGCAAACTTTAATAAATGGAGAATGGTAAGCATTCAATTTTATTGCTCACCAGACAACGAATAAATATGTGTAAAATATATTTGCTTTGCGATCTCAATGAATGGGTCCCAGTTGTCGGAGTTATAAGGAAGTGCCGCTAGGATGTGAAAATTTAATCGCTCGAGTGTTTATTGTGGCGAATAAACATGATTTCGGAATATTACTTAAATAATAATTAATCTACTCATCTATACTAATATTATAAAGAGGAAAGATTTGTTTTTTTGTTTGTTTGTTTGTAACGAATAGGCTCCGGAACTACTAAACCGATTTGAAAAATTATTTCACTGTTGGAAAGCTACACTCTTTGTGGTGAACATAGGCTATATTTTATTCCCGTATTCCCACGGGAACGGGAACTACGCGGGTGAAACCGCGTCACGTCCGCTAGTCTGTGATAAAAACTCTAATCTATTTTCCAATAGTTTTGCGGCAAGTTGTTAATTTGTATTACTCTTATTCATTGAAGGTTGTTGTTAGGGTTCCGTAAACAAAGGGTAAAAACGGCACCCTATTCATGAGACTTCGCTGTCCGTCTATCTGTCTGTCTGTCTGTCTGTCCATCACGAGGCTAGAGAGCTGAAAATTTTGCAGATGATGTATTTCTTTTGCCACTATAACACGAAATACTTACTAAAATAAAAAAATAGGGGGGGCTCCCATACAACAAACGTATTGTTTGTGTAATTTCTTGTAACGAAACCCTCCGTGCGCGTGTCCGACTTGCAATTGGCCAGTTTTTATTGTAAACGATCACTACAGTAAGCAACTTTTGCTATGGCTGGACCTCGCATGGGTACCCATTATTTGACATTTATTGCGAGCGTTTCCGTACTTCGGAACTCAAGCTGTTGGTCTCGGTTGTCAGTAACTTGGAAGTCGTTAAGCCAAGCTGAACACCATAACGGCTGGCTTGAAAATTTGCAGCAGTTTGTCGACGAACCTGAGCATGTCCTGTCCATTTAAACTTGGGAATAGGCTCACCACCTCAGAGGGGCAAAATAATATATGGAGAAATGTGGACGTATACTATGTAATTGCCTACCCCCTCGGAGACAAAGGCGTGATTATATGAATGTATGTAATTAAAAAGTATAACACTTCATCCCCTGTCTACCTCTATTTTAAGTTTAATATCAGTCAGTGGTGGGCCCCTTTGCTTTCCATCTCTAAATTTCTTACGCCTTCAAAACATTCATCGCTATCATTGATGTACATTATTTATCAACTCAGAAATAAACTAGACCTTGATACAAGCCATTCAATTGACTTCGTCTTTCCGTTTTGAATCGGAACTTGCGCAACTACATTGGGACTTTAAAGCGGTTTAAGCCTCAAGCTGAATGTTGGTGGCTAGCGGAGCTACAGCGATTGCGGCGAGAGCGCGGCCCACGAGTGCAAGTGAGTAAGGCGGCTCGGCACTGCGCTCGCACACAAGTATACCGAGCTCGGTGCGCTTGTAATCGTTTTAAGGGTTCCGTACCTTAAACGAAAAAACCGTTCCCTTTGTTATCCGTCCGTCCGTCTAACTATCAAATATTTTTATCTCGTGAACGTGTTGGAATATTGTTGAAATTAATACCGTATAATTATATTAAGTTCTATGGTCCATTGAAGCTGTAAAAAAATCAACGTAGAAAAAAGTTACGGCCGCTTATGTCGTCAAAAACGTGTAATTCCACATTCTCAAGGGAATCAACGTATTCACGAGATAAAAGGTCTTAACAGATAGACAAAGAGACAGATTTATATACCGAACTCTCGGTGGGCGAGTCCAACTCGCACTTATTCGTTTTTTTTCGAAGTTGCCTAAGTACTCTCTTGTACTCTGGCCTCAACCTCTCGCCGCTATCACCTCGTCGCGTCGCGTCACTCGCCGCTGACATTAAGGTTCAGGCCTTATTATAGTTCCGATGCGACCGGTGAGATGTTATCTCAAATTATTTAACTGGGAGTTTCATCAGCTACCGTTATATTAACTGGTTACGTAACTATTTGTGTGAACTCGTTAATAACTGTAAATCAATGTAATGCCGGGAAAGTGTAACGGATGCACATTGGAGTGTGAAATATCGTATTTGCTTGATCTTTGCTTGCTAAATCAGCAGCTTTCACGCATCGAATGGAAGAAATATTGTTATACTTTACTTTGCTATGGAACAAATCATCTGTAACATCACAATCACGTGTAGAGAACTGGTAGAGGCGCTCTTTGACGGCCAGCAATGAGGCTAGACTGCTGAGCCCGCAGAGAGTGATGGCCGTCAGGGTGATAAGAGGATACCGCACGATCTCCGGTGAGGCGGCATGTCTCCTAGCCGGGACCCCTCCATGGGACCTGGAAGCGAGAGCCCTTGCGTCACTGTTCAGATGGCGCAAGGAGGCGCTGGAGCGGGGCCAAAGGCCTGCGTCTCGAGAAATCGAGGCCCAGCGGACCCTGCTCCACCAGGAAACCGTGGAGACATGGAAGGTGCGACTTGAGCAACCAAAGGGGGGATTCGCCACAATCGCGGCCGTCAGACCGGTCATGGACGAGTGGCTGGAGAGAAGACATGGTGCTCTCTCCTACCGGTTAACACAGATGCTTGCCGGGCACGGTAGCTTCGGTAGGTATCTGTGGCGAAAACACCGGGAAACCACGGCCGAGTGTCAGCACTGCGAGGACCGCAGCGATGACACGGCGCTCCACACGCTGGTGGAGTGCACGGCGTGGGCACAACAGCGACAGGTCCTCGTAGTGGGTCTGGGCGTGGACACTCTCTCGCTTGAGGCCATGGTGCGAGCCATGCTCTCCAGCGGGAGTAAGTGGGACTGCGCCGCCTCTTTCTGCGAGCAGGTCATGCTCGCGAAGGAGGCGGCGGGCTGGGTGCGAGAGAGAACTCTCCCACCCGATTTCCGCAGTCGGCGCCCTGGGCGCCGCCGACGTGTCTTCGCCGAGGACTATCGGCCTCCATGACCGGGGGTCTGAGGACGGTGAGAGGGCCGCTCACCGTCCTTACAGAAGCAGGCCCATGACGGCAGCGTGACGTGAGCACTCACGCACGCCCCCCCTTAGAAGCGGGGTCACACCCGAAACCCCCCATAGACGCGGGATTGCACCCGAACCACCCCCTGGGCGAGGCCGCATTGGCTGCCGTAGGTCTGTTGGGAGTCACGGGACATCCTTCCTGAGGGCTTACCCGGGGCTCTCAACCATAGGCTGTTGGGCGTTACGTGAGGTTTTTTAGTCGGTAAGAGTCCGGCATAGCATCCTACGAGGATTTTCCCTCACGTTAAAAAAAAAAAAAAAAAAAAAGAGGCGCTCTTTATAATGCACAGACTTACTCGTATAAAGCCTTTACAAAACGGTAAAAATTTTGGAACAACATTTAAAAAGAAAATGTGCCAGATTAATGCAACATACAATTACGCCTATTAATCCCGAAGCGGTAGGCAGAAGTGAATTATACACCAAACTTTGCCAGTAGTTCATTTGTCAATTAATAGCGGTACTTATTACAAGAGAAAACCTATTACAATTCTGTAATTCGAAGCAAAATTTGAACGGCCCGACAGAAGTTACACATCAACAAATTTCTAGAGATATCCTTCCGAGGGCTTACCCGGGGCTCCCAACCGGAGGCATTAGGTAGGGATCGTGTGGTTTTTAGTCAGTAAAAGTTCTGCATAGCATCAATGAAGGATTTTTCTCACGTTAAAAAAAAATAAAACATCGACAAATACAGTCAGAGCATTAAGCTGACTTTGAGATGATGCCCGCGGCTTTACCTGCGTGGAATTCTCTTCCCGTTTCCGCATTCCATGCAAACATTCTAAGAATAAAAAGTAGCCTGTGTTCATTTCTTTTTTTACATATGATAATGGATGCTACGGGGACTCTTACCGACTAAAACCACAAGGTGCGCTTTTTTTTTTAATAACGTGAGGGAAAATCCTTCATGGATGTTATGCCGGACTCCTACCGACTAAAAAACCTCACGTAACGCCCAACAGCCTACGGTTGGGGGCCCCGGGTAA
Organism: Miltochrista miniata; assembly: GCA_933228765.1. Taxonomy (NCBI): domain Eukaryota; kingdom Metazoa; phylum Arthropoda; class Insecta; order Lepidoptera; family Erebidae; genus Miltochrista; species Miltochrista miniata. The sequence continues at coordinate 6,770,443 of OW121754.1, read as the reverse complement.
GCCCTCGGAAGGATGTCCCGGGACCTAAACACGGTGCCCTACCACTGCCTGGCTGGGTATCTCTGGGAAAGCCATACATAACTAAACTAGCGGAAATCAGTCCAATGGTTCCGGAGCCTATTCGATGCAAACAAACCAAAAAACAAACAATCAAATCTTTCCTCTTTATAATATTAGTATACTATAGATGATGATATTATTAGTGAATCAGCTTATCGGCCTAATTAATAACGATGTTATGTCATGGTCGTATCTATACAAAATGTTCCGCTATTGATTGGTAATCTAATTAGTGGTTAAATACCTTCCGTAAGTTTACAAACAATATTTAGAAGTAGGTACTTACCATAGATTTAGAATGTACAAGATAAACAGTGTCAGATAGAAAACGAAACCAAAAAAGAAATATCTATGTGTGAAAATGAATATATGAATACCTATCTATATAATGTTATTTAATATCAAATTCACACACTGAACTCGACACCATCGTAGAAAATATTAAATTTTCCATTTTATTCGTAAGATCACTACAGAATATTGTAAAATATGAATGACATATTATCACCACGGGTGCTAGGGTGATAAATTAGAGTACACAAGTTGCTATCTCTTTTCCTCTCGAGCTATGTGTACTGGTAAATGAGGTCTCGCTCGCACGCTTTGTGTATCTATTGAGAGTAGCGAAAAATTCTAAATCTATGGTACTTACTAATAACTGAAGTACTTGTACTTAACTGACGTAAAGACTTCCAAAAATATTAATGGTTGTGCCAAACAACATTTCTATAAATAAAACCAAAGCGATTTTTCTAGAACTATTATTAGATTTTCATGAGAACAGTTTATTTGTGACATAATATACGAATATAGTATTTCAGAAGCTCAAGATAAACGTATCATCAATATTATAGTCTGTAAATAAAACTTCTTTACTCCGAGACAAGAGTGCCTCGAGACGATTTTCTCTCTTCAATATGATTGGATCTTGATTTATTGAGTACAGACTTCAAACAGACTTGATCTGAAGATTTGTAGACATATTTTGCTGGGATTTTATTTTCGTAGTTCTTTATTTTCCGGTTGATGTGATATTTTTAGCAGACTCCTGTAAACTCTATGAGGTTCTTACTTTTCGGAAAATCTCCCCAATCTATGTTTTACGGTACAATTGTCACTGGAAAACCTTGGTACGGAATGAGAGCGATCATTATGGCAATTTTTAAGAGACGCCCTCTGCTGTTGGGTATCAGTTTTCTATGAAATGAGAATTCGTTATCTATCATTGTTGTCGAAAACATGATAGAACGAAGGAATTTGATACGAGACTGGTTTGTTATGAATTTACTATTATAATGTGTTTTTTTTAACGTGGGGGAAAATCCTCATGGATGTTATGCCGGACTCCTACCGACTACAAAACCTCACGTTACGCCCAACAGCCTATGGTTGGAAGTACCGGGTAAGCCCTCGGAAGGATATCCCAGGACTCCCAACAGACTATTATGATGTGTAGTCAACAATTATTAGCAAAATTAGATGGACAATAATTGCTTTAAAAATTTTAAAGACTTGTATCCACAAACTGAGCCTGTTTTAACACGTAATACTAAAAGTAGAAAATGAATAATAAAAAGGGGGGCTCCCATATAACAAACGTCCGATTCGCACTTGGCCGGTATTGATATATTTGCGGTACGATTCAAAATTGTAGTGTAAAGGGCGTATAATATTGAATAGCCTGTCTTCGAAACTAATCCATAAGAAACATCCCAGTATCTGCGAGAGACAAGATCTCGCTGGCAGGGGTGTCATTGCCACCAACTATACATCATATACATCAAAGTCAGCTCAGTGATGTGCACACAACAGCCTCTGACAGCTGACACATTCCCGCGACTTGCTGACGATATTATCGACCGTGGAGCAAATATAAGAGGTATCGACCCATCCGAGCTATCGGTTTGATTGCCAAGATAATGAATCTATGTAGGTACTTATTATTAGTAAGTAAAATCTTTTATTACGAGTATCTGCTACTGAAAGTCGGGATTCTGTTCTTACACAATAACTTAAACTTTTGATCAGTTTTGTATGATCAAAGTCGTTAATCTTACCCACGGCCTTTACAAGCACGGCACTGACGGCACCCCGCGCCTAACATTTTGTTTTAAACCGACCATAATTTCTAAACATGCATGCCTTTTATGATTAGGTTCCACGATAGCATCTGACATCCAGAAACAACAGTATTATGTCAGTCGAATGAAAATATCACTATTTTTTTGTAAATATTTGTGGACGTTCACACACAACATCATCTAGCCCAAATTAAGCTGATATAAGCTTGTGCTATGGGATCTTCACGACTGATAGACATACTACTTATAAATATTTCTAAATGCATACATACATAACACCCAAACTCCACAACAAACATTTGTGGATTACACAAATATTTGGACCGACGACGCGGTAATTGAACCCAGGACCTCAGTCACCCATCTTAGGCAATGATCGTTGACAGAAAGCGGAACTAGTTAGACTACGAATCCAGGAATCGACACCAGTGAGTAGGGCCATCTTGACCACCAGGCGGGATGCAGTTTAATAATGATATCAAATTGTATCCATTTGGGGTATCTACCTATTGAAGTAGGAAGTTAAACCAGTTTTAGTTAGTCGTATAACACCGGAAAGAATATTGATATTAAAGATGTTGAAGTTGTACTCGTAAATTGGAGGCTCATTAAACCTCTGCTAAGTACAAACATATGATAAGTACTCCATTACTACGTACATGTCGTACATAACATTTTAATAAAAAAAAACAGTAATAGTTTCAAAAAGCGATTAACGAGTTTTATTCACACCGTTTTATTTACACACGGCAATACGGCTCACTACCTATTACGTGGGACAAAAATCTAAAAGGTGAAATGTGGGCATAATATGCCTCTGCCTACCCATTCGGGGATAAAAGGCGTGATCATATGTATGATGTATTTTAATTTACGTGTTCATATAAATTCCTCATGGATGTCTTTCAGACTCTTACCGACTGAAACTACACGTTGATCTATCACTGCCTACGACCAGGACCCCGGGTAAACCCTCGAAGGGATGTTTCAGGATTCCCGACAGAAATTGGTTATCACTGCGGCCTCTCCTAGAAGAATCGCGTACTGCTCGTTCGCTCTAACTTTGCCGCTCGGCTCCATACTAAAGTAGAATTTTTAATTAGACGAAGTAAATTGACAGCAACTAATGTCACTTCTTCATACAATGTTGCGTATTTTCTATGACGAAGTGACATTAGCTACTGTCAATTTACTTCGTCTAATTAACAATTCGGGTATACGCCTCTACGCCAGCGGCAAAGTTAGAGCGAACGGGTAGTACCTACTATAGTTGTACCGCAACCGCTGTACCGCTCCTTGTGTATGATTTTGTACGCAAGGAGCGGTACAGCGGTTGGGGTCAAACTATATCCCACGTCTTTAGAGGTTGTTCGTCGTATCAAAATTCGTCTAGTAGTTTCTTGCGTCTATATCAATCAAACAGACATAAGGACATACAGAAAATCATTGCAGATAACATAATGTAACTCAAATCTTATTTAATAATCAAGTATTATTCAGGCTCTCTTGCGAATCTGGCAGTAAATGTTAATGTAGAATCAGAAATCTAGACGTTCATAAGTATAAGTATTACTTTGTGTTGTGACCTACCTATATGAATAAAGATATTTTCATTTTCAGTAGGTACCTCTATTGTACAGACACGACCACCTTACAATTTAATAATAGTCAGTACCTATATAAGTTTTGATTACAAACTTACTTGAAGGAAGAAATTCCTTGCTCTAAGTTGGTTTCGCATTCGCACTTACTACCCGCATTCTCTAACATTAAATTCAGTTAAAATAATAGGCCGAGTACACACGAAACGATTCCGTACGTATGCGGAAGGAGCGTAACCGCACGTAACCGCGCCAATTTGAGGCGATTCACTCAAGTGATGCGGTTATTTCGTCATTACCACGTGCTTGAGTTGAGAACTAGTGAGATGTAGACGGTTACGGGCATTATTTGTTAATATTATGTGAAAATCTTGTAATGGATTATGTTGAACAAATGTGTGATATAGTACCTTCATGAAAAAAGATAAAATGTTACACAATATTTTTTATAAAACTTAAGTTTGCCAAAAAAAGCGGTATCGACGTCCTGAGGGCCAATTTCGGTAGAAAAGATTATAATAGGCGTATCTACAGTAAAAACTTGGCAGACTCTACCAGCATAGTCTTTCTTTGACCCTACAACCCTGGGCTCCCTTAAGCTGAGCGCGAAAAGGTTTATCATAATGCTGACTACTTAAAGGTCACTCTCAATAGGCTCGTGGGCTTTGAGATTAGTTCTCAATGCGTTTAATGTGCTCCTTTGATAATTATCAATCATCAATCAATCAATACGTATAATAAAATCGTAACAGGTCGCTGTCTGTAAGTACATGGAAGATAAATAAGAAAAAATATAATAGGGGGGCTTTATGAACGCAATAGAACCCAAAATGATGATTTTTAGAATTTTTGTCTGTTTGTCTGTATGTCTGTTTGTCTGTACGTTTGTGCACGCTAATCTCAGTAACCGCTTAACCGATTGCAATGCGGTTTTCTTTATTGTGTAATTGGTTCATAAATAAAAAAGTTATATCACTTTAAAGAATCATACGTAGACTTATGAATCTAAAAATGGGTAAATCTAAACTGGCGTGTTGGCTTAATCATAAAAGAGCTTAATGATTAAGCCTATTGTAAAACAATTCAGTTGAATGGAATGGACTGAATTGTTTTAGAATAGACTTAATCATTAAGCTCTTTTATGATTAAACAAACAGGGCAGTTTCACACGCTGCTTAATGAGTCTGGTGAAGACATACCTCTCCTTTCATACACCTTATGTGACGTAAACGAAGTTGCGGGCTCAGCTAGTACTTCAGCTTTTTCGCGGGCGACGTCATTTTAGCGAGCTTAATATAAAAAAAAAAACAGTACATAAAGAGGCCTCCATTTGGGCAACCGCACTTGGATTGGAACATTTCAATATTGCCCTGATTAGCATAGTATTGGAGCTAACTGAATACTTAAGTATAAGGCTGGGTGGTGCGTTAGACCTGTTTGTATGTGTGTACCCTAAAGTTACGAATGAAGTCAATTTACCTGTAACACGGCATATGGAACTGTAATCTTTGATGTAATGGTCTCGTATGAATGAAATATCCATTTCTATTAAATCCTACACATCCCTACTAATATTATAAATGCGAAAGTAACTCTGTCTGTCTGTTACGCTCTCACGTCTAAACCGCTGAAGCGATTTAGATGAAATTTCGTATAGAGATAGTTTGAGTCTCCGGGTGGGACATAGGCTTTTCTTAATGATTTTACACGATAACGACTTCTACGTGGACGAAGCGGGGAACAGCTAGTATTATATAATTACGCCCCTTTTCGAAGGACAGACAGAGGTATACCATCTACAAACTATAGGATATTCATAATTAAATAAATTTTCCCCACTTAACATCAGATTTTTTGAAGTGAAACTTCTTTATCGGCGTTGGAAAAAAAATTGCGTCACGTCACGTCACGTCACGAATTTTGGTTACGCGCCATCTTTGTTCTGTTCCCCACCACGGTGGATTCGAATTAAGACTACTTTATCCAGGGATAGCATGTCATTTAAGGGTTTTTGGACTTTTGGACTTTTGGGCTTTTGGACTTTTGGATGGGACATTGGTACTTTGGGTCTTTGGGACTTTGGAACTTTGGGACTTTGGGACTTTGGGACTTTGGGACTTTGGGACTTTGGGACTTTGGGACTTTGGGACTTTGTGACTTTGGGACTTTGGGACTTTGGGACTTTTGGACTTTGGGACTTTGGGACTTTTGGACTTTGGGACTTTGGGACTTTGGGACTTTGGGACTTTGGGACTTTGGGACTTTGGGACTTTGGGACTTTGGGACTTTGGGACTTTGGGACTTTGGGACTTTGGGACTTTGGGACTTTTGGACTTTGGGACTTTGGGACTTTGGGACTTTGGGACTTTGGGACTTTGGGACTTTGGTACTTTGGGACTTTGGGACTTTGGGACTTTGGGACTTTGGGACTTTGGGACTTTTGGACTTTTGGACTTTTGGACTTTTGGACTTTTGGGCTTTGGGACTTTGGGACTTTGGGACTTTGGGACTTTGGGACTTTGGGACTTTTGGACTTTTGGAGTTTTGGACTTTGGGACTTTGGGACTTTGGGACTTTGGGACTTTGGGACTTTGGGACTTTGGGACTTTGGGACTTTGGGACTTTGGGACTTTGGGACTTTGGGACTTTGGGACTTTGGGACTTTGGGACTTTGGGACTTTGGGACTTTGGGACTTTGGGACTTTGGGACTTTGGGACTTTGGGACTTTGGGACTTTGGGACTTTGGGACTTCGGGACTTCGGGACTTTGGGACTTCGGGACTTTGGGACTTTGGGACTTTGGGACTTTGGGACTTTGGGACTTTGGGACTTTGGGACTTTGGGACTTTGGGACTTTGGGACTTTGGGACTTTGGGACTTTGGGACTTTGGGACTTTGGGACTTTGGGACTTTGGGACTTTGGGACTTTGGGACTTTGGGACTTTGGGACTTTGGGACTTTGGGACTTTGGGACTTTGGGACTTTGGGACTTTGGGACTTTGGGACTTTGGGACTTTGGGACTTTGGGACTTTGGGACTTTGGGACTTTGGGACTTTGGGACTTTGGGACTTTTGGCCTTTGGGACTTTTGGACTTTTAGATGGGACCTTGGTACTTTGGGTCTTTGGGACTTTGGAACTTTGCGACTTTGGGACTTTGGGACTTTTGGACTTTTGGCCTTTGGGACTTTGGGACTTTGGGACTTTGGGACCTTGAGACCTTGGGACTTTGGGACTTTGGACTTTTGGACTTTTGGACTTTTGGACTTTTGGACTTTTGGACTTTTGGACTTTTGGACTTTTGGACTTTTGTACTTTTGTACTTTTTGACTTAATTTAAGGTGAGGTGAAAATTAAGTTTTTGAAGAAGTTTCACTTCTTACGTGTGTACACTAAGTACACGCAATTTTTTTTTAACGTGAGGTAAATTCTACACGGATGCTATGCCGGACTCCTACCGACTAAACACTACACGTATCCTACCTTACAGCCTACGGTTGAGAGCCCTGGGTAAGCCCTCGGAAGCATGCCTCAGGGCTCCCAAACATCAGATACCTTACTGATGATTGTTGACTGGACACTGAGCAAGCAGGCAACTACTTTTCTATGTTTTACGTGAATGCTATGACTTCTACCGACTAAAACAACACGGTGCTTTCCATCTGACTAAGGCCGGGAGGTCTGGGTATGCGCTCAGAGAAATAATCCCAGAATATAAAGGAACCCTTTTAATACAAATCTAGGATCAATAAGAGTAATGGAAATTATCCGATATTGTCAGCTTAAAGCTGCATTTAGTCGATTAAAGGCAAATTCGTAGGGCGTCAAATTAATTTATCGGTTTATGATTTTATCTAGAGAATGTTTCGAATGGTAAGTATTTGATAATACATTTGCAAGTGCTAATGGAATAATTTTGCGTATACATAAATAATTTCGACACCTTTTGGTGAAATACTATGAATATTTTATCGCTGGTAATACATTGTATGCTATGCAACAAGAAAATGTTGTTTGACCAAGGGCTATAATGCCGAAGTAGTAATATTGATTTTGTATTATAGGAAAAGTATGATAGGCCCTGGAACAGATTGTGGCAAAGCAAGGTCCTCAATGCCTACCAGCCTCATCTGCAAGCGCTTCTCTTAGCAATGTATTGGCCAAGAGAAAGACTGTTTCAAACCGTTTAGTCAGCATCCGTCGTACAGGTAAGGCTAATATTATGTACCTTCCAAAATTATATGGCGTAGTCTACATGCAACAATGTAGGTAGATTGGCATTTGGCATGGAACAGTCCTAAAGTAAAAGCACAGTTTATGTAAAAGTCAATAAGGATAGAAAAGAGTTTAGGGTATTTTATAAATTTATGCCATATTTTTCAAAATTGATCATCGCTCCTTCACTTCCGTGGGTAGTAACATAATGATTGATTTCAATCCTAGTATTAAGAATAACTTAGTTATATGGAAAAAGTTTTAATAGGAACCGTAGTCCCAGAATTTTTCGACCAAACAAGTTTTTCCTAGTTACATTTTTTGTTTAGATGAACTTTTTACTCATAATTACGTTAACTGAAAACTGCTGTGACTAAACGCATAACTGGTCTGTATGCCAGTTTGCGACACACCATACCATTAAATCATCTGTATACTGTTTTGTTACCGACTAAATTACGGTTAATTACAGAGCTAATGATGCGTAAGAACCGGTAGCTAACGCAATCACTCACCCGGAGAGCGGATCAAACGCGATTAATTGAATAAGACCACTGTGCGGAGGGGAGTCGAACGGTTTTTGTTGAAAAAAGCTCCGGCCGTTTGGAGGAAAACACAGTGTGTTTTCATCAGCCTAATTTTTTCGGACACAAAGCGACGCACGCCTAATCCGAATTAATATTAGCTTGAAGCGTTCATAGCAAGACCGACTTAGTGCTTTTTTCGATCACTGTGTTTAGCATTTGTGCGCTACGGCTGGTCCTCCGATGGTGACCTCTTTGTGGCATATCCGCGCGTTTCCATGCTTTGGAAGGCACGTCTAGGTTGCATGTAAGAAGCCTTGTCAAAGGCCAGTCAAGGTATATCTTCTGACTGATATATTCTACTAGCTGTTGTCCACGACTTCGTACGCGTGAAAATTATCTTATAATGCCAATTTAGTTGCTCTCTGCTTAGCTCCTATGATATGTAGCGTGATAATATATAGCCTACTAGCGGTACCCTGCCACGCTTCGCTGTGACTTTTTTATGGTGGTTTTATGTGCCTATGAGAAATGAGTAACAAACTAAATGATGGGTACATTTAAAAAAAAATGAGTGCGTGAACTATTCTACACACGCGTAAGAAGTGAAACTTCTTCATGACCTTATTTTTCGAAAGAAACATCATAGGAGTTAGTAGTAGTCCAAAAGTTCAAAACTCCAAAACTCCAAAACTCCAAAACTCCAAAACTCCAAAACTCCAAAATTCCAAAACTCCAAAACTCCAAAACTCCAAAACTCCAAAACTCCAAAACTCCAAAATTCCAAAACTCCAAAACTCCAAAACTCCAAAACTCCAAAACTCCAAAACTCCAAAACTCCAAAACTCTAAAACTTCAAAACTCCAAAACTCCAAAACTCCAAAACTCCAAAACTCCAAAACTCCAAAACTCCAAAACTCCAAAACTCCGAAACTCCGAAACTCCGAAACTCCAAAACTCCAAAACTCCAAAACTCCAAAACTCCAAAACTCCATACTCCAAAACTCCAAAACTCCAAAACTCCAAAACTCCAAAACTCCAAAACTCCAAAACTCCAAAACTCCAAAACTCCAAAACTCCAAAACTCCAAAACTCCAAAACTCCAAAACTCCAAAACTCCAAAACTCCAAAACTCCAAAACTCCAAAACTCCAAAACTCCAAAATTCCAAAACTCCAAAACTCCAAAACTCCATAACTCCAAAACTCCAAAACTCCAAAACTCCAAAACTCCAAAACTCCAAAACTCCAAAACTCCAAAACTCCAAAACTCCAAAACTCCAAAACTCCAAAACTCCAAAACTCCAAAACTCCAAAACTCTAAAACTTCAAAACTCCAAAACTCCAAAAGTTCAAAACTCCGAAACTCCGAAACTCCGAAACTCCGAAACTCCAAAACTCCAAAACTCCAAAACTCCAAAACTCCAAAACTCCAAAACTCCAAAACTCCAAAACTCCAACATTTCAAAACTCCAAAACTCCAAAACTCCAAAACTCCAAAACTCCAAAACTCTAAAACTTCAAAACTCCAAAACTCCAAAACTCCAAAACTCCAAAAGTTCAAAACTCCGAAACTCCGAAACTCCGAAACTCCAAAACTCCAAAACTCCAAAACTCCAAAACTCCAAAACTCCAAAACTCCAAAACTCCAAAACTCCAAAACTCCAAAACTCCAAAACTCCAAAACTCCAAAACTCCAAAACTCCAAAACTCCAAAACTCCTAAACTCCAAAACTCCAACATTTCAAAACTCCAAAACTCCAAAACTCCAAAACTCCAAAACTCCAAAACTCCAACATTTCAAAACTCCAAAACTCCAAAACTCCAAAACTCCAAAACTCCAAAACTCTAAAACTTCAAAACTCCAAAACTCCAAAACTCCAAAACTCCAAAAGTTCAAAACTCCGAAACTCCGAAACTCCGAAACTCCGAAACTCCGAAACTCCAAAACTCCAAAACTCCAAAACTCCAAAACTCCAAAACTCCAAAACTCCAACATTTCAAAACTCCAAAACTCCAAAACTCCAAAACTCCAAAACTCCAAAACTCTAAAACTTCAAAACTCCAAAACTCCAAAACTCCAAAACTCCAAAAGTTCAAAACTCCGAAACTCCGAAACTCCGAAACTCCAAAACTCCAAAACTCCAAAACTCCAAAACTCCAAAACTCCAAAACTCCAAAACTCCAAAACTCCAAAACTCCAAAACTCCAAAACTCCAAAACTCCAAAACTCCAAAACTCCAAAACTCCAAAACTCCAAAACTCCAAAACTCCAAAACTCCAAAACTCCAAAACTCCAAAACTCCTAAACTCCATACTCCAAAACTCCAAAACTCCAAAACTCCAAAACTCCAAAACTCCAAAACTCCAAAACTCCATACTCCAAAACTCCAAAACTCCAAAACTCCAAAACTCCAAAACTCCAAAACTCCAAAACTCCAAAACTCCAAAACTCTAAAACTCTAAAACTCCAAAACTCCAAAACTCCAAAACTCGAAAACTTCAAAACTCCAAAACTCCAAAACTCCAAAAGTTCAAAACTCCGAAACTCCGAAACTCCGAAACTCCGAAACTCCAAAACTCCAAAACTCCAAAACTCCAAAACTCCAAAACTCCAAAACTCCATACTCCAAAACTCCAAAACTCCAAAACTCCAAAACTCCAAAACTCCAAAACTCCAAAACTCCAAAACTCCAAAACTCCAAAACTCCAAAACTCCAAAACTCCAAAACTCCAAAACTCCAAAACTCCAAAACTCCAAAACTCCAAAACTCCAAAACTCCAAAACTCCAAAACTCCAAAACTCCAAAACTCCAAAACTCCAAAACTCTACAACTCTACAACTCTACAACTCTAAATCTCTAACACTCTAAAACTCTAAAACTCCAAAACTCCAACTCCAAAAGTCCAAAATGTCAAACGCCCAAAACTCGAAAATTCCAAAAGTACAAAAGTCCAAAGTCCAAAAGTCCATAACTCCAAAGTCTAAAATTCTAAAAGTCCAAAAGTCCAAAACTCCATAACTCCAAAACTCCAAAACTCCAAAATTCAAAAAGTCTAAAGTCCAAAACTCCAAAATTCCGAATCTCCAAAAAGTTCAAAAATAACATGCAAAACATATCTGACCTCTATATTAGGTAAGTACTATCTTTTATTATTCTGGAGGCCGCAATCAAACTTCTCTTAAAAAACATCAATCTGGTAGGTACCTTCTAAATAGGTTGTTTATAATATTTTGTTCTGAAGCTGGCATAATATAATTTAAAAAAAAACGACCAACGCCATCTATTGGTAAAATGACTTTTTAAAGCTATTTTATTCTTATTGCTGTTATGATAAAAGTGTATAAAGTAGCCTAAAACCATCTCTGAATCTTATTGTATATCGTGTCCAATTTTGAGCTCAATCGATTCAGTAAATTTTGAGTTTTTAATAGATACACAAACGCACACAACATTTTTATATATATAGATTTGAAGACCCTAACCCTAGTTAATATTTGTGCAAAATTTGAATCAAATCTATGGAGTACTTTTTTAAAATCCTCCGGGCAAAGCAAAGCAAACAGACAAAAGAATTTCTAACTATATTTTCGACTTTGGTATCTTATGGTGAACACCTAGCGAGTATTTTCTTTTATAATTTCCAATGTACATTTTTGACTGGTCTATCATTTTATTATATGTATAGACAGATTGGCAACTGTGCTAAACGCTCATTCGGTCAACAACTCAATCAGTTTGCTGCAGCCAAGGTTGGCTTGTGGTAAAGCCCCTGGAGATTATGATAAGGCTCTTTATCTTGGCTTATGGTACCAGCCGGACGATTCAGAGTTCGTCAGACATCGATCAGCTTCTGCCATTTCATTTAAATTACAAACCTGAACAATTCATTGCAATTCATCACCTGTCAAAGAAATCGTCAGCCGATTTCTTTTAGACAACCTATCGGTGAATGAGGGATTATGGTCATGGCCATACTGTGTATTGCCATAGAAAAAAATCGGTCAGGTGCGAGTCGGACTAGCGCACGGATGGTTCCGTACAAAAAAAATCACGTTTGTTGTATGGGAGCCCCTTAATTTTCTTTGCTATTTTAGTATTTTTGTTGTTATAGTGGCGTTCAGTAATACATCATCTGTAATTTTACTCGTAGCTCTGACGAAAGACGGACTGCGAAGCTTCAGTACTTCATAGGGTCTCTTTGCTACAGAACCCTATAAAGTGTTAGTATAGCCTACATTAAAATAAAATTATGGCATAAAACAACACACTTTTGCTCATCTATATATACCTATAATACATCAGTGTCACAGTAGCGTTTAATGGTGAACAGGGCACGGGTCCTTTACTAGTATGGAATAAAATATCAGTTGATAGTTATTCGCATTGAGAAAGACATACCGGACCTTGTAAGGGACCGCAAAGTGCCTACTGTTGGCGATAAGGATCAGCATAACTCTGTTATAGTGGTAGAAACGCGGGAATAAAGCGGCGTGTACACCGCTGAGTATCGCTTTTGATACAAGCGCTTTTTCTCTGAGTACTCTTCAATATTTCAGAATATTTTGGTTCAGACGAGATCCTCTTCAATATTTCTTTGAATGCCTTTAAGTACGCTGAACAGGGGATCGTGTTCTGCTAAATTTATATATATTATATTAACGGACATCTCACACAACGCTATCTGATCCCAAAGTAAGCTAGGAATAACCTGCTTGTGTCATGGGTATCAGACCACTGATATTAATACGTATATACTTTTAAATACATACATATTATACATAGAAACACCCAGACTCTTGAGACAAACATTTATGGGTTACACAAATATTTGTCTCCGGTGGGAATCGAACCCACGACCTCCAGCGCCGCAGGCGGTATCACTACCGACTGCGCCACAGAGGCAGTCAAAAGCTAAATAATGAGACATTCGGCAAATGTACATATTTTTATGACCAGTTACAACATTCTGCACGAAAAAAATATATTTTTAAAGTGAAGAATCAGAATATTGGTTCAGACGAGACCCAAGGAAAGTCAAGTCAAAACTGAATCAAGGTGTGTGTGACAGATTAACAGGCTTCAGTCATGTGAAACAAGGTTTAAGCCAATAAATGTGTACATATTTACCAAACCTAACACGAGCACCTTAATTTATATGGAGTCAACATTTCTTAGTAAGTAAAGCACTCTAATTCTTTATATTATGACCTAGAACTTGTGAGTGAGCGTTTAATTAAGCAAAATAAGCACGATAGTGGCGACGCAGCCTTATATCAGACTACGCGGTTAACTGTTCGCCTGTTTGCTGTCTGCGATAGTACTATTATTATATTTGATAAAACAGTAATGGGCATAGTAATTAGGATGTGTCTACCTAGCGGGATATTTATACCTATTAATTTCTATGACTATATCTAGAATGAGTACTTTCTTATGTCTAAAATTTCAAGTTATTAAAATAAGTTAATTCTACCTTAAAACCGCTGTCCCAGCTCACCCTCTCCAACAACACTGGATTCTGTAAAAGAGAAAAACACTTGATTACTTGTTCACAAAATACTAGTACGAAGTACCTTAACGTGCCTTCCAAAGGACGGAAACTAAATCTCAAATGAAATAAATTGGTCGCCTATCCAAAGACCAGCCATCGTAAAAATTGCTTACTGTAGTGATCGCTTTTAGACGCACTAAGTGAGCTGGACCATGAGCGATTCCCCATCAGCTTGTTAAGTCATTAGTTTAAGTAGTATTATTTATTATTTACATAAGACAAAGTAAACGATTGAAACCTTTCATCACACAAAAAAGCTTTTACTGACAACCCTACGTTCGAAGCCTTAAACCTTATACACTCTTATTTTTAAGCTCGTAAAGTTTAAATTCCTTTAACAGAGTAATTGTATGCAAAAGATCTCTGTAAAGTGTTTCATGGTTTATTGTACGATAAGTGCGTTTCCCAGGGGTGTGTTTGAGCAGACCCCACTGTACCCTTATTTATTTATTTGTTTATGGAATTTTGTGGACGGTTTTATTGTTCGTTTGTGATCTACGGTGTCCTTGTTGCTCAGAGGCTACGAGGAAGCAGAGGGTGGGAGAAGCCTCTTAAAATTGATGAATAGAAGTAAAATTCCAGAGCAAATACATTTTAAGCGGGTCTACGAACGCTTAAAAATTTATCTTTTTAAGCAGTCAAGGAGTTGTAGCCCCAGCTTAAAATTTTCAGGGGACTTGACTTGGATACAGTATTTTTTGCTTTCGCAACCTGCCTATTGATCAGGGAGAAATCGGCATATGTCAATAAAATTGAATGGAAAAACGCTTGATGAATTTTTGTGCAAATGGATTCAATAGAAGTGTTTCAGAAGGTAAATCAGCTGGATACAGTCCACTGCTGGACGTATGCCTCTACATACCTCTCTAACTAATATTATGAAGATGAAATATTTGATTATTTGTTTGCATCGAATTGGCTCCGGAACAACTGGACCGATTTGCAAAATTCTTTCACTGTTGGGAAGCTACACTCTTGCCTGTGAACATAGGCTATATTTAATTAACGTATTCCCACGGGAACGAGAGCTATGCGGGTGAAATTGAGTGACGTCCGCTAGTCTATACTAATATTATAAAGAGGAAAGATTTGTTTTTTTGTTTGTTTGTTTGTTTGTAACGAATAGGCTCCGGAACTACTGGACCGATTTGAAAAATTCTTTCACTGTTGGGAAGCTACACTCTTTGCGGTGAACATAGGCTATATTTTATTCCCTTATTCCCACGGGAACGGGAACTAGCCTGGTGAAACTGCGTGACGTCCGCTAGTATTCAATATTTTGGGAAGGCATTGACCTTATAAATAAGGTTCTACAGTACAATACGTACTACTTCCAGTACAGTACAATATTAATTTCTCACACCCCGGATTGTTCCATAAAACGTAAGTATTATTAAGTCTAAATTGATTCAGGCATTTCCAATGATAGCGATAAACATTGAAATCCTTTATCAGATTAATCAATCATTATTATTTCGCAATTAGGTTATGATAATAGACATATTTATTAAGCAATTTGTAACATGGAATCTAAAGGAACAAGTGAAACGATATTGGCGATTTGAAACGTTTTTTAAAACACTCGCTGTGCCCTCGGCTTCTAGTGTAATATACGGGAACACCCAAAAATTCCGAAATATGTGTTTCCGAATTTCAATATTCCGATGTTCAAAATTCCGAAGATTATAATTCCTAAGAAACAAAGCTCCGAATATTCAAAAGGACGATATTAATTTATTCGAAAGTCATAAGTACGAATTTTTATTTTTCCTAATTTCATTAGTACGAATAATCAAAAGACCGGACTGTTTTCCCGAAAAACATTATTCAGAATTTCAAATATCCGAAAATTCACTATTTAAGTTTTTTAATAAAGTACGGTCAAGTCTAACAACCGAAGATATTATTTCCAAGTGAGTGGAAGGCAAACGACAAAACAAAAAAAATTACCACGATGGCTAAGGCCGGAGCTCCGCTCCGCTTCGCTTTCGCCTTAGCCTTCTAATCTAACCTATACGAGTCGAGGTGTTAACCATAATAAGTGAATGGTTAACACCCCGACTCAGAGTACCCCGACTATTTTTTTTTGTTTTGTCGTTTGCCTTTACTCACTTGGAAATAATATTTTCGGTAGTTAGACTTGACTATACATTATTAAAAAAACGGGTGGAATCGGGAACATAAATAATCGTCTTTAATGATAAGTTTTCGGGTTAAAACAGGAACGGGTGGAAACGACATTCACCCTTCGTATTTATGATATTTCGGATTTTTGATAATCGGAGTTCGTATTTATAATATGGCGGATTTTTAATGATTCGGAATTCAACGGTTCGGTTTCTTGAAATTCGGCATTCTGACAGTCGGAATTGTAGCATTCGGAATTTTAAAATTATGACTTATATAGAAAGAAAGGATTTATAAAACATCGGATTCTTGACTTTCGGGATTTCGAATCATTCGGACTTATGAAATTCGGAATTATGAAATTCGTGATTGTGACTTTCGGAATTAAGTTTTTCGTATTAATGTAGTGTACCCGTATTAAACTTATACGTTGGCAAATATAGCCTGCGTCCTATTGCAGGTACCTACTCTCTTAGGGGTGAAATTTTAGTAAGGTTATAAATGTGACTTACCGTAAAGATTTATATCTAGGTATTTTTTTTTAATTTTGTTAGAAGGGTGAGTTTAGTGCAGAGTTTTAGAGAAGTTGGGCTAAGGGATGCTCACAAACTTACTCGATCTGAGGTAATGGGGAAAGTGTTAAGAGTGTGGATGTAGAAGGTATGAGTGGCAATTAGAAGTGTGATAGGCTTGTCTGGGCGTTGGTAGACGTTTGATCTGAGTGACTTCGTTAGTTTATTAATTTTATAAAGAGGAAAGATTTGTTTCTTTTGTTTGTTTGTAACGAATAGGCTCCGGAACTACTGGACCGATTTAAAAAAATCTTTCACTGTTGTAAAGCTACGCTCTTTGCGGTGAACATAGGCTATATTTTTTTACCGTATTTCCACGGGAACGGGAACTACGCGGGTGAAACCGCGTGACGTCCGCTAGTCTTCTATAAAGGGGAGTAATTGGGCTCAAACTAGTCTCACCAATTGTTCCACCAAGTGCCATCAATCAACAGTATAAATAATAGTCTCACCAACAAGTGGTGCCCAGCTGAAAATCAGAAGAGGGAGGAAGAAACTCGAAACAGAACCCTGTACTAACCCATCCAGTCAAATATACTGTATCACAATGACTGGGTAAACAGTAAAAACCCTCTATCACCCCTAAGCGTATATTTGAGAAGCATCCAAAAGTGGTTTGCTATGTTGATTTGATTGATGACTTGATTGAAATACCTACCTATGTCATAAAATTACAAAACAACGATATTATACGAATATTTTTCTATGGACATGCCTAATATTTATAAAGATTATAAAAATCAATTAAAGAATTTCTTTTTCCACAGAGTGTGGACAAACGTCATAACATTTATCTTTCAAAACTCATTAAAGTAAACAGTTTTAAATCGCTACCCATTTACATCCTAGGTTTGATAGTAGAGTATCAAAGGCATTAAATCTACATTTAGACACTAAATTTGTCCAGCTTATACTAAACTTATTACCTTTATGAAGTATGATAGAATGGTACTTTTAGCTAGATCTCGTCACAGTTGGAAACCAGTAGAGACGGATATAGTGCTCTATTTAGGATCGTTCTCACCAGACATCCTAAAGTTCCGTCTGAAAGTAATAGTAATAGTAATAGTAATATCATTTATTAAGATTTCAACTCAAGTGCACTTACATACAATATAATTACTTAATAGGTAACAGGTACTGACATTTCAACTGTTTCTTGAGACACCCTGATCCTAAACTAGGTCGAAACCTGTGCTATAGGTATCAAGGCGCTATCTCCCCCATATATATATATATATATATATGCATACATACATACACATATATACATACATGCAGTTTACACGTGGTTACACAATTTAGTTACAGCATAACTCAATAACAATATCAATAACATGATACCAAAACTATCAATGCTTTTTTTTCCTTCTTCCTTCATGTATATAACAACAATGATGGGCAATCACACAACACAGCTACAGCATTATATATACATGCAATTTACATGCGGTTACACCATTTAGTTACAGCATAATTCAATAACAGCAGGTTGTACTAACAGCAATACTTACACGGTACAATAACAATATTAATAACATGATACCAAAACTATCACTGTTATACAAAAATAATGATGTGGTACCCAATTACACAATTTGGTTACAGCATAACTCAACAACAGCAATACTAACATGGTACAATAACAATATCAACAACATGATACCAAAACTGTCAGATGTATATAACAACAATGATGTGGTAATTACACAATTTAGTTACAGCATAATTCAGTGAAAGTAATACTAATATAGTACAACTACACAATACCAAAACTATAACTGTCTCTTGACATTTACACAAAAAGAAAAAAGAAAAAAACAATGACGTGGCACCCAATTACACCATTCAGTTACAGCATAACTCAATAACAAAAGGCGTGGCATGTACAATTATTGATCCCAAATCAAATAATAACGAGAAAACCGATCGTTCTCACCAGACTGCCCCTCTCTAACACGTTTATTGAGAAAGTGAAAGTTCAATCCGATTGACGTTGTCATTTTTGTTTTATTTCAAACTTTGAACAGATGATCCACGTGACCTAGTGACTTAGTTTAATGCAACAGAGTCACAGACTACAGACTAAGTCTCTCCATAAGCCCCTCTGCACTTTATTTTATAGAGAGGGGCTAAAACACAATAAAACATTTTTTTTTAGTCTTGAGTAATTTAAGTTTCCTCCTTGCAACAAATAAACGTTTTTTCTTTGTTTTTCTTTCTTTGTTTGTTTTCATTTCTTTCAAATACTTTCCACAGTAACGAAAATTCGGAAGGCATCCCGTTTGCCAGTGACATAGCAGTCGAAAAGCAAAATTGAAGGTAGCCAGAAGTTGAGTCTGTTCATTTCAACACGGCAATTGGCCCACGTAGAAAAAATGCAAATGCTGAAATGTAGATACATAGTATGCCTCTGACTACACCTTCAGGGTTAATGGTGTGACGATATGTTAGTACGCTCTGGGTTCTCGTATGGCGACGGGGCCCCATGTGGCAACCGGAAAGAGTACAAAATGTCGCCACCTAAATTCATCCCGAGGGTGTCGTAAGAGGCAACTGAGGGAACACTTTCGCAAAACGATTCATTGCGTAGAGCAGGAAATCTCGAAATGAAACCCGGTTATCAGTAAAATGATATAATCGTTAAGCCAAGTTGAAGGCTTGTTATTATCTTTGGGAGTCCTGGGATATCCTTCCGAGGGCTTCCCCGGGGCTCCCAACCATAGGCTGTTGGGCGTTACGTGAGGTTTTTTAGAGGGTAGGAGTCCGGCATAACATCCTTGAGGATTTTCACAAAAAAAGGCTTGTTATTATTTCAACTGCGCCTGTCCATTTCAGTATGACAATAGGTTCAGTACCTATTACGTGGGGCATAAAAGTTTAAGGCGAAATGTGGGCGTATACTATGCCTCTGCCTACCCCTTCAGAGATAAAGGCGTGACGATATGTAGGTTTGTATATAGGTTAGACACCTACTACACTCTGAAATGAATATTACCCGTTACATTACTGGTTTTCAGCGCGAACTTGCATATCATGCTCTATAGCACTTTATAGTCATGATCTAGTTCAGTTAGCAGTTATAATTATTATCCCAGTTCGTCGTTAAAGTGCCAAGCAGTTCATTCTTACTGTACTTAATGCAATAAACGCAGCGACATCGTAAAATGACGGATGTTATAAACCAGACAGTGACATGAATGAGAGAAGTCCACCATGTTTGCTGTAATCTGTTAAAATCTTGAGATGTCACTGATAAGAAAGTGGCATTTACAGTAAACTATATCCTTTATACTTTTGATTGTTGGCACTTGATGGAACTTGTTATAATATCTACATTATGAAAACTCACTCAAACGTTAATGTAACCTTTGAGAATGCTACTTATAATAGCGAAATCGGTCAGGTATTACTAAAATTGAAATAAAAGTTGTGAAATAAGAATAAGAATAAGAATAAGAAATAGTACAAGTGAGTAAGTTTTCATAATGTACTAGCTGATGCCCGCAGCTTCACCCGCGTAAAATTTGTTCCCGTTCCCGTTTCCCGTAGGAACTTATGCCCCGGATAAAAAGTAGCCTTTGTGTTATCCCAGACTATAATGTATCCCTGTACCAAATTCCAGCTAGATCCGTTCAGCCGTTCGAGCGTGAAAGAGTAACAAACATCCCCATATCCACACTCACAAACTTTCACATTTAGGTATAATATTAGTAAGAGAACAGTAAACTAGCTGAAATATTTTGCTACCTTCTTCCAGACTTGACAAAGCAGGATAGGTACCTACTTATGTTTATCCGACACTTAGAACGAGAATATACAAAGGAAAGCCATGTATTGTGGCGTAAATTGGAAGAGGCCTATTTACAGCTCTGGGAACATCCGTCCGAGGACTCCGAGGGCTTAGCCGGAGTTACACGTAAGTAGTCGTAAAAGCAAATGTCCAGCTGTGAAATGCTGATTGGCTGCTAGGTGAAAAACAATCTCTTCTTTTCTGGACATCACATTGAATCTGATAGAACGTCACATAGAACACTTGCGTACTCTTTAACCCGCAGACGGTTATGATATTTCCATTAATACAGAAGTTGTCAAAATCTGTTGAGTAGTATAGAAAGTAGCATTCGCTTTTAATCCTACTGATATTATAAATGTGAATGTTTGTGAAGATGTATAGATGTTAGCTACTCAATCACGCTCTAACGGCTGTACGGATTGGGCTGAAATTTGGTACAGAGATAGCTTATAGTCTGGAATAACACATAGGTCACTTATTATCCCGGGAATCTGTTCTCACGGGAAGCGGGAACGGGTACCGAGTTTCACGCAGGCGAAGCCGCGAGAATCATCTAGTGTTACATAGATTTCTAAGTTCATAACACCTATTTTGTTCTATTCGGGTTAATAAGAATTTTCCGAATCAAACCGGAAACTTTTTAACAACGAGCGATATCGGCAGTCATTAAACTTTATGAATTAGATCAAGTAACTAATTTAATTTGACAAACAAACCTAGACCTTGAGATTTAGAAAACAGTGGCCACATTGCTTTGTGTCATTGACGGTAGTATAGAATCTGTGCACTTTGTAGGCTTCCATTGTAGCCTCGCATTAGTCAGTAAGGCTTCTAGAGGTCATACTACTACTATATCGGAGTACACACCGATTACAACAGAAAAATAAACAGAATTGATATAAATACTTAGATTTTATTTAACACTAGCTGACCCCGCAACTTCGTTTACGTCACATAAGGTGTATAAAAGGAAAGATATTTCTTCATCAGACTCATCAAGCAGCGTGTGAAACTGCCCTGTTTGCTTAAACATAAAACAGCTTAAAGATTAAGTCTATTCTAAAACAATTCAATTGTTTTAAAATAGCCTTAATCATTAAGCTTTTTTATGATTAAGCCAACACGCCTGTTTAGATATACCCAGTTTTAGATTCATTAATAATAATAATTATGTCTATGTAAAATTCTTTAAAGTGATATAACTTTTTTATTTATAAACCGATTGACATGAAATAAACACTAAATGTTAAGTGAAGCAAACCTCAACACATTAAAGAAAACCGCATTGCAATCGGTTAAGCGGTTACTGAGATCAGCGTGCACAAACGTACAGACAAACAAATAAAATTCTAAAAATCATTGTTCATAAAGCCCCCCTACCCCCTACAATATTTTTTCTTATTTATCTTCCATGTACAGACAGCGATCTGTTACGATTTTATATGTATTGATATTGATTGATGTGGAAAATCCGTCATGGATGCTACACCGGACTCTTACCGACTAAAATCCACACGTTCTCTACTACGGCTGGGAGCCCCGGGTAAGCTCTCTGAAGGATATCCCTAGGATTCCCAACAGACCTTGGCTACCACTGCGGCCTCACCTAGGAGGTTCGGGGCCAAGGCCATCCCGCGTCTTTGGGGGGTTGTTCGTGTGTTATCCTGCTTCTTGGGGCGTGTGGCATTCGGGAATTTATCGCGATACGCTGTCGTCTTGGGCCTGCTTCTGTAAGAACGGTGAGCGGCATTCCCACCGTTCTCGGTGGTATTCTACATCGGTTACAATTGGGTGCTGCGTGGTCCGTTGCTCCTGCGGGATCCAGCTTACCTATAGAGGCGTCAGCATCGGTATCGAGCTCTCGATGACGTATCTGGGGCTTGTACTCGATAGTCGGTGGAACTTCGGATACCACTTCCGAAGTTTGGTTCCATAGCTGAGGAAGGGGGGCATCAGTCGCACTCTCGCGATTGTTGTCCAATATCAGGAGACCCAACGCTCCCTGCAGGTGACTGTACCTTGGGATCGTTCGGAGCATGGCCCTATACGGATCCCCGTATGAGCGGAGATCCTGATGGCCAGCAATGCAGCTAGATTGCTTAGCCCGCAGAAGGCGACGGCTGTCAGAGTGATAAGGGGCTAACTACACGATCTCAGTTGAGGCGGCATATCCTTTAAGTAGGCGCTGGAGCGGGGCCATAGGCCTCTCCCTGTGATTAGGTCGTGAAAGAGACGGCGGGGAGGAAGAGGGAGAGAACGCTTCCACAGTCTGCGGCGGCACCCCATACTATCGGCCTCCATGACCGGGGGCCTGAGGACGGTGACGGGGCTGGTTACCGTCTTTACAGAAGCAGGCCTTAGACGATAGCGTGACATGAGAGATTCATGCACGCCCCCCTCAAGAAGCGGGATAACAACTGAATAATCCCCCAAAGACGCTGCCGCAGTATGCATCATTCCGAGTGCATACTCGGGGCCCCCAACCGTAGGCTGTTAGGTAGGATACGCGTGGTTTTTAGTCGGTAGGACTACTGTATAGTGAAAATTTTAGGCCTCTATCTGGCACGGTTCTAGCGATGCAACCTCGTGACTAATAGACAGAGGGACGGCTAGGCCTCATGTCTCGGTAATAGGGTCCCGTTTAAACCCTCCGTGCGAGAGTGTGACTCGCACTTGGCCGGTTATTTCTTCAATAGGTGCAGCAAGTTCCACCAAGTGCCATCAATCAACGGTATAAATCTTCTCAAGTGTTTATTTTAGAAATATTCACCTAAAGATGCGTTTCTTTCTTTTATGTGTGGAATTGCTCATAGATGCTATTGCGAACTCCCACTGACTATAACCACACAGAGCCTTGCTACAAGCTCTTGGCTGGTTTTGGTTACATTCTAGAAGTATATAACTAAAACTGGACAACAGTACGCCAGACCAGCGCAGGGTTCCGTACAAAAAGAGGGCCTTTTAAGGCCTTGGGAGGCCTTTTAATATTAATAATTGTCTATTTTAATGATTTGTTACTATAGCGGCAAAAGAAATACATCATCTGTAAAAATTTTACCTGTCTAACTATCAAGGTGCATGAGTTACAGCCTGCTGACAGACAGACAGACGACCAACGAAGTCAACGGAATCGACAGCAAAGGGATTGGAGGGGGGGGGGGGGGGGATTTGGGAAGGGGTTATGTAATGTCCTAGATCACATTTTTAGGATACTGTATAAATTTGATTATTATAACTATTGATTGAAGTCCTTTGTAAACCCGTAAATCTTCGGTTAGTAACATATTAACTGGTTGGGTTGACCCCAACCACGTCAGCAGCAGAGCCAGGCACTCAAAATTCACGAACACGTGAGTTTTGGCCTGGCCCATTTTAGCCGAAACCGAAACTGCGGCCGAAACTCGATTTTTTGGCCGAAACTGGCCGAAACCGAAACCGAAACTTCGGTCGGTCACTAACTAAAACAGATGCGCGCGAGTCCGCCGAATGGTGCAGCTTCCCACAGTAACTTGTTCCCAGTGACAAATACCTGTCAGCTTTCTGTTAGTCCTGGGCGTTTCCCGGATAAAAAGCATTGTTCTGTTAGTTCAGGGTAATATAAGTACCTATCTGCAGGCATTTTTTTTCTGAGTTTAAATTGTGGTTGAGTTATAAACTTAATCAAACATTAAAATCATAGTAAAAGTAGAAATATCTTGACAAAATTTCAAACTGCTCGGAAGAGACCGTTTGGTGACGGTTTCGGTTCGCATACGTGGGGATTTCAATACGTTAAAAAAGTCGGATTAGGTACCTGCTGAAAATGCCTGACTTCATTCAGGCTTGGCGTTTTTTAAAAAGCCGGCCAAGCGCGAGTTGGACTCGCCCATGCAGGGTTTCGTAGCAGCAAGTAACATAATATAAAAGTTCTTATAGTTCGTTGTAACTTTGATTGATGTTTTAACACGTTCGCAGTGGTAGTGATTTTTCTAACCGAAAATTGCTGTATACGACGTATTAAAAGAAAACTACCAGCTCTATCTCGTTCAAACCAATTTTCTTTGGTAGTTTTTATGGCATTGTACAACATATATTCTTTTTAGATTTATCAATCTCTTAGTTTAGAAGTTAGAGGGGGAGGACACACATTTTTTCACTTTGGAAGGGTCTCTTGCGCAAACTATTCACTTTAGAAAAAAATTATGTTAGAAACCTCAATAGCATTTTTGAAGACCTATCAATACATATCCCACACGTAAGGGCTTGATGAAAAAAAAATATTTGAGTTTCAGTTCTGAGTATGGGGACCCCCAAAATTTGCTGCGTTTTTTCTAGTTTTATATAAGAATCTTAATGCGGTTCACAGAATACATCTAGCTACCAAGTTTCAATAGCATAGGCCTTATAGTTTCGGAGAAAAGTGGCTGTGACACACGGACTGACAGACAGACAGACAGACATGACGAATCTATAAGGGTTCCGTTTTTGCCATTTGGCTACGAAACCCTAATAGTACAGTCAGCATAAAAAGTAGATTTATACACATAGTTGCAGTGATTTATAATAAAAACAACAATATAGAATTTTTAACCGACTTCCAAAAAAGGAGGAGGTTCTCAATTCGTCTGTATTTTTTTTTTATGTTTGTTACCGGCAAATCGCTAGAAGGAGTTAACCGATTTTGAAAATTCTTTTTTTGTTTGAAAGCTGGTGCTTCCCATGTGGTCCCATATACAGGAAATCAGAATCGGATGCTGGGATCCTGGAGAAATCGAAGAAATCCCTCGAATCGAGGAAATTCCTTAACGATTTACAGCAGTTATCTTGTGTTTGGGCTTGATTAATTTGTATTGGGGAGAACATTACCCCTAGACAGATATAATTTCAGTCTACCCGTCACTGAAAATCATGAAAAAAAAAATTTTAACAAAAAAAAACCGACTTCAAACAAAAACTGAAAATTGAAAAATAAAATTAACTTAGCACAAAGTAATAGGTAGTATATTTAGTTTTATATCAGATATTATTGACTGTAATACTGAAGTCGGTGCCAATATTTCTATGAGAGATTAATAATATCTACCTAAACCTATAGTTTTACTTGGCGCCGATTTCAGTATTACATTCAATAAAATCTGATATAAAACTAAATATACTACCTATTACTTTGTGCTAAGTTAATTTTATTTTTCAATTTTCAGTTTTTGTTTGAAGTCGGTTTTTTTATACTTATAGTAACTTCTCTAATGCCAATATTAATAATTCAAAATAATAATCTCTACTCTCTCTCTCTCTCTCTCTCTATATGATATTCTTATCAGTCTATTCTATTCTATTCTAACTACGTTAATTCTCTAATTATACTCTTGTATTGGATTTGGAAAAAATGTTCAAAAATTGTCATACAGTTTAAATGGAACCAAAATATGTAGGTAGGTACCTATATTATTAAGTAAGTACCCATAACATTAAAAGACCTCTGTAAAGTAAAGTACTTCCAAGATTATATTATTTTTTGCCGTAGTAGTTACATGATGAACAGGTTTTTCATATTATAAGAACTCATAACGGAGGACATCAAAACCCTCAACATGGTTGGCCGTCCAGTCGACCACACAAAATTGCCAGCCCGTACCAATTACATGAAGTGTATGGACTACGCGACGTTCTCTATTTTTCCAACCGTACTTTTTTTCAAATTGATGTCCGGCGGTACATTATTATGGTTGTTTCATTTCGCATGATACATAATTCGCATAGCGATATAATCGACTAAAACGATCGAGCACAGGCTGGAACCTATTATCGATATTTTTTGTCGTATCGATATTTTATTTATATGCCCGATGCGTCGCGTCGTTAGTGTAGATAATACATACATACATACATACATATCATCACGCCTGTTTCCCATCGGGGTAGGCAGAGACTATGGCTTTCCACTTGCTACGATCCTGGCATACCACTTTCGCTTCTTCTACTTTCATAAGTGCTTTCATACACGCTCGCCGGTTAAGGGTACTCTTGACCTGGCCTTTTTCCAGCAGGTCATCAATTTGGTTACCATGCGTACGCCGAGGATGACCCCTACCAGCTTGCCCATTCATTATCGCCTTATAGATCTGTTTAGTCAGTCTATTTTCATCCATCCTCTCAACATGTCCAAACCATCTAAGCATCCCTTTTTCTATCTTTGTCACTACATCTTCAGTTATACCACATTGTTTTCTAATCACGCTATTCCTTTCTTTGTCCATCAATTTCACTCCAGCTATACTTCGCAGACTTCTCATTTCCACTGCATTAATTTTACTTTCATGCTTCTTCTGCCACACCCAACTTTCACTACCATACATAAGTGTGGGGATAAGCACACCCCTATGCACAGCCACTCTCGCCTTCTAGTAGATAATAAAGTAATTGTCATAATACCTATGTCATTTTTGTGGTTAAAATACCGACCAAGTTCGAATCGGGCTCGCGGACAGAGGATTCCGTAGATAGACAGACGAACGACGAAGTCTCATGAATCAGCGTCTCTCGTTTTTGCCCTTTGAGTACGGAACCCTTAGTAGGGATGTTCTGCTATTCATTGGATAAAAGTTTTATCAAACGTAGGTGCTTATTCTATTATCGTCGCTCGACTGATGGGGGACAATCTAGTTTAAATAAAGAATTCAGGAAAATCTTGCTTCTTAACAGCTTTTGGTATGCGACGGTCAAGATAAGCCGGTGATCTTATTTAGTTCAGCCTTTTTTTTTAACGTGAGGGAAAATCCTCATGGATGCTATGCCGGACTCCTACCGACTAAAAAACCTCACATAACGCCTATCAGCCTATGGTGGGGTTGGGAGCCCCGGGTAAGCCCTCGGAAGGATGTCACAGGACTCCCAACAGAGATTTAGTTGAGCCTAGGCTTAAGCAGATAGAAGGACATCGTCTATTGTCTACTCCTCTTTGTCATGCTATCATCAGATTTCTTTCTTACACAGTTATTAAGATAATTAGTAACCTATAATGTTTCATGTGGTAACGATGATTAAAGTCATACTTAGTTACTAGTAACTTGGAAATGCTTTTTTAATACAGTTGCTCAAAAAGTGGCGTATTACAGGGACTTTTAGCGTTCGGGATGTGGGCTATTACACACTCGTGCTTTTTCTTTACCTTTCCCGCACTAGTGCGCGTTTCCTTTCCCAACTGTCAAAATAATGTCTGTGATTCATGAAAATATTTCAAAAAAAGATACTATCTTGTTTCAATATCAGATTAAAAGTAATTTATATTAAAATTTAAACATAAATTAATATAAGTATCGGCCAAATTTAATTTATAAATATAAAAAAATTTGGCTGTATGAAGTGTACTGCCATAGTCTCTGCTTAGGTTGGTATATATTCTTTTACGGTTGCCGCCATTTTGGACAATTCAGGTTTAATGTGTTTTTATTATTTTATTAAATTGCTTAATTTTTTCGCAACTGTATTAAAAATAGTTGTTCAATACAACGTGTGGGATTGTTATTTCAACTCGTTCCGACTGTCCACCCTCGCCTTCGGCTCGGGTCAACATCTGTCGAAACTCGTCGTAATAACAGAAATCCCACACTTGTATCGAAAACTACTATTTTTTGACAGTTTACTTGGCCGTATTTTCACTGGCCCTAGCAGAATACCAGCGCTAACTCGGTAATTACGCGACGTAGCATCAAAGATGAGCAAAGGACCATTTTTGTTTCGAATGATTTTGATAAACTAGCTGACCCGCGCAACTTCTTCGGCGTCACATAAAAAAGAGAGAGGTATGGCAATAACATTTTAATATCACCAGTTCCCGTCGCATAATTTACTCCCGACGCGTTATTCATTAGAGGGAGAGAGGGAGGTTTCTTGTCATGTATTGTGTATTCCCGTCGCATTACTTAGGAACAATTTTATTTCGCTTGTGAAAGAGGTTTTCCTTCACATTATCGTAGAACAAAGATTCTCATTATAATGTTTATTGTGAACTAACCCTAAAAGATAGACACATGCGGTCGTAGATTTTTTTAGAACTTTTTAAAACAAACAATTTTGTAGTATTTCATATTTACACAACTCTAACCATTTACGCAGCGCACGCATCGGAAGCTCTGAAAAGGAATATATTTTGCCCTGTTTTTGAAATATTTATCATTACTGCTCCGCTGCTATTCGTTGCAGCGTGATGCTACGTAGTCTATAGCCATCATCGATAAGGGAACTATCGAACTGTAAAAGAGTTTTTGAAATTCAATCAGAATTTCCTTAGATCTTAGCGTTCAAACAAACAAACAAACACAGTCTTCAGCTTATAATACAATTATTTATTACGATGGCTACAAAACGGTATTTTGTAGCTACGTGCCTATTTTATGTTTAACCTCTCATAAATTAGTGGCACCAATTAGCGGGAGGTTAAGTATCGGGTCACTATCTCATAAAATAGTTAATTAGGTAAAATATTACTGCCATCATGGTTATTCTATGTTTTACCAAAAGTATGAAAACAAAATTCTAGTTTGTCCACCGCATCAAATAGGTAGGTACGAGTATTTACAAATATTTACAAACGACACGTGAAGCAAAAACTTGTAAGTATAGAAGAAAATTGCGCGAACGCAGAAACTGCAAAATTGGCACAAATAACGTTTAAATGGAGAATAAGTGCATAAAATTATTTTCTTTTTCATAAATGACCGTCGAATTTTGGCCGCCAACACTTGTCTCTAGTCTCTGGTTTATCTCTAAACTAGAGGCCCATTTTGCTCGAGTTTAGAAATAGTTTTGAACAAGATACTTGTAATGAGATACGAATAAGGCTCACAGAGCACCAATATAAAGTATATTGGAACTCTACAGATAGACCTTCTCAAGCTCAAACAAATTAAAATCTTATGTTCGCTTTTAAATTCAAATAAAACAATTCCTAGTAAGTAAGAATCGTGACTACTTTCAGCCAATTCTTTGTAAAAAGCTTCAACTGATTTATAAGACGGAGAATCTAGATTTTTCACATTCCGCACATCCCTAGTCCATAGTAATAAAATTACTTTATACTGCCAGTCTATAAAATCCGATTTAATTGTCACGTCAACTCACGTCAATATAGACCTTCGCACTATGACAATATAGCTGAAATTTAATTTGTAATCCATCGTTGAGTATGCGAAGACACGCAGGTTGTAGACGTGCAATTTTTTTTAATGTCGCATAATATCTCTGAACATGTCCTGTGCTCTATGCGGACAGTATGACAAAGTCGTTGGAAAGTTAAAATTAATTGAAAGTGAATCTTATTTTCTATACGATTAGGTTTAGTCTTCGTGAGATAATTGTAGGGTCAACGTTTTCATGGAGTCTATGACTTTTTTTAAAGATTACAGTTGACTGATTCTTGAATGCAATTCAGTAAAAAAAGCGGCCGTGAAGCTCGTTTGGATAATGATTTACGAATATCGTTTTATTGGACTCTGCCAAGAAAATTATGATATACAATTTTAAGCTTCATTCTTCAGTAAAAGAAGATATTATTTACAAGGTTAATAGATTACAAAATCGGGATGACTTGTTCAATAATTATTGGGACTGTTTCAAAATGGGTTGCGTCTTTCAGTTTGTAGGTATATAACCTACCAATTCGGGTTGTAATAATATAATATAGAAGAATCCATTTAGACACGGTATTACCAAAGATTGAGACTACTGACTTGAGACCGTGGCAATGTAATAGAAAAAAACGTTGGATCAATATGTTTGTTATCATCTCTGCGCTGCCTTCAGATTCAGACCCCAAGTTATTTGGCTACACGTGAATTATGACTCCAAGTCGAATCTAACCAAAGCGTTCCCAAGAGCGAGAATCTCTGATATCCTAGTGTTCGGTCAGGAGACTGCTATAAATTCTATAGTTGCTGTTAATACGGGCAACTGGCTAATGCCGTGTTTATGACTATTGGCCTCCATGACCGGGGGCGTGAGGACGGTGAGTGGGCTGCTCACCATCCTTACAGAAGCAGGCCCACGACGGCAGCGTGACGTGAGGGATTCACGCGTGCTGCCCCTAGGACTTTCGGTTGGTGAAGTGGCTTATGCCGTGCATTCATGTCATCTTTGTTGCCACAGCGTTACCATGATGTAACACTAGTTCCAAGGGCTCTCACTGCCCAAGAGGAAGCAAACTTTCTGGCAAAATCTCTTTTCAAAAACTATATCTAGCTAAGGTTTCAAATTTAAAACGTTACTTCGCTAAAGTTGTGGAATGAAGTGGGAAGAGAGCACAGGAAAAGAATGCTTGCTGTCGAATTTCGACTCTATAACTGTCCTCATCATGACCCAACTGGCCTCCTCTTAAAATCAGTGCTGTTATCACGCTAGCCGTGAGACAGTTACAAGCAGCTGAGGGAGCCATGTTTTGCAAAGGTGGCGGGTTTTACAATTTATTTTGCGACCATTGTATGATATATCTAACTTGTCACTTTTTTGAGAATAAAACACATTTTTGATCTTGTTTTTTTTTAGCTACCACAGATGCTCGACTGTAGCTTCTATTATCATGAAACCAATCAAATATCCCAAGAATACACATCAATGATGAGCGGGAAAAACCAGCATCGTGACCACTTCACTTAATCCGGATTACACGGATGAAAATAAATCCAACCCGTACCGATCCGGTACAAAAATAGCGACCAAATACTACAGTAATACATTCGCAATATTCTGTTTGTGGGATTGAAAATGTTTCTGAAAGGTATTCCTTTAGCGGTTTACGTTCGGCCTATTTATGCTCAATATCCTTTTTAAATTGAAAAGGACGCTGTATATTATACAGATATTGTCATTAATGGCTGTTTATGCGGATCTTATATAAATAAGGAAGAATTTTGTGTTTTTGAAGATTTTTGTTTATGCTTTCACTGCTGTAGAAACGGCTGTGCTAATCAGTGATTTAAAATATAGATTACGTTTCTTCTTACATTTAAAGTAGTACATACATACATATGGTCATGTCTTTGTCCCCGAAGGGGTAGGCAGAGGCATATTATTATATGATCACCCATCCAAGGACTGGCCATAGTGAAAGTTGCTTACTTCCGTGATCGTTTACAGAACACTGAGTCCGCGGGGCCGCGAGCGAAATTGAAGTAGTACTTAAACTGAGCAGAGTTAATAGTTGTTTTATTTTAGGTCTTCTCGCTATGCTCATCATTGCCGGTTGTCTGATCATTACCAAGCAATTCGCCATGGTAAGAAGCTGCGATCTTTTATTCCTAACTTTGGATGCAAGCGAGAACAGCACTCTAATGTTGATAAAGTCTGAAATTCTAAAGTCGACTGCGGTTCTGTCAGCCCTTCTTACCTATACTAAAAAGAATGTGGGTAGGTACTCATTTAAAAATTCTGTAGTAGCGTAAAAATATTCCGAATTCATAGAAAATGGATATAAAAATATTAAACCAACTGGAAGAGCACGTATGGCACGGACATTTGTTTAAACACGGTTTTACTATTTTAATTTTCTATATGGTAATTCTTTTTATTCCTGGTAAAATATAACTGAATCGCTTAAATTTATTAAAAGCTTTGCCCCCGCAGCTTGACCAACGTTATAGGCTTTTTTTCAACCTAAAATAATAAATAAGTAGGTAGGTACTTACCTAAGAACGATATGATCATTCGAAAATCCTAAATGGTTCACATCTTAAAATTAACCACCTCATAAAAATGAACATCGATCAAAACTATATGTATGATATCTGAGACCTAAGTTGAAGTCAAATTCTACTTATTTTCCATTTTCATCGCCTCGTGTGTTAACGGGAAAGAATACAAATGTACCCGAATTCATTCTGAGAGTGTCGTAGGAGGCGACTAAGGGAACACTTTCGCCAAACGATCCATTGCATAGAGAAGAAAAACTCAAAATGAAACCCGGTTGTCAGTAAAATGACAATCATCAAGCCAAGTTGAACGCCTTACGGGCGGCTTGAAAAATTTCAACTGCGGGTCGTTACGTGAAATGTGGGCGTATACTATGCCTCTGCCTACTCCTTCGGGGATAAAGGCGTGACTATGTGTATGTATGTACCTATGTTCCATTCTCATACATACTCTTATTGAAGTAAAACTTCTTTAGGCGCGACCTAGGGAGTACCTAACTCAGATTTTTTTTCTGACGGAAGTAACGTTGGAAATTCGAATGAGTGATTCATTAATATAACATTTGATGCCGTCAACGGCAAAGAAGTTTTACATCAATGGCGCGGAATGGTTACACGCACATACGTTTTTTCTTTTTTTTCCTTAAACTAAATATTACGTCGCGCCTACTGCAATACTCTTTCTCTACGCACATAGGGTCATTTTGAGTGGTCTTTTGATACCGAAGCCTTTAATATACACTGTATGTGTCCCTTTAGTTTTAACTTAATTAAAGTTTAAACAGTTCCTACTTCTATGCTACTACCGAGCAAGCACGGTCTTAATGACCGACCTTACCCCTGTCTCTACAAGAACTAGTGATAAAAAGCCACAATACAAAGTTCTATTTTTAATTCGTGGGTAATCGTACAAATGCCATGAGATTTGATGCCCTTTTACAGCAAAAGAATGGGAAGGTAAACTATTTATAGGTAAAAACTATACTGCATTCGATGGAAAATAGTTTCCCGTGGGAGTGTGCGGCTCCGTGGCGATGGGAAATGAAAATTTGCAGACAATAATCATGATACTACTATTGCACCTGAGTTTGTGATCTTGTATTGTAATACCATAATTGTATTAAGCAAGCAATGAGGAAGTCAATTCCTACGGGGAAGTATTTCGGACTGTTTCTTTCACGAAAGCTATAGATGTTGAGGAAAGTGTTGTTTTAATAACACATATACGAAATAATTTTTGTTATGTGTGTGGAAAATATTTCATGCCCCTCGAACTCGCGACCTCTCCCTACCGGAAGAGATGCTTTGACCGCTAAGCTACGTACGACTGTCGCTCAAAACTAATGAAACATTCCACCATATACGTCTTGAGGCGACATAAAAGTTAAGATAAAGTCCGCATACTAATGGATTTATAACTAACATTATTCCCAGTTATCATTGTAGATACATAGCTGGTCAAACCATAGATTTAGAATTTTTCGCTACTCTCAAAATCTTTGCGTCAAACCATAGATTTAGAATTGAGAGTAGCGAAAAATTCTAAATCTATGCGTCAAACAGAATGCTGTTTTTGAAATAAAATTATACTTAGATTCTCAAATTGTGGCATAAACAATCTGCTTTTCAAAGACTGCATCTTACTAATCCCAGCACTTGAATACATAAGAAGGTACCAAAGACTAATTTAAGTTTACACTTAATTTTAAGCTTGTATGTTTGTTTAAGTAAATTACAGTACGAGTGGCGTCAATATGAGCTTCTGTTGTTGCCGTTGCTAACAACATGTGGGGTCGTATCGTAAGGGTGCCTTTCCACCAAGGTGCTATGCTAAGCTACGTCGTCTCTGTGATACTTATTTTATATACCACTTAAGTGGCAATAACTATACAGACAGTCCAACTGATCGAGCGTGGCCACTGTAGCCGACTTTTTCAGAACTAGGGGCTCAGCTATTTCAATTGTGTGTATATAGAAAAGTAGTCGTAGTTCAATAGATACACAAACTGACGAACTGTACCGTAGAAGACGCGTCAGCTTTATATTGAGCTATCATTCCGATTCTGTACAGACTTGGGCCCCTGGGTGCTGCTCTCGCTTTGTTGACCCTGCAAAAACCTTCAAGAACTCTTTTGAAGAACTTAGTTTAAATGCTCACATAACTTTGTAAAGCTTGCGCTAGTAAAGCTATTATTTGGGTGTTTCTATCAATCATCAATACATATAATAAAATCGTAACAGGTCGCTGTCTGTACATGGAAGATAAATAAGAAAAAATATTATAGGGGGGCTTTATGAACGCAATAGAACCCAAAACAATGATTTTTAGAATTTTTGTCTGTTTGTCTGTATGTCTGTATGTCTGTATGTCTGTATATCTGTTTGTCTGTACGGTTGTGCACGCTAATCTCAGTAACCGCTCAACCGATTGCAATGCGGTTTTTTTTATTGTGTTGAGGTTTGCTCCAGTTAACATTTAGCGTAAGTTTGTTTTATGTAAATCGGTTTAGAAATAAAAGAGTTATAACACTTTTAAGAATCAGATATTTTGAAAATTTTAATTGTAGGGGCTTCTTTGAATGTGAGTGAACCTAAACTGGCGTGTTGGCTTAATCATAAAAGAGCTTAATGATTAAGACTATTTTTAAACAATTCAGTCCGCGCCGAATGCGTGGACTGAATTGTTTTTAAATAGACTTAATCATTAAGCTCTTTTATGATTAAGCAAACAGGGCAGTTTCAGACGCTGCTTGATGACTCTGATGAAGAAATACCTTTCCTTTCATACACCTTATGTGACGTAAACGAAGTTGCGGGCTCAGCTAGTGTATAATATGTATGTATTTAAAAGTATATAAGTATTAATTTCCGTGGTCTGATACCCATATCACAAGCAGGTTATTCCTAGCTTACTTTGGGATCAGATAGCGTTGTGTGAAATGTCCGTGAATCGCGGCGGATTGTGTTTTCTGTTATGTAAATTGTTCATTCTTTTAATTTCATATTTTTGCATCATATTGCCTATTAGGAAGGAGTGACCGTGGTCTCAATGGCCAGTTTTTATTTCTACCATTTATCAGGAGTACCTAACTGCTGCCTAGCGATAGTTGCGAATCTGGCGGAAAATATACATGTAGAACTAAGCATTTTATGTTATGGAATATTTTTGTTACTTTTAGAACTTCATAAATTAATATATTTTTCGTTACATTTCATTTGGGGGATGAATAGTAGAGTTTAACGGGATAATGGAAAATTTCGTAGGTTAAGCTGAACATCTTCCCAGCTTATCTATCCTAATATAATAACTGTTACTCAATCACACTGTAATGGCTGGCGGAAATTTGATACAGAGATACCTAGATTATTTCGGGCTACTTTTATCCCTGAAAAACATTCCCATTAGATGCGGGCTGGAAACGAAAATTCACACGTTAAAGCCGCGAGCATTATCAAGTATAGCATAACTTAAGTGGATAAGCACCTTTACACTGTATATTTACTAAGCAACATTATGCAGAGGCATGCTCGGTACTCCAACGTGTTACGTGACAACTATTAAGGTGGTATAGATAGGTGTGGAAGGTGTAGGCAGGTTTGTTGTTTCATTGTGTGTTGTAGTTTGATGCGATTTTGGATAAGATTCAGAAATTGTATTTTTATTTCAATTTCTAGAGTTTGCTTTTGACTGCCGGGTCTTCTAGAAATTAGAGACAGCATGAGATGGTCATGTATTGTTGTATGTTAAATACTTACGAAGTTTCAACAGCATAGGCCTTCTAGTTTCGGAGAAAAGTGGCTGTGACATACGGACGGACAGACAGACAGACATGACGAATCTATAAGGGTTCCGTTTTTGCTATTTGGCTACGGAACCCTAAAAAGGCTTACCACCACATCTGACGTGGGATAACAATTTAACATTCTTATATACTTAACCCTCCTCCGTGTGGCGACGGGGTCAACATCCCGTCCCGAGGGTGTCGTAAGTGGCGACAAAGGAACACTTTCGCAAAATGAGCCATTGCGTAGAGAAGGAAAACTCGAAATGAAACCCGGTTATCAGTAAAATGACAATCGTTAAGACAAGTTGAAGGGCTTTGGGCGGCTTGAAAATGTTTCAACTGCGTGTCGCGGCGATCATGTCCATTTCAACACGGCAATGGGCTTACCACCTGTTACATGTGACTTAAAACTATAAGGTGAAATGTGGGCGTGTACTATGCCTCTGCCTACCCCTTCGGGGATTAAGCCGTGACTATATGTATGTATGTATATGCTTAACTGGTGATAATGTTTCTGCCTACCTCTTCGGGGAAAAATACACGACCAATATGCCTGAATGCATGTGCTATATATAGATTACGGTATTGCCTGCAATGACTAGTGAAATTGCAGGAACCATTGAATAGGAAGACGGTCACGTATGAGTACCGTTGGAATTTTCCATTCAGTGCATTTTCAATAGGGCATACTGTCATGACTATGCAACTTATTGTTCATCATCATCATCTGAGACTATTGCCGTCTATTGTTGAGAATAAGGCGGCGACAATATTCAGTCCACAAATGAATGATGGACGGGAGTTTGTTTCCAGTTTTCTTTGACTTTTCTCCATGCCCTCGACCGTTAGTCAAAGGGAGCACCACTTACAGGTTAGGCTGTCTCTCGCTGGAGACCATGGTGCGATCCATGATCTATAGCTGGAGTAAGTAGGACTCCGCTGCCTCGTTCTGCGAACAGGTTATGCTCGTGAAAGAGAAGGCGGGGAGGGAGCGGGAGAGAACTCTCCCACCCGAGTTCCGCAGTCTGCCTCACAGACGTGTCGTCGCCTAAGACTATCGGCGTCCATGACCGGGGGCCTGAGGACGGTGAGAAGGCCGCTCACCGTCCTTTACAGAAGCAGGCCCGGCCTTAGACGAAAGCGTGACAAAAAAAAGAGGTCAGGCTGTCTTGGGTTTCAAAGATCATTGCACCACATCCTAAGATTGTACCTACATATTATATTAAACTAATAATGCAATTACATCAGGAGTTCATACGTAAACTTCTATATCTGATACAAACCCCAATGAAAGGACGATAAATTCACAATTGACGTAATCACCAAACCTGTTAACGTTCAAAGCGCAATTTAAACTCTATTCTTTACCACATAGGATGTATATTTCTGTGTAGTAAATATAGAGGTTTTGTGGTCAAATGAAGATTCCATACAAACGGTGAACCGCAGAGCTCTCTTCCGTGGTCGTGAGAAAGTGCTTTGTGCCAAGTGATTGCTTGCGGGATCGGAATTTGCTTAAATACCATCTAGTACATTTAAATGTTCGTTGTTTTTAAGCGGCTTCCCCTATCTGTTTTGCTCTCTTTAGTCATTGAAATTTGACCCCCTTTTCTGTTGACAGATTGATCACTGAAATTTTTGGTAGGTACACAGCTTCAGGAATCGAAGTCTGTTATTTCGATGAAGTCAGAACATAATCGTAATCGAAGACTAAAATACCTAAGTTCTTCTTTTAGCTATTTTGATTGAAGCCCAATTCTGATGATCATGCGATTGAATACTAAATTCTTTAAAGCTATTTTGTAAACTACGCAGCTGCTACAAAATATATTATAAACAGAGGATTCTTTTGTGAACTAAAATAGATAGCTTAATATTCCATTAAAATGAAAGTCGAGCCAAGTTTATAATTTTTCCAAAGAGCAGACAAGAGAAATTCGGAGAAGTCCAGACAAACAGAATATCAATAACAAATCACTGCTGTCCTGGGCAATGCAATGTGAGTTGAATCTTGCAATGAATGCTGATATCGATATATACGTGTCTAGTGTGTTTGTGTACTCTCACGTGGTATACAGGGACACCGATTTTGTATATTAAAAGATAGAATGCACACGTCCTCCCAAAAGACGGTGAGACATATTGTACGATTTTTGTAGGTTCGGTTATCGTTCCTACGTAAAGTTGGACTAGTACTCGTAACTATTTATTAATCTGTGGTTCGACACGGGTGCGTACTAACCCTGTGTCTTGCTAAGCTGCGACAATAAGCGATATACTTATCGTTTATTGTCGCAGCTTAGCAAGACACTTAATCTATGCAAAATACAAAAGAATCACCGAAATGTATGTATATGTACCTACGCGTAATGATAATTATTATTATCAACAACTCTTCCTGATTTCCATACATTATTCTACATACATACATGGGTTAAATAGTTACTTGGTTCTATTTAAAATCAATATAACACGCAAAGCGTTAAACAATTCACATCTTGATAGGTGTTTCCGCAGATTCTAAGCGGCGTTACACCCCTTAATATGCGCAAGGTGCCTGTGGTCACAATAGCCCCCAGGGGGACATGGATGCACCCGTCTGATTAGTTCGCTGCGTGCTCGTAGAATACTGATCAAGTTCATGTGAGATACGAACATGTACGAACTACTAGATAGACTTAGTGTGTGGGCACACTAGGTAATTTTGTACACCGTGAAAATTCGAGAAAAAATAAATGTATTTTAGGTGTGGGTGGTTCGGGAGGCAAGTGATAAAGGGAAAAATTTAATATGTATGTAGATAGAAATACCTACGAGTAATTGCACATCGATGAATATTTACAGTCAGTCACATGAAGCGCTCGTGGCCCCGCGGACTCAGTGTTCTGTAAACGATCACTGCAGTAAGCAACATTTACTATGGCCGGATATGGATGGGTGACCACCACGTGGACCACTTTGTGACATTTATTTACGAGCGTTTCCGTGCTTCGGAAGGCACGATAAGCCGTTGGTCCCGGTTGTCAGTAAAATGATAGTCGTTAAGCCAAGTTGAAGGCCTTACGGGCGGCTTGAAAAATTTCAACTGTGGGTCGTCACAACCTGCGCCCGGGTCGGCTGCGCGTGTGTAGCGCCTCTGGTGTTGCAAACGTCTATAGGCTGCGGTTACCAACCTTCCGGTGGGCCGTAAGCTTGTCTGCCACCTAAGTAGTATAAAAAACAAAAAAAAAACAAAAAATCAAGGAAAAGTATGTAAAAAAATCTGGTCGTTCAATGCAATATTTTACAGTTCACTTTTAAGATAAAACTGTCCATATATATTATTTTATGTCAATTTATTTTTTATTTCAAGCATACTAATATCCAAATACATTTTCCTATAAGTGTCAAGTGTAGATTGTCTTGCCCATTGCGACTCTCGCGTTTCTTTTGTGTTCAGAGCACATCGGTTACATTTTACTCTACTATTAATAGGTAATCAATTATTTTTCTTTCCCTATCGCATTCTGGCAAAGCTAAATTCCGAAGTCAGGGTTACAAATACAAAAGGGACTAAAGTTCGAAAGATGGTAAAGATGAATCCGCAGATGTGGATGTGCATTAACTAATATTAGATACACGCACACACGTTACTTTATGCAAATGGGGTTCTATTGACTGTTTGATAACTGTCAATTGCAATACAAGAGTTTGCGTGTGTGTGTGTGTGTAAGTACTGATTTTATTACTGTGGGAATGTTACGGCGAACTCATAAGAATGACATCGCCATAGTAAAAAGACAATCTTACAATATCAGAATATCATCGCTTTCAGGCCATATCGTCCTGGTGACGCAGTGGAACTTGTTGTGTATGCGACTGTCGCGATGAGGTCTTCGGTATGAATCCCAGGTCGAACCACATATTTTAGTGATCTATAAATTTCTGTTTAGGAGTATGGATGTTTTCTGTGTAATTACTAATTAGTTAAGTATATACATATCTGTAAATTGTGCGGTCTAACCTAAATTATGTTAATATAAGCTTGTACTGTGGGATTTAGACAACTGATAAATATTTACATACATACATACATATACTCACGCCTTTATCCCTGAACCGTGTACAATTCGGTTCCACGTAACAGGTGGTGAGCCCATCGCCGCCCGTGTTGAAATGGACCGCCGCCGTCAGAGCCTCGTCCGTTGTTCAGCAGGTACACGAGCTTGCCCGTGAGGTTGACTTGGGCCCGAAGGTGTTGGTAGGTAGGGCTTGAACTCCGGAATTCCGGAATTGACATAATTCCGGAATTCCGATAAAATCTAATATCGTTCTCAATTCCGGAATTGGCGAGATCAATACCGGTATTTCGATATTGAAAAAAAAATACATTTTCGCTTCTTCTTAAATTTCATTACAAACAATAATGTAGATCAGGGCTGTCCAAACTTGATGGGACCCAGGGCCAATAAAAATGGCTAAATACATTGGAGGGCCGCATGTATAATACTCGTAGGCATCATTATTTTATTATTTACTTTCTCATTAATTTGTCTTTTACAATTCTGTCAACATCAACCTCAATGTTAGTAGTAGCTAGACGAAGTGCATGTTTAAGTGAAGTATCTGTTAATGAAGACCTGTATTTCGATTTTATAAACTTCATTGTTGAATATGCACTTTCGCAAAGGTAGGTTATCATAGAGCCCATTTTTAACCGACTTCCAAAAAAGGAGGAGGTCCTCAATTCGTCTGTATTTTTAGTTCGAAATTCGTCAGTTTCGGGAAACGTTCAATAAGGAGTTTAAAAAGATTCAATTCCTACTGCCCTTGTAAAAGGCGTCTGATTGCAGATCACACAGTTACAGTTGATAATCAATCTTCACACTCTCAACTGCGACCGTTAAGGGATGATTGAATGGTGCTATATCACTCTCAATTTTTTTGACTTGGGATCAAATTTCGGAAATGATGTCCGAAGTTCGATGCCGATGCTGACGCCCCCTACCTGTAGGCTGGATCCCGCAGGTGGCCCCTCCGAGGTCCGTGGAAGCGCATCCTCGCCGGTCGCCCCGCCTTTCAGATCAAGACCAGTTTCCCTGTCTTCCAGACCTTGGAAAACTGGCCTTTTTCGAGGCATCCGCTATAGAGCCCTATAAGCGGAGGCCCAAGCTGCTTGAGAGCCAGGACCCACGCTGTCGGATTGATCGAACACATACCCAAAATATTTCTATTATGTCGCGGGAAAAATAATTTGCTCATTAATGTATTTAAATAAAGGAGATAAAAAGATTCTGCGGGCCGCAACAATTAACGCCGCGGGCCGCGCGCGGCCCGCGGGCACTGCTTTGGACAGCCCTGATGTAGATTATAAGCTTCTTATGCAATTTTATAACTACAATGTTGATAATTTAGGATTTCTCTATTAACAAATTAATTCGATTATGTACTCAGGTATTAATCATTTTATTTGATGATATTTCTTAAACCTACTAAGAAAGTAAATCCATAAAATTAATGGTATTTGATAGAAAACATACTATTTAAATAATAATAATATTATTGATGACGTTTTTGTTTTTTTTTACATTTAGACTTCAATTTATAGTGCGAACTTAGACTTAGTTCTGACTTAAGCTACGAGTTATATTTAACTTTGTCAGAAACGCTGTAAGAATTTGACAGAGGTCTCGCCCGGCATAGTTCTGACGGAACTCATGGGGCCCGTACCTTATTATTAGGGGCAAATTTTGCCCCAAGGCGCTCCACTGACCCAGAGTGAGGAGGGTCCTGGATTCCCTGATCTCATCAAGGTGGAGGAACATATTCCTTCGCAGATAGATACGTCTCAGGCGTCCGACGCTGATTACAGCGAGAACGACGTGCCCGAAGTCACTGAAGGTGAGTTAGGGGCGACTGTACTGCAGCTTAGATTCCGCAAGGACTGTGCACCTGGACCTTGGGGATCTTGGGCCTCGAGTGATGGGGCTCTTTAGTGCATGCCTCGAAAAAGGCCAGATTCCCAAGGTCTGGAAGACAGGGAAACTGGTTCTGATTCGAAAGTCAAGGTGGTCGGCAGTCTACCCATCCGGGGATCGGCCGATCGTGTTGCTCCGTTGAGCAACTACGGCCGATCCCCGATCGGTCGATCCCAACAATGATACGCTCAAGGAGCTTGCATACCTCGTTAGGTATGCAAGCTCCTTGAGCGTATCATTGCACAGCGCACAGTCGGTCACCTCACACGCTTGTGGCCAGATCTGGCGGATGACCAGTTTGGTTTACGTCAAGGGCGCTCCACCGTGGATGCGATCATGCGCATTAGAAGACTGACGGAGGAAGTAACATCGCAGGGTGAGGTGGTGTTGAAAGCAATGGCGATGTCAATAGCCACCGGCATCGCCTTCAAAACCTTGCCCTGGAGCTGCGTAAGGGAGGCGCTTATTTATCATGGAGTGCCTCCCTACTTCCGTCGAATTGTCGGGGCCTATCTTTCCGAGAGGGCCATAACTTACCCAAGCTGGCTAGGGCCCAGCCGGGTCAGCGAGATAAGTCGTGCGGTGTTCCGCAGAGATCAGTCTCAAAACCGCTTCTGTGGGACATCGGTTACGATTGGGTGCTGCGCGGTCCGTTGCTCAGAGGCGGCATGTCTCGAGTATCTGGCAGCGAGGCAACTTGCCTCCTTGTTTAAATAAATTAATTACATTTCTAATTTATTTTTTTCTGGTGCAAGGAGGCGCTGGAGCGGGGTCATAGGCCTACGTCTCCAGAAATCTAGGTTCGGCAGTTCCAGCTCTACAAGGAACCCGTGGAGACCTGGACTTGAGCAACAAACCGAATCGCCACATCACATCACACAAGGGGGAAATCGCTGAATCGCCACAATCAAGGTGGTCAGACCGGTCATAGGCGAGTTACTAGAGAGGAGCCACGGTGCGGGTGCTCTGTCCTACCGGTTGTCACAGATGCTTACCGGGCACGTGAGCTTCAGTAAGTATCTGTGGCGAATACACAGGGAAACCACACCTGAGTGCCAGCACTACGAGGAACGCAGTGAGGACACAGTACTTCACACATTAGTGGAGTGCACAGTGTGGGCTTAACAGCGCCCGGCCCTCGTGGTAGGTCTGGACGTGGACATGCTCTCGCTGGAGACAATTGCGCGAGCTATGATCTCCAGTGGGAGTAAGTGGGATGCCACTGCGTCTTTCTGTGATCAGTTAATGCGGCGAAAAGTGATCGAGAGAGAACGCTCCCACCCGAATTTCGCATGTATTTGCCCAAGAATATCGGCCTCCATAATCGGGGGCCTAAGGACGGTGGGAGGGCTAATCGCCGTCCTTACAAAAGCACGCCCATGACGAAAGCGTGACGTGAAAGTTTCACGCACGCCACACGCCGTGAGATGCGGGATAGCACCTGAACAAGTCCCAAATACGCGGGATAGCACCCGAACCTCCTAGGTGAGGCCACAGTGATAGTCAAGGTCTGTGGTGAATCCTGGGGTCATCTTTCTGAGGGCTTAATAGTTAGTAAACGTGTGGTTTTTAGTTGGTTACGTAAAATAAGTAATTTTACTGGGAATCAAAGTAGTTTACCACTAATCACGTAGGACTGCCAGCTCCCGTTTCTTTTTTACATATGACTATTTTATACAAAACGAAACTTGATTGAGTTCCGGAATTCCGGAATTCCGGAATTCAAATACTGAATATCGAAACCCAATTCCGGAACTGAAAAAGCGTCCGATATTCAAGCCCTATTGGTAGGGCCCCACTACACCCCTATATTTAGAAACCACAAAAATGTTGGTTTCGTCTCCAGAAATTACACAAAATGGTACATTTACCTTCATATTAGTTATTGGTCCCTGTATAGTTGGATAACTATACATACCTACTGTTTTAATAATAAGTGCCAGTCGTACTGGCGCACAGAGGGTTCCGTACCAAAAAAGGGCAACAAATCACGTTTATGTATGGGAGCCCCCTTTAATCCTCCCTCTTTTCTGATCTTAGTATTTGTTGTTATAGCGGCAACAGAAATACCATAATCTGTGAAATTTCAGCTCTCTAGCTAACACGGTTCCTGAGATACAGTCTCATGAAGCAGAGCATACAGACAGAAAGACGAACGGCGAAGTCTCATGAATATAGGGTATCGTTTTTACCCTCTGTGTACGGAACGCTTTTTTTTTTCTTCTTTTTGCGTGAGGCAATATCCTCAAAGGATGTTATGCCGGACTCTTACCGACTAAAAAACCTCACGTAACGCCCAACAGCCTGTGATTGGGAGCCCCGGATAAGCCCTCGGAAGGATGTCCAGGGACTCCTAACAGACCTACGGCCGCTGCTGCGGCCTCGCCCAGGGGGTGGTTCGGGTGCTGTCTCGCGTCTTTGGGGGGTTTCGGGTGTGAT
The DNA here is from genome assembly GCA_933228765.1 of Miltochrista miniata. Taxonomy (NCBI): domain Eukaryota; kingdom Metazoa; phylum Arthropoda; class Insecta; order Lepidoptera; family Erebidae; genus Miltochrista; species Miltochrista miniata. The sequence goes on along the minus strand of OW121754.1, from coordinate 6,726,073 downwards.
CCCGCTTCTAAGGGGGGGGGGGGGGGGGGGGCGCGTGCGTGAGTTGCTCACGTCCGCTGCCGTCATGGGCCTGCTTCTGTAAGGACGGTGAGCGACCCTCTCACCGTCCTCGTATGTTGGGTAGACCGGGGCTGGTTGACTAGGTTTCAGCTTAAAGGCTTATATTTTTATTTCTTTATAGCATATTAATTAAAAAACAGGTTTATTTCATAGGTTAACTATTAAGCTTTGGCAAAATATAGCAAAAAGCACTTAACTCATTTTAATATAGCGTACAGGCTAGATCTTATACAAAAAGAAAAATTGGTCAACCTACCCCATGCTTGGGGTAGGTTGACTATTCGCCTGGGGTAAGTTGACCTCCGTAGGTCAACTGCTATTTCCTCGTAGATTTTGCCCTTACAAGTCCATACTTGTAAGGACAAATCTACGAAGAAATAGGATTAAGGGCATAAACAACTATTATTTTTATTATTTTTTATTGAAAATAAAACACACATACAATAAATCACCGAGAGCGCGGCGTCGCGCACTCACATCGTTTGAGTGAAGGAATTTAAAGATGAAAAATAACGTATGTACCTAATTAATTATTTTCATCGTAATTCGTATTTTTTTTTGTAATAATGCCTATATATTTATGGGTACTAATTGTCAAATAAATTATAATGTATGTTTGGTTCATGTTCTTTCTTTTATGTTCGATTATTGGTCCTCCAGCCCCGTTATACATTAGTCTACTAGCCCCAAACCACATTTTTATTTTCAATCATATGTCATAACCACAAAACTGCTAAGAAATCAAATAACATCATACATAAAAGAAAGAACATGAATCAAACATCCATTATAAATTCTTTGACAATCAGTAACCATGAATAAATAGGCATTATTACAAAAAACCTTACGATGAAAATAATTACTTACGTACGTCATTTTTCAACTTTAATTTCCTTCACTCAAACGGTGTGCGTGCGCGACGTCGCACTCCTGGTGACTGAGCGGGGAGAGGTAGCGGACTCTCGGGTGTCATTGGTTGGCTCAAAGCCATTGCTATTGCCGAGTTTTTGATAGTTAGTCTACCTACCCCTATAGTCAACCAGCCCCGGTCTACCCTACGGAACGCTAACAATGTAAAATCAAAACAAAATAGACATTTCGTGTAGGCTAACGCGCCATTTGGGGTTCCTTTTGCTCATATTATAGAACAAAACTTTAGTTCAGGGGTTCCCAACCTTTTGCAGGCCGCGGCGCCCTTATAAGTCTTGAAATTTTTCACGGCTCCCTATCATATCACGTGTAACACCCCCCCCCCCCCCCTTGTGGAATCTGTATGCCGAAATCTTACCGACTGAAACCATACGGTGCTCTACCACTGCCTACGGTCGGGAGCCTCGGGAAAGATGTCCCAGGATTCCCGACAGACCTTGGCTACCACAGCGACGTCATCAACTTTACTTCGTTTGGTTCGAGTACTTCCCCGCGTCTTTGGGAGCTTTCGGGTGTCACTCTCGCTTCCTGGGTCGTGTGTCGTGCAAAAAACTTTAACGTCACGCTGTCATCTTGGGCCCGCTTCTGTAAGGACGGTGAACAGCCCCCGCCCCGACCTTAGGCGGGGGCCTAAGGTCGGACCGGGGGGTTATAGAGTCCGATAGTATGGGCAAAATCGAGTGCATGGCACCCTCGCCGCAGACTGGAAATCTCGGGTTGAAGATTTATATCCCTGCTCCCTCCCCATCATCTCTTTCACGAGAATGACCTGCTCGCAGAAAGACGCGGCGGCGTCCCACGTACTCCCGTTGGAAATCATCGCTCGCACCGTAGTCTCCAGCGAGATAATGTTCAGGTCAAGACCTGCCACTACGACTTGGCGCCCACGCTATGCTTTGTATGGAGCGCTGTGTCCTCGCTGCTTCCTTCGCAGTGCTGACACTGAGCCGTGGTCTCCCGGCGTAATCGCCACAGATACTTATTGAAGCATCCGTGCCCTTAATTATCGGTGACAACCGGTAGAAGAGATTGCCATGGCTCCTCTCCAGCCACTCGTTTATTATCGATCTGATCACCACCTAAGTTGAGAGACCTACCAAGACTCTTCAAGATGGTCAACGTGGTGAGGACTTGGCCGATTTCCTTGGGCGAAAGGTGGCAACTTTCGCCGCTAACTATTCTCAGACACCGCGTAGATTAGTTTTAATAAATCGAAATAGTTGTCTTGACAGACAGACCCTCTTTTGCAAAGGAGTTTTAGAGCGGAGTCCGCGACTCGGAAAACGACGGCGACGGGTCAAACTCAAACTCAGAAAACATTTATATCGCATAGTCCTACTACATAGGCTCTTGCGACACGTTCATGAATACAAATCAAAGTTAGTACCACCACCAGTTCGGAACGCGCCCCGCTTAAGCAGAATTGGCAAAAATCTTGGCGGGCTATTCTTTTTGTGCTCTTTTTATATTTTTTGAGAGAGGGGCGCCGCGAGGCCCCTTGCGGCGCCCCTCTGGACTTTCTGCGGCGCCCCAGGGCGCCGCGGCGCACAGGTTGGGAACCCCTGCTTTAGTTAGTTTAGTTATTCTGATCAAATTTATACAAAACTAGCTGTTCCCCGCGGCTTCGACCGCGTAGAAGTCGTTATCGCCTACAACCATAACCCTCCTTTTACGCAGTCGGTTAAAAAGTAGACTATGTCCTTCCCAGGGCCTCGAACTATCTCTATACCAAATTTCATCCCAATGCACGGTGGTTCCGCCAATAGGTCATAAATGCTAAAATTTCATCATCAATACCCCCAATTTAATTATCTCTAATGTTTTACCGATAGACAAGCTACCCTAAAATACAAATATGTCACCCATTTTACTTGATTATTACTTATCTCGACCTCTCTGAAGTAAACACATCATTACGTTGAGCTCGCCTTATCAGTAACTCATTAGCACTACCGTATTGTGTAACTGAATATTCAGAACTGCATTATTTTTGAGGGGTGTTTGTGAAATGGATTTCCAAGATCAAGGTATGTTATTACTAATTAGCTATATTTTTACGTTTTGTTTTAATTATTATGATGTATTTTTACGTGCTACGCCACACAGTATTTCTAGCAAACTTGTATGTTATAGTTGACTTCACATAGACCTACAAAAAGTTTCAACCATAATCGAATACTCTCACATATCTTATATTAAAGATCAAACTGTCTATTTTGAAAATATAATAGGTTTTTCTGCGCCCTTTTGCATCTTTAGTTGCTATATAGGCTCTACGACTGCGTAGGCTTGTCTACGAAACACATGTTAATTATTAATGTTTTTTTTTTCAGAAACATTGATTAAATGTTCTTTCTCAAGGATGCATTTTTTTTTTGAGATTTGGTCTGCTATAGCTAGAACTATTCCTCAAACCATCAACACGTGTTGCTTACTATTCTAACTTTACTGAAAGAGGCCGAAAATGTAGAAATTAGGAACTTAAATAGTAAAATACTCAATTTATGTTAAAGTCTTGATAGATTTTGGAAAGTTGTCTCAAGAAGTAAATCATTTTTTTTGCAAAAGTACTCAGATTGTTTAAATTAAAGTGGATGTGTCTTATTAGTAAGGGGTAATGAGAAGTGCATTCAAGAAAACGCGAAACAGCCCGGGCCATCTTGCGAACGCGGACGTCCCAGGAAAGATTTTTGAAATTTGTCTAAGAGCTCGAAACGTAGAAGTTTGGCAGAATTATCACAAGTAGATGACTCTGCTGTGAATTCACTAATCAATACTAGCTTAAAACTGAATATAAATTCGAATAAATTTAATGAATAATCTTTGGAAACCGCTCGACTTTTAATTCAAGAATATCCGTAGTATAATCTCCCAGCTTCCGTTCACTAAGTCCTCATCCATGGTAATCAAGTAGCACAGAATGCTTTATTATCTATTTGGGAATCATCCGAATAGCCAGCAGAATCTAACAACAAAAATTATAAGGCTTTTAGACAGTATCACACGATAAAAATCTCACGAGTAGGTACTTACGTATACGGACTTATTTAACAGACTCAGCTCAGACGCATTCATTACTGGTCTTCGGAAACTACCCCGTAAGAAAAAGAGCGTTATGTCGAGGTACGTTTTAGATTTATAAAGAATTTAGTTTAAATTGAAATTAGGTTTGTTGTTGTAGTGATTTAGCTTAGTTGTGGTTATGATTACATTTGTAAATATAATATTTTTATATATAAAAGACAAGAAAACTAAAACTATAATTTGTAGTTTTAGTTTTCTTGTCTTTAATATATAAAATAATATTATGTTTAACGAAAACCCCTTCACGAACGGCGTTGATATCATATTCAGATGTATTTCCGAACGAGGGAGAATAAATCTCAAATATTGAGTATTAATTTTTTTATTAAGCAGTACATATTGTACAGTTTACTGTATATTATGTATTAAATTGGATAAATAAAGCATTAATGTACATTTGTGAAGTATTTTTTTAATTATTTACCCTCAGAAAAAATCCCATTTAACAAATTTGATAAAGTAAGGTATTAATGACCGCGCTTGTTCGGCGCTTGGACCACCGTGCAATGGCTCCAGCTGTTTAGACGTGAAAGCGTAACAGACAGACAGACAAACAGACAGAGTTTCTTTCGCATTAATAATATTAGCAGGGATTTCATCTCAATCGGTCCAGCCGATTAGGCGTGAAAGCGTAACAGACAGACAAATAAACAGACAGAGTTTCTTTCGCATTTATAATATTAGTAGGGATTTTACATAACTTACGACTCTGCCTACACCTTTGTATAGATATAGAAACAAATGATACTGCGTATGTACAACGAAAACAAGACCACATGATGCTTGTTATGACACGAATTCGAACCCCACACTTCCCGGTATAACGCGCATTGTTTTGACACCGCGTCGAATGACACCGATCGACGGCTGTTCATGTTATTGAAATGCGAACTCTTTGGCATTCTGGAAACTTATTGTATGGGGTATCATCGTCATCATTGTCAAAACATTAGTTACCATTGTATTTATATTACTGAGGTGGTAGACCAGCATACAGCAGACACCTGGTGACCTGGGCGCCATTTTTTCGACTACAGGATGTGAATCATCGTGTACTTAGTCGAAAAAATGGCGCACAGACCCGCGTAGCAGAAATTTATGGGTGAAACGTCACCACTTCACCAGTGTCATTTTTTGCCGTTCCTAGTTCCTAAGTATAAGGGTATAAGACATAATGACGTATCACCAGAAAATTTTCGTCCACGCATTCACGTCGTTTGAACTAAGAATCGGCACCCTATTTGAAAAAGGATTAAATGAAAGAGAAGAAAGAAAGTAATTTTTTTTATATCAAACTAGCTGACCCGCGCAACTTCGTTTGCGCCACATAAGAGAGAGTATTACCTGTTTCCGTCGCATTTACGCGCATAGCGTCTCGTCGTTAATATTCAATACTACGTGAGAGAGAGAGAGAAAGAGAGAGAAAGGTTTCTCGTCGCGTGTGTTCCCGTTGCATTATTTTCAAGAACAATTTCGTTTATGAAAGAGGTATCCCGTGGCATTATTGTAGAAAAAAATTGATTGCCATTAAAATAGTTATTGTGCACCAACCCAAAGATAGACACATGCTATCGCGCAATTTTTTTAGAACTTTTTTAAGAGAAACTATTTTGTAGTACATATTTTTTACATAACTATAAATATTTACGCAGCACACGCAACGAAGCTCTCAAAAGGAATAACTTTTCCCCCGTTTTTGAAACATTTACTATGACTGCTCCGCTCCTATTCGTTGTAGCGTGATGCTTTATAGCCTATGACACTCCACAATAACGTAGCTTTCTATTGGTGAAAAAAATTTTAAAATCGGTTCAGTAGATCCCGATATTACCCCTTACAATTTAACAAATATACAAACACACAAACTTTACTTCTTTATAATATTATTAGTATAGTATTAGTATATTAGTATTAGTATTAGTATTAGTATTAGTATTAGTATTAGTATTAGTATTAGTATTAGTATTAGTATTAGTATAGATAGATAATATTTATAATATCAAAGAGACGGACTTTGAAATATTAGAAATCAGCTCAGGATAATAAAAATACGGCTCAGATCCTGAACCAGTTCACGAACATCAATAATATTTTTAATGTAAACATTCTGTAGGTTATAATTTTTTTTTTTTCAATTTGCTAAACTAAATATTTACAAACCTAGGGGTACGACAAAAAATTAAAACCTTGGCTTATTTGGGAGGCAAAATATTGTTTATCATTATTACAAACAAATATTATTAATGGCCGTTTTAGACATTAGGAAAAACATGTAGAGACGAAAGCGAAAGAATTATGAGCTATATTTAGGGATTCTTTTTTATTTCACGTCCTATTTATTTAAAATAAAATATATCTATAGATGTTTACTTTCATCATCATCAACAGTTACTTTTTACAACTGTTAAAGATAAAGCTAGAGAGGAAAAGAAGCAATATCGAAGAAAAATAACATAACAATAAAATATTTGACGCTTTTAGAATACATATTGCAACATTTCCCCCTAAATTGTCCCGTCAAAAGTAACATAAATAATATAAATGGGAAATCGATTATCGGAATGCACAGGGGTTCAACCCTACAATGGCAAAACGCGATATGCCACAAATCGCATACAAACCACTGAACTAAATGGTCATAGTGAATGGTCTGATGACAATCTGCCACGTGCCGTACTTCGGGCACGGTGATGATGGTTCGTGGCACGAGATATTGGAATTTTGTACTATTCTTTTATAGGGGAAGAAAATTTTTTGTACCGAAAAAATTGTAGACACTTGTTTTTTGTTCGGTTTAAATTTTTTTGGGGTGATATTACTTGTGTAATCTATTACTTCTTATGTAATATATAAATCTAAAAACAATTAATACATTGATGTTACCTTTGTACAAACGCTTATCACGGCTGTATTATAGTAGGGGAGCCCACGAGGCTAAATGGGGATTTACTCGAGCGTCGTAGAGACCTATTGGGATGCAAAGCTTAGATGATATGAATAAAAAATGTTATATGATATATACCTTTACATCGGTGGGGGAAGCGGCTATAGATTTTTAAATATGTAAAAAAAACTGTTGCATGGACATCCTCGAGCGCGTCAGATATTGATAGCATCAATGCCCTACGTATTTTTAATAATGTACGTATGTTAATCTGATCGTTAGCATGATGCGGGTGGTTGTATTTAATGGTTGAAAATGAAAAAAAATAAAATAATCGAGCGCGTCAGATTTTCTAAGGGAGTGTTAAGTGCACCAAATAAAGCTCTCATTCACTAATCTGACGATTTCGATGGGACGCAAACTCGCGGCCATTTTCATAATGTGCAAAAAAAATTCGCCATTTTGAAATACTCAAGCGCGTCAGATTAAGGTATAATTGGTTCATCTTTATGTTCTAAACGTACTGTCTCATAATCTGACGATTATCTAGAAGGGTTGGCCTATTCTGACAAAAAAAAATTAGAAAAACGGTTCACCTTAAAGGCCATCCCTGCAACTTCCCGCTAATTCCATTCCTGGGCTCCTAAAATTGTACTTATGACATTTTTGCGCTCAAAATAGAATTTATGTGATATTTTGAGCTCGCTGAGTTCAAAGAAATAATATTTCTATGCATTTGAGCTCTCTCAGCTCGAAAGTCTGATAGAAGTTTCATAGAACACTATTTCTGGAATTTTCAAACCGCAATAACTTTTGAATGGATCAACCGATTTTCACGCGGTTGGCGGCATTCGACGCAGTTTTATCATCCTCATAAGTAATTTTGCAATTTTAATTGATCGAACCACAAATTTCGGAGTAATCCCGAAAAAACACTTTTTCGGGTTTCTTTCTTTCACGATATCTCTCGAACGAATCAACCGCTTTTGACCAGCTTTGTGGCGATCGACGTGGTTTTTCAAGCTCAAAGGCGGATTAGGATCAAGGTTGCGCAGGTTCAATCGCAAACAAAAGTACTAAGTCTAAAAAATCATTTTATCGATGCTGTTGCGTAGTTGCCAGGACATAGATGTTTTGAATAGGTCAATATTAATTCTATACTATTATTGAAAGTAAGTAGTAGTAGTAGTACGAACGAAGTTCGTAGACGCAAAGATATTTGGCGCATAGTGTAACTTTATCGACGAATTTTTGTTATTTCGGCTTGCGGAAATCGTCAGATTATATATTTTTCATTATTCTTGAATTATTTCCTTCAAAATAAAAAAAAATTTAGCTACGCTCGAGAATGTTGAGATGACGTTTTTTTTTTACAACTTTGTTGCCCTCCCCTTTTTTTACGTCACTCTCAAATTGTCAGATTAGTGGAATATACACTTTTTAGGATGTAATTAACTCACCCTACCTTAATCTGACGCGCTCGAGAATTTCTGATGGTCAATTTTTTTTCACTTATCTGATCCTGTATCCTTCACGGGCGGCCTTATATATGGGCCTCATGTTTTGTGGAGGTACTTAACCGGGTACAAGGTATCCCCGTGTATATTAATCTGTCGCGCTTTAGTAAATCCCGAAATCCCTTCTTGGGCTCCCCTACTATTACAATCACACTTAGCTACATATTAGTACTTACCATAGCATTCAAATAAAAGGCATGAAGGAACCATTAGCCTGATTTAGTAAAAAAGAAATTCTAACTGTGACCTACTACTTTTCTTTGAGCTTTCCTTTAAATTTTTAACTTTCTTCTGAAACGATAACATTTTTGGAACACCTGAAATCCTAAATTTAATAAAAAAATAATTGTCGTCGTCACTGTCGTCAGCCTTACGATTTTTCCAAAACTTCACAACTTACTTTGTAACAAAAATTTTAAATAACGATTTATTTTAAACAAAAAAGGTGTGTGCGTGTAACCTTTACGCGCGATTGAAGTAAAATTTCTTAGCCATGGACGGCATCAAATGTTATTTATATTAATATCATTCATTCGAATTTTGAATAGCGGAAACATAGTTTCCGCTATTCAAAATTCAAATAGTAAGCGTTACTTCCGTCAGAAATTATTTATATTTACATACACAATGTATTTCAGTTCTCATACACAATGTAGATATATCAGACAATTCAGTACTTAGTTGTGACAAACAGTTCAACAATAGACAATATCCTCTCTCAGGTATATCGTGAGCTATTGACGACAAACGCCCACACTCGGGGTGGGAGGGTGGTTGGGTCTCTATTCTCGGTGAAACCTCAGACATTCTATAAATTCATCAAACGTGCTTTGACTAACGCTTTCGGTGAGCTGTGAATAGTTTAGAAAATCGTGATATAGTGGCTTTGCCCTGTGACTTCATTCGTAATTTGTTTCGAATCCCTGTTTTGCCTCATAACCCCATGAGTAATTATTAATTAATACTAAAATGTCCGAATATTGCCCTAATATTTTCGACGCTCATATTAATAATTGGATGGATAATAATAGCAGATAATAGTGCACTCGTAGATATTTATAAATGCACTGATCAAATATTTGACTATATCTATTGCAATATCTCTGCAAATCAAGACAGTTGAACAATGTTTCAAAAATAGTAGAAGCGAAAAAGACTGAAGAATCGAGTGGGATTAAAAAAATCGCTTTTTATAGTCTCTAATTCTCTATACGAGGGGTAAAGCTACCATCCAAATTTTAAGTTTATCTCGGTTGTCTAGCCTGTGCATTGATATATGTATATGCTAGTCAGAATGCATGTAAATTTTTCATAACAGATAACTAAGAAACCCCTCATTACTAGCCGTTACCATCAATACTGAGTCTTTCCAAATTTTCCACCCTCTTTTTTTTTTTTTTTGTTTAACGTGAGGGAAAATTCTCATAGGATGTTATGCCGGACTCTTACCGACTAAAAAACCTCACGCCACGCCCAACAGCCTATGGTTGAGAGCCCCGGGTAAGCCCTCAGGAAGGATGTCCCGTGACTCCCAACAGACCTACGGCCGCCAATGCGGCCTCGCCCAGGGGGTGGTTCGGGTGCTATCCCGCGTCTTTGGGGGGTTTCGGGTGTGACCCCGCTTCTAAGGGGGGGGTCGTGCGTGAGTTGCTCACGTCACGCTGCCGTCATGGGCCTGCTTCTGTAAGGACGGTGAGCGGCCCTCTCACCGTCCTCAGACCCCCGGTCATGGAGGCCGATAGTCCTCGGCGAAGACACGTCGGCGGCGCCCAGGGCGCCGACTGCGGAACTCGGGTGGGAGAGTTCTCTCCCGCACCCGGCCCGCCGTCTCCTTCGCGAGCATGACCTGCTCGCAGAAAGAGGCGGCGCAGTCCCACTTACTCCCGCTGGAGAGCATGGCTCGCACCATGGCCTCGAGCGAGAGAGTGTCCACGCCCAGACCCACTACGAGGACCTGGCGCTGTTGTGCCCACGCCGTGCACTCCACCAGCGTGTGGAGCGCCGTGTCATCGCTGCGGTCCTCGCAGTGCTGACACTCAGCCGTGGTTTCCCGGTGTTTTCGCCACAGATACCTACCGAAGCTACCGTGCCCGGCAAGCATCTGTGTCAACCGGTAGGAGAGAGCACCGTGTCTTCTCTCCAGCCACTCGTCCATGACCGGTCTGACGGCCGCGATTGTGGCGAATCCCCCCTTTGGTTGCTCAAGTCGCATCTTCCATGTCTCCAGGGTTTCCTAGTGGAGCAGGGTCCGCTGGGCCTTGATTTCTCGAGACGCAGGCCTTTGGCCCCGCTCCAGCGCCTCCTTGCGCCATCTGAACAGTGACGCAAGGGCTCTCGCTTCCAGGTCCCATGGAGGGGTCCCGGCTAGGAGACATGCCGCCTCACCGGAGATCGTGCGGTATCCTCTTATCACCCTGACGGCCATCACTCTCTGCGGGCTCAGCAGTCTAGCCTCATTGCTGGCCGTCAGGGTCTCCGCCCATACGGGAGCCCCGTACAGGGCCATGCTTTGCACGATCCCCAGGTACAGCCTCCTGTAGGGAGCGTTGGGTCCCCTGATGTTGGGCATCAGCCGCGCGAGTGCGGCCGATGCTCCCCTCAGTTTTGGGACCAAACTTCGGAAATGATGTCCGAAGTTCCACCGGCCATCGAGTACGAGCCCCAGATACTTCATCGAGGGCTCGATGCCGATGCTGACGCCCCCCACCTGTAGGCTGGATCCCGCAGGTGGCCCCATCCGAGGTCCGTGGAAGCCTCGGATTTGTGAAGGGCGACCTCAAGACCCAGCCGCCGAATCCGACCCACGACCTGAGCAACCCCTGCCGTGGCCTTAAGTGCTGCGGCACGGTGCGTTGCTCCCCGCGCCGTAACGAGGGTGTCGTCGGCGTAACAAGTTACGCCGACCCCTCTGAGCAACGGACCACGCAACACCCAGTCGTAACCGATGTTCCACAGGAGCGGCCCTAAAACCGATCCCTGTGGAACACCGCACGACACATCTCGCCGACCCGGCCCTAGCCAGCTCGGGTAAGTTATGGCTCTCTCGGAGAGATAAGCCCCGACAATTCGACGGAGGTAGGGAGGCACTCCATGATAGATAAGCGCCTCCCTGACGCAGCTCCAGGGCAAGGTGTTGAATGCGTTGGCGATGTCGAGAGACACCGCCACCACCACCTCACCCTGTGAGACTGTTTCCTCCGTCAGGCCTCTAATGCGCATGATCGCGTCCACGGTGGAGCGTCCCTGACGGAAGCCAAACTGGCTATCCGCCAGATCAGGCTCCACGCGTGTGAGGTACCCGACGAGGCGTTGTGCAATAATGCGCTCAAAGAGCTTGCACACCTCGTCGAGCAACACGATCGGCCGGTACCCTGATGGGGAATTTGCCGGCCGCCCCGCCTTTCGAATCAAGACCAGTTTCCCTGTCTTCCAGACCTTGGGAAACTGGCCTTTCTCTAGGCATGCGCTAAAGAGCCCAATTAGTCGAGGCCCAAGCTCTTCGAGAGCCAGGACCCACGCTCGGCCTGGAATGCCGTCGGGTCCAGGGGCGGTGTTTCTGCGGGATTTAAGCCGCAGTACAGCCGCCCCTAACTCACCCTCGGTGACTACGGGCACGTCGTTCTCGCTGCCTTCCGCGTTGGGCGCCTGAGACGGAGCCATGCGCGGAGAAATATGCTCCTCAATTTTCCACCCTCTGATATTCATCATCTCAGTCGATAAGACGTCCACCGCTTGGCAAAGGCTGCTCCTAAGTTCACTACAACACGTCCGATCTTGTGTGCCGTTCTATTCTGCAGTTTATGTCGGAGATCCGGGTTCCCGGTCGGGTTTCCTGCTACTCTGAAAGAACTACTATGTTCCCCTCATAACCTGTCAGCGCTCAAGATATCTTTCGTGTAATAAATGTCGCGTCGTAATGAACTTCAGATTTAAGCTTCCGTATATAATAAACAAATGCAAAAACAATCTCTGAAACACATCTTGCAAAATTCGTTTCTATTGGATAGAACAAGCAAAAGTCATATCTATTGGCCTGGGTGCCTTGCCTACATACCTACTTACCTACCTATCAAATAGAATAGGTAGGTAGGTGGGTGTGTAACCTATCTCTGTTGACACCTGATTGCAGAACTGCTTCTGATATTGCCGGTAGAAGGGTCTGAAGCGCTCGTGGCCCCGCGGACTCAGTGTTCTGTAAACGATCACTGCAGTAAGCAACATTTACTATGGCCGGATATGGATGGGTGACCACCACGTGGACCACTTTGTGACATTTATTTACGAGCGTTTCCGTGCTTCGGAAGGCACGATAAGCCGTTGGTCCCGGTTGTCAGTAAAATGACAGTCGATAAGCCAAGTTGAAGGCCTTACGGGCGGCTTGAAAAATTTCAACTGTGGGTCGTCACAGCCTGCACCCGGGTCGGCAGCGCGTGTGTAGCGCCTCTGGTGTTGCAAACGTCTATAGGCTACGGTTACCAACCTTCCGGTGGGCCGTAAGCTTGTCTGCCACCTAAGTAGTATAAAAAAAAAAAAAAAAAAAAACATCAATAATCGAAACATTTATGGCGAAGGATAAATCAGGGGTAGACGGGAATATCAAACGCTAGATAAATCTCAGGATAAGTGGGCAGAGGTGGGGTCTTAACGCAGGCGGAGCGGTTATCTAAACCGCCTCGGGCAAGATCCGCTTATGTTCTGCATATATTTTTAAAGATATAGGGTTTTGATGGCTTAGAAAATATGGTAAGGGCATATAATCTGATAGAGAGAAGAGCGATATTGTGTTTGCTTTTTGTTTTCTTAGGAACCAGTGGTCTTAACGATACAAGGAATTTTATTTTTGTCAGAAATTTCAAAATACTTATATTGAAGAAAGTGTTTTAGAAATGAAAAGGTGCCATCTCTGTTACCAAGGGTAAATATCAAACATACCTACATAATAAGTGAGTTTTACGTGTAATATGAATTTTTCACAATCTCACAGTCTTTGCAATATCGCCATCATCTTCTAATAAAGTATAGTTACTACGTATAGTTACTAAACAGATTATCAAGCTATGGTTTGCTGCATGGTTTGCTGTCTTTACGCATAGGTGTAAAACTTGATATAAATAGGTCCACATTACAAGTGGAAATCGGACGAAAGATAAATCTAAAGATAAGCGCACATTAACCGAGACAGTAGATAGTATGCAGGCGATATTGCGTTTACACATTAAAGAAAATATGTTTAACTTCAACATGCGGGTTGTCCAATAAATTAAACACAAGTTTTAACTGTATTTTTTATATTTAAATGTGGTTATTGTGTAGATATTACTATTTTCCCACCACCCTAAGCCCAAAATAGTCTATTAATGCCCAGCCGAAACCCTTGGACCTAGAAACTTGATAATTTGTGGTAAAGTCAAATACCTACTCCACAGCAACAAAAAGTGGGAGAGATATACGTCCAGCAGTATACTGTGCTATGCCATGGAACTACTGGGACAAAAAAAAACTCCGCGGTTGGGAGCGTCGATCAACAATATACAGCATCAACAGTATACAGGATATACAGGATCAACAGTATATTGTTGATCGAAGGTTGGGAGCCCCGGGTAAGCCCTCGGAAGGATGACCCCAGGACTCCCAACAGCTGTAATTGATAAGGAACATGTTGAAACAACGCAACGCAACAATTCAATAGCCTACATCCGTCCCGAGCTTTTAATAGACCTGACATGTAAGGTAAGGTCAACATTACACACATAGCTATAATTTAATTATTTACTTTAATATCTCTACCAATTTCACACCACCATAACAATAAGACACAATATTTGAGATCATTATGAAAGATTGCAGAGTGCCTGTAGATATACCTCCAATGACCTTCCATGCCGCCTGTGTTATATAGAACTACTATACAATCTAAGTATCTTACTATGAGAGGCTTAGAACACTGACTAGGCTTCTCTCTGTGAAGTAACTCGGAACATTGTATTGTACAAAGTTACCCTACATTACAAAATGTTCCCTCATAAGGCACTTACCTGAAGCTTCTAATAATTATTATATTTCTTCCCTTTTTTAGCTTAATTTATTGAAAGAACGAAAATGATTGTGTAACGAAAAATGATTGAAAAATTTGTTTTTTTTACCTTAGGTTTCTTTTATTTACGAAAATATTTCAGATATTTAATAATGCGTCAAAACGGCTGTACTCAGTGAGCAACAATACATAATTTAGTCTCTTTCTTTAATTTTATTTTAGCATAATCTTTGAAGTTTAAAGCATGAGCAAGTACATACGAGTTACATGCTCTCGTAAGTTATCCGACAGTTTGACAAAGCGACTGCAGCTTAAGCCACGCATCACAGAATTCAATCTACTTCGAATGAATAAAATTGGAATGGAAAATTTTACTCAAAATATTATAATATTTATATTATAATATTTTGAGTAAAATTTTGTGTGAAAAAAAAAGAAGAAAAAAAAAAAAAGATTTAATATAAAACCAGTACAATGGGAAGCAATATCGATATCGAATAAATACCTATGTTGGCTGGAGCGAACTACACGCGAGCGAGTTCTTGGTATATCAATGTAAGTATAAATATTATATGTATAGTAGTGATGGAAATACATACATATATCAGTATCTGTAGTAAGGGTGCAGAGATGTTCAAATGAAATTCAATACGTTGCGTGCATCGCCTAATGCTCTCTCTAGTACGTGTCATGTGCAGAAATTATGTTAAAAGCTTTTTCTGGTGATTGTAATAGATCCATTTGAATGTTGTGTCGTCCATTACAATTTGAGACAAGAGTGTTTTTTGTTTGTGCGAAATGTAGCGCTTAAAAGAAGATTCATGTAATGAAGACAGAGAGAAGACAGAGACTGAATTATTTATTTTAATATTCCTTAGATATTTTCACCTAAATAATAATAAAATTTTGAGTATTTTTTTTTATATTTAGCTCGCCAAATTGACGTCGTCAACCTGATGGAAAGGCGTGGCGCATCAAGGGTTTCTCACAGTCCGTAAGACTTCTAACAGTGGTCCTCAAGTTGGCGACCCTCTTCACGCTCCTCTTGAAGAACCCGGGATTGTAAGATGAGGGAAACACGTGTGCAGGCAGGTCGGTACTATAAAATAACTTTATTTTACAGTACCGACCTGCCCGCCTAACATAATTTCTAACCGATCCACAATTCTAAATTCTTAGTAAAAACCTGTTCAGTTTTCAAATACGATTCCTATATTTCTTATTGGAATATTTTTAAAAGAATCAATTCTCATAATTTTGTGCCATCAATCAAAACCCGAAACCGAAAATGAGAGTTGTCAGACACTACTTGGAAACTGCTAATTTTGGCGCCAAAGCAATTATGGCTCTACGGGGTGGTAAGCTAGGTCAAAAGTATTTTGCATTTACTTAATAGTTCGGATTGTTTGGAAGATAGAATGAGGTTATATTTTGCGTAGAGAACTCGACGTTATATTGTACCTATTATAATATGAAATCAAAAAATACATACCTATAATAAAAATATTTGTCGGACAATGTCATCTAACTCCAATTAAAATAATTATAGGCTTGTGTTATGCGATCTCGACAACTGATAAACATACTTACAAACTACTAGCGGACGTCACGTGGTTTCACCCGCGTAGTTCCCGTGGGAATACTGTGATAAAATAGGTATAGCCTATGTTCACCGCTAAGAGCGTAGGTTCCCAAGAGTGAAAGAATTTAAGAATTTTTCAAGTCCGTCCTGTAGTTCCGGAACCTATTCGACGCAAACAAACAATCAAATCTTTCCTCTTTATAATATTAGTATAGAATTAGACTAAATATATGCATATTAACATGTAATCTCCCAAATAAATATTTTTGAGCACTTTTTTTTTCATTAAGGCCATACGTGGGGGGTATCTATATGTATAGAGGTCTTCAAAAATGCTATTGAGGTTTCTAAAATCATTTTTTCCTTAAGTGAATAGTTTGCGCAAGAGACACTTCCAAAGTGGAAAAATGTGTCCCCCCCCCCCCCTCTAACTTCTAAACTAAGAGAATGATAAATCTAAAAAAAATATATGGTGTACATTGCTATAAAAACTACCAACGAAAATTGGTTTGACCGAGATAGAGCTGGTAGTTTTTTTTTAATACGTCATAAACCGCAATTTTCTGTTAGAAAAATCACTACCACTGCGAACGTGTTAAAACATCAATCAAAGTTACAACGAACTACAAGACCTTTTATATTATGTTACTTGCTGCTCCGAAACCCTTCATGGGCGAGTCCAACTCGCACTTGGCCGGTTTTTTTTAGTCGGTAGGAGCATAGCATACACGAAGGATTTTCCCTCACGTTAAACAAAAAATGCCAACAGTTCTTTTACAAAAAGGTCATACTTAAGCTTAGAGTATAAATATTATTTTTATACTCTAAGGTCATAAAGAAACTAGACACAGGCAATAAACGTTGGGCAATATGTCACTTCAGCCAACGTACAAGTGGACACATTTCACGATGTCACACTGTAGAATGTTTCACTACATTTTACACAACTCGATAACTTCAAGTCTGTGACAATCGCTCGATGTCTTGTTCATAGTGTCTCGGAAACTACTATCAATTTAGCTTAGCGGATAGACAATTTTGTTTTAAAAGAAATTCTCAACGTAACGGCAATTTTAAAAATAATAATAATAAATATTATCGGACATTCTCTTCTCACACAACGCTATCTGACCCTATTTAAGCTAATATAAGCTTGTGCTATGAGATTTAGACAACTAATGAACATACTTATAAATTACTAGAGGACGTCACGCGGTTTCACCCGCGTAGTTCCCGTTCCCGTAGGAATGCGGGAATAAAATATCCTATGTTCACCGCAAAGAGTGTAGCAAGTCCCAACAGTGAACGAATTTTTCAAATCGGTCCAGTAGTTCCGGAGCCTATTCGTTACAAACAAACAAACAAAACAAATCTTTCCTCTTTATAATATTATAATTATTATACAGCGCTATCTGACCTTATTAACCCTTAGAGCCCCTTCAACCCACACAAAATTTATATCGAAAATCAATAATCGCAAGCACCTATTTCCATCACTCTAAAAATGAAAAAAGATTTCTCATTTTCCAAAAAAAAATTTATTTCTCACTTACCAGACCAAATTTTGCGATTCTGCAAACAGCAACCGGATTATTGATAAATTGTTTATTTTACTGTGTATAATAATAAATAATAATGAAAACACATTATTTATAATAAAAAAACAAAACACACACGCACACACGCACTTGGTACACATGCACTCAACACAAAAAAAAAATTGCGTGTACTTAGTGTACACACGTAAGAAGTGAAACTTCTTCATAAACTTAATTTTCACCTCACCTTAAATTAAGTCAAAAAGTACAAAAGTACAAAAGTCCAAAAGTCCAAAAGTCCAAAAGTCCAAAAGTCCAAAAGTCCAAAAGTCCAAAAGTCCAAAAGTCCAAAAGTCCAAAGTCCAAAGTCCAAAAGTCCAAAAGGCCAAAAGTCCAAAAGTCCCAAAGTCCCAAAGTCCCAAGGTCTCAAGGTCCCAAAGTCCCAAAGTCCCAAAGTCCCAAAGTCCCAAAGTCCCAAAGTCCCACAGTCCCAAAGGCCAAAAGTCCAAAAGTCCCAAAGTCCCAAAGTCCCAAAGTCCCAAAGTTCCAAAGTCCCAAAGACCCAAAGTACCAAGGTCCCATCTAAAAGTCCAAATGTCCCAAAGGCCAAAAGTCCCAAAGGCCAAAAGTCCAAAAGTCCCAAAGTCCCAAAGTCCCAAAGTCTAAAAGTCTAAAAGTCCAAAACTCCAAAAGTCCAAAAGTCCAAAAGACCCAAAGACACAAAGTACCAAGGTCCCATCCAAAAGTCCAAAAGCCCAAAAGTCCAAAAGTCCCAAAGTCCCAAAGTCCCAAAGTCCCAAAGTCCCAAAGTCCCAAAGTCCCAAAGTCCCAAAGTCCCAAAGTCCCAAAGTCCCAAAGTCCCAAAGTCCCAAAGTTCCAAAGTCCCAAAGACCCAAAGTACCAAGATCCCATCCAAAAGTCCAAAAGTCCCAAAGTCCCAAAGTCCCAAAGTCCCAAAGGCCAAAAGTCCAAAAGTCCCAAAGTCCCAAAGTCCCAAAGTCCCAAAGTCCCAAAGTCCCAAAGTCCCAAAGTCCCAAAGTCCCAAAGTCCCAAAGTCCCAAAGTCCCAAAGTCCCAAAGTTCCAAAGTCCCAAAGTCCCAAAGTCCCAAAGTCCCAAAGTCCCAAAGTCCCAAAGTCCCAAAGTCTAAAAGTCTAAAAGTCTAAAAGTCCAAAAAGTCCAAAAGTCCAAAAGTCCAAAAGTCCAAAAGTCCAAAAGTCCAAAAGTCCAAAAGTCCAAAAGTCCAAAAGTCCAAAAGGCCAAAAGTCCAAAAGTCCAAAAGTCCAAAAGTCCAAAAGTCCAAAAGTCCAAAAGTCCAAAAGTCCAAAAGTCCAAAAGTCCAAAAGTCCAAAAGTCCAAAAGTCCAAAAGTCCAAAAGTCCAAAAGTCCAAAAGTCCCAAAGTCCCAAAGACCCAAAGTACCAAGGTCCCATCCAAAAGTCCAAAAGTCCCAAAGTCCCAAAGTCCCAAAGTCCCAAAGTTCCAAAGTTCCAAAGTCCCAAAGACCGAAAGTACCAAGGTCCCATCCAAAAGTCCAAAAGTCCAAAAGTTCAAAAGTTCAAAAGTTCAAAAGTTCAAAAGTTCAAAAGTCCCAAAGTCTCAAAGTTCCAAAGTCCCAAAGACCCAAAGTACCAATGTCCCATCCAAAAGTCCAAAAGTCCAAAAGCCCAAAAGTCCAAAAGTCCAAAAACCCTTAAATGACATGCTATCCCTGGATAAAGTACTATTAATTCGAATCCACCGTGGTGGGGAACAGAACAAAGATGGCGCGTAACCAAAAATCGTGACGTGACGTGACGTGACGCAAATTTTTTTCCAACGCCGATAAAGAAGTTTCACTTCAAAAACCTTTATTACTCTACCACCACACCATATTTTACGATTCTGTAAACACCAACCGGATTATTGATATATTGTTTATTTTACTGTGTATAATAATAAATAATAATGCAAACACATTATTTATAATAAAAACACGAAACACACACGTACTACACAAACGCACGCCATCCATGCGCAATCCACTCTCAACTTCAACTGTTCGATTTTTGTAAAAAATTCTGGCCCATTGACGTCATTTTATAAGATTCCAAAAACAAGAAAATGTTATATACCTACTACACATGCAATCAAACTGTTCATAGAAAAGTAGGACGTAAGGAGGCTAAATTTAAGTTTAAAGTCGTTTATAAAGTGAGTGTGAGGTTTTGCTGAAAATTGATGTCAAAAATGCTTTTAATTCGGTAAACCGTGACATCCTGCTGTCAGAAATTAGAAGCAATGTTCCTGAAATTTATAACTATTTACTTAACTGTTATCACGAACCTTCCAAATTAATGTATAAATGCAACGAACTTTCTTCTGAAGTCGGTTGCCAGCAGGGTGATCCCCTCGGACCAGCCATTTTCAGCCTAGCCATTAACCCCATCATTCAAAATTTAAAGTCAAAATTTAACGTCTGGTATTTAGATGACGGGACTCTTGGAGGTGATGCAGTTTCTGTTCTGTCAGATCTTATAGAAATTAAAAATAAATTTCATTTAATTGGTTTGGAATTAAATTTTAATAAGTGTGAATTATTTTTGAAGTGAAACTTCTTTATCGGCGTTGGAAAAAAATTTGCGTCACGTCACGTCACGTCACGATTTTTGGTTACGCGCCATCTTTGTTCTGTTCCTCACCACGGTGGATTCGAATTAATAGTACTTTATCCAGGGATAGCATGTCATTTAAGGGTTTTTGGACTTTTGGGCTTTTGGACTTTTGGACTTTTGGATGGGACATTGGTACTTTGGGTCTTTGGGACTTTGGAACTTTGGGACTTTGGGACTTTGGGACTTTGGGACTTTGGGACTTTGGGACTTTTGGACTTTTGGACTTTTGGACTTTTGGATGGGACCTTGGTACTTTGGGTCTTTGGGACTTTGGGACTTTTGGACTTTTGGACTTTTGGACTTTTGGACTTTTGGACTTTTGGACTTTTGGACTTTTGGACTTTTGGACTTTTGGACTTTTGGACTTTTGGACTTTTGGACTTTTGGACTTTTGGACTTTTGGCCTTTGGGACTTTGGGACTTTTGGACTTTTGGATGGGATCTTGGTACTTTGGGTCTTTGGGACTTTGGAACTTTGGGACTTTGGGACTTTGGGACTTTGGGACTTTGGGACTTTGGGACTTTGGGACTTTGGGACTTTGGGACTTTGGGACTTTGGGACTTTGGGACTTTGGGACTTTGGGACTTTGGGACTTTGGGACTTTGGGACTTTGGGACTTTGGGACTTTGGGACTTTGGGACTTTGGGACTTTTGGACTTTTAGGCTTTTGGACTTTTGGATGGGACCTTGGTACTTTGGGTCTTTGGGACTTTTGGATGGGACCTTGGTACTTTGGGTCTTTGGGACTTTTGGACTTTTGAACTTTGGGACTTCGGGACTTTGGGACTTTGGGACTTTGGGACTTTGGGACTTTGGGACTTTGGGACTTTTGGACTTTTGGACTTTTAGGCTTTTGGACTTTTGGATGGGACCTTGGTACTTTGGGTCTTTGGGACTTTTGGATGGGACCTTGGTACTTTGGGTCTTTGGGACTTTTGGACTTTAGAACTTTGGGACTTCGGGACTTTGGGACTTTGGGACTTTGGGACTTTGGGACTTTGGGACTTTGGGACTTTGGGACTTTGGGACTTTGGGACTTTGGGACTTTGGGACTTTGGGACTTTGGGACTTTGGGACTTTGGGACTTTGGGACTTTGGGACTTTGGGACTTTGGGACTTTGGGACTTTGGGACTTTGGGACTTTGTGACTTTGTGACTTTTGGACTTTTGGCCTTTGGGACTTTGGGACTTTGGGACTTTGGGACTTTGGGACTTTGGGACTTTGGGACTTTGGGACTTTGGGACTTTGGGATTTTGGGACCTTGAGACCTTGGGACTTTGGGACTTTTGGACTTTTGGCCTTTTGGACTTTTGGACTTTGGACTTTGGACTTTTGGACTTTTGGACTTTTGGACTTTTGGACTTTTGGACTTTTGGACTTTTGGACTTTTGGACTTTTGGACTTTTGGACTTTTGTTTTTTTTGACTTAATTTAAGGTGAGGTGAAAATTAAGTTTATGAAGAAGTTTCACTTCTTACGTGTGTACACTAAGTACACGCAATTTTTTTTCATAATAATCACATCAATTCGGAACTCGTTGAAAAATTCAATTCCCTATGTCCGAATATTAAAATTGTTAGCAGAGAGAATCTTTACCTCCTAGGGTCCCCTATATTTGAAGATGCTATTCCCGAATTAATAGCACAAAAAATTTCAAAATTTGAATCCAATGTAGATCGGCTACATTCTATTAGTTCACATTACGCAATCACAATTCTGAAATTTTGTATGTTTGTTCCCAAATCTATTTATTTGCTTCGCTGTTGTCCTTTTTGGAAACATCAAAGTCATTTATTTTCTATTGATTCGTTAATCAAATCTTCTTTGGAATCAATTCTCAATATACAACTGAGCGAACAATCTTGGTCCCAGGCATCTCTTCCCATTAAATATAGTGGGCTAGGGATCCGCAAAATTTCTAGTGTGGCTTTGCCAGCCTTTTTGTCATCTGTACATGCCACGTCGAGTCTCGTAGGTAAAATTCTGACGAATTGTCTTACAGACTATGAGACGACTGGCCTTACAGATGCCAAGAATGCTTGGCTAATGGCTTGTCCGGGTCAAAATTTACCCACCCATCCAAATTTACAACGGAGCTGGGACGACGCTATGTCAAAATTAACCTTTGACTCCTTTTTAAATGCTAGTCTAGGCCCGGATCGGGCCAGATTATTAGCGCTCAGTAGAAAGGAATCCGGTGATTGGTTGAAAGCTTTCCCTATAGCCAACACCGGAACTTTTTTGAAACCGGACA
Source organism: Miltochrista miniata (assembly GCA_933228765.1). NCBI lineage: Eukaryota > Metazoa > Arthropoda > Insecta > Lepidoptera > Erebidae > Miltochrista > Miltochrista miniata. The sequence continues at coordinate 6,703,537 of OW121754.1, read as the reverse complement.
TCCTAAGAATTTCAGTTGGTTTGAGACTTGGCGTCACGCTTTGCGCTCCACATCGTTGCCCCTGCGGTTTTAACGTTGACACTTTGGGGCATCATGGTCTTTCATGTTTAAAGAGCGCAGGCCGCTTCTCACGCCACGCTGCGCTGAATGACATCATCCGCCGTGCTCTTGCCACCGCCAATGTGCCTGCGCTCTTAGAGCCAAACGGCGTTTTCAGGGACGATGGCAAGAGACCGGATGGTATAACTTTGATACCGTGGGAGATGGGTCGGGTCCTGGTGTGGGATGCAACTTGTGTTGACACTCTAGCCCCGTCCCATCTTCCTAAAACAAAATTAAAAGCCAGTGCCGCAGCGGAAGCGGCTGAAAATATTAAAATTAATAAATATAAGGGTCTCGACTCATCGTATCGTTTTTGTCCAGTCGGTGTCGAGACCCTAGGTCCATGGGGTCCCAATGCGCAAAAATTTTTCAAGAATTTGAAAAAGCGCCTTGTGGAGTCAACTGGTGACCCAAGGGCTGGCAGTTTTCTCGCTCAACGTATAGGTATTGCTATTCAAAGGGGGAATGCTGCTAGTCTTTTGGGCACAATGCCACGGGGGCCTTATTTAGGTTTAGTTTAGATAGTAATAATGTAAATATAGATATGTAATAATTATGTTTCTCTGTAGTTTAAAGTCGTCTGGGTAGGTGCGGCGACCGGTCGCCGCGCGGGGCTCAACGGAAAAGCTTGATTATTATGCGCGGCGACCGGTCGCCGCGAGGAGCTCTAAGGGTAATATAAGCTTGTGTTATAGGATCTAGACCACTGATAAAAAGTAAATAACTGATCGCAATATGATAAATTATTTCTAGAACTACCGCTACAGAACTACAGTTTGTCTATAAAGTCGTGAAATGAATGTTTGAGGAACTAAAAATAGTTATGTGTGTGGCAACACTGGCAACAAGAAACATAAGTACGTCAGTTGTCAATGCTATCGTCGAATTTCGTTTACTTTCTCACGTAACTTTAATGTTTGGATTAAACTGCAACAAATTGAGACCAAACTACGCATAAAGGTTTGAGAAATGAGTAAAGAAAATCGGAGTGGTGCGCAGGAAGTGATTTTTAAAGTTTTCCAGTGATGTTTCGCGGAGTATCAATCTGGACAATTGTTGTGGGATTTTGAGGATGTTTATGAGCGAACAGCATCTTTGGTGGGTATGTAATCGTGTTATTGTTTGTTTTGAATCTGTCTGAAGTTACAAATTTACTGAATTTACGATTTGGAGACAAAAAAAAGGCATTGTTTGCATATTTTTAGGTTAGAATCTTAAACTTACAATCTACCTATAATGTAAGTAGTGATGGGACGGGTCACAGATTTTTCAACTCGGGCAACTCGAATTGATATATTACGTAACCCGGGCTGTAACTCGGGTTAACCCGGGTTGAGTCTGGCCGGCCACCCCGCCGCCCGCGCCGCCGCACCACAGTGTGTCGATTAACTACACGTTTTTAACCCGACCCGCCCATCGTATCATCGTATTCGTATAATAACTGTCTAGTAATTAAATTAATATTATTTTGCATAATTTCATGTACTTACTAGGTAACTTGTGCAAACAACGGGCGAGTTTGGATGTGTAGTCGTAGTAATTTTGACTGATTTCAATGAACTTTATTATAAATTAGGAATGATAAAATCAGTACACAATATATTTAGGTCCAATCAACTGTTTATTGCGTTTACATTATTATATTTCAACAAAATCAACAAAATGGAAATCAGAAACTTCTAACTATCACAAATGACAGGGCGAAGTCACAACACTGTGCACAAGCACTGTGTCGCCCTAACTACGATTACAATTTCCAACGTATTAATAATTCTCTTTGCAAAAATATATGATTAGTTAGGTATATTGTATTACCTATAAGTACCTAGTTACCTATAAGTATCAAAATAAATTTTAAAAACAGCCCGGGTTCCATAACGATCTGACCAGTTTTCTATTCATCGAACGTAGAATAGCTTTTATTACTTCAATCTTAGTTCGATATTCCTTAAAGGCCGGGTTTCCACTGACGCGGAGCGGGGCGGAGAGGAGCTTGGCGGTGCACGAATTGACCAATCACTATGCTCGAAATCTCCGCTCCGCTTCAATGGAAACACCACGAGCGGGGTGGAGCAGAGCTGAGCGGATATTCATAGTAAAAATACAGCGAAGCGATTCGTTGCGGAGGATAGCGGGGCAGTGCCGAGCGGAGGATAGCGGGGCGGTGCGGAGGACAGCGGGACGGTGCGGTGCGGAGGACAGCGGGGCGCCGGGTAGTGTGGTGCGGAGGACAGCGGGGCGGTGCAGAGCGGAGGACAGCGGGACGGTGCTGTGCGGAGGACAGCGGGGCGGTGTGGTGCGGAGGACAGCGGGGCGCCGGGCGGTGGGGTGCGGAGGACAGCGGGGCAGGGGGCGGTGCGGTGCGAAGGACAGCGAGGATTATGTGGATGAAAGGGAGAGCGGAGCGGGACGCGGGGGGAATGCATGAAAAAAAGTTGAAAATTCTCCATGCACAGAATGGTACTTTATATGCTGTCGAATCCAGAATCTATGTTTTCTCTTCGAATCCAAAAAAGTCGCAACAGTCAATGCTACTTCATCTGATTCGTTATCTTCGTCTTCAAGTAGAGAAAGATATAAAATTATTGCTTTTTTCTTTTTAAAGGTCAACATGACGTATGGTCTTTCTGAAAGATTGAGTGTAACTGAGCGCAAATGTGCGCAATTCCAAAAGTATGCTCCGCTCCACCCCGCCCCGCTCCGCTCCACCCCGCTCCGCCCGCCCCGCTCCACTCCGCTTCGCTCCACTCCGCTTCGCTCCAGTCCGCTCCGCTCCACTCCGCTTCGCTCCACTCCGCTTCGCTCCACTCCGCTCCACTGCACTCCGCTCCGCTTCAGTGGAAACACTGACCACGTTTCACCGCTCTTCTCCGCTCCTCTCCGCCCAGCTCCGCGTCAGTGGAAACGCGGCCTAATGTGGTGTGAATGTGTGCGCATGCTTAGTTAGCGAGCGAGCCCGACCCAAACCGAAACAAGCCGAGTCAACGAGAAGGGCTGAGCGAGATGACCGTGAACGAGCGAGACAAAGCGAGTTGAACAGCGTGGCGGGTGGCGAGCGTGCCGAGTGTAGTGGTCAACCGAGTCAGCCCGAATCAAGCAAAAATGAACCCGAGTCGACGGGTTGGAAGCTGAGCCCGGGTAACTCGAGTTTTTTAGCCCGACCCGCCCATCGCTAAATGTAAGTCAGTGGTTAGAACAACATGGTTATTTTATAGTACGACCTACATTTTTGATACTCAGTTCAATCTGGTTTTCTACCAATTATTATTTTGAATTAATTGCTTCATGTCAATAGTTTGTTTCCAATATGTAATTAATTTTCTTTTTTTACTCTTTTCAGGAAAATCAGAGAGTACAGTTAGGCGAATAGTTAACGAAGGTTTTAATAATGAAGGAAAGTTTGAAACTCCTGGTAAACACAGAAAAGGTCGGCAAAGAAAGAAATAGACGATTTTAATATTTGAGCACTGCGCCAAAAAAATCCTTGTCAGATGGGGGAAAGTTACAGATACAACATGTAATTACATGATTGTGGCAAAGCAATTGGGACTGCTAGGCACCTGCTGGTGGGTTGTAAGACGCTATTAGACCGGGGCTTCTGGATCTGGTTCAATAACTTTATTCTGGATCTGATTCAATAAAACAGAAACAAAATTAAAAATGTATAATGTGTTTTATTTATTAACTCACTAGCTGATGCCCGCAGCTTCGCCCGTGTCGAATTTGTTCTCGTTCCCGCTTCCCGTAGGAACTTATTCCCGGGATGAAAAGTAGCCTATGTGTTATTCCAGACTATAATGTATCCCTGTACCAAATTTCAGCCAGATCAGTTCAACTGTTCGAGCGTGAAAGAGTCTCACATCCACACTCATAAGCTTTCGCATTTATAATATTTGTATTGTTCCCATTCCCGCTTCCCGTAAGAACTTATTCCCGGAATAAAAAGTAGCCATGGTTATTCCAGATTATAATGTATCCCTGCACCAAATTTCAGCCAGATCCCTTTAACCGTTCGAGCGTGTAAGAGTAATAAACATCCACACTCACAAACTGTCGCATTTATAATATTAGTAAGATTTTACTCGGAACGAACTCCTCGTATCAAAATCATTTTGGTCGTACTATATAGGGTTGCATAAATGCATTCAGCAGCGCCCTCATTTAATTTCACGACTTTATAGACAAACTGTACCTTGCTTTAAAATAAATAAAACCTCATTAAAATCGGTTCACTCCTACACATAGCTATAATATCAAACTTACAGCACCTCTCCCCCTCTTATTCCGTTGGTTAAAAGGAAGAGAGGCTCAATTCAATTTGACTATAATTTTACAGTAGAGAGGTTTACTGAAGAATTTATTTCATGGCGCTTCCAATAATTCCAAAAAAAATGTAAATTAGATATGAGGCCGACAACCCAAAGTCAAGATCGAACTGTTTGCTAAGATTTGATAGATTTCACATAGAGTTTTAAGGAAATAATACTTTCAGATAAAAACTTAAAGCATGCGGATTTATAATAATACCTTACTTATAAATATTATTAGTAATCAGTAGCGGCTGTACCTTTACTTCCGACCATTTCATTTCGGAATTCGACGTATTCTCTCTACCACTACAAACAGTATCCTTTACACTCCTAATGTATTTATAATGAGATACTTTCAAGATTCGAATAAGAGCAGGGCACCGAAATCAAAGCAGTGTGTCGGCGCCTTTATTTTTATTTTTTTAGGATGCCTTACAATGGGCGAAGGACGTTGTTTTTGTATGCCTAATGATTTATTAATAGTTTTCGGTTTTATAGGAAATTTATACATTTTGACTGTACTTTGCTTCAAGCTTTGTCTTCTTGATATTTTCCAAAAAAGTAGGTACTTAATCATTTATATAGTGCAATTAGAAAAGGTGTGAATAGCAATGGTACTTAACATTGTCTCTGAAGGTGGCTTTCGCTGTAAAACGGAGGGAAAATTTTCATTTTTAATTTGGTGCTTCTAGTCTAAGTCTGTCCTCATCTTTGTGTAAAGTTCCGGTTGAATTAACTTAACGAAAAAAAGCGGATGGAGCAGATTGCTTAATGTAGGTAGGTACAGTTGAAAATGCATAAAATTTTACGAAAAATAGATACGGACGGGGGGCAGGTTGTTTAATTCATGTACAGTTTAAAAATTATTTAAGCAAATAGGTAGGCTTAACAACGACTACCATGATTCTAGCAGTTAGGACTAACAGCTTATCGTGCCTTCCTAAGTACAGAAAATGCCACAAATGGTCACCCATCTCATCCATTTTTGTTCGTCATAAAATCCGAGAAGAAGCAGAGTAACCCAGCATTACGCGCTGTTATTATCCGGACTTATTGGAAACTACTGTTGCATGCTTCGACCAAGTAATACTATAAAAAACACAACTCTTAATTCCAAAAAATAATGTAAGTGTGCATGTTTTGTCGTTGCTTCAATAGCTTCGTGTGTGAACTAGTCCCACTTTTTGAGTTCGTAATGTATGGCGTGGGCCCGTCTATACTATTACTTGGTCAAAGGTTACCTACATGATAAATTTATAACAATCCACTCAAATATCAACAAATATTTTACAAAAATAGGTCACTAATTTGTTGATAAGTAACTGGACGACATATTTCGGTAGTCACGGAACTCTAAAATTAAGAACTAAAGGAGATCATTCACGTTTCATACATTTTTGGGCCAATTCTGAAAGTGCCGGCCAGAAAAAAGAAATGTAATATTCGCATAGAACACACAATTTCTAGCAAAAAATACTACTACATTAACCCCGTGCGTGCTATGGTTTTGTTGTTACATGCTTTTAAAATACGAGAAAAAAGTTATTTTGATGATGTATTTTGATACATTTCATCACAGAATAGTGATTTGTTTTTACGTTATTCTGTTGTAATAAGAAAGAATTATCATTTTACTAATTATCTACGTACCTACGCACAAACAAAACGTACCTAACGATTCACAACAAGTCCTAACTTGTTACAAAAAACTTAGACAAAGGTGCCGCACGCGCAGCCCCCCAGGCTCAAGCGACAGGTACCTGGCAAATCACCCCGCCACCTCCCGACGCCCGATGGGTGCGATGGGGCCCTACCACCAACCCCGGGGTCCAAGCCAGCCTCACCTGCGAGTGGTGCACCTGCTGATAAACGGATGAGGTCATGGCGCACAGAAAAGGAAAATTCGAAACCAAACCCTGTACCAACCCGTCTGGCCAGCGTGATACAGTAAGGCCAAATATCCTCCAATGATACACACATCAAAACAACTTCCCCCAGTTCCCGGCACTCCCGCTGTTGCCGATCATGGCAGCGGTCGGAGTGACGGCGGGCGAGGGGGGTGCTAAGAATCTCCGTGTTACGGGAGGCTGCCATACAAAACTGACCCTGGCTACGTTTAATAGAACTACTCTGGGCCTGGACGAGCGGCTTACCGAACTTGAGGTAGAACTAGGTCGTATTAACTGGCACATCCAGTATTGTGCGAGGTCCGAAGAAAGGGGGAGGACACGCTAACCCTTGCATCAGGCGACCAGTTTTACTTTCGGGAAGGTGACGGAAGACATTCTTCTGAGGGCGGGATTTGCTTTATGGTGAAAAAGGACCTCGTTAGCAGCTTTGTAGAGATCAGCAGTGTTTCGCCTCGGGTAGCGTACTTAATACTGAGACTCACCAACAGGTACACCCTGAAGGTGATACAAGTATACGCCCCGACCTCGAAAAGCACTGTCGAGACAGTTGAGACCGTGTACGAGGACATAGCAAAAGCACTACATGGTACTGCCAAGACTCACTACAGCGTTGTGATGGGGGACTTCAATGCCAAAGTGGGAGTACAAGAACGCGGCGAAACGAAGATCGGCCCCTTTGGTGTAGGGCGCAGAAATGACCGGGGCCATATGCTTGTAAGTTTTCTTGAGTCTTAAGGGCTCTTCTTGATGAACTCTTTCTTTAAGAAGAAGCCCCACAGAAAATGGACTTGGCGATGCCCCGACAAGGTCACAAGGAACGAGATAGACTTCATCATGACGGACAGGAAGTCTATATTTAGAGATGTCTCTGTGGTTAACAGGTGTAATACCGGTGGTGATCACCGACTTGTACGAGCATCTCTGAATTTAGACTTCCGAGCTGAAAGGGCCCGTATGATGAAGCCTACTTTCCGATCTACCGCGCTCCAGTTAGCCTCAGGGGCTGAGAGGTTCCAGTTAGAACTTCAAAATCGTTTTGATCTGCTGGAAACCACTGGCCATATTTACGATAAGGCCGACAATGTGGTCAGGACGCTACAGCAAGTGTCCCGAAGGTTTTTGTCCGGAAAAAGCAATAACAGGTGCTCTAAGCTCTCGCCCGAGACTCTCGAACTTATGAGAATAAGACGGGACACGCCATCTACGCACTCGTCTTCGTCAGACCAGCGGGATCTAAATCTCAGAATCCAAAAGCTAATACGACGCGACCTTACACGCTATAACAGCAGCATCGTCGAGGCAGCGATCGAGCAGAACAGGGGTACCAAAGTATTTGCCCAACAGCTTGGAAGACCCCGTCTGATGAAACTGAAGACAGCGGATGGCAGAACTGTGACCTCAAGGTTCGAGATTCTCGAGGAAATTAAGAGCTTTTACGGAGACCTGTATGCATCACGGACAAAAAGGCCGACGAGTAGGACCCTACTGATTGTGACCACCGAGTCCCACTATCGCGCCACTATAGCGAGGACATTCCGGACATCGATCAGGGCGAGGTGAGGGCGGCTCTCGGGCAACTTAAAAACAACAAGTCCCCTGGGGAGGACGGAATTACAACTGAACTACTGAAGGCGGGGGGGGGGGGGCGGCTCCGGTTCTCAATGAGCTGACGAGTTTTTTTAATTCCGTACTCCAACAGGGACAAACACCTGAAGCGTGGAGCGGGAGTGCGATGGCTCTGTTCTTCAAGATAGGTGATAAGGCCTTGCTGAGGAATTACAGACCCATCTCACTCTTTTGCCATGTTTACAAGTTGTTCTCCAGAGAAGTCACAAACCGCCTCGCCGGAAGGCTCGACGAGTTTCAGCCAAAGGAGCAAGCCGGATTTCGAAAAGGCTTCAGAACCGTGGACCACATCCGTACTGTACGGCAGATTGTACAGAAAAAAAACGAGTACAATCTGCCGCTGTGGATGGCTTTTGTGGACTACAAGAAGGCCTTTGACTCTGTCAAAATAAAATACTATTTATCTTTATTTTACATGCTCCTTTATGTAGGAACGAGAAATCAAAATTGGGCATAAAATATGCCTCTGCCTCACCCTTCGGAGAAACAGGTATAATTATATGTATGTGTGCTTATATGTGTGCAGAAAGACATTATCAATAAAATAAATCACTATTCAACTGCTAATATTAATTAAAATGACACCTTCGAAATAACATTTTTCACGAATTTTAAAAGCATGTAACAAAAAATCCATAGCACGCACAGGGTTAATGTAGTATTATTTTTTGCTAGAAATTGTGTGTTCTATGCGAATATCACATTTTCTTTTTCTGGCCGGCACTTTCAGTTTTTGGTCCAAAATGAATGATGTCCTTTCAGACTAATTTCAAGCTTGTTTTAACATTAAATTATTTATCGGGAAACCGTTTAATCCTCTGCTTAAGTCGAAGATAATATCCTAATTATAGTTCTGTGTTGTAGACGCCAAACTTATACTTCCAATAATCAGTTTTTGGGAAGTCCCTTTTAATGTGTTCCGCAAATTTGCTCCATGGTTCAGCAACCATAGGATAAAACGCTTTTACTGAACTCCCTTGTCTGCCTGTCTCTCATGAGACTGTATCTCAGGAACCGTGGTAGCTAACATGGCCGGTTATTTAATTCGGTAAATAAACCTTTTTTTAAATATTCAACACATGATGAAGTCTCAATATATATGGTCAAGCCTTTATCCCCGAAGGGGTAGGAAGAGGCATATTATATGACCACATTTCACCTTTTAGAATTTGTCCCACGTAATATGTGGCGAGCCGTATTGTCGTGTTGAGATGGACATGCGCAGGTTGTGACTGCCTGCTGTTGAAATTTTTCAAGCCGCCTAAAAAGGCCTTCAACTTAGCTTAACGATTGCCATTTTACTGGCAACCAAATCAATGATGAAGTTGTTTACAAAATTTGCAAAAACTCCCTTGGAACACTTGGAAACCAGGATCCTTAACACATAATTTCAAAGTTTATGAGCTAAACTGATCTTCTTATTGCATTGAGAACATCTTAATGTTACGTCACCGAAAGTAGTGGCGTGGCAGTATATTTAGCAGGAGAGCAGTGGTGTTAAGAGATAGGGCCAGCCAAAATAGTGGAGGCGCATGCGTGAAAACTCCCCTAGCCTGTCTGTTCGTTAACCTCTGTAGAATAGGGTTGGCTCAGCAGGGAAAATCATGTAATTTATATTCTTTTTTGAGACTGGTAAAGATTTTATTATTTTAACAAAACAATTTCTTTATTGGAATGAAAAAGCCATAGCCATATGTAGCGAATTGGGGCCACCAACTCTCACACTGACAGTGGACTTCAAGTTGATGGTCCAAAGATATGCCCCTTCTCTCTTCACGGACTTCTTGAACAACCGGAGTTATAGGATAAGGGTAACATGTGCGCTGGCAGGTCATTCCAAGTTTATATGGTTCTACAGAAGACGATCTTGTGAATCGGTTAGTTCTAGCGACTATTCTCTTCACGGTATTAGAGTGGCGTAGTACCTCTGCAGACACTCATTGCTTGGGGTCGAAAGGCTCTCTTTTTCGATCTCAAAGGTCTGGAGGGGTGGGTGGGATTTACATATTTAAATTGAAGACCTCTTCAAAACATCTCCCCGATAGATTAAATATGTAGGTACATGAATTTTGTGAAAAAGGTGTTGGAGCTAGTATTGTAAGTGCTTACCTAATGTAGATTTTTCATAGAATAAAGAAAATACACGATTGGCCATGAAAGTTTAAAAAAATGTAATAAAGAACGGACTGCGTAGAGATTCAGGTATCTGTGACGTATAAGAAGAAGAGTTCCGTGAAGATTTGTTTAGGCTACTGTTCATCACTGTTGGGAATCCTGGGGTATCCTTCCGAAGGCTTACCCGAGGCTCCCTACCGTAGGCTTTTGGGCAGGATACGTGAGGTTTTTTAGTCGGTGAGAGTCATAGCATCCATGTAGGATTTTCCCTCACGTAAAAAAAACTGACTGTTCATCAAGATGTTTTATATTTATGATATACTAGCTGACCCTCGCAACTTCGTTAACGCCACATAAGGTGTATGAAAGGACAGAGTATTTTTTCAACAGACTCATGGGAGCGTATGAAACTGCCCTGTTTGCTTAATCATAAAAGAGCTTAAAGATTAAGTCCATTCTAAAACAATTCAGTCCACGTCTCTTTTATGATTAAGCCAACACGCCAGTTTAGACTTAAAAGAATCCTTAAATTCTAGGTTTTGCAAAAGTTGAGATGTCTCTAATTCCTGAACCACAGAATTGGCAACAATGAAACTTGTATGAAACAATCCTTAGAATATTTACTTTATAGTACTGAAAAAAGTTTTAGAATCAGACCACGCATTCAGAAGTTACAACTAAAAAACCGTTTTATCTTTCATCCCCTCTCCCTAAGGAACCGCGCAAAATATTAGGATTAAACGTATCCTAGAACCTTCCTCGGACTATAAGCTCAGAATGTAACAAGTATCATTTAAATCGGTTCAGTAGTTTCGGCGTGATACTTATTCGGGATACAGACAGACAGACAGACATGAAAATTTTAAATTACATTTTCGGCTTCAGTATCGATTAGAGAACGCCCTGCAATTAAAATTTTCAAAATATCTTCCATGTACAGACTCCCGACCCTCTACAGTTTTATTATATTTATAGATTTATACGGCTTGTAATCTCTCTAAGGCCAGTGCCATCCCTAGCCGGAGAGGTGTATATGCATGAACAGGGGATGCGGATGTGTCTCGGTCCGCAAGGTCGGAGGTAGGGACGGCACGGGGAGGGTACCTTGATTTTTCTTTACAATTTATACAAAAGAATTAGGGTATGGTCGCTTTCATCTTATATAATTAGGGTGCTATTGTATTGTACATTTTATTCTAACGATTAATTTAGTTTGTTTTGAACTTTTTGCTATTTGGTATAATCTGCAGGCATAATGAGGTATGGTTTTTTTTCTAATTTTAATACTTTTGCCTATATTAAACTTTTAAGGACTTGAATGATAACAAATAAGAATATTATTATACATGTTAAGTACGGAACCCTAATGGGTATTGACGACGCAGCAAACATGCAATTTATTGCTAGTATGATGAAATCGCCGATACATCAAATATGCAGCTGCATTACCGTCGAGTCAGCACCATTGCAACAGCACCGACGACATCCGCCCAAGAACCCATCGCCAACGCAGCGAATCGATTTTATAGATTTAAGTCATTTAATTGTCATTCCATATTCTCGCATCGAATAGGTTTCACTTAATTAAAATTAGTTAATTATAATTGTAATTTTGATTTTTATTAAATTAATTATAAAGTACTTTGGTTTTTTTTCGAGCCTCCGGCTGTAGCTTACGTAATTGGCGCAGTCTTGGTAGGATACTCGCGGGCCGGTTCGCGAAGCTTTCGGGAATATCTAATATCAGTATTCATCGCGTTCGCGAAATCGCCCGGGCGGTTTTAACCACCGTACTACGAGTATCAAGAATCTTCAGTAGCTGCAAGCCGAGTGGAGAATCCAGACCTCGATTCACGAAAGAAGACCAGAGATGAAATATTATATGTAAGTACACTTGAATTGTTCTCGTGTTGCTTCCTACCTATTCCTAAGCCCCTTCCAAGATTTTTCGCCCCGAAAAATCCTATTCCCGCGGTCCTGCATCGAGACAGGGTCGCCGGCACGTAATTGATAGTAATAGAGAGTTAGGCAGTGAATTAGATTTTAATTCGAGTAATTTAGAATTAGAAATGGCTTACAACCCTGATATAATTTATAAGGCCTTACGCCTGGTGCCTGAATTTGATGGTAACCATAACGTCCTTACTAGATTTATTAATATTTGTGACCGAATTATAACTCAATACGCCAGCCCCGAGCCAGGTAGTGAGTTAGGTAATTTATGCTTATTGAACGGCATTTTAAACAAGATTACAGGGTCCGCCGCTTCTACAATCAATGCGAATGGTATCCCTGAAACTTGGGCCGGTATTAGAGCAGCTTTGATCAATAATTTTTCGGATCAAAGGGACGAAACTGCTTTGTATAATGACCTTTCTTTAGCAATGCAAGGAACAAAGTCTCCGCAGGAATTCTATGACCAATGCCAGACTTTGTTCAGTACAATCATGACTTATGTGACTTTACATGAGACCTTACAGACGACTATTGACGCCAAACGAACACTTTACAAAAAGGTAACAATGCAAGCGTTTGTGCGTGGATTAAAGGAACCTTTAGGTTCGCGTATACGCTGCATGCGTCCCGAAACTATAGAGAAAGCATTAGAGTACGTGCAGGAGGAGTTGAATATTATGTATTTGCAGAACCGCAACGATCTTCCGAAGGCTCACAATGCCTCTAAGTTAGCTTTACCCCCTACAGTACCGTTTTTCACACCGGGTGTTCCACGTCCAGTACCCAACTGGCCAGCACCAGTAGCTCAGCGCAGCCAACATCCTCAGTCCCAAGCATTTAAATTCAACATGCCTAACCAAACCCAGAATCGTTTCCCTTCTAAAACGCAGCAAATGTTCCGCTCACCACCACCTAATTATCACCCACATAGCAATAATTTTAGGTTGCCCCCTAGGCCGAACTACCAGCCGAATCATGGACCGAAACCTATGAGTGGAGTTCAGCATTTTACCCCCAAACCTTTACCTAATATATCAGGACACAATTGGCAAAAATCTGGTAACCCACCGCCGAATAATTATTTTAAGACGCGGGAGGTAAATATGAACGAATTTAATTTCCCTGATTCTTATTATTCTGCGGAGTATTGTGAACCCGATTATAATTATTATATGGAACCCACTGACTATTACAGCAACTCTTACGACTATGACTCTACGTGTATGACTTACCAGGACATGACTTACGGTAATCCATCTACAATTGAACCAGAGTCACAACCAGGCCCCAGTCATGCTAACCAGAGCCAGGATTTTCAGATAGAGGAGATGTCAAAAGAGCAAGGATAGACGTTAATTTACAAACTCAACGTCAACTGCCCTATATAGAGATATCTCAACCCCCTTTGAAATTTCTCATTGACACCGGCGCTAATCAGTCTTTTATAAGTCCAGAGGCTGTACAAACATTTTTCAGTAACTATCCTCTCAACTATGATCCCTTTGAGGTCACGAACGTGCATGGAGTTAGCAGAAATGACTACTCTATAATGTTACCGTGTTTTGAAGAGTTTAAAATAATGGACAGCATTAAACTTTTTATTTACCGCTTTCATGACTATTTCGACGGACTTATAGGCTTAGATCTTTTATCAAAATGGCAGGCTAAAATAGATCTAAAAGATTTTAAATTAGTCACTCATTCTGCAATAAATGAAATTAAAGTTTATAACTCCCGTAACGTCAATTTATATGAGGACATCATCCCGGGTGGAAAGTCTAAAGTAGTTAAGATACCAATTAACGCCCCGGATGGCGATGTTTTAATTTCAGATCAAATTTTCTGTAATTGCGTTATTCACGAGTGCCTTACTTCTGTTAAAAATAGTCGTGGCTACGTAGAGGTAGAGAACCCTACACCTAATGACATAATATTCTCTCTAGATCAGCCAGCATGCGCAGAAATATTTAATATCAATTGCATGCTAACTGAGAACACCAATCGTGTTAATGACGTATTATCACGGTTACGCACTGACCATCTTAATGAAGAAGAGAAGGCAAATCTTTTAACGTTATGCACTCGCTATGCAGACGTATTTTATCTCGATGGCGAAACATTAACTTTTACCAACAAAATTAAACACAGAATAAGAACAACTGATGAAGTCCCAGTTTTCACCAAGAGTTATAGATACCCTTTTATCCATCGACAAGAGGTTAGGGACCAGATAGAAAAAATGTTAAAACAAGGCATTATACGTCCATCTGACTCTGCATGGAGTTCACCCATCTGGATCGTGCCTAAGAAAGCCGATGCTTCTGGTAAGCAAAAATGGCGTCTTGTGGTTGACTTTCGTAAGTTAAACGAGAAGACCATTGACGACAAATACCCGATACCTAACATCAATGACGTACTTGACAAATTAGGAAAAAGTCAATACTTTACGACTCTAGACTTGGCTAGTGGTTTCTACTAGGTAGAAATGGACCCCCAGGATATTTCTAAAACGGCTTTTAACGTTGAACATGGCCATTTTGAGTACCTTCGGATGCCAATGGGCTTGAAGAACTCTCCGTCATCATTTCAGAGGGTCATGGACAACGTTCTAAGAGGTCTCCAGAATAATATCTGTCTGGTATACTTAGATGACATCATTGTCTATAGTACATCCCTACAGGAGCACATGATTAACTTAGAAAAAGTGTTCCAACGACTAAGAGAGTCCAACTTTAAAATCCAGATGGATAAGTCTGAGTTTTTGAAGCTAGAAACAGCCTATCTAGGACATATTATCAGTAGAGACGGCATCAAACCAAATCCTGATAAAATATCTGCCATAGAGAAATATCCCATACCAAACACACCCAAAGAAATTAAACAATTTCTAGGACTTCTCGGTTACTACCGAAAATTCATTCCCGATTTTGCGAGACTTACCAAACCTCTCACTGGTTGCCTCAAGAAAGGTAATAAAGTAATCCATAGCCCTGAGTACGTCAACGCCTTTAGTAAGTGTAAAGCTTTGCTCACAAATGATCCCATATTACAATACCCAGATTTCAGTAAGGACTTCAACCTTACTACAGATGCTTCAAATGTCGCTATTGGAGCGATTCTTTCTCAAGGACCTATAGGTTCAGACAAACCCGTTTGTTATGCTTCTCGTACACTTAATGAAAGTGAGATGAATTATAGTACGATTGAGAAGGAATTACTTGCCATAGTCTGGGCGACTAAATACTTTAGACCATACTTATTTGGACGAAAATTTAAAGTGATTACTGACCATAAGCCATTACAGTGGATGATGAACTTAAAGGAACCAAATTCACGACTGACACGATGGCGACTCAAACTGAGTGAATATGACTTTACGGTGATCTACAAGAAAGGAAAGTGTAACACTAATGCTGATGCCCTTTCCCGAGTAGAGATACATAATGAAGAGACCGACGAGATTAATGCTTTAATTGAGAATTTAAAGGAAATGAGTTCAATGATTAACAACCCCTCAGTTGCACTTCCTCGAAAGCCAAGTTCGTCTACTAACACCGCCCATACTAGTCAAGCACCCCCAAGAGGACCCAACTCATTGACTAGCAGCGTACATACCAGCAGCGAACAGGCTATGTCTATTATTAATAGTCCTTCTGAGCCACCAGTTGAACCACCAAATTCTTCAACTGATACTGTACACACTAGTCACGAACAGCCTATATTAGAAGTCCCTATAACTGACGACCCCCTTAACAAATTTCACAGACAAATTCATTTTACAATAGTAGGAGACTTAAAACGAAAACCGACTGTGACAAAACCATTTGAAACCCACACACGGATAGCAATTCAACTTTCTGAGAGAACCCTTCAAACTGACGTTATAAATTCTATTAAAGAATACGTCAATCCAAAGGTAAAAACTGGCATATTGATTACACCTCCCGTAGGCATGTACTCTATAATACCCATCATTCAAGATAATTTTAGAAGTTCCTCTCTTAATCTAGTTTTGACCAAGACCGAACTCGAAAATGTTAAAGAATACCTTAGACAACAAGACATCATTAGACACTACCATGAAGGAAAGACCAATCACCGTGGAATCACCGAATGTTACTTAGCCCTGTCCCGAAAATACTTCTGGCCGAAAATGAAGGAACAAGTCACAAAATTTATAAATGAATGTACCATCTGTGGTCAGGCCAAATACGACCGAAATCCAATAAGACCCCAATTTAACATTGTTCCTCCAGCAACAAAACCTCTCGAGATTATACATATGGACCTCTTTACAGTCCAGAACGAAAAGTTTCTGACTTTCGTCGATGTATTCTCAAAGTATGGTCAAGCTTACCATTTACGAGATGGAACTGCTATTAGCATTTTGCAAGCATTTCTCCGATTCTGCACACACCATGGAATTCCCATGACTATAGTTACCGATAACGGTACAGAATTCACTAACCAACTATTTTCAGAATTTACCCGTATTCACAAAATTATTCATCATAAAATCTTACCCCATAGCCCTAACGATAATGGCAATATAGAACGCCTTCACTCTACCCTTTTAGAGCACATTAGAATCTTAAAGTTAAAGCATAAAGATGAACCAGTGGTTAATCTTGTACCATACGCTATCATAGCATACAACAGCTCTATTCACAGTTTTACCAAATGTAGACCTTTTGACTTATTGAATGGACACTTTGACCCAAGAGACCCAGTTAACATTGACTTTACTGAACACATCTTACAGCAATACGCGCAGAATCATAGAGAACAGATGAAACAGGTATATGATCTAATCAATGAAACTTCCCTTGCAAATCGGACTGCTCTTATTGAAAATAGGAATAGATCTCGTGACCCTGAAGTAGAATATGTACCGCAGCAACAAGTTTTCGTTAAAAATCCTCTCGCGAGCCGACAGAAAGTAGCACCACGATACACACAGGATACGGTTCTAGCCGACCTGCCAATCCACATTTATACCTCGAAAAAGCGAGGCCCTATTGCAAAAGCGCGGCTGAAACGAGTACCTAAAGGAAACCAATCGTTACAGGATACCACTACTTCTGACAATACCGGCAATTCACCCTCAAGACATCAGACTTGAGACATTAGCTGACGGACCAGGACTCTTACCTTACAAACTAGGACCAACCAGATTGACAACACATTACCATTCCTTTATACAATTTATACAGCTGACAGACATCGAAGACAAGATAGAATCTGTACAATCTCAACTTGGAATGTTCAAAACTAAACTTAGCCAAGGAGCATATACTATTTATGAACATCAAATCGAATACCTTGCTAATAAACTTAATAAGGTATTAGATAGGATAAAATCATTAGAACCTGTAAGGGTTAAAAGAGGATTAATAGATAGTTTAGGGTCGGTGATAAAGAGTGTCACTGGCAATTTAGATTATCAAGATGCCTTGAAATACGATGAAGCCATCAGGACTTTGGAGAAAAATGATAATAAGATAGTTTCAGAATTTAATAGTCATATAAGTTTGTGTAAGGAATGGATGTCTCAACATAATACTGTTTTAGAACAACTAGTATCGAATCAAGCAAAGATTAATGCATCTTTAGAATTACTTTTAGAAAAAGACGCTCTTAAAGATTATAACTTAGTAAGATTTACGAAATGTGCTCAAACTTTAAGTATAATAACTAATAATGTAGAAGATATAATGTTAGAGATAATTAGAATAGAAAATATTTTAGCGTTCATTCATGCATCCAGTACACACCACTCTATGATAGATATAGAAGTTTTAAGATCCATGATTATAAAATTAAAATCTTTATACAACCCAGATCAGATAATAGATTTAGAGTTACGAGAATAGGTACTATGATTTAATCAAGCCAGGTTCATATTTTGTAGAAAAAAGAATAGTAATAGCTTATAATTTCCCTATTGTTTCCCAGGAGATATACGATCTCTATAAGTTATCCATTGTTCCCAATGAAAACCAACTAGCCCTTGTACCTCCTACTCCTTATATAGCAACTACCGAGAAATCATTCGTGTACATAGAGGCTGAATGCCCGAAGTACAGCACCATATATCTCTGTGAAACGAAGATAAGCCATCAAGTCCGGACTGCAGCAGACTGTATACAGGAACTCATCAACCACCAAAATCTGAAAGACACCTGCCAATTGACAAGAATCTCACTAACTACAGAAGCAATAGAGAAATTGGACGACCGACACTACGTACTTTCGCTACCAAAACCTACCAAAGTACAATTGACCTGTGGGAGAAGAGATTTCAATACGCTACAAGGAAGTTATCTCGTCACTATCCCGATGAATTGCTATATCAAAACGCCAGGATTCACTGTAATCAACGACGGAAACGTGATCAAGGGTCAACCACTAAAGTTATCGAAGATTCCCTATGATGAATTGAACAAGACTGATGTTCTCGCTCACATTGGGTCCAAATCGGTGAATTTAGAAGAACTTCACAGCATCCAGAACCAAATTTTATTAGAAAAACCGATTGAGATAGAAAAAGCTCCATCTTCGATATTATATCACACAACGATACCCCTTTATACTCTTGTAATATGTGCGACTATCATTATCATAGTCATTGTAAGTCGCAAGTACAGATGCTGGAATATTAGTTCAGCAAACAAAGAGAAGCAGCAATCTCTCAAGATACATAAGTATGAAGAGGTGATCAAGAAACCCAAGGAGGCTCCAGCAACATTTTCCCTTAACATGACAAAATAGTTGCTGTTCTACGGGTGGACGTGTTAAGTACGGAACCCTAATGGGTATTGACGACGCAGCAAACATGCAATTTATTGCTAGTATGATGAAATCGCCGATACATCAAATATGCAGCTGCATTACCGTCGAGTCAGCACCATTGCAACAGCACCGACGACATCCGCCCAAGAACCCATCGCCAACGCAGCGAATCGATTTTATAGATTTAAGTCATTTAATTGTCATTCCATATTCTCGCATCGAATAGGTTTCACTTAATTAAAATTAGTTAATTATAATTGTAATTTTGATTTTTATTAAATTAATTATAAAGTACTATGGTTTTTTTTCGAGCCTCCGGCTGTAGCTTACGTAATTTACATGGCCGAAATTCATCGTAGAAAATAATAAACAAAATAAGAAATTTGAAAACCCTCCATACCCTGGATTGGTCAAACCTCGCGGTGTCAACAATCAAAACTAGTCATCTGTTATCACTAGTGCGAATTTTATTCTCTGAGGCACTAACTTATGGCGATTGGTTCTAAAAAAAAACACACAAAATCAATTTTCATTTCTTGGAAAATTTATTTCGGTTCAGAGGACGTGTATAGCACAGTTTAAGCCGGATAACCAAATGCCTATTACCTATAATATGAAAATGAAAAATCAGTCAAAAGAATACCTTCCATAGCATTTTTTGGCGATGTTCAAACCGCTCTTGCCGCAACACAAACAGTTTGCCTCGAATCCCCAAGTCATTAATGAAAAAAGTTAGTTAAAAGTGTCCCCATTAACATGACAAAGATTGTGACAAAGGTTCTCTCTGACACGGTTTGTAGGTTGTACTCGAAAGTTCGCAGAACCAGCATTAATAAGGTGCTTGTGTTTAAATACCTACATTATCTGCTACTCAGATTATTAGAACTAAAGGATGATGCTTACCTACCGAACAAGAAAGTGAGGCCAAGAAAGCAAATGTACTAAATCCAAAAGTGTATACTATGACGCGGCAGTGTTATACTCTGTTCATTCTTAACGATTTCTCATTTTCAATAATGACGTCATATTTCCGCATTATTCTTCTACAGCTTATGCTTTTATGGCATTATCTTTTTGCTTAAGCATCATCAGATGACGCTTAAGCCAAAAGATAAGGCCTTTAGGCCGTTCTATAAATCCTGGGGATATCCTACCGAGGGCCTACCCGGGGCTCCAAACCGTAGGCAGTAAGTAGGGAACGTGTGTTTTTTAGTTGGTAAGAGTCCGGCAATACCATCAATGACAGACTTTCTTACGTTAAAAAAACAAGAATAAAAAGGTCGTAAATGAATTTCATATAGGTACCTATTTATAGTCGCATGTACCAGTGTTAATTTGCAATTGCGAATTTCAGCAACTTACGCACTGCCCTAATCTTAAGTGCTTGTGCTTCCGTAACGCAGGCGCAGTGGTAAGTGCTTGCTACTGCCATGGATTTTTAATTCTTTCATTACTGTCAAAGATTCGAAGCCAAGACCTCAGATCTTGGCTTCGAATCCCGGGTAATAGCTAATATTTGGGATAACGTTTTTTTATATAGTTCGGACGAGTAGGTAGGTAGGTGACGAATGGCAAAGAGGCCTTGTTTCGTAGAATTTCTTCAAACAAGGTGAGTAAAATTTTTTTTTCTTAAAATTTAGTTATACCACGTTTATTCTGATTTGAACACTTTTTAGACAAGGAAATATATTACTCTTACACACTAATCATACTTAGTAAAAATTGGTAGTTTCTTTAGAAACAAACGTCGAAAACGCGCGAAATCAAGTATTTGTGCGTTAACCTTCTTAAGCTTAAACCATTATCATTTGTGTTTGATGGCATTAAATGAGAACGTCCCAAACATATTTATTTATATTATTATCTGGCACTAAACAATATCAGCACACACACATTATATTCAATCAATCTATTCAATCTATCGTAGCGCACTGCAGGAAGTAGGCCTCTCCAAGTTTTTATTACTGTGGGACAGTATTCGGCCTTAGAGTCGAAGTAGATTCGCAGACTTAAACATCAATAACGGCATAAAGCGCGTTTCATAGAGGTAACCTTTGATGACATGATGAAGGTCATAACAAAATTTGAATTACACCAGAGTGGCAATTGCGAGTTTTTGCATGAGCCTGTCGACATTCTCGGCGCGCCAATTCGTAAGACCCCGCCACCTAGCTGTAAACGCGGGAACTTGTCTCAATTCCATACAAATCGGCGATAACGCGCTCACCCGTGAATGTCGACAGGCGCACGCTGAAACTCGCACTTGCCACTCTGCTCTCTACTACAGATTAATAATGGTTCTACCTCTACGTGGATGGCTATAATAAGATCAACCTGGTTAGGGCGTATGACAACCTAGAAAGGTTGTAATACGTTCTAACCAGGTTGATCTATTAAACGTAGAATACGCCTAGTAAGGCTTATTCCACGTTTGGTCATTAGGGTTCTGTACCCCTTAGGGTATGAACCCTAATGACAAACGTACAGCGAAGTCCTAGTAATATTTGGTAAAAATAGGATCATATTACTAGGACTGTACGTCTGTCTGTCATGCGGCTGTATCTCAGAAACTGATGTATTTCTGTTACCGCTATGACAAATACTAAGGTACTTACTTAAATCAGAAAAATAAAAAGGAATACAATAAACGTGATTTTTGACGTTTTTTGGTAAGTAAGTTTTTGAGAAGCGCTCGTGGCCCCGCGGACTCAGTGTTCTGTAAACGATCACTGCAGTAAGCAACTTTCACTATGGCCGGTCCATAGATGGGTGACCATCCATGTGATCACTTTGTGACATTTATTTGAGCGTTTCCGTGCTTCGGACGGCACGTTAAGCCGTTGGTCCCGGTTGCCAGTAAAATGGCAGTCGTTAAGCTAAGTTGAAGGCTATATTTCAACAGCAGGCAGTCACAACCTGCGCCTGTCCATTTAAACACGGCAATACGGCTCTCCACCTGTTACGTGGGACAAATTATACAAAGGTGAAATGTGGGCATATAATATGCCTCTGCCTACCCCTTCGGG
This sequence comes from Miltochrista miniata, assembly GCA_933228765.1. Lineage (NCBI taxonomy): Eukaryota > Metazoa > Arthropoda > Insecta > Lepidoptera > Erebidae > Miltochrista > Miltochrista miniata. The sequence continues at coordinate 6,681,700 of OW121754.1, read as the reverse complement.
GATAAAGGCGTGACCATACCAAGTAACCTTGCGTGAGCAAATCCGACTCGCACTTAGCCAGTTTTTTATCATGGGTTTGTAGTTCATAGCTTGCCTTCTTACACAAAGCTCTAAAAACTAACAGTGTACAAGTAGGAGTATGTATGCATCTACGAGTATTTGAGCTTGCATCTTAGACCATATAACACGGGACTAGCCTTTGCGAACCACCGCATACAAAAATATTCTGCCAGTTTTCATACAAGTGAAGGGGGAAACACAAAGACATATAAAATTTCATTGCATTTAAAAATGTATTAATCGACAAACGCGTAATGGCTGTTGTGTGTTAATTGTTATTGTACAGTCAACTACAATGTAATGTACTAGTTTAATCATATAAAATGATGTACTGATGTACAGGCTTTTCATAAAGCCAAAAGACCAAATGGTCATGTGCAATGGCAGAAAACAATGCTTAAGTAAGGCGCATCCTGTGGTTAGATGATCTAAGGCTTGCATGCATAACTTAAGCATTGTTAACCAGTAGATGTCTTGTAAGGAGAGCCAGCGAGTCGGGTGTTATCCACATCCGTTGGTCGCCGGTATTAGGCTGTTGCTCCACCAAAGATATGCTATACTGCAAGAATGTAAACGTTATGCTAGAGACCATGTGAACGTTTCTTTCCACAAAATTCTAAGTTATGTTGTGGTGCGAGTAAGTTGTGCTATGAAAATGCGCCGCAAAATAACTAACGCAAAATGCCTACCGTAGGAGCTCAGCTCTTCACATAGGTACACCACTTGCAGCCATCTATAGCAAGCATCTATAGCACGCATCCTTAGCACGCATGCACAGCAAACTACTCTCCATACAAAACATAGCTTGATCATATCCATTTCCACCAGTGCTATGCTCTATGGACCAATGAATAATTGCTGGATATCAAACGCATCTATAGCAACGTAGCATAGCACATCTCTTTAGGGAAACCAGCCTACAGACCCACACATTCCTACCACTCAGGCACCGAATGCGCGTGCAATTTAGATGCAATGAGTAATAACTGTGGTCACGACAATAGTCGCTCGTGACATCTATACGAAGCCGATTGGCATTAACAATGACCTTAGTAAATATGCGCTTCTTGTGAATGAACGGTCGACGACCCGTTTGCACATACGAGCCCATGATATACAGGATGGCAAAAATCATTTGGCACGGGAAGGAAATTAGTGAAATTGTTTTAAAACCTTTAGTTACCTCTTTTTTTTGTTTTACGTGAGAGAAAATCCTCATGGATGACTTCTACCGACTAAAAAACCTCACGTGTCCTGCCTTACAGCCTACGGTTGGGAGCCCCGGGTAAGCCCTCCGAGGGATACCCCAGGACTCCCAACAGTAAGTTGCCTCATTTTACTGAAAGGAAACATTCTTTTGTTTCAAGCGTGACAAGGAAATTTTAGAAAATCTCTTAAAGCAGGTTTGTTTCTTTAAACAAAAGAAAAGTTTCCTTTTAATAAAATCAGCTACGCAAAGTATTTTAGGTAGATGCCCTTCGTACCTAAAGATATTATACAGCCTGTGCATATTAATTTACATATTTTTAAACAACAACTATGAAAACTTTAAGAATATTTCTTTTTATATTTAGCTCGCCAAAATGATGCTGCCGCCTTATTAAAAGTCGTGGAGACATTTAAGTCACAGTCCAATCATGTGACATACCGATTCACAAATACACATAATAATAACGAAGTAACAACTATTGAATTTTTAACCTTGGCATCACCTTTTCAGGTGAATATGACTCTTAAACTAATGTTAAAGTTAATAAGAAAGTAAAACAGACAGTTTAGTAAGTACGGCACCTATTAAATCGTAAAATTTAACACGCAACCTCTTACACAAGATAGTACCTATACTTTTATGATATCTTCAACGCTTTAGAGCTTTTCGCTTAGGTAACGTACTCAATGTGCTGTTATAGACACTGTATGGGATAATTCCGCCCACGGTCTAATAACTGGAAGGTATAAAGGCATATCCAACTAAATTATCTATAGACTCAGAAACATTTTGTATTATTTTAAATAAACAACCCAATGTATCCCATCTGACTTTGACACTATACTTTTCGAAAATTATCGCGATATATCTAAAATGTAAGTAACGTAACAGAGATTTCGAAACCTTTGATAATAGGAGACGGTCAATGCGATTTGAAAAATCTCATGTGTAATACACGTCGATGCACATTGCACACACATGCAAAGAAAGCACGCACACTTGAAGCTACTTTCAACCTCATTTTTGCAAACTTGTCAAGTCGCATTGACCGTCTCCGGAGCTCATTACGCCTCTGATCGTTGCTAGAATCCTGCTGACAATCCGATAGTCTGGTTGTAGACCTTGGGCTAATAAGTTTGAAAGACCGTTTGAAACCCCACAGGACAAACAATCAAACAAAAAATATGCTTTTTGTACACCAAAGATAATAAAACTAAAAACAAGATATTACGAATAAAAACAAGGTACAATGGGCGGCCTGACAATCAGGACATGACAATCTCTCATGTAACGTCAACAGGGTAAGTTCGATCAAGTGATCTGTTGAATTAAGTACCACCTTAGTAGTTCAAAAAACTCAAACCCACTGTTCATTGTTGTAAAACAGCTTATTACCGATTACCGATGCCTGGGACAACCTTGAGGGGTTCCCACAAATCACTGACCAAGTAAAAAAATCACCGATTTTTGTTTTACCGAACACAATTATATAGGAATAACCTGACACGACCAATTCCCCGAATTGGTGCTGCCATCTGAGAAATTGCGCATACTTGCATGAGGAAAATCCAAGCATATTAATTCTGTGAACGGTTTTAGGGTTGGCAAAAACGATTACTTATGTGATTTTCACTGGCTGAGGTGGAAAATAAGAGTGTTTTTTACTTATCTATTATGTTTGAATTTTGACATTTTTCTAACCTGCAATTATCATATTATAATTTGATACCCGTAATTTATTAATTTTTATTTACCTACATTACTTTTTTTTTAATAGGCATTTTGGTTTGACGTAGATCTACCTATATCGTCTAACACTACTTGCCCCTGTCCATTTCAACATAGCAATAATCTCACCAACATCATACAAGTGTTGTGTTACTGTGTGGATTAAGAGGGCATATAATATACCACTGTCTACCCTTTCGGAGAATAATGTAAGATTTATATTATGTATGTTTGTATTTAGGTATGTATAATAGGTTAGTTTTATTCAACACTAGCTGAGCCCGCAACTTCGTTTACGTCACTTAGGGTGTATGAAAGGAAAGGTATTTCTTCATCAGAGTCATCAAGCAGCGTCTGAAACTGCCCTGTTTGCTTAATCATAAAAGAGCTTAATGATTAAGTCTATTTATCATTAAGCTCTTTTATGATTAAGCCAACACGCCAGTTTAGGTTCACTCACATTCAAAGAAACCCTACAATTAAAATTTTCAAAATATATGATTCTTAAAAGTGTTATAACTCTTTTATTTCTAAACCGATTTACATAAAACAAACGCTAAATGTTAACTGGAGCAAACCTCAACACAATAAAAAAAACCGCATTGCAATCGGTTGAGCGGTTACTGAGATTAGCGTGCACAACCGTACAGACAAACAGATATACAGACATACAGACATACAGACATACAGACAAACAGACAAAAATTCTAAAAATCATTGTTTTGGGTTCTATTGCGTTCATACAGCCCCCCTATAATATTTTTTCTTATTTATCTTCCATGTACAGACAGCGACCCGTTACGATTTTATTATATGTATATTGATTTGTGAAATGTACATACATACATACATATGGTCACGCCTTTATCCCCGAAGGGGTAGGCAGAGGCATATTATATGCCCACATTTCACCTTTGTATAATATGTCCCACGTAATAGGTGGTGAGCCGTATTGCCGTGTTTAAATGGACAGGCGCAGGTTGTGACTGCCTGCTGTTGAAAATAAAGCCTTCAACTTAGCTTAACGACTGCCATTTTACTGGCAACCGGGACCAACGGCTTAACGTGCCTTCCGAAGCACGGAAACGCTCAAATAAATGTCACAAAGTGATCACATGGATGGTCACCCATCCATGGAAAATGAAGAAAATTAATACTTCGAATTAATCGCGAAAATAGAGGAAATAAAGTCATATTTTCCATCTGCAGTTTGTGACAATCAATCACCGCCTTACAACCACTGCAGCGTGCCTGCCGTATTTACCAAACGAGCACAGTAAACATCGCCTGAAATACCCCGAAATTTCCGTAAGTGACGTCACGCTAGAGAAAAACTAACGCCTACTATATCATCATACGAGGACTTAAATATACTACCTTAATTTTAAGCAAATTCCTTATCAGCAACTCACCTTTTATGCTAAAATCTCAGTCAAACTAAAACCGCTTACAATTCCACATGTCAACAAATACACTCACTAAATAACATGGTCACAACACTAGGCACTCGAGATGTAGGGGTTATTTTTATTTTCGTTTTGATAACGGGGACGATAGCGTAGCGAACGCACACGGCTCTCTCTCGCGACTGGCCGGTATCGAGCGGCGACCGGCGACTCCCCGCGCCGCTCTAAACCAATTTATAATACATACAGAGGCGCAGCATCCCCTGAAACCTGCTCAAGGGAAATACATCCCATATTAAAGGACACAAGGTCGAATATCAGTTGAAGATGCGATGCCGCAGAGGCAAAAACGTCGCCAGTCGCAGAAAAGCTAAGGGTGCGAATTGTGTACATTTCCTTCGTTTATAATTGAAATCAAGGAAGGCCTTTGGTCCTGAATATTTATAATATGAGTCAAATTAATTATCATTATCATCGAAGTTTTGTAACGCCATGAATTTTGGTAGTGGATGCTAGGATGGATTTTGTTAAGGGGTTGTAATTGGCTCTCTTAAATATGATGGTGTCTCATAAAGTTGAAGTATAGCTTAAATAACATGCTCTTTAAGTTTAATTTGCAAACGGCATTTTGCTGTGGGGCAAGGCAGCAGATATACAAATAATTTTTGTACTTTAGAAAAGAGCTATACGTGCAATTTATAAATTAAATGCTCGAGAATCGCTTAAAGAGAAATTTAAAGAAATAGGAATTTTAACGGTTGCATCGCAATACATATTTGAGAACATCATGTCTGTTAAAAAGAACATACATCTATATCTTAAGAACAGTGACGTACATTCAATAAATACTAGAAATAAGCATAAATTGATTGGAAAGGTTTTTCGATTACATAAGGTACACGACTCATTCGAAGGACTTGGTGTACGCCTATTCAATAAAATCCCTTTAAATATTATGAACCTTCCTTTATATAGATTCAAAAGGGAAATCATGACACATCTTTTAAAAAGGGCATACTATACTATTGATGACTATTTTAATGATACAGAGACATGGACATGAGTTGCTTGCTCCTCACTTAATTAGGCGCGATTGTAAATGTCGCTTGTGTAGACAAAATTGTTAATCTTTATTGCATGACAAACGAATGTACTAAGACTATTTGAAAAGAGTGGCCGTGAGTTTTCTTGCCAGGTTCTTCCTCACAGGCTCTACCTATTGCATTGCGAATCTGGCAGTAAATGTAAATGAAGAGGCAAAAATTTTGACGTTCATAAGTGTTACTTTGTAACCTAAATGAATAAAGATATTTTCATTTTCATTTTCTAATCCTCAGAACAATGAGTCTGACATTTGAAATGACTGAAGTTAAGCCATTTTGGTAAAGTCAAAATTGCAGTTTAAAATGCTACAGTTGAGGAACAGGATGATGACGTTCCCCTGACAAAAAAGGACGAAAAGGGAGAACCTTTTCGTCCTTTCATTCATAGCTTCTAAAGTGGCGGCTACATTTGATATTAGAAGCATCGATGAAGAAGCAGACCTAATACATATGTCTCGCTTTAGCCTGGTTGTGTATTTGTCCACGACAGTATCAAACAAGGCACAGCACACTAAAACAATGCCTATACGTAAGAAGAGCAACCTCTCTCGTTTACTCATCAGCCAGGAAGTTCACCGCACCGCTCTCATCTTTTACTCGTTAGTACTACAGACAGCCTGATTTTTGAACCCTTTATAGATGAGAAGGCATCAGTAGCATAATAATTCCACCAAGTCCATCAAATGCTTAGTGACACTTATAGAAAAGGATATTAGGATACTCCCCCAGTTTCCGAAAGGCTGATCAACGCTAAAATTAACTAATCGGCTGTTAATGGCGAATCCTCACAGAAGATCCAAATGGATCGCCAATTCCTGCGATCCACGAACAAAACTTTACTTGCGATCCCGCCGCGTTCCACCGACACGCTCCAACCGATCCACACTGATCTGCCTAAGTATAGTACAGTTGAACTTTCGGTCGCTATGGAGTCACATGTGCAGCAACGACGTCGAATCGCTTTGGTAGCAACAACCTACATTCTTCTTAAATATTTACGAAGCATTTATGTTCCTTGTAAATGGATTTTCATTTTGGATCTTCTGTGAGAATCCGCCTTTAACAGCCGATTAGTTAATTTTAGTGTTGATCAGCCTTTCGGAAACTGGGGGTAGTCATTTTTCGCTCTAGGACTACTTACCTCTTCTATACTATATTAAGGTCTGGGGTATTCTAGCCGGAATAACTTCATTTCCCTATAGACGATGGCGCTTTAACCTACTTCATCTAACTAAAAGGAGGTCTTACGCATTTCCTTTGAATATTGTAAGTAAGGGAACTGATAGATCCAGTCAGTAATTTGTCATATTAGATAGCAGTTCAAAAATGGACCGACACTTTTCTATTTTTCATGGATCATTTGTTACAACAAATTACCTGGGCTACCCAGGGTAAATACAGCTCCGAAATATATGTTTTTCATACAACTAAGGTGGCTGACAAGCTTATGGCCTACCTGATGGTTGGTTACCGTCGTAGCCTATGAACATTTGACACTAGACGCGTTACACATGCACTGTCGAAATGGCTAAATGAGTCTGACTGAAATTTATTACAGGGAAATTATAATAGTACTAAATGATGCTCGCGTCTTCGCCCGCGTGTCATTCGGTACCCGTTTCAGCTTCCCGTGGGAACATTTTCCCGGGATGAAAAGTCCTATGTGTTATTCCAGACTATAAGCTATCTCTGTACCAAATTTCAGTCCAATCCGTTCAGCTGTTAGAGCGTGATTGAGCAACAAACATCCAAACATCTTCACAAACTTTCACATTTATAATATTAGTAGGATGGAATAACACAAAACTACTTTTTATTCCGGGAATAAGTTCCTACAGGAAGTGATAACGGGATCAAAAACTATTGCCGGGATCAGCTGGTAATCCCTTATTTAACACCCTACGTGATAATTTGTCAAAAGTTAGAGACTAAAACGTAGGCATGAAGTTTTTGCTAACACTTGTTTTTACTGGTATTGGCCACCCCCTTTTATACCCGTATAGAAACGTAAGAGGAGGGTGGGGGAATATTAGCATTGTCTCCATACCAATGGCTGGTTGCCAAAAGGAGCCTATATTATGTTCCTTATAGGCTAAGTTATACTATTTTTCATATTGAAGATATTTTTGGGTGATAATAAACTTATGCTATGGAATTAACTGATAAACATACTTATTTTTTTTCTAGACCTAGATTTCTATCTTGTCCTGGGACATCCTTCCGAGGGCTTACCCGGGGCTCCCAACCATAGGCTGTTGGGCGTTACGTAAGGTTTTTTAGACGGTAGGAGTCCGCCATAACATCCATGAGGATGTTCCATCACGTAAAAAAAAGACCTAGATTTCTATCTAAAGATCTTATCTAAAGAGGAAATACTCAAATTGCGAAGGCAATGCTGGACGATCACTTAAATAATCGTTCCGACCCGGGCTTTGAACCCGAGCTCTCAACAACGGCAGTCGCAAACACTACCACAACACCAACTCTTTTGTTATCCTTTGTTAGCTACTTTAAATAATCTAAGGCTACAATAGTAGATCCTATGGTTATCCTTCCGAGGGCTTACCCAGGGTTCCCAGCCGTAGGCATTAGGTGGTTACGTGTGGTTTTTAGTCGATAAGAGTCCGGTATTACATCCATGTAAAAGTTTCCTCACGTAAAAAAAAGGTACAATATTATTTTACTAAGGGTATTGTGAGATCCCACCAGATTACTCCAAGTCCAACCAATTGCAACTGTAAGCTCACCTTGTCTATTGATCGTTATAACCTGCTCCTGCCTGAGTCGACCGGTCGCCTCTGGTATTGCAAAGGTGGGCCGACGAAACCGAAAACCACCTTATTAGTTAAAAAAATTGCTCATCAGCAGATGTAAATTAGAAGTATTTTGTACTTAGAACCTGTAAATCAACTCAAGAACATTCCTTGTAATTCTTCAATTTCATTCGTTTTTGTAATCCACTGAAAACACTTCTTAAATACGAATATTATATTTTTTTCATTTGTCGCAATAACCCGTGTTTCCCTTCACTTTGGGAAAAAAATTGACTCATTTTCACGTGATCACTCATTTTCCGAGAAAGTTGTCACACAACGTGACGCAAGGCGTGATGCTAAGCTTTTCCACGGCTCCTAAAATTACTTACTTAATGAGATTGCTCTTCGTGATGCCGCCAGCTTTATATAGAGCTAGTCTTACGCTTGCTTCACTGAAATAAGCAGTTTTGATAATATATTAAATTTAAGACGAAACAGTAACACATGATAGTATGAATAAGGATCACGGATTTCAAGTCTTATAGTATTTTTTTTATTTGCGACTTCAACTACTGCAGTTATACTACTACAGCAATGGCACTTTTCGTTGCTGCAATCGGCAACCGCTGCTGAGGTAAAGACAGATTAAGTACAAGAAGTACTCGTATTCCCGCTAGCTCAGTGTTCTGCTAATGTCCACTAAGTTGAGCTTCTGACGCTACGGTTGGTCCTGAGATGGGTTACCGTTGGTGGTAATTGCATTTACGTGCGTTTCCGTACTCCGAAAGGCATGCTAAATGATTGCAATATTTTGTTGAAAAGTTTTTAAAATTTCCACAGCAGGTAGCCACATCCTGCTCGAGTTGGGTTTAAAATGACAATAGCATCATCACCTATTACGTGGAAGAAGCAACATCTGGTAAAAGTTCCATTGTAACTTAGGAGTATCATGACTTGGGCCCTAGAGGCCTCAGCAGTAACATGCTCTAGCGAAGAAGAAAACCTTAAAAATGTACGATGTACTATAGAAATTCATGTACACTTCAATTCCAGTACAAAAGTAATCTAAAATTCCAAAGAACAGAACTTGCTTGAGGATTTTCAAAGCATAGGAAGTATGTATCAAACTTTTGTGGAAAGTTGGTGTGCAATAATGTGTTCGGGGAACTTTGTTGCAAGCTTTAAGTTGCAACTTCTTTGACTTGCATACAAAGGTTTGTAGGCACTAGGCAGCGTTTCCCAAACTATGGATCGCGACCCACCTGTGAGTCTCGAGCAAATATTGAGTAGGCGTCAAATGTAGAAAGACACATAGACCCCAACTAGACAGAGTCAAAAACCGTACGTCTGGGCCCTAGTCTGCATTATTAATTGTGCTATAATAGAATCGTAGTTCAATCTAGAGCCGGTTTCGTAGCTATAGCTAACCTAACCTACAGTTACGATGCTGTTCTAACATTAAGCATAATTGAAATAGAAATAGAAAATAATAAAATTTATTTGGTAAAATGACAAAAAAATTGCAGGCAGGAGCTTGTAGCTAGGCAGATAACATGACATAGTACCAAAAGGGATTACAGCTCCTTGGGCCTTGGATGCCTGGATGGTGGACTACCGGCGGGCAGCACATGTACTGTGTGTGTTTTCATTCGAATTTACATAAATAAGACAACATTGATGAGTTCCACGACACTAGGTGGGTCTGAAATGGGTCGAAGCCCCTCCAACTTTGGGAACCACTGCCTTATAGAATACTTGGTGCACGTTTGCACAAATCGTGGTGTTCAACTAGTTGGCAACATTGTATGTGCGCGCGCCCAGTTGAGGGATTGACGCGCAACACGGTGTAAATGAGCGAAACACGTTGCGCTCCATTGTCAAGCGATGTGATACGCCGGATGGCCGTTCATTATTGCCTTGTAAGAACAAGGCTTTGATATATTATTATGGTGGGTCCAAGTCGTTATTCGTAATCTTTAGATACATGACTGCCTTTGTGGCGTAGTCGGAAGTGTAACCGCCTGCCGCGCTGTAGATGCTAGGTTCGATTCCTGGGTCGGTCCAAATATTTGTGTGATCCACAAATGTTTCTTTCGGAGTTACCTATAATATGTTTGTATTTACAAATCTGTCTATTAGTCCTCTAGATCCCATAGCACAAGCCTAAATTAGCTTAATTTGAGCCAGATGATGTTGTGTGAAAATGTCCACATACTTATTATTTATAATCACTACGATTGTGGTTCTTCATCTCAGTTTTTGGTTGCATCCAAACTTAATATTAATTGGAGTCCGAATTTCGCTTTTATTGGCTGTAGAGGCAGCTGTGAGTTTCGCTTCTAACAATGCCTGAAATAAAAAGTCTAATCAATCAGTTGTATAGTCTGTATAACTGAACCCCAAGCTAGAAAACCTGAAAATTTATTTTCGTGACCTCAGCATACATGCCACAGCAGCAGTCTAAATTCACGTGGGGCTTCGGAAACACTTAGGACGTAGATTAGGTAGACTCTTCAAAAGTTTTCTTAGAAGATGCCTAGAACATAAATGATATACGTTGATATGATAAGTTCAATCCGTTCAGCGTTTTGAGCTGTGATAAATCACATGTGAAATTTAAAGGAAGAGCCTTATTTGTTTCTGTAGAGCGGCCTTTAATACCATGATACACGTACCCACAGAAAGCCCCATATCGATAGTCCCTATCTAAATAAGATCGTAAGTACAACACAGAATAGCCGTATCCAACTATCCACCAGCCGACACCCGTCGGATACCCAGCGGTCTAAATTATCTGATGTGAGAGAACAGGGGATTGTTCTTTACCTTTTCAAGTAGAAATACTTTTGTAGTTTTAGTCCCTCTCTATAAAATAGATTGCAGAGGGGCTTATGGCGAGACTTGTGTCTGTAGTCTGTGACTCTGTTGCATTATATTACGTCACTAGGTCACGTGGATCATCTGTTCAAAGTTTGAAATAAACCAAAAATGACAACGTCAATCGGATTGAACTTTCACTTTCACAGAGGGGCTGTCGGGTGAGACCGTCTCACGACTTTTTGTGTATCTTTTCTCACAGAAGCTAAGTGTGTTCTTATTTTATTAATCCATCCATACTAATATCATAAACGCGAAAGTTAGTACAAGTTAGTTAGTTGTATGTATTAATGTTTCCCTTTCACTAACGGATGAATGGATTTAGGTTAAATTTGGTACAATACAAGGTTAGATTTCAGTTTGGCACATAGTATTTTATCCCTGGAAGACTTCTCCATTGGAAACGAGAATAGGAACTTTTTTTTTTACTAAAGCGCTGTCTCAAAAATTGGCAAAATCGGACGAAGTCGCGAGCTATAGCTAGTAATGGATCTCATATTTTAAAGGCGTTGTTGTTTTAGGAAGGCGCACAGGTGCGTTATTTTGTATTAGCTGTGTGTGTAAATTAGGAGAGGCCTACAGTCAGCAGTGGGCTGCTATTATAAAGAGGTAACGTTTGTGAGTTTGTGTGCGAGTTTGTGACGTTGTAAGGGGTAATCTCTGGATCTACTGAACCGATTTTCAAAATAATTTCACCAATAGAAATCCACGTTATTGTGGAGTGTCATAGGCTATCAATTATCACGCTACAATGAATAGGAGCTGAACAGCAATGAAAAATGTAACGCAAACGAAGTTGTGAAGGTCAGCTAGTAACATTATAAATGCATTTATATATTACAATATGGAAGCTTTTTAATCTCGGAATAAGTACTCATAGGAAACTGAGTAATTGTAACAATAATATATAATGATGGAATGTTCTGTTTTTAAGATTTTTTATTATAGTTTAAAATAAATCAACTTTTCCTAAGCTCAGCTATCTCTGCCAAAATTTTTTCACAGAATTGTTTCAGCGGATTAGGCGCGAAAGTGTAATATTCAGACTTACTTCCACATTTTTGTACTAGTTAGGGTGTTTAACTTTAAGTTAATATTATATTATACATACTGGCGCTGTAACTATACAACTAAATGTTGTCAGTTCTGAATCTGGGAGAATCTGAATATGAGAGCTGAATCGCGATTGTTAGATTCTCTTTGTTATCCATAAGTACAGCCACTATAAGTGCTGAATCGCGATTGTAAGATTTTCTCCTTTATGTATAAATATGTTTTGATTGTATTGATTAGTGAGAATAAATTAGGTTACAGTATTACCTACTGTGCCAACAGGGTGCCTAGTTTTTTTTGTTGCGGTTAGAAAGAACCCTCAATTATCAACCCCCAGTAAAACGACCTCTGAAGTATTAAATGGTCGTACATAGGGAGCTGGGATGATAAAGTACAAGACTTCGTTAACATGAATAATTAAAATCGGTGCAGCCGAAAGCGAAGAAAGAAATTAGCAAAACAAATCTTGGAAAACGTGTTTCATTATTTTTAATGAAAAGTGTTTAATAAAAAGCATTTTTGTCAAGGCTATTTTCCCCTCTCGAGTTTGAATTTTGACTGAAACACGTGGTTAATAATTTTTAATTGAAAAAAAAAAAAAAGATTTTTTTGTGAAATTTTCCTTTGGATATTGTTGTCCCCATATAAACTTTGATACCCTTGTTCACTCCTCAATATTCCAATTTTAGCCAATGCTGAACTCGAGAATGTGTTTAACTAACTTACTTGAGTAATCCGATTCCTAATTGCAATAGGTATCCAATTTTAAGCATTCACAGAATTTTTCATGGATTCTTATTCAGATTCTGACCTGACAAAAATCGGGACTCATTACAGGGAAATATATGTTCTTCAAACGAAGATATTTTCAGTGTCAGTTCAGCGGTCTTTCAAGAGGTGACCAACCTGTTCAAATTGCTCCTAGCGAATATCGATATCAAACCGTATCTCGATCATATCAGTATGACAAATAATTATGTCATTATTTGTAATCCTTAATCTGATTACATTTTGCCCAACACTGAGCAACAATTTATCTAGTACAGGGGTTCCCAACGTGTGCGCCGCGGAGCACTGGGGCGCCGCAGGAAGTCCAGAGGGGCGCCGCGAGACTCCACGCGGCGCCCCTGTGTCCGTAAAAAAAGGAAAGATAATAAAAAATATCTTAAACATGCAATTAATCAGTCAGTCAAATCAGTCTATGACAGTCCACAGCTGGACGCAGGCCTCTCCCAACTAACGCCACACGGTCCAGGTGGTCGGTCTATTTGGCGAGTGGACGTCCTACTCGTCGTTTGCCAAGTCACGGTTTCCACTGTAAAACTCGTTTGTAAAAAAAGGTCTGTCTGTCAAGTCCCCTTTTTTGTTTTTTTTAACCATTCTTCTTGGTGTTTGAGTCCTCACAGCGTTGACCGCCTTGAAGTGTCTTAGTTGAGAGAGGTGGTAATATAGGCGGTGCTATATCACACACAGCTTCCCTGGCTTAAGTTGTGCCAGCTGCTCAGCGGTGCGAGCTCCATCAGGAAATCATAGAGACTTGGAATGTGCGACTTGAACTTCCAAGGGGGAGCAACGCCACGATCGGGGCGATCAGACCGATCATAAACGAGTGGCTGTAGAGGAAGTATCTCTCCTATTGATTGACACAGATAACTACCGGGCACGGGTGCATCGGTAAGTATTGTGGCGAATACACCGGGAGAACACGGCCGAGTGCCAGCACTGCGAGGAACGCAGCGAGGACACTGTGCTCCATACATTGGTGGAGTGCGCAGCATGGGCGCATCAGCGCTAGGTCCTAGTAGCAGGTCTCGATGTGGACATTATCTCGCTGGATGTCATGGCTCGTATTGTGGTCTCCAGCGATATAATGTCCACACCTAGACCTGCTACTAGGACCTAGCGCTAATGCGCCCATGCTGCGCACTTCACGGTTAGAGATCACGGCTGGAGACTACGGTGCGAGCCATGATCTCCAGCTGGAGTAAGTGAGACGCCACCGCATTTTTCTGCGAGCAGGTCTCATGTTTGTGAAAGAGACGACAGGGAGGGGAGCGAGTGGGAGATTACTCTTTAACCTGAGTTTCGCAGTCTGCAGCGAGGGCGTCATACACTTGTCTTCGCCTATGGACGGGGCGGGAGCTGCTCACCGTCCTTAGAGAAGCGGTGCCAAGACCACAGCTTGAAACGTGAAATTTCACCTGTCACTCTTTCACCAATTTACCAGACCCAAGAAGCGGAGTAACACGCGGACAACCCCAAAGACACGGGAAGTAACCAAAGTGGCCACCGTGGTAGGGTTTGCCGAGACATGGCACAGGAAAGAGACGTGTGCGGAGAAGGATACCATTGAATAGCTGCGCCAACGAGGCGATTGCCAGCGTAGGACCGACGAGGGGGGGGGGGGGTGAGATTTCAAGTGGCATGTGAGGGCGCCGTGAATATTTTCTCAACTCATAAGGGCGCCGTGGCCTGAAAAAGGTTGGGAAGGCCTGATCTAGTAGTTGACGGTCGCTCTTCAGCGTCTCTTAGACTACCTAAACCGAATGTGAATGGTGTTATATTGTTTTTAATTAAATTTCATAAGTACACGTAATGAAATTTGATAAGAAAACAGGCCAAGTGCGAGTCGGACTCGCACACAGAGGGCTCCGTACGAAAAAACGGAAAAGCTAACGTATGTTTTATTTTATTGGTAGAATAATTTTGAATAGACATAAAATATTGTGAATTTGTGACGAATTGAAACACTCCTTAATTCTTATTTGTAATCCTTTAGATCTTTTCGAATCCTTTTCAGCTAAGCTCTCTTACAAAAAAGCTTTGGAAGCATCCGGATCTCTAATCTAAGATGATGAATGAAACTTATTGAACGTTTGATTATCACAGTTCACGCTCAAATAACTCCTTGCCTTAGACGATAACAAATTCGTCTGCAAATTTGCTCCCTAAAAATTTGGAGTTCTGTATAGGTAGGTAGGTACTGTAGTGTATGGGTGTATGAGAGGGTGCCTGAGGGTGTCTGAGGGTGTAGTATTAGTGGCAAGGGTCTGCAGTCAAGTGGAAACGCGAAGATGTGATAGGAGTAACGTGTCTGACAACTCAAAATAATTTGATTGAAAAGCACACCTGGATAGGTATACCTATTACCTATACATAATGTTAGTGAAAATAGTAGGTAGGTGAGGCTAAATTTGAATCATTAGAAAATTTCATGCGAGATATGTCTCCTTTTATGACAATAAGGTGGTAGACAAATACCTATAGAGTCCACCAGATCGAAAATGGTTACCGACCGTAGCATAGGGACGGTTCTAACACCCGAAGCGCTACAACGGTGCCGCTGACCTTAATATTCTCGATTACAATACTACCAGTCGCATTCTTTGGCCGCAAAATATCGGATGCGCCCACGAAAGGATACTCGTAGCACTTGGGACACACACTTAGTTAAGTCATCGCCTCAGTTGGATTATTGTCTTTTTTTGACCTGCGGGCTTAAAAAGTCAACATTATATGTTTCATAATCCGATAATAGAATGTTTCATTTCACTGCGTTTGTTCCTGTATAATTTTCTAAGTAACAACATCAATTTCATTTTATGATAGGGTTATGAAAATAATTGCAGATGATTCGTTTATTAATTTTATCTAACATTCTACGATCTCTAAAGCATTTCTGTGCAAATCTGCAAATGAATCAAATTACGAATGAAACGCGCTATGTTGACTTTTTAGCCCCCTTAGGAGTAGTGCTGAATTATTCATTATCTCTGGACCAAAAAGACAATTTAAAAATTTAGGACATCTTCATTTCCATTTGTAAATAAATTTATAAAATTATGATAGAAAAATAAACAGATTCTATAATTGAAGTACTAATAAAAGGTAAACAATAGAGTTGTTGTGTCAGCGATCGTACGTTCCGTTACCCGAGAAGCGAGCGCAGCGCAAGCGTCGCTTTTTGCGCTGACTTCAAACTCGCTGACATTGCTGTAATTGAACACAGGCTGATATTGGGGCTACAGGACTAGCGGTCTTATCGTAGTATTTTGTACTAGCTGTGTCCTATAGCTTTGGTTCTATCATTCTACCGAGAGGTATGTCACAGGTGCTTTTTGATAGACGCTCCCTTGACTAAGTAGCATGATGATACACAGTTTGTGTGACTACAAAAAAATTTGGCTTCTTAATGTCGAAAGAATTGTTTAATAAGTTCAGTAATTTCAGGGTTTATCGATTATAAACACAACAAATGTTTCGGCTTTATAATATTAACTTTATAAAGGTCATTTTACCAAAAGCTTACGCTTACGCAAAGTCACACACAATTTAATTGTAGACCATCTCATAGAAGTATAAGGGTAGTCCGTCTGTAAGACGATGATAGATAAGGATTGTGCGAAAAACCACTGAAATCAGTAATTGTTCATCATAATCATTGACATATATTCTACCGAGTACATATAGTCCGTTCACATCTGACTGACAGCTTGTCGATCATTTCCTGTGTGTTGGCAAAGCAGTAAAGTCCCCCTATGAGTGCCAGCCTACGATATTTTACCGATTATAGTGGACATTATAACATCCAACCGTTAGCACGAAGAGTTTTGTTTTTCATGTCATAATGTAGTAAACTTTACTAAAACAGTGCTGTTATAACTATACGATTGGATTTAAGATTTATTTATTTTTTTATGAATATCTGAAAAGAAACATTCACTACCATCACCAACGGAGGTGAAGTTGCTGCTTCCACAACGTTCCACATCTCAATTTAATGGTCACACCCGAACAAAACGATAGCAAAAGAAGAAAGTAAGTTTTGACTAAAAGTTGGATTACCTACATGGGAGAAACAGAAACTTATTAGGGTAACACAGCAATCAAGATAGGCAACCTAAGTGCTAGAGGTAATATATCTCTGAACGGACTGTAGATCGATGATCATAATAGATTTGAGTTCTATCTATTACGATATTATAAAACCTTTTTTCCTAAAACTCATTCCATAATTTTATTATCTCTCATAGGAGGTAATAACGTTTCTAGTTCAAACTTTGAGTGTGAAGCAAACAATCAATAAATCACCATACATCTCATTTCAAAACCTTTGCCATGCTCAAGTTATTTCTGCCATAGCTAATTTCCAGTAATTTGCGCGAAATCTCATCTTCACAGGCAAACTGATTAATTTCTTGAACAGCCATCAGTAATTACTTACAATACCGCCATTTAAACTAGACACACGTAGGTAATCACCATTTATTTTGATATGCAATAAACTTGGCTACACGGCTACACCCCGCCTCTGGTGTGGCCACACTTTGATTTACAATACTTGCACGTTTCACTACAATTTAAACCTTATTTTTGACTAACAAAGTTCATATTGCTTATGGTAAATTTTAATCTATTCTAGGTCCTATCTTTGCGTTTCCTTATTTGTGGTGTTGGAGAGGATCTGAGATAAATGAATTTCGACTGCGACGGAGGTATCTTCGTTTCGTGCTCCGAATAATATGATGATGCAGTCGCATATCTTCTATTTCATCCCTGAATTTCATAAAGAAACTCTTTCTTAGTAGATAACTAGGTATATTATTTGGGTAGAAAGAACATCAGGAGTCCTGGGCTACGGGGTCTCCGAGCGATCTACGCTAAACAACTAGGTTTCATCTGATATGCCATCTGGGGGATTTTCATAAAACGGTTACATAGGTATATTATAATGTCCAGAAATCATAATCTTTTTACTTAAAATATATCAGCCCAAAAACTCAAAATACCTTAATCCAGTACATCTACACAGTACAGATTTACGACAGAGTACCTACTTACTACTTAACTTAACCTAAAAAATTCAAGTTTATACATGCAAATATAGGTACTCGGTAGTTTTTTGGTTGGTGTAGTACCCGCTTCATTACAACACAACAAAAGTCTGTCTGCACGAAGCATGAAATAAAACTACATAAAATAAGTTGTTTTCCAGTTTTCTAACTGAATGGGTTCTTATGCTGCAAAGGCGGCATGAAGCTGCACAAAGATCGTTTTGTTGGTGTAACTAATAGAATATTTTAGATGTCCACTTGCTTCTAGGACGTTCAAAGTAATTCTGTTGTACCTAACAAAACTTTTATTAAGTTTTGTTACGTGTGGGAATTCTTCAAGGATGCTATGCTGGACTCTTACCGACTAAAACCACACGGTTCCCTGCAAGTGACTACGGCCGGGAGCTCTGGGTAAGCCTTTGACTTTGACTCCTAAGCTTTCCTATTTCTATCAATGTTCAAAGAGATCTATCTATCTTAGTTGCAGCGCGATGATTCGAGATGGGACTTGAATTCATGAACTTTACCTTACAAGGAAGCGCTCGTGGCCCCGCGAACTCAGTGTTCTGTAAATGATCACTGCAGTAAGCAACTTTCACTGTGGCCGGTCCATGGATGGGTGACCATCCATGTGATCACTTTGTGACATTTATTTGAGCGTTTCCGTGCTTCGGAAGGCACGTTAAGCCGTTGGTCCCGGTTGCCAGTAAAATGGCAGTCGTTAAGCTAAGTTGAAGGCTTTATTTCAACAGCAGGCAGTCACAACCTGCGCCTGTCCATTTAAACACGGCAATACGGCTCACCACCTATTACGTGGGACAAATTATACAAAGGTGAAATGTGGGCATATGATATGCCTCTGCCTACCCCTTCGGGGATAAAGGCGTGACCATATGTATGTATGTATGTACCTTACAAGGGTAAACTCTGACCAGCTTAGCCTAACATCGAAACCCTGCCTTTCAAAACAAGATCAAGCTGTGCGATATTAGTTTTTTTTTTATGTGGGTACTGTGTTAGTCACTACGCCGCCTTCGGGGGAGCAAGCAGCTTCGTGTGGGACTCACGCACCGGAAGGGGGACCCTCCTATCCACTAAACCCCGCGGTGTTCCGTCTTGCCTTAACCTAGTCAATCACTGTGGCCTGTCTGATGTTAGTCAGATTTGATCAAAAATACATTAACACAGCAGTTCTAAAACTATAGTTCGTTCCTCTAAGCTAAGTCAACTGAAAGGTAAGTCTAAATGTTGAAAATATTAGTTAGATGGGTCAACGCCCAGCTTTGTGAAACACTGCACTAACTGTATTGTTACTATTAGGATTATAACCATAACTACATAATTCATCTAAATTGTAGAACACTTCGGGTTACCAAGAACCCTTACTGCTTGCTTGCTGTGAAATTGAGTTTGACGTAGATAACCCTTCAACTACCCGAATGGCTCTTAGTGTAACTAAAAGGAATATTAATTTAGTACAAGTGTGGGTTGAATACAAGTTTATTGTTTCAGTTAATTTCTTGCTGTATGATTAATTACTTTTCTGAAGTGGTAGGCAGATGTGTGCTGTATAAGCCCCGCACGTTGATATTGCGCTTGGCAGCCATCTTGGTGACCACTTGGTGACGTATGTCCGTCGAGCAGTCAGTACTAAAAAAAATACCGTACGCAGCTTCGCGAGGCCAGCGCGCCCTCGCGCTACGTCACAATGACGTCACTTAGCTGTCATTATGACAAGGTTCCAGCGCATTACCAACTTGCGGGGCTTATACATATTATAACACTCGCAGTGCGTCTAATGCCGCGCTAAGACGGAAAGACACACTAGCTATAGTAATAGTTTTGAAACCCTACTTTTCCTCCAACTTGTCTTGATGAGTAACATGCTATTGGCAACCGGGACCAACGTTTTAACGTACCTTCCAAAAGGAAATGGGACTAAGCGTATTTGGGTCATTATCAGGCGGCTCATTATTTGGTTGACTTCGGTGTACAATTTTTTTTTTTGTTCAGGTTTTACTTACATGAAATATCAAATCTAGTGTTAATTTAAAACATTTCAGTAGTTGAGGGAACTGTATCGACTGAATGGTTATGAAGGGATTTCACTTTATTATAATGGTGTCCACCGAAATCAAAATGGATCGAAATCATTATGGATCACACAGATATTTGACTCTGGTGGGAATTGAACCCAAGACCTCGTTATTCGCAGTCGTACATTTTTACCTTCAGACCAACGAGGCAGTTGAAAAATGCAAATAAATAAATTATTGATTGATTTCAGTGCTTTTAAATATTGATCTCCGTGCAAGTATTTCCACTAAAAAACACCGGAATCAAGGGCACTGAAATCAAAATATTTAGCAAAATCCTATATATTTTTAAAAGTAATCTGTATTATGAATACTTATGTTTTTTACTGAAATCTTATACATGAAAGACACACTTTTAATATAGCTTTACATCATTTGTTCAAATAATTGAGGATAAAATGGATGCACCGAAATCAATTTTAGGTATATACCAAGCCACCGAAAATGATTACGAACCTTAACAAAACAGTGAGGCGATGACACACCGACGTCTAGTCCTTACCACCGGTGCGGTGTAACTGACAGTTTGTATTACTCGAACAACTATTCTTGCAGTCGCTAGAGATACAGAGTAATGAACGAATCGGTGCGCGCCACTGAAGTCAATTCTGAACGTCGGACGTAAAGACAACCAGTTGTAACTTGTCTAGTAATGCCGATAATGGCTTAGTAATGTTATAAATAGAGTAAATAGTTATCAAGTTATTTGTGAATATATGCACATATAACACCTATATTGGAGAAAAAAAGATAAAAAATAATTTTCGCTACAATACGGGACCGGACGCGACACCGAGGTCAATATTTTCGTAGTTTTAATTTTTTTAAACTAACTTTACGTAATTAATCTAAAAAAAACCACGGGCCTACTATTTTTGACCGTACAATTTGTAGAAAAAAAATCATATTGATAAGTAATCTACAGGTATTGGTTTTCGACGCGGACTCGCCTATTTGAGCCGGCTGAGAATGACCGATTTCAAATAAACGCAAGGTGATCGGTTACCGAGATACTGAGCCTGACAAGATTTGGCATTTTTTATCATCGTTGTACCTATAAGTAAATGTTAGATAGATTCGCTGGCATCCTATTACTGGACGAATATTTGCTTCAAAGTTCCTAGAAAACCGAACTCTTAACTTTAACTTAAAGAGATATAAAAATAGGCAGTCATGAGAAGTGCTGACCAAGGTAATATAATAGGTAATAGCATAAATGACACGAATAGACAATATTCTAACCATCTAAAAAGTCCAATGCAAAGATCACACAGTGCAGACTAAACACGTGTTGGCTGAGCAATACCTCACTAGATTTTCCCCTACTAAAAATCATTCAACGCCTCTACCAAATTTTTCACCAAAAAAAACATGAAGCCAGTGTGAATATAGCTTTAACCGGGTAGTGTATAAAAGCCTTAACACTCGTGTGACGCAGACCTCGGCGCCGGAAGTGAGCGCAAGTGCCTCGGTGCACATCTCTAGCAACTTCCGGCGCGGAAGCCTTCAACTGAATGAAAAATTGTTCGTCGCTTAACGCCGTATGTTGAATAATGAATGTGTTTTTATTGATATAGTACGACTGCGGTAGACAACCTTATATTATGCAATAAAGTTTTTATAGAGTTTCATACCCAAAGTGTATAAACGGGACTCTATTCATGAGACTTCGCTGTCCGTCCGTCTGTCTGTCTGCCTGTCCGTCACGAGGCTGTATCTCAGGAACCGTGATAGCTAGAAAGCTGAAATTTTCACAGATGATGCATTTCTGTTGCCGCTTTAACAACAACAAGATCAGAAAAAAAGGGAGGATTAAGGGGAGCTCCCATGCAGCAAACGTGACTGTTATAGTATTTTGGTACGGAGCCCCCTGTGTATGAGTCCGCCTCCCACTTGGCCGTTTTGTTTACCTCTAGTTAAGCTCGAAGCTTCACCTGCGTGGCACTGTGTTGACGTACCTGTTTACGTTAGGAACTTGTTTCCAAGAATAAAACCTATGTGTTAATTCTGGGGTGTGAGCCATGTGCTTACAAAATCAGTTCAAAATAGTTCAGAAGGTTACGAACGTTTCCTTTACTCTTTTAATTGTTGGCACTAGATAGAACTTGTTATAATACATTATGAAAACTCATTCACTTCTACTACTCCACAACTTTTATTTAAAGTTGTGGAATAGTAAAAGTGAATGAGTTGAGTGAGATGAGGAACATGATTGATTAAAAACGTCTTTACAAACTTTCACACATATCTATTGGTAGGCTTTTTTACGTATGTAAATACTCATGGATGCTATGCCGGACTCTTTCCGAAACCACACGTTAAACTTCAATCTACCTACAACCGGGCGGGAGCCCCGGGTAAGCCCTCTGAAAGATTTTCCAAGATTTCAGTCAGATATTTCAATAGGTATATTCAGTTTTCTTTTACTTATACTCATCTACATACAAGTTTGTTTCTCACACAGTTAGGTAGTCAACTAGAACACATTTATCCATTCAATCCTCCAATCACTATGACTGTTTCTCCTGAACTAACAGCATCCGTCTCCTCCAAGCTCCATTGGGCGCAGTGAAAATTTCTCATTAGATATCCGCCTTGCATTTGGGTGCAATTTCCGAGGTGCCCGCCTCAGACGTGCTACGAGCTTTCGGGAAATTATATTCATTTCCTTCTGCATCTGTCTTCGTAGACAGGTGAAGATTAAATGTATTTAATATTAAATTATCTGTTTGTTTATTAGTTTAATTTGATACATATTATAGTCAAGACATTTTTCCCTGATGGAGTAAGCGCATACGCATAAATTAATTGTATTTTTGGCTATCAATAGTAAGTCTAGTCTAAATGCTACTCTGTAATTGATCCAAGGGTACACATCGGCTGAAACGTTACCTCGGACACAATAGCTTTTGCTCCCTAGAATTTTAATATCAACCATTTATGAGAAACTAGCTGTTCCTCGCAGTTTCGACCGCGTAGAAAGTCGTTATCGCGTAAGATCATAATCCTCCTTTTGCGCAGTCGGTTAAAAAGTAGCCTATGTCCTTCCCAGGGCCTCGAAAAATGCCTACACCAAATTTCATCTCAATCGCTCCAGCCGTTTAGGCGTGAAAACGTAACAGACAGACAGACAGGCAGAGTTACTTTCGCATTATTAATATTAGTACTTAGAGATATTATATAGTAGGGACTAGTAGGGATTACCTATAAATACATACAATTAGCTACGCCAAAGTGGTAGGCAGAGGTTTTTTTTTTAACGTGAGGTAAAATCCTCATGGATGCTATGCCGGACTCCTACCGACTAAAAAACCTCACGTAACGCCTGACAGCCTATGGTTGGGAGTTCCGGGTAAGCCCTCGGAAGGATGTCCCAGGACTCCCAACATAGTGGTATGCAGAGGTATGTTATATGTCTACATTTTACCAATGGCTTATTTAGCTTTGATTAGGGTATTTATAGACTTTACTAGCTGATGCCCGCAGCTTCGCCCGCGTAAAATTTGTTCCCATTATCGCTTCCCGTGGGAACATATTCCCGAGATAAAAAGTAACCTATGTGTTATTCCAGTCCAGACTATAATGTATCCCTGTACCAAATTTCAGCCAGATCTGTTCAGCCGTTCGAACGTGAAAGAGTAACAAATATCCACACTTACAAACTTTCGCATTTATAATATTAGTAAGATATAATCAAAGCACAGAAATCAGAAGATGATATCTGTAAATCACAGCGTAATAGGTAGGTGGTGAGCCTATTGACGTTACCAACATTCACCAACACCTATTTATAGTGTCAATCGTAGGCTGTTAGGAAGGATAAGTGTGATTTTTAGTCCGCAGTATTCCCGCATAGCTAGCATCCCTGTAGGATTTACCTCACGTTAAAAAAACCCTAGGTTAGTAAATTTTGAAAATCTTTTCTGAGGCGAACTGGTTGAAGAAAATCAGCTCATTTCCTAGTTGATGCAGGGATTTAAACCCACTTGATTTTAAATATATACCTAATACTAACTGTTGCCTGCGACTTCGCACGCTGCATTTTTTATATGTGATTCTTTATTAGATTGATGTAACTTTTGTATTTATGAACCGATTGACCTATTTTTTATTTATGAAACAAACACTAATGTTAAGTGGAGTAAAGTACGCGGTTGCTGAGATTAGCGTGCACAAACGTACAGACAAACAGACAGTTACGATTTTATTGTATGTATTGATATTGATTGATGATTGATATCCCATAATCAATTCTCCTGCTTGTAAGTACCCTTAAAAGTTTCAAATGCAACATCAACCTGTCGTCATTCATTGCAACATAGTTGCCTTAATCTGATATTCAATAATGAATGAGAATGAGCCTCAATAGCTGACGGCATAAGTCAGGCTCGACGACACACGTCACATTGTACCGATTGTCGGCATTCTCGGGCAGTGTCGGCGAAGGCTGCCCTGTCGGCGAAAGTGGCGCTATGTGGCTATTCAATGCTAATGAACGCATTAGTGGGACTAGGAGCTAGGAGCCTTGAGGAAGGACTTTGGCCTTATTAGGGACGTCTTATTACTATTATAGCTATTGCAACAATGTCAAATTATTGAGCGTGCACTATCTGACGGTAGCAGTAGCATAGTAGAAGTTATAAACTCTGACGGTACCAATTATGACGTACGGTAGGTAAAGTACTAAATACTATTTTTTGCACCTACCCTCTGCTACGTACACTCGCGCACAAATCAGTATCGAAAACTAATATGAAAATCTCTTCGCCTCGTGTCTGTGAACTCTGTGAGCGGTGTGAGCAGTGTGTACGTGTGCTTACCAGTGATGAGTAGGTGCGGTATCTCTGAGAGATGGACTCCGAAATGAGACTATCCGGTAGAGAACTAAAGTGGTCGATATAGCTCGCAAAATAAGCACATTGAAGTGGCAGTGGGCCGGCCACATCTGCAGAAGAACCGACGACCGATGGAGCAAACGAGTTCTAGAGTAGAGACCGCGTCTCGGCAAACGTGGGATAGGACGTCCACCCGCTAGATGGACCGACGACCTGGCAAAGGTCGCAGGCTGGGACTGGATGTGGAAGGCGCTGGACCGTGTATTGTGGCGTCAATTGGAGGAGCCCTACCTTCTTCCAACAGAGGACTAATGTGATTGATCGATTAAGGTCCCCTTCCCGTGGGAATATGGGAATAAAATATAGCTTATGTTACTCAGTATGAATGTAGCTTTCCAATGGTGAAAGAATTTTTGTAATCGGCATAGTAATTTTCAGTAGCACACACACACACACAAAAATACAAATTCTTCCTCTTTATAATATTAGTGTTGAGAAGTAGGTACTTGCCTAATACTTACGAGCTTCTTTGCTAAAACTTCCTTGCACCAAATAATTTCGCTTGAAGAGAATCTACCTACCCTAAAGTACACAGAACACACTTTACTGGAAATTCGCGTGAGTTGGCACAGCCATCCACAACCGCTTGGGAACCACTTCGGAATTCATTTCGAAACTTCAATGACTTGAGCATATTGAATTTTCTTTTAAAGTCAGGACGAACAGGATATTGGTTGCTTTTGGAGAATAATGATAAGTCAAGTAGGTAGTCGATGGAGCGAACGAGTTCTAGAGAGGAAAGCGCGACTCGGTAAACGTAGGATAGGATGTCGACCTGCCATATGGACCGACGACCAAGAAAAAAAGGTTGCAGGCTGGAATTGGATGCGGAAGGCGCAGGATCGTGTGTTGTGGCGTGAACTGGGAGGCCTACATCCACATCGAGCAGTTTAGGCTTTAGGAGAAGAGCTTTAGGCAGATTTCATCGATTGAAGTAGTCATATAAAAGCTTCCAAATTTAGTTATTATTACTGTTATTGGCATTATTTCTGTACAAATCTCATTGCTAAGAAAATCAAATGCTTAAAGTTGTAACTTGTAATATGGCAAAAAGACGCGTGTATTTTTGAGTTTTAAGATGTTTCTGGGCTGAGTATTTATGTGTAGAAAATTGTATGAATTAACTTTGTATTGCTCTATGTTTTTAAATGATGATAATGTGTTGCTATGCTACAAACATTAATAATATGATGCACATTTATTGTAAAATTTTAAGATACATTTTGTTCCTGTCATTTGCAGAAGCGTAGCTTACGTGACTATTATACCAAAATGTGCTAAGCCGATTCGGATCATTTTTAACCGACTTCAAAAAAGGAGGAGGTTACGCAATTCGACTGTTTTTTTTTTCAATAATCATATTCACTCTAATCATTGCAGACATAAACAATTACGAGTTAATTATTAGGTGCACATAAGTTATCAATGCAATAGGTGTTTAGTGATAACGGTGTCTTATTGTGCAACAAAGTGGGTTACGTTATCTATGAACTGTGTAACTAGAGTGAGAAACTGGTACTTATTGATTTGTTTAGATCGTGTGAATTGGGTTTGTTAAATAGTTGGTTCTCTGGGATACTAAATTTCTTTGTGAGATGTTGGAGAGGACTTCTTATCGTTTCGATGTGAAACTCTAAAGTCTTATGGACTACAAGCGGACGTCACACGGTTTCACCCGCGTAGTTTCCGTTTCCGTGGGAAGACGGGAATAAAATATAGCCTATGTTCACCGCAAAGAGTGTAGCTTCCCAACAGTGAAAGAATTTTTCAAATTGGTCCAGTAGTTCCGGAGCCTATTCGTTACAAACAAAAAAACAAATCTTTCCTCTTTATAATATTAGTATAGATTAGAGCAGGGGTCGGCAAGGCGCGGCTCGCGAGCCGCATGCGGCTCTTTGGGTGTAGACCTGCGGCTCTTAAGTTGCATACATAATTATCATATTATTCATTTTCAAGAACATTATCACCCTTTCATTTTCAAAAATACTACAAAAGTCTTACTAGTAGTTAAACAAGCAAACTCGCCTAATGGTGGTGTGCTGCGCTTGAAAGCGTTATATGGAGCACCATTTTCTTTCTAATAGGATTCTGCTGCGATGTCCGAAGCGGGCCATAGCCCAGAGAACATAATATCATAAGAGACGGCATGTCTAATTCTGACAGTCCGCCGCGGAACCTAGTGGCCGCAGTTCTGGCAGAAATCTACCGGCCCAATGCTTTGGTGCGTCAAAATGGCAAACAACCATCTTCGGAAGAGATTGAAAGCTGGCGTGTTAGAGCGCGTAGTGATCTCATTCATAAATGGCCCACCAGGCTAGAGCTCGGCGGTAAGCATCGAGCTCGTCTCTGCCATCTTATTTATTCTGAGGTCCTGGGTAGAAAAGCGGCACTGACATACCTACCACCTCACACAGCTCCTCACGGGGCACGGATATTTTAATAAATACCTGCATGATGTGGTAGGCATTGAGCCTGAGGTAACGTACCCACTGCGAGGACGTCGCCGTGGATAAAGCGCTGCACACCCTCGCTTTTTGTACAGAGTTGAGTGGCGAGCGTACCGCTCTAAGAGTCCTAAATTGGCCCGGTCGCGTCGCTGTCTATTATAGTTTACGCTATGTTAGACAGCGACGAAAATTGGTTCGGCTGTTGTTTTGACGTCAACGGCAATGAGAAAAGCGCTGCGGGTGCCAGAGCGGGGTGGCCTAACACTTCCAGTATGCCAACCTCGCACGCGTGGCCGACGATGGAAGCTTTATGACAGCCGTGAGACTGACTAAGACGCACCCTTCGTGTTCAGGCGTCGCGGCAGTGAAGTTTCGGTGGGTAATATTTAGACCCCCAGAGTCGAGACTGTTGCAGGTAGCTGTTGTAAGCTTGCCTTCCCTGTGACCCAACAATAGTGACAAGAAGGAACATCCCAGGGTTTTAGTGGGAGAATCCCACATAATTACTCATCTGTTTAATTGTGGAAATTCTCCAAAACCACCCTGTGACTTACCATCTGCCTATAGCCGTAAGTCCTGGAGACGCCCTTCGAAGAATGTTATCAGAGCTTCCGACAGACTTGGTTTGTCTCTATAGCAGACTTTCCCCGCAGTCTAGTCTATCCCGCTTCTTACGGGGGGGGGGGGGGGGGGTATCTTGGGATCAAGAAAGATTTTGTGGCTCTTTAAAAATTTTGTAATTTAAAATCGTCATTTTTGGCTCTTCCGACTCAAAAGTTTGCCGACCCCTGGATTAGAGGACGTCACGCGATTTCACCCGCGTAACTCCCATTCCCGTGGGAATATGGGAATAAAATATAGCCTATCTTACTCACAAGAGTTTTCCAATGGTAAAAAGATTTTTGAAATTGGCATTGTAGTTTTTGAGTTTATTCTTTACAAACACATTGATGACCGCCCTCTCAATCGCTAGATGTCGGTCGCCTTGACCGACAGGCAGACAGACAGACGTCATTTTGACGAACTTAATATTTAAAAAACCGGTTAAGTGCGAGTTGTACTCGCGCACACGGGCAAACAAACAACGGCAAAAATCACGTTTGTTGCATGGGCGACTCCCTTAAGGCTTGTTGTATGTTCAAAAGAAACTCATCTTGGGGTGAACTTTATACTAGGAAATATTCTTCGATTTGATCTGATAAAACTATATTAGTGTATTTTTTAGATACTCTTGCTTTTTTAACGTATTAAAACACGATTAGGAATACTTTGTTCGATCGAAATCGCTGCCGAAAATGAGAAATATTGCAAAAATCTTAACAAGTAATGTACTTTTTTATCTAAATAAATGAGTTTAATTAACATAAAAACTTGTCATAAAATAGATATAGGTCTTTAGAACAATATTTTACATAAAGATTTTTTCTTAAAACCCCTCAGATTTTATAACAGTAATATAATATATTAGAATCGAATGAAATTCGGCAAAAGCGTACGCTGCAATCGTTCGAATTGCCTTAGGATTTGTCAAGGTCAAACATTGCAGCCTTAAATATAATTACTTTTGTAATTTTAATATGAAATATAATTAATATTTTAATATAGCTAATAAT
Organism: Miltochrista miniata; assembly: GCA_933228765.1. NCBI lineage: Eukaryota > Metazoa > Arthropoda > Insecta > Lepidoptera > Erebidae > Miltochrista > Miltochrista miniata. The sequence goes on along the minus strand of OW121754.1, from coordinate 6,652,622 downwards.
ATTAAGTAAATATTTTAAAAATAACTTTTATTGTTATGTTATAGCTGCAACATAAATACGTCATCTATGAACATTTGAGCTCTCTAGTTGTCACGGTTCCTGAGATAAAGTTTCGTGATGGACAGACAGACAGACGAATGGCGAAGTTTCATGAATAGTGTGCCGTTTTCACCCTTTGGGAACGAAACCCTGAAAACATGTTAAGCCGTCAAAATTTTTATGAGTTACATTAGGTCCGTACTTGGTCAAGGTTTGAAACTAAAGCAGTAATTTTGAATCCCTTAGCTCCTATTTTACTGGCTCGAACACCGTGTAGTTGCAATGTGCCCAGATTTAACCAATATCGATAGTCTCAAGGGAAATTTATTTACAACATTGAACCAGAAATTGGGACACACACAACCGTGAAATTCGCACATAGTTTGGGAACGAAATTCTTACTACTATCACAGTACATACATACATACATACATATGGTCACGTCTTTATCCTCGGAGGGGTAGGCAGAGGCATATTATTATATGCCCACATTTTACCTCTTTATAGTTTGTCCCACGTAATGGGTGGTGAGCCGTATAGCCGTGTTGGTATGGACAGGCGCAGGTTGTGACTGCCTGCTGTTGAAATTTTTGAAGCCGCCTAAAGAGGCTTTCAACTTGGCTTAACGACAGCCATTTTACTGGCAACCGGGACCAACGGCTAACGTGCCTTCCGAAGCACGGAAACGCTCAAATAAATGTCAGAAAGTGGTCACATGGATGGTCACCCATCCAAGGACTGGCCACAGTGAATGTTGCTTACTGCAGTGATCGTTTACAGAACACTGAGTCCGCGAGACCACGAGCGCTTCTACTATCACAGTATAAAGAGAAAAAACCTAAAAAAACTAGAAAAAAACTTATGATCTGTCGGCTGTGCTACTATTATAAAGAGGAAAGATTTGATTGTTTGTTTGTTGTCATCGAATAGGCTTCAAAACTACTGAACCGATTTGAAAAATTCTTTCATTGTTGGGAAGCTGCACCTCAGTTGACATAGGCTATATTTTATTCCCGTATTCCCACGAAAGCGGGTGAAACCGCGTGACTTCCTCTAGTGGTTTATTAAGGGACTTTATAGGGAAGTATCTACATCTAACTATTTTAACTGCTAATTCATTAACTTCGCCGTGTAAGCCGATTGTAGGTAGTTCATTGTTTGTCATTGGTCTTTTTTCTTTTCTCTTTTAACGTGAGGGAAAATCCTCATGGGTGCTATGCCGGACTGACTCCTACCGACTAAAAAAACCTCACGTAACGCCCAACAGCCTATGGTTGGGAGCCCCGGGGTAAGCCCTCGGATGGATGTCCCAGGACTCTTGTCATTGGTCTACCCCAAGGATCACATACCACATTCATTCATTACTCACCTTATCTCGGCATCACACTTCAAATTATGCTAATGTCACGGCATACTAATATTATAAATGCAAAAGTTTGTGAGTGTGGATGTTTGTTACTCTTTCACGTTCTAACGACTGAATGGATCTGGCTGAAATTTTGTACAGCGATAAGAATACAGCCTGGAACGTTTCATAGCGGGAATAAGTTTCCATGGGAAGCGGGAACGGGAACAAAATTTTACGCGGGCAAAGCTTCGGGCATCAGCTAGTATGAAGGTAAGATTCCGCGGTGCATAGAATTATAACGCTGTTAAGTCTATGGTGCGGTGTATCTACCGGCAAATGCGTTGCACGAGGGGTAACTAATTACATTACGCGATAATCCTTTTAGTGCTGGTTGCACTCAACTGACTCACTAAAACTCACTCAACTATCATCAGTAATCATCACGGAGTATGGTACTTACCGAGAGGGTCATATATACTTATACAGATCTCGAGGCAACGAGGGTGTATTTTCGTGCTTTTAACCGCGGATTTTTACGCCAATTTCAATAGAACGAGGGTTTGCTATGTTACTACGTGTGCGTTGCTATATGTATATACATTACAAAATTGTCAGACATAAATAACATCGAAAATGAAAGCGCACAGTATGTTATAGAAATCGATTTGCGGTCGTGCATGGTTTATATGTCTATTTAATGGGCACTATCATGATGAAGAATTGACAGAAATCCCGATACGATAATCTTCTCTAGTTTTAGAGATATTAATTTTTCTATGAGAGGTCAGTGACCTTAAGAAAATCTTTATCTATTTTTATTGCGAAAATCATGACCCTATTACACTTTATTAGCACTCCGAGTAGTGTAACTGTTTGCTATATATTTATATTAAAAAGTAGAAGACAGTAGCTTTATAAGTCTGAGAAATATTAAATATTTTCTGTTTTTCACAATTATATTTTTAATAATTATAGATTAGCGTTGTAGCATTTTATTTTTGGTTATTACCATGCACAACATCGTCGTCTACAATATTCTAAAATTTCGCAAACTACAAACGTATTGTAAAGGAGAAAAAGCGTTTCTAAGTTTTTGAGATATTTCTATGGAAATAGGGTTGTCAACATTTAATTAATTACAAATATTAAAATCAATTTTTATTTGAAGATTTAAATTGAGAAGAGATTAAGGAACGAGAAAGATTAATCGCGTCAACCCCATGTTGACGCATTAAATAATCCCCAAAACAAAATAAAGACTAAAATAAATACACATTTATATTATTAGGACTCTTCATCAGAGTGGGGCTCCATGACGCCTCACCCCGCTTCTCCAGTCGTTGTGTACCTGATATTGGGTTTTAGCATATTTCTAAGGGCGAACTCCTTCTCAATATCACACGATGACCTTCATAAAAGAAAAATAGTCGAGTAGCATATCTTTTGCCATGAGAATAGTTTATTTACAACAGGCATGATGACACTAACTAAAAATTAGATTTTAGTAGTAAAATCAAAACACTCATTTATCTAGATAAATTTTGTGATATTAGTAATTATTTGGATGAAATAAAACTATGAAATACGGCAATCCGCCATGATTTCATGAACACCAGCCAGAGCGAATGACGTCACTTTACACTAATAAAGGCTTCCGCACACAGACACGTTATTATCCGCCGTAATATTGCTTGCTTTATCGCACATAAGTGCGTTTCTATCATCCAATAATTAAAATAATTATATTCGCGACACTAGTGCAACGATTTATTGTAACAAGTACATTGAACACCATAATTCACTCGCCACGCTATCTGAAACCGGCGTCCAGTAGAACCTGTGGGCTATAAATTAGGCTGAATGATGACGTCACTTCTGCGACCGTCACTGAGTATCGTTTTGGCGCGTATTTTAAATCTAAGTAAATATTTTTGTTTTCCTAATAAATCTCTAACTTCTACAAAAATATGTTATTCCCAGTAAATAATATATAATCAAGAGCATTTTAGGAAGTGTTTTCAAAATTTGTCATCATTCCTATTAGTATAATATTTATCTATAACGTCAATTATAAGTTATCATTTGATTGACTGCCTCTGTGGCGCGGTCGGTAGTGATACCGCCTGCGGCGCTGGAGGTCGTGGGTTCGATTCCCACCGGAGACAAATATTTGTGTGACCCATAAATGTTGGTCTCAAGAGTCTGGGTGTTTCTATGTAAAATATGTATGTATTTAAAAAAAAGTATATAAGTATTAATATCCGTGGTCTGATACCCATAACACAAGCAGGTTATTCCTAGCTTACTTTGGGATCAGATAGCGTTGTGTGAAATGTCCGTGAATATTTATATTTTATTTATATTTATATTTATATCAGTAAAAACTTAGCAGATCATAATACATGGTACATTTCACAAAATAACTTAATTTTTGACAACCCTAAGCAAGATTTTCAAAAATTCATATCTTACGAACAATACGTCTGTCGCATCTGGTATTTTTTGTGACAATACATATTAACATTATACATATAAATCAATTTCAAACAAATGCTACAACGCAAGAGTTTTTGAATAAAAAAATATTTAGGTTATTTTAGAAAATATTTTTTTTTCTTTTTTTTTGGGACTCCAGTCATCAATTTCTTATGTGGAAATTTATTCTTTAGGTTAACCTTCATCGTGTTTAAATACATTTTATAGTTAAAAATCATAAGGAAAACAGCTATAAGGTTTTTCTGGTTTCTATGGATTTTTCTCAATTTTTTTAATTTCTTAAAAAGTATGAGACATACAGTAACGAAAGTTTTTTTAAGTAGTTTGTCTTAAAATTCTCTTTACAAAGAGTTTATAAAACGGACGTGACCGCAAATTGGCTTCTATAACACACTGTGAAGCGGTCTGAAATCGGTCCTACAAAAAGTCTGACATACTGGGCGCGCGCCGTACCTTCGCGTTATTGAAATCAAACAGCTCACATTGGACCTGTGCAAGTATAAGTGGATGTATCAAGATTTTCGGTACCCTGACTTTACCGGCCAGCGTTGTACTTGCTGACCAATAGACGAGGCAACGACCGCTGGTGCCTTTACGGGTGTCAGAAGGCAGTCGGTCCCATTGAGGCTGGAAACAATAAGCCAAAATTATGACCAGCTTCTAGTAAACGATAATGGTCCAAATGCATGTGGGTATTATTAGCTCGTCAAAATGATGCTATGATGGAAATTCACTCTCACAGTTCACATAAACAGACAAGTGTCCCTCACTTAAGTTAACCAACCCCCAGTAATGTCCTTCTTCAAGCAGGACTCGGTGTTGATAGAAGAGGGACACGGGCGCTGGCAGATCGTTCCCAGTCTCTATGGTTCGACAGAGAAAAGATCTTTTGTATCGCTAGGTTCTGAAGCAAATGGGTATACAATAAGCTGAAGAGAAGAGAACCAGCAATATACTATTACCGTAGTGCTTCTCTTTTCTATACGATATTGGTACGATAGTGGACCAAGAATGCCACAGGGGCATTCTTGGTCTCCTACTCTTTCTAATTCCCTGAATATTATTATCTCTCTTCTGGTTCTCTTCGTTGGATATAGGATATGAAAGCGGATGGTGGTCTCCGAAGTCATGGTTCCGAACCGGGACTATGACTCTGATGATGATGATGCCGACAATCTAACAAAGACTTCACACATGAATGAAGTCGTGGTACAGTTACTTCATCATAAAGTTATTTAACTCAAAACACTTAAGTATAAAGTTGTCTAAGCTAACACACTTAAAACGGTACACTAAGCTATGTTACTTAGTTTACTTAACGTAATGAGTGCTAGCAAATATAACATAAGCACAACTTAATTGAATGCTCTCATGTGCGAGTAAGTAAGTATACATGTAAGTTATTGAGAGTGCAAATCATGTAGTACAAAGGTTTTTCACTTAGAATAACTTACATCTTAAGGCCGCGTGGGTCAGATTTTGAGTTTTTTGAAACAATCCTAGTCAAAAAGTAAAGGGTTTTTAAATCTGAAAAATATATATATATATAATAGTTAAGGATATAAGCTAAACATATTCCGAGCCCGTTACACGATCCAATAAATTTCACTAGATAGAAAAAAATCCCAAAGTTGACTCTCTCAGAAAAGTTTTTTCAAAACTGTGGCTAAACTATTAACATTTTATATATTTTTTTTGCACTCAATTAAAGGTATTAAGTTTTTATACACATTTTCCGAGCGTTTTTCTATAAACAACTATTTACATAGTTATCATGTACGAATATCTACCAAACGCAATAGAATTGCGCCGCTGACGGCCGATCAGTCTCGCCCTGGCGCTTGTGGAGGCAGGACCTGTGTCAGTTTTTTTCGCAACTATTTCGTAATTATTATGCCAAATTACGTTAAAATCGCGCCACAGTATAAAAATATCAGTAATGGGCAAAATGTAATTAGATTAACCGTTACAAATACATACGCGACTCATGGTAAAAATGTGGTGATCTTTTACTTTTTAAGTGTTTTCACGACATGGTAACCAGCTACCTAATGCATTAAAATGTCTACGAATTACATGATAATTTCGCAATCCAACATGGCGGCCACGCCGTAATCACAAAATTTCATGATGGGTATCGTTTAAGGGGTTTTTTGGTATGCTGAGTACGAATTACGTGTTAATTTTGCAATCCAATATGACCGCCGCGCCGTAATCTCAAAAAATCATGATGGGTATCGTTTAAGCGGGTTTTTGGTATGCTGAGTACGAATCACGTACTAATTTTGCAATACAAGATGGCCGCCGCGCCGTTATCACAAAATTTCATGATGGGTATCGTTTAAAGGGTTTTTTGGTATGCTGAGTACGAATTTCGTGTTAATTTTGCAATCCAATATGACCACCGCGCCGTAATCTCAAAAAATCATGACGGGTATCGTTTAAGCGGTTTTTGGTATGCTGAGTACGAATCACGCGATAATTATCCAATATGGCCACCGCGCCGTAATCACAAAATTTCATGATGGGTATCGTTTAAGGGGTTTTTTGGTATGCTGAGTACGAATTACGTGTTAATTTTGCAATCCAATATGACCGCCGCGCCGTAATCTCAAAAAATCATGATGGGTATCGTTTAAGCGGTTTTTTGGTATGCTAAGTACGAATCACGTGAAATTTTGCAATCCAATATGGCCGCCGCGCCGTAATCACAAAATTTCATGATGGGTATCGTTTAAGGGGTTTTTTGGTATGCTGAGTACGAATTACGTGTTAATTTTGCAATCCAATATGACCGCCGCGCCGTAATCTCAAAAAATCATGATGGGTATCGTTTAAGCGGTTTTTTGGTATGCGGAGTACGAATCACGTACTAATTTTGCAATACAAGATGGCCGCGGCGCCGTTATCACAAAATTTCATGATGGGTATCGTTTAAGGGGTTTTTTTGTATGCTGAGTACGAATCACGTGATAATTTTGCAATCCAATATGGCTGCTGCGCCATAATCATAAAATTTCATGTTGGGTAACGATTAAGGGGTTTTTTGTTATGCTGAGTACGAATCACGTGATAATTTTGCAATTAATTATAAAATATCATGTTGGGTATCGATTAAGGGGTTTTTTGGCATGCTGAGTACGAATCATGTGATAATTTTGCAATCCAATATGGCCGCCGCGGCGTAATCACAAAATTTCATGATGGGTACCGATTAAGGGATTCTTTCGTATGCTAGGTACCAATTTAATGTCATTGGCCTTAATTTTACAAAAAACCTGTTGTCATAGTATTTTCGCATTGCTAGGCCTAAACTTAATAAGCAAATCTTTTTAATTTACTACTGTAAATAGCTTAGGCGGCCAAATTGAATTCCAAAATTATCATGTTATTTGTACTCAGCATTCGAAAAAACCCATTAAAAGATATCCATCACGAAATTATATGATTACGGCGCGGTGGCCATTTTGGATTGCAAAATTATCCCGTGATTCGTACTCAGCATACCATAAAACCACTTAAACGATACCCATCATGGAGTTTTGCGATTACGGCGCGGCGGCCATATTGGATTGCAAAATTATCCCGTAATTCGTACTCAGCATACCGAAAAACCACTTAAACGATACCCATCATGGAATTTTGCGATTTAGGCGCGGCGACCATATTAAATTGTAAAATTATCACGTGATTCGTACTCAGCATACCAAACACCCCTTAAACGATACCCATCATAAAATTTTGTGATTACGGCGAGGCGACCATATTGGATTGCAAAATTATCACGTAATTCGTACTCAGCATACCAAAAACCCCTTTAAACGATACTCATCATGAAATTTTGTGATTACACCGCGGTGGCCATTTTGGATTGCGAAATTATCACGTGATTTGTACTCAGCACACCAAGAAAACCCTTAAACGATACATATGGTCACGCCTTTATCCCCGAAGGGGTAGGCATATTATATGCCCACATTTTACCTTTGTATAATTTGTCCCACGTAATAGGTGGTGAGCCGTATTGCCGTGTTTAAATGGACAGGCGCAGGTTGTGACTGCCTGCTGTTGAAATAAAGCCTTTAATTAAGCTTAACGACTGCCATTTTACTGGCAACCGGGACCAACGACTTAACGCGCCTTCCGAAGCACGGAAACGCTCAAATAAATATCACGAAGTGATCACATGGATGGTCACCCATCCATGGACTGGCCATAGTGAAAGTTGCTTACTGCAGTGATCGTTTACAGAACACTGAGTCCGCGGGGCCACGAGCGCCGAGCTTAAACGATACCCATCATGAAATTTTGTGATTACGGCGCGGCGCCCATATTGAATTGCAAAATGATCACGTGATTCATACTTAGCATACCAACTTTAGAAAACTTTAGAAATTTTTATTACCAGCTATTATGTAATTTTCATTTTTTACGCAACTGTAACCATCTAGCAAACGTACGCAACTGAAACTCTCAAAAAAATGAAATATCCTAGTTTTCGAAAAATGTTTCGTTGCTGCTCAGCTCTCATTCGCCTTAGCGTGATGTTATATATTTTGATATTTTTGAAAAATAGACATTCTGTTAAGGAACTTTTGAAATTCAACTAGCAGTCTCTTAGACTCTATAGTTCAAACAACTAAACAAACAAACAAACTCTTTAGCTTAAAAATAATAGTATAATATATATAATTAACTCATTTATTTACGAAACTCTAATAAATCACTACACATATTAAAGTTAGATGCATTTACTACGTCAAACAAAGTTAGCATGCTGTTTCTTTCTACTCTACTGTATACTGTGGCATGAGAGTTCACTGCCGCTGCCGGCGCGCGGTGTGTCTCGCGTCCGGGGCGAGGGGAGCGCCAAATGCCTACTTGTGCGCTATAACCGACCCTTAACTTAAGTAAGTAGTTGGCATTTTCAATATTTTTTTAAGTGCTCTAACCAAAGATTTCTATATAAAATGAGGTAGATACGCTCTACTATAAGAAACGAAAGCATAAAAGCAATCCTCATACACACACATTGCTAAACTACACTTACTAATAAACTATATTTACGTAATTGTAACTGCAATAGCAATATACGAATAGAACAAGAGTAAAAGAGAAGGCGTATGGACTCCAATTACTAGCCGAGTACCACCGAATACTCTCGAAGTTTTACGATTCTGTATCACAGGTACAGACTGCAGAAAAATGTTAATTAGGTATAAAGGAAGACTGCAGAATAGGTATAAAGGAATAAAATGCAAAATTGACCAATGATGTACATATTTAAATGTAAACTTAAAAAACTCATTACATACCTATTTAATGATATTTAATCGATATCTGAATTTTTCGGACCCTTTTCCGAACGAAATATTTCAAAGTTAAACTAAAAATACTGACTTAAACACTAATTATGCACACCAAATAAATCAAATTAAATGTACTGTTTAATGGTATTTGCAGAACTGTTTTACTGAACGAATAACTATTTTCAAAATAGTTTATCTAACAATTCCATAGTTCAACAAACATAATAATTATCTAAACGTTTTAAAGGAAAACCGACGATTATTATTACCGAAAACGATTATTATTATTGAATAAAAAATTCAAACATAACCTAACCTATTCAGTTATAAGATTGTACCATTTAGAGTCTGTGCTGAAAATTACACAGATGTGTATCTAAAAATATCCCATTAACGAATTACCTTCAAATAAAATTAATTTTGTCAGTTTCTGACGTTTGCTGGTCAAATTCTTTTTATAATTGGTGGAGTCCAAATAATGTAGTTTTACTGATAAATACTTATCTATAACTGCTATTAAAATATGAAGTCTATGATTGGATGTAACAGGTTGTTGTAATGAATGATCTTGTAAAGATCGGAACACGTCTGAGTAAAGGAAGCTATTCAAAATTGAAATTTTTACTTTTTTAATAATCTGTGTAGATCCAAAATTTTCTCCGTGCAATTTGATGTATTCCGTTATTACATGTTCACATTTTAAACAAATTGTTTAGATGTCTTCGGAGGGAAAGCATAAACCCATATTTTTTATTGCTATGAGTGTATGGAAATGAAGCTTTTGATTTGAAAATAGTGCATCTAAACAAGTTTCACATTTAATGGAACTCATGAGCTTTCTACAAACCCTTTCAGCAATGTAGCCAACAATTTGTTGAGCACTTATTGAAATTTTATTGTCCGAGACCAAAGTAAGTAATATACTCACATTGCTTTCATATTGACTTTCGTTTCTATCTGTTAATTTGGGCAAATTTATGTATTCCTCGTCAAAAAATGCTGTCATTCCCACTGTTTTATTTATGGTATCTACACAAAATGGCATTAAAATGACTGACTCGATCACAATCGTTGTAAGTACCTACCTTGAAAGTAAAACATAAATATAAATTCAATTTTCTTGCAAACCGTACTTGCGAAGAACTATAACTATTCGGGGAATCCCCGTGCCTTGACTCTCGCTTATGCCAAGCGTATTCGTATTTTGACAGCATAATTCAGCAAGTATTATGCTGTCAAAATACGAAGTACAACAAAAGTATTGGGCGCGTCAGATTAGTTAGGCCTATACAATTTGGTGGGTTAATAAGGTTAAAAATAATCATAAAATTGATGAAAAATAATTTTTTACGCATAAATTGTGCGTACTTACCAAATAAATTAATACTCCTTCGTAAACTACCAAATCTTAAGCACTTTTAAGACGTTAATTATGTACTTTTCCACGTTAAAAATACACATTTGTTGTTAAATTGTGGGAGATACGACAGTGACATAGTGTCAGCGCGAACTGGGCGCAACCGCGCTAACTAGCTCAGTTTATACGCTTCAAAAATTGGTGCGTAGGGCAGGTCTACCTCTTTATATAGAAGTCTTTGGCTCTAACCTAATAAGTGCTCTAACCGACCATTGCCCTACAGCCGAAGGCTAATATAACCGGGCCGGTTTTAAAGACCTTAAAAGTAAGCTCTTGCGCTCACTCGGTCATAGTCGGTGTTATTGTTCCGAAGGTAAAACACGTACTCAATATGCCTTCCTGTGCGTTCTCGAAGTGTAAAAACACTTCCCTAAATTTGAAAAAGAATCGGTAATTACTTTTCACTCGAAAGTTCTTTGCTGCAATATCTTTGTGTGAACTAGTCTCACTTTTTTAGTTCGTAATGTATGACGTGGGCTCGTCTATACTATTACTTGGTCGAAGCCTACCGCCTAATCATTTGAAAGAAGATGCAGATATACATTTCACTATTTCAGCGTTACGAAAGAGAGATATGCGCTCGGATTTTGTGCGATTTTAACGAAATAAATTTATACTTATATTTACAGAGTAAAGTTTTGATTGACTGTTTGTTTGCATCGAATAGACTCCGAAACTACTAGACAGATTTGAAAAACTCTTTCACTGTTGGGAAGCTACACAATCCCCGGTGAACATAGGCTAAATTTTATTCCCGTACTAGCTGATGCGCGCGGCTTCGCCCGCGTGAAATTTGGTTCCCGTTCCCGCTTCCCGTGGGAACATTTTCCCGGGATAAAAAGTAGCCTATATGTTATTCCGGACTATACTCTATCCCTATACCAAATTCCAGCCCAATCCGTTCAGCCGTTAGAGCGTGATTGAGTAACAAACATCCAAACATCTAAACATCCAAACATCTTCACAAACTTTCACATTTATAATATTATTAGTAGGATTCCCCACGGAAACGGGAGTTCCGCTAGTTAAATATAAAAGAACTATAACCATTAGGGAAGCGCTCGTGGCCCCGCGGACTCAGTGTTCTGTAAACGATCACTGCAGTAAGCAACATTCACTATGGCCGGTCCATGGATGGGTCACCATCCATGTGATCACTTTGTGACATTTATTTGATCGTTTCCGTGCTTCGGAAGGCACGTTAAGCCGTTGGTCCCGGTTGCCAGTAAAATGGCAGTCGTTAAGCTAAGTTGAAGGCTTTATTTCAACAGCAAGCAATCACAACCTGCGCCTGTCCATTTAAACACGGCAATACGACTCACCACCTATTACGTGGGACAAATTATACAAAGGTGAAATGTGGGCATATAATAAGCCTCTGCCTACCCCTTCGGGATAAAGGCGTGACCATATGTATGTATGTATGTATATGTATAACCATTAGGAAAAAAATTGGTTCAAGTAAACGAAGATTTTACTATTGTCTTTCCTATAAATTAAACATTTTTTAAAATTTACTTATACCTACTTTTGAGATCCAGCTAAAAGTTTCACGAAATCAAAGTATTTTCCATAGATTTAGAATTTTTGTATTTTCAACAATAAAAACTATCGAGAATTTTATTAGTAATCGTGTTTTTAATTTCGAGCATTATTAGTCCATAAACTGACGTTTCTTGTGATATAAAGTAATTTCATTAGACCTCTCGAGTCCGGACATCTAAATAAAGATAATAGTCACATATTGAAAACGACACGTGTATAAAGGGGTAAATTGCCAATTGATCGTGTCGGGACCCCTTAAGATGATAGTCTATTTAGCGTCATACGAACCCTCCAGGTGCTTTTCCACCAGAGGTGTGCTATGCTACGTTGCAAACATTCCTATCAAATTCATTAGATACAGCCTCGTGATGGACAGGCAGACGCACGGCGAAGTTTTATGAATAAGGTCCCGTACTCCCGGTTTACCCTGTAACCTTTAAAAATGGTTTACACTTCGAACATGTAAGTAGTTAACTAAATTAAAGAACATGAAATAGAATGCATTCCATTTACTTTCGATATCATGTTTGATAGAAACATTTACTGTTTATGACCTATACCTATATATCGATATTCAAATAGAAATAATGTAAGTTTAATTTTCCTAAACGACCGGGTTCGATTATCCTACAATGCAAGAGCTTTTTTAAAATCTGGGGGACTGGTTCAGAAAATGACGAAAAAGGTGCAAACGAAAGTGTTTTTTGTCTGCATAAGTAAATGGAAATTATAGCCAAAATCAGATTGTTAATCTACAAGATGTGTGTCAAAATATGGTTTTGTTGTATTTTACTTATGCATAATGTGTAAAACGACCATAAAGTCGCCCCCAAATTTTTAAATGCGTTTTATGACTTCAATTTTTATCGACGCGAAAGAAAAAAATATGCCAACATATGAAGAAAATATACACCCATAAATTAGTTTCCTTCGATTTTGAATAAGTATGAGTATTAGTTTATTGCAACTAAAATAAGCTATAAAATGCTATTTTCCTAGCCCGAAGGACGCGTGATTTGTATGGTCAAGGTCGTTAGGCCTAACCACGGCCTTAAAGTGGCCCCCAATCGCTAGATGCGCCATGGCTTTCCATCAGGCTGGTGGCGACGTCAATTTGGCGAGCTGAACATAAAAAAATGCAGATCTTCTGTTCATAACAATTGGTTCCTAAGAACAGATCTATGTATATCTTATATTTACAGACCTGTCAATACTGACTCTACTTATCTTTTTGTCATTACTCGTGTCAATACAATTTATAACAAGTACCACAAGTAATGTTGCCTTATTTTGTTGCCCAACACGACTCGCCATATATCACTGGATAGGTAGTTCCAACAAAAACAAATTGGATAAGTTTGTTGTTGGTATTTTGGTGCCAACTTTTACAAACATCGAATTTTTGTAAAAGTTTGGAGCGTGAGTATCTGTGTGTGTGTGCTTGTGTTTATGAGTGACGTCTGCTATGTACAAAGTACCTACTAGCTACCCGTACCTACCTTTATATACATAGAGCTAAACTTTTGAAGTGAAAACACACATTCCTATAAAAATTGAGGCTTGCCTGCATGACCGGAGCATCAAATTGTTTCCGTCGGTCAAACATTATCCCTTTGGGTACCTACCGAAACCAAAAAAGTGTTCCAAACACTTTTAAGGCTGCTCAAGAGAATGAAACAAAAGGCAGTTGTCGCAACCGACGCAATGGTATTGTCACGGTAATGCCACAAAAAAAGATGGAAACCTACCTACCTACTAAATTCGCTGAGGCTTCGCATTGATACAAAATTAAAATCCTCCAGTTGAAATTCTTCAATCTGTTTCTTCTTCTTCTTTTAATTGAATGACCCTCCGTTTGTCAACGATTTTGCCAAGCTCCAGTAGAAAAATAAAATCAGTAAAAGAAATGGCGATACGCTAGTCTCAAGTTTCAATATTTTTCTGTATGATGGCATTGCAGTAAAGTCGTCTATGAGTGCCAGCATGAGACATTTTACCGAACATAGTGGAGATTATTCTTTCTGCCTACCCCGCAAGGCGTGAAGATAGTATTGTATATAGTGGAGATTATAACATCCTACTGTTAGCACGTTGAGTTTTGTTTTGCATATCATAATAAACTTAACTTTAATAAGACAGTGCATGTAAAAGAGTTTCGAAAACCGAGTTGGAACAAAATAGGTGTGCGGTCCATAAATGTTTAGTTGGGTTTGGATGTTTGTATGTAGTACCTGTGTATGTTTTTGAAGTAACTACAATTTTTTATCAGTTATTTTTATCAGTTGTCTAGATCTCTCCAAAAATTTTTTTTTTTCATAATCATAATTTATTTATAATTTATAACATCAAATATGGTACATAAGTAGATGTAGAATATGTTAGTAGTTTCACATATTTGGCCGTTTTAAAGCATGCAATTTGTTTATTTATTTATGACTAGCTGATGCCCGCAGCTTCGCCCGCGTAATATTTGTTCCCGTTTCCCATATTTTATCCCCTTGGGGGTAGAATTTATCAAAATCCTTTCTTAGCGGATGCCTACGGCATAACATCTACCTGCATACCAAATTTCAGCCCGATCTGTCCAGTGGTTTGGGCTGTGCGTTGATAGATCACTATGTCAGTCAGTCAGTCACCTTTGAGTTATATATATGTAATAATATTTAGATTAGATTTGTGCTACATAGCGTTGTGTACTATGGCGTACCTGTCTATTATGACGTATTTTTTTAATTTAAAAAAATTTGCTTAACATTTTATGTGTAAAAGTAACATGTTGTGCAAATTATTAAGCAAGGGTAGCAATCCCTGCAAATAAAGAAGAGGTCAATGTCCGAATCTCGGCAATAAACAACTCGCTCGTGACACCCCTACTAGTTATAATGAGTGCATGAATGGCAGTAAGGGCTGGTATTGATTGCCTGCTTGGTTGCCTAGCAACGCGAGAAACGCCGCGACGTCAGCCGGCGCCCTATCACAATGTGTGAGAGTATTTATAACTCTCATAAACTCGTGTATAATATCTCTTTCGTTTTAGCCCCTCTCTATAAAATAGAGTGCAGAGGGGCGAGACTTGTGTCTGTAGTCTGTGACTTTGTTGCATTAAACTACGTCACTAGGTCACGTGGATCATCTGTTCAATAAAACAAAAATGACAACGTCAATCGGATTGAACTTTCACTTTCACAATAAACGTGTTAGAGAGGGGCAGTCTGGTGAGAACGATCTCACGGCTTTCTTGTTCCTTTTACCTTTATACCTATTTTTTTTTTTTGAAACGCTCTCGTAGACCCTCTTACTAACTCTCTTGAAAACTGACATGTGCATCTGCCTACCCCTTTGGGATAAAGGTGGGACCTTACTTAGTTTAATATTTGTTGATGTTGTTTTATGCTTACTACTGAGGTGGCAGACAAGAATTATACAAGTATTTAATTTAAAATGTTATCTGGTATTATGTGTCCATTTTAAAAATACATACATACATACATATGGTCACGCCTTTATCCCCGAAGGGGTAGGCAGAGGCATATTATATGCACACATTTCACCTTTGTATAATTTGTCCCACGTAATAGGTGGTGAGCCGTATTGCCGTGTTTAAATGGACAGGCGCAGGTTGTGACTGCCTGCTGTTGAATTAAAGCCTTCAACTTAGCTTAACGACTGCCATTTTACTGGCAACCGGGACCAACGGCTTAACGTGCCTTTCGAAGCACGGAAACGCTCAAATAAATGTCACAAAGTGATCACATGGATGGTCACCCATCCATGGACCGGCCATAGTGAAAGTTGCTTACTGCAGTGATCGTTTACAGAACACTGAGTACGCGGGGCCACGAGCGCTTCATTTTAAAAATAGATTCAATCTAACCAAACTTCGGAACCTCTCGGCGTTTTACAGCACCTCTTCTCCGTGAAGCGTGGAGGCTTTCGTAAACGCGAGTTATTACATTACGTTTAGTAAAAGAACCTAAAACTTCCGCTAGATGGTGTTGTAAAAATCTTGTGCATTAGCGTTTTAGAGATAAGCTCTATCTAGCGAAACTATAAATATACTTACTAATGACTCTTTGTACGACTACTACTACTACGACTACCCGCAGGTACTACAAAATACGAATGACTCGTAGCGCTAGCGAAATTATAAAATCTATATAACGCTACGTAGCGTTATCGCTACGTAAACATGGTGTGTACAATGTGTACATAGGTAGGGTACCTACTTACGTTTATTTGAATTATGTTATTACAATAATTCATTCTTTTTTTTTTCTTTTTTAGTTTATTTTCAGGTAAACAAACAACATCACAATAATGAGTGCATAAGTAGTTCTAACAATACATTTAAATGATTGTGATTGTGACATTCACAACGTTTACCACAAATATAGTATTAAGTATTAGAAAGGTACAGATTGTTTGAAGGTTAGGAGTAAGTACACGACACCATGCATCACTGAACAAATAAATCATACATAAATGGATAAATACATAGAAATTAAATTCTTAATGAAGATTGGAGCAAAACGAGCGTAATGTTGTGAGTCGCGGTTAAGCCAAAGACTTCTATATAAACTGAGGTAGACATGCCCTACGCACCGATTTTTGAAACCTATAAACTGCGCTAATTAGCAGCGTTGTTCGCACTGTTGTGAGTCAAAACTTCGAGAGTAGGTACTCGACTTGCAATTGGAGACCATACGCCTTCTCTTTTACTCTTGTTCTATCCGTATATTACTATTGTGTGTGGTGACAATTACGTAAATAGTATTTATAAGTGAGTGTAGTCTTAGAAATGTGTGTGTTTGAGGATTGCTTTTGAAATCTCGCTTGTTAGAGTACGGCGCGTCTACCTCAGTTTATATAGAAGTCTTTGGGTTAAGCATGATTGCGAATTTACACGAGCGGAAATATTTCAAACTAGATAACGCTCGCGGCTCCGCTCGCGTGGAATTCGGTTCCCGTTCCCGCTTCCCATTGAAAATTATTCCCGAGATGAAAGTAGCCTATGTGCTATATATAACAGACTATTATCTATACCGGTATCAAATGTCTGCGTTAGAGCGTGATTGAGTAACAAACATCTAAACGTTAGTAGGAAGTTGGACTAGCTAATACCCGCAGCACCAACTGCCTGGTGAGGTTTCCCCGTAGAAACCCATTTCCCACATTCACTTTTTCCCGGGATAAAAGTAGCCTTTGTCCTTTATCTGCTCTATTCTATCTCTGTACCAATCCTTTTTGTAATTTGAACAGAAACTTTATTTTTATTTATTTACCTACATAGGATCACGAAATTACTTAACAATGAGGTTTTCCCGTAGAAATCCATTTCCAACATTCACTTTTTCCCAGAATAAAAGTAGCCTTTGTCCTTTTCCAAGCTCTATTCTATCTCTGTACTAATCTTTTTGGAAATTTAAACAGAAACTTTATTTCTGTTTATTCATATCACCTACGTACAATCACGAATCTAACAAAGTTTTTGATTGCAATAATGATAAAGTACCATGCCCAGCTACAAACAACAACTAAATATGTCCCTGCCTACTCCCTGTGCAATTTACAGTTGTACGTCACAACTGAATCATAGACCACCAGAAGTAACATGAGCTTACGACGCAACGTTCTGCTTGTACTACACCTAATGTACGATCTGGTAGGCTCGGCTGATGTTGGTCCAAGGTATAAACTCTTTGCTTACAAAATCTCCTCCGCAACAAAATGCAGTATTACATTTCCGTCTCCGGAGCTCGCACTGCCCCTTTCCCTCCTCTCTATTTGATTCCAAATAGACACATTACGAGGATATGAGGTATTCCATATGTAGCTTAATCAATCGCGGGAAGCTCCATTTCGGAACGTCTCTTTGCTGAGTCACAGTTACTTAATTTCTGGCCTATCTTGCAGATCAGAGTGCAAACGAGGCGATATAACGCCTTAAAATTTAAAGTCCTAATACATAGTGTCCGCACATAACAACTCCACTAAACACTAGCTGCGTTGTCAAATCAGCCTATGGCAGTCCACTGCTGGGCGTCGGCCTCTTTCAATTCACGCTACAACACACGATCCTGCGCCCTCATCCAAATCCTATCTGCGACATTTTCTCGATCATCAGTTCGTAACGGACGTTTGCCGAGGCGCGGTATCCTCTCCAGAACTCGTTTGCACCATCGCGCATTGGTTCTTCTACAAATGTCGTCTACCCATTGCGTCGTACTGAATAGCAAAGGCTTTGCATCAGGTAGGACGCCGGAGTGGGAGTCTCACTTAGCCTCGTGTGGTTTGGGAGTCATGGATCACCTCCCTATCTCAGAAATGAAGCCTCAGCCTCACTTCCCTACATTGCCCACAGCACAGCTACTGGAACCACTAAATCGTAAGCCTTACATTTAATGCAGTAGTCGTCATATGTAATCCCAGTTATAAGACCTTCATCGTGCTGCAAAGCCATATGAGAGGTTGAGAACTCGTGCTGCAGACGCTAAACAATGCACCTTTTAATCGCTCATCGCTTATCGTATAACAGAAGATCGGACTGATTATTCGCGACGAACGATCCCGGAGGCATTGCTTAGCAATTAATGGGCCCAATCAGCGACTAATAACTGACTCACAGGCTTTTGCCCAGTTATTTATGAACTGGTGAACAAATGAGTAACAAGCACTGTGAATACTGTGAGCGACGGCTCTGTGCACTCAAGTTATGTTATGATATAGTGGAGTTTGAATTAATGAGGTTACTTCCCAACAAGCAAAAAGCGGTTTTATAATTATCCTAAGACCAATTTTCAATAGACTTATTACGAACTCATAAGAGCTTACAAGCCCGGAAAAGGGCCCACTTTATTAGTGTATTCAGTTTTTTAACAGTCTAATAGTACCCTCATGAAATTCAACTAACGACTGTAACAGCCGTGTAGCGGCATTTTGTAAAACCATACAATCTTACCAAATCTATTAGTAGTCTCTTAGAAAACTAAACTAGATTGTTATGCACTTTACAACTGTTCTACAAGTTCTCATTTCGTTCAGTCAATCATTCAGTTATCAATATTGGGAGTTTTACACACTCCGTGTACATAATACTAAAAACTTTATTAAAATACTAATAATATTTTAGACATTAATAAGGCAAGTTATATGATAATTTTTCAGAGTCCTCGTATTTCATGATGTTAATCAAAAACGTACTGGGAACTCGTATTTCTCGTGCAACATACCAAGTTTCTGGTGAAAATTTTAAAGCCCCTCTTAAAATAAGTAATTATAGATTCGTATTAATTATTTTAAAATAACAAAATGTTCCCCATTAGTCATTTTCGGTAGCCATTTTTAGTTTAGCATTTGGAAGTGTTCTACTATACCTCTATAGACAAACTCGGTTCTATAAAATCTCATAGTCGCTGCATTCACTCGCCATGTTTTTATCTTTTGGGGATCCGTGGTGAAATAAGAAAAACGCTAAATATACAACCTAATATTGAAATAACACCTGTAGGTGGTATTTGTGTTCATGAATATAATCAGGTATGTATTTATTGACGATTTGTGTAAGTAATTAATATTTTTTTGAGTTAATGCGCTTTTACTTTAATACTAACAGTACAAGTCTGTCATATTATTATTTATTCGTGAGCATAATCACCACCTAAGTGGTTTGGTGTTACTTCTTCTGTATTTGAGTCATAGTCCAATATACGGAACCCTTGCCAGGTTTTGTGACTTGAACTTCACAAGGTCCCAAACCACCTATTGCAAGGGTAAATAATCTTATAATGACTTTACCAACGAATCAACAAGTGTTTCTTTGACAATAACAGTATTGAACTTAGCTCGTATAAAATCATAACACTTATAATAGCATGTGGCAAGTATGTTATTAGTAAAAGTCAATTACGACTTACAAATGGTTTTATAAAACTACTTTATTTGTAACGGATTCAAATATTGTACTTATTAGCGCTTATAAAACTAAGTAACAAGTGTAAATGGAATCAAGTGTATTTACACTTATGGGCAGCTTTAATAGGAGATTCGGGTCTATAGTAGCCTAATAAGCAATCTTAAAAGCGCTTACAATTGCTGGTTATAAGAACCTTAATTCTTAAGTCTGATTGCTCTTCAAATAAAATTAATTTTGTCAGTTTCTGACGTTTGCTGGTCAAATTCTTTTTATAATTGGTGGAGTCCAAATAATGTAGTTTTACTGATAAATACTTATCTATAACTGCTATTAAAATATGAAGTCTATGATTGGATGTAACAGGTTGTTGTAATGAATGATCTTGTAAAGATCGGAACACGTCTGAGTAAAGGAAGCTATTCAAAATTGAAATTTTTACTTTTTTAATAATCTGGGTAGATCCAAAATTTTCTCCGTGCAATTTGATGTATTCCGTTATTACATGTTCACATTTTAAACAAATTGTTTAGACGTCTTCGGAGGGAAAGCATAAACCCATATTTTTTATTGCTATGAGTGTATGGAAATGAAGCTTTTGATTTGAAAATAGTGCATCTAAACAAGTTTCACATTTAATGGAACTCATGAGCTTTCTACAAACCCTTTCAGCAATGTAGCCAACAATTTGTTGAGCACTTATTGAAATTTTATTGTCCGAGACCAAAGTAAGTAATATACTCACATTGCTTTCATATTGACTTTCGTTTCTATCTGTTAATTTGGGCAAATTTATGTATTCCTCGTCAAAAAATGCTGTCATTCCCACTGTTTTATTTATGGTATCTACACAAAATGGCAGTAAAATGACTGACTCGATCACAATCGTTGTAAGTACCTACCTTGAAAGTAAAACATAAATATAAATTCAATTTTCTTGCAAACCGTACTTGCGAAGAACTATAACTATTCGGGGAATCCCCGTGCCTTGACTCTCGCTTGGCATATTCAGCAAGTATTATGCTGTCAAAATACGAAGTACAACAAAAGTATTGGGCGCGTCAGATTAGTTAGGCCTATACAATTTGGTGGGTTAATAAGGTTAAAAATAATCATAAAATTGATGAAAAATAATTTTTTACGCATAAATTGTGCGTACTTACCAAATAAATTAGTACTCCTTCGTAAACTACCAAATCTTAAGCACTTTTAAGACGTTAATTATGTACTTTTCCACGTTAAAAATACACATTTGTTGTTAAATTGTGGGAGATACGACAGTGACATAGTGTCAGCGCGAACTGGGCGCAACCGCGCTAACTAGCTCAGTTTATACGCTTCAAAAATTGGTGCGTAGGGCAGGTCTACCTCTTTATATAGAAGTCTTTGGCTCTAACCTAATAAGTGCTCTAACCGACCATTGCCCTACAGCCGAAGGCTAATATAACCGGGCCGGTTTTAAAGACCTTAAAAGTAAGCTCTTGCGCTCACTCGGTCATAGTCGGTGTTATTGTTCCGAAGGTAAAACACGTACTCAATATGCCTTCCTGTGCGTTCTCGAAGTGTAAAAACACTTCCCTAAATTTGAAAAAGAATCGGTAATTACTTTTCACTCGAAAGTTCTTTGCTGCAATATCTTTGTGTGAACTAGTCTCACTTTTTTAGTTCGTAATGTATGACGTGGGCTCGTCTATACTATTACTTGGTCGAAGCCTACCGCCTAATCATTTGAAAGAAGATGCAGATATACATTTCACTATTTCAGCGTTACGAAAGAGAGATATGCGCTCGGATTTTGTGCGATTTTAACGAAATAAATTTATACTTATATTTACAGAGTAAAGTTTTGATTGACTGTTTGTTTGCATCGAATAGACTCCGAAACTACTAGACAGATTTGAAAAACTCTTTCACTGTTGGGAAGCTACACAATCCCCGGTGAACATAGGCTAAATTTTATTCCCGTACTAGCTGATGCGCGCGGCTTCGCCCGCGTGAAATTTGGTTCCCGTTCCCGCTTCCCGTGGGAACATTTTCCCGGGATAAAAAGTAGCCTATATGTTATTCCGGACTATACTCTATCCCTGTACCAAATTCCAGCCCAATCCGTTCAGCCGTTAGAGCGTGATTGAGTAACAAACATCCAAACATCTAAACATCCAAACATCTTCACAAACTTTCACATTTATAATATTAGTAGGATTCCCCACGGAAACGGGAGTTCCGCTAGTTAAATATAAAAGAACTGTAACCATTAGGGAAGCGCTCGTGGCCCCGCGGACTCAGTGTTCTGTAAACGATCACTGCAGTAAGCAACATTCACTATGGCCGGTCCATGGATGGGTCACCATCCATGTGATCACTTTGTGACATTTATTTGATCGTTTCCGTGCTTCGGAAGGCACGTTAAGCCGTTGGTCCCGGTTGCCAGTAAAATGGCAGTCGTTAAGCTAAGTTGAAGGCTTTATTTCAACAGCAAGCAGTCACAACCTGCGCCTGTCCATTTAAACACGGCAATACGACTCACCACCTATTACGTGGGACAAATTATACAAAGGTGAAATGTGGGCATATAATAAGCCTCTGCCTACCCCTTCGGGATAAAGGCGTGACCATATGTATGTATGTATGTATATGTATAACCATTAGGAAAAAAATTGGTTCAAGTAAACGAAGATTTTACTATTGTCTTTCCTATAAATTAAACATTTTTTAAAATTTACTTATACCTACTTTTGAGATCCAGCTAAAAGTTTCACGAAATCAAAGTATTTTCCATAGATTTAGAATTTTTGTATTTTCAACAATAAAAACTATCGAGAATTTTATTAGTAATCGTAAAATTAATTTCGAGCATTATTAGTCCATAAACTGACATTTCTTGTGATATAAAGTAATTTCATTAGACCTCTCGAGTCCGGACATCTAAATAAAGATAATAGTCACATATTGAAAACGACACGTGTATAAAGGGGTAAATTGCCAATTGATCGTGTCGGGACCCCTTAAGATGATAGTCTATTTAGCGTCATACGAACCCTCCAGGTGCTTTTCCACCAGAGGTGTGCTATGCTACGTTGCAAACATTCCTATCAAATTCATTAGATACAGCCTCGTGATGGACAGGCAGACGCACGGCGAAGTTTTATGAATAAGGTCCCGTACTCCCGGTTTACCCTGTAACCTTTAAAAATGGTTTACACTTCGAACATGTAAGTAGTTAACTAAATTAAAGAACATGAAATAGAATGCATTCCATTTACTTTCGATATCATGTTTGATAGAAACATTTACTGTTTATGACCTATACCTATATATCGATATTCAAATAGAAATAATGTAAGTTTAATTTTCCTAAACGACCGGGTTCGATTATCCTACAATGCAAGAGCTTTTTTAAAATCTGGGGGACTGGTTCAGAAAATGACGAAAAAGGTGCAAACGAAAGTGTTTTTTGTCTGCATAAGTAAATGGAAATTATAGCCAAAATCAGATTGTTAATCTACAAGATGTGTGTCAAAATATGGTTTTGTTGTATATTACTTATGCATAATGTGTAAAACGACCATAAAGTCACCCCCAAATTTTTAAATGCGTTTTATGACTTCAATTTTTATCGACGCGAAAGAAAAAAATATGCCAACATATGAAGAAAATATACACCCATAAATTAGTTTCCTTCGATTTTGAATAAGTATGAGTATTAGTTTATTGCAACTAAAATAAGCTATAAAATGCTATTTTCCTAGCCCGAAGGACGCGTGATTTGTATGGTCAAGGTCGTTAGGCCTAACCACGGCCTTAAAGTGGCCCCCAATCGCTAGATGCGCCATGGCTTTCCATCAGGCTGGTGGCGACGTCAATTTGGCGAGCTGAACATAAAAAAATGCAGATCTTCTGTTCATAACAATTGGTTCCTAAGAACAGATCTATGTATATCTTATATTTACAGACCTGTCAATACTGACCTCATCGAATGTTACACCCTGTAGGTATATCTACTTATCTTTTTGTCATTACTCGTGTCAATACAATTTATAACAAGTACCACAAGTAATGTTGCCTTATTTTGTTGCCCAACACGACTCGCCATATATCACTGGATAGGTAGTTCCAACAAAAACAAATTGGATAAGTTTGTTGTTGGTATTTTGGTGCCAACTTTTACAAACATCGAATTTTTGTAAAAGTTTGGAGCGTGAGTATCTGTGTGTGTGTGCTTGTGTTTATGAGTGACGTCTGCTATGTACAAAGTACCTACTAGCTACCCGTACCTACCTTTATATACATAGAGCTAAACTTTTGAAGTGAAAACACACATTCCTATAAAAATTGAGGCTTGCCTGCATGACCGGAGCATCAAATTGTTTCCGTCGGTCAAACATTATCCCTTTGGGTACCTACCGAAACCAAAAAAGTGTTCCAAACACTTTTAAGGCTGCTCAAGAGAATGAAACAAAAGGCAGTTGTCGCAACCGACGCAATGGTATTGTCACGGTAATGCCACAAAAAAAGATGGAAACCTACCTACCTACTAAATTCGCTGAGGCTTCGCATTGATACAAAATTAAAATCCTCCAGTTGAAATTCTTCAATCTGTTTCTTCTTCTTCTTTTAATTGAATGACCCTCCGTTTGTCAACGATTTTGCCAAGCTCCAGTAGAAAAATAAAATCAGTAAAAGAAATGGCGATACGCTAGTCTCAAGTTTCAATATTTTTCTGTATGATGGCATTGCAGTAAAGTCGTCTATGAGTGCCAGCATGAGACATTTTACCGAACATAGTGGAGATTATTCTTTCTGCCTACCCCGCAAGGCGTGAAGATAGTATTGTATATAGTGGAGATTATAACATCCTACTGTTAGCACGTTGAGTTTTGTTTTGCATATCATAATAAACTTAACTTTAATAAGACAGTGCATGTAAAAGAGTTTCGAAAACCGAGTTGGAACAAAATAGGTGTGCGGTCCATAAATGTTTAGTTGGGTTTGGATGTTTGTATGTAGTACCTGTGTATGTTTTTGAAGTAACTACAATTTTTTATCAGTTATTTTTATCAGTTGTCTAGATCTCTCCAAAAATTTTTTTTTTTCATAATCATAATTTATTTATAATTTATAACATCAAATATGGTACATAAGTAGATGTAGAATATGTTAGTAGTTTCACATATTTGGCCGTTTTAAAGCATGCAATTTGTTTATTTATTTATGACTAGCTGATGCCCGCAGCTTCGCCCGCGTAATATTTGTTCCCGTTTCCCATATTTTATCCCCTTGGGGGTAGAATTTATCAAAATCCTTTCTTAGCGGATGCCTACGGCATAACATCTACCTGCATACCAAATTTCAGCCCGATCTGTCCAGTGGTTTGGGCTGTGCGTTGATAGATCACTATGTCAGTCAGTCAGTCACCTTTGAGTTATATATATGTAATAATATTTAGATTAGATTTGTGCTACATAGCGTTGTGTACTATGGCGTACCTGTCTATTATGACGTATTTTTTTAATTTAAAAAAATTTGCTTAACATTTTATGTGTAAAAGTAACATGTTGTGCAAATTATTAAGCAAGGGTAGCAATCCCTGCAAATAAAGAAGAGGTCAATGTCCGAATCTCGGCAATAAACAACTCGCTCGTGACACCCCTACTAGTTATAATGAGTGCATGAATGGCAGTAAGGGCTGGTATTGATTGCCTGCTTGGTTGCCTAGCAACGCGAGAAACGCCGCGACGTCAGCCGGCGCCCTATCACAATGTGTGAGAGTATTTATAACTCTCATAAACTCGTGTATAATATCTCTTTCGTTTTAGCCCCTCTCTATAAAATAGAGTGCAGAGGGGCGAGACTTGTGTCTGTAGTCTGTGACTTTGTTGCATTAAACTACGTCACTAGGTCACGTGGATCATCTGTTCAATAAAACAAAAATGACAACGTCAATCGGATTGAACTTTCACTTTCACAATAAACGTGTTAGAGAGGGGCAGTCTGGTGAGAACGATCTCACGGCTTTCTTGTTCCTTTTACCTTTATACCTATTTTTTTTTTTTGAAACGCTCTCGTAGACCCTCTTACTAACTCTCTTGAAAACTGACATGTGCATCTGCCTACCCCTTTGGGATAAAGGTGGGACCTTACTTAGTTTAATATTTGTTGATGTTGTTTTATGCTTACTACTGAGGTGGCAGACAAGAATTATACAAGTATTTAATTTAAAATGTTATCTGGTATTATGTGTCCATTTTAAAAATACATACATACATACATATGGTCACGCCTTTATCCCCGAAGGGGTAGGCAGAGGCATATTATATGCACACATTTCACCTTTGTATAATTTGTCCCACGTAATAGGTGGTGAGCCGTATTGCCGTGTTTAAATGGACAGGCGCAGGTTGTGACTGCCTGCTGTTGAATTAAAGCCTTCAACTTAGCTTAACGACTGCCATTTTACTGGCAACCGGGACCAACGGCTTAACGTGCCTTTCGAAGCACGGAAACGCTCAAATAAATGTCACAAAGTGATCACATGGATGGTCACCCATCCATGGACCGGCCATAGTGAAAGTTGCTTACTGCAGTGATCGTTTACAGAACACTGAGTACGCGGGGCCACGAGCGCTTCATTTTAAAAATAGATTCAATCTAACCAAACTTCGGAACCTCTCGGCGTTTTACAGCACCTCTTCTCCGTGAAGCGTGGAGGCTTTCGTAAACGCGAGTTATTACATTACGTTTAGTAAAAGAACCTAAAACTTCCGCTAGATGGTGTTGTAAAAATCTTGTGCATTAGCGTTTTAGAGATAAGCTCTATCTAGCGAAACTATAAATATACTTACTAATGACTCTTTGTACGACTACTACTACTACGACTACCCGCAGGTACTACAAAATACGAATGACTCGTAGCGCTAGCGAAATTATAAAATCTATATAACGCTACGTAGCGTTATCGCTACGTAAACATGGTGTGTACAATGTGTACATAGGTAGGGTACCTACTTACGTTTATTTGAATTATGTTATTACAATAATTCATTCTTTTTTTTTTCTTTTTTAGTTTATTTTCAGGTAAACAAACAACATCACAATAATGAGTGCATAAGTAGTTCTAACAATACATTTAAATGATTGTGATTGTGACATTCACAACGTTTACCACAAATATAGTATTAAGTATTAGAAAGGTACAGATTGTTTGAAGGTTAGGAGTAAGTACACGACACCATGCATCACTGAACAAATAAATCATACATAAATGGATAAATACATAGAAATTAAATTCTTAATGAAGATTGGAGCAAAACGAGCGTAATGTTGTGAGTCGCGGTTAAGCCAAAGACTTCTATATAAACTGAGGTAGACATGCCCTACGCACCGATTTTTGAAACCTATAAACTGCGCTAATTAGCAGCGTTGTTCGCACTGTTGTGAGTCAAAACTTCGAGAGTAGGTACTCGACTTGCAATTGGGGACCATACGCCTTCTCTTTTACTCTTGTTCTATCCGTATATTACTATTGTGTGTGGTGACAATTACGTAAATAGTATTTATAAGTGAGTGTAGTCTTAGAAATGTGTGTGTTTGAGGATTGCTTTTGAAATCTCGCTTGTTAGAGTACGGCGCGTCTACCTCAGTTTATATAGAAGTCTTTGGGTTAAGCATGATTGCGAATTTACACGAGCGGAAATATTTCAAACTAGATAACGCTCGCGTTCCCGTTCCCGCTTCCCATTGAAAATTATTCCCGAGATGAAAGTAGCCTATGTGCTATATATAACAGACTATTATCTATACCGGTATCAAATGTCTGCGTTAGAGCGTGATTGAGTAACAAACATCTAAACGTTAGTAGGAAGTTGGACTAGCTAATACCCGCAGCACCAACTGCCTGGTGAGGTTTCCCCGTAGAAACCCATTTCCCACATTCACTTTTTCCCGGGATAAAAGTAGCCTTTGTCCTTTATCTGCTCTATTCTATGTGTCTCTGTACCAATCCTTTTTGTAATTTGAACAGAAACTTTATTTTTATTTATTTACCTACATAGGATCACGAAATTACTTAACAATGAGGTTTTCCCGTAGAAATCCATTTCCCACATTCACTTTTTCCCAGAATAAAAGTAGCCTTTGTCCTTTTCCAAGCTCTATTCTATCTCTGTACTAATCTTTTTGGAAATTTAAACAGAAACTTTATTTCTGTTTATTTACCTACGTACAATCACGAATCTAACAAAGTTTTTGATTGCAATAATGATAAAGTACCATGCCCAGCTACAAACAACAACTAAATATGTCCCTGCCTACTCCCTGTGCAATTTACAGTTGTACGTCACAACTGAATCATAGACCACCAGAAGTAACATGAGCTTACGACGCAACGTTCTGCTTGTACTACACCTAATGTACGATCGTAGGCTCGGCTGATTTTGGTCCAAGGTATAAACTCAACGCTTACGAAATCTCCTTCGCAACAAAATGCAGGATTAATAATCCTATTTCTATAAACATTTCCGTCTCCGGCGCTCGCACTGCCCCTTTCCTTCCTCTCTATTTGATTCCAAATAGACACATTACGAGGATATGAGGTATTCCATATGTAGCTTAATCAATCGCCGGAAGCTCCATTTCGGAACGTCTCTTTGCTGAGTCGCAGTTACTTAATTTCTGGGCTATCTTGCAGATCAGAGTGCAAACGAGGCGATATAACGCCTTAAAATTTAAAGTCCTAATACATAGTGTCCGCACATAACAACTCCACTTAACACTAGCTGCGTTGTCAAATCAGCCTATGGCAGTCCACTGCTGGGCGTCGGCCTCTTTCAATTCACGCCACAACACACGATCCTGCGCCCTCATCCAAATCCTATCTGCGACATTTTCTCGATCATCAGTTCGTAAAGGACGTTTGCCGAGGCGCGGTATCCTCTCCAGAACTCGTTTGCACCATCGCGCATTGGTTCTTCTACAAATGTCGTCTACCCATTGCGTCGTACTGAATAGCAAAGGCTTTGCATCAGGTAGGACGCCGGAGTGGGAGTCTCACTTAGCCTCGTGTGGTTTGGGAGTCATGGATCACCTCCCTATCTCAGAAATGAAGCCTCAGCCTCACTTCCCTACATTGCCCACAGCACAGCTACTGGAACCACTAAATCGTAAGCCTTACATTTAATGCAGTAGTCGTCATATGTAATCCCAGTTATAAGACCTTCATCGTGCTTCAAAGCCATATGAGAGGTTGAGAACTCGTGTTGCAGACGCTAAACAATTCACCTTTTAATCGCTCATCGCTTATCGTATAACAGAAGATCGGACTGATTATTCGCGACGAACGATCCCGGAGGCATTGCTTAGCAATTAATGGGCCCAATCAGCGACTAATAACTGACTCACAGGCTTTTGCCCAGTTATTTATGAACTGGTGAACGAATGAGTAACAAGCACTGTGAATACTGTGAGCGAAGGCTCTGTGCACTCAAGTTATGTTATAATATAGTGGAGGTTGAATTTATTAGGTTACTTGGTTATGCGTACTGAAAAAATGAGAGAAGGGTTTTGGCTGTGTACTGTGTATCGTAAAGGTTGATAAGGTCAGATCGGAGCATTCTAAATCATAAAATCAAAAAAGTTATAGGACCCACCAGCCTTAGAACACTGAGTCAGCGTCTTCCTGCGAGCAGGTCATGCTCGGGAAAGAAGCGGCGGGGAGGGAACTAGGGAAAACTCTACCACCCGAGTTCCGCAGTCGGCGGCCTGGGAGCCACCGACGTGTCTTCGCCGCAGACTATCGGCTTCAATGACCGGGGGCCTGAGGACGGTGAGACGGCTGCTCACCGTCCTTACAGGAGCAGGCCCATGACGGCAGAGTGACGTGAGGGATTCACGCCCCCCCCCCCCCCCTTAGAAGCGGGATCACACCCGAAACCCTCCAAAGACGCGGGATAGCACCCGAACCGCCCCCTGGACGAGGCCGCAGTGGTGGCCGTAGGTCTGTTGGGAGTCCTGGGACATCCTTCCAGGGCTTAACCGGGGCTCCTAACAATAGGCTGTTGGACGTTTCGTGAGGTTTTTTAGACGGTAGGAGTCCGGCATAGCATCTAGGATGGATTTTCCGTCACGTAAAAAATGCGGAGCTAAGCGACTTGCATTTCATTAATTTGAATAAATCCAAAATAGCATTTGTGACAGACCATCTCATCCCCGGCCGGATCACTGTAGCCGAGTGATGTTTACAAAACTCAAGCTGTTACACTCCTGTCTAAAATACTAGTACTTCTTCAACTCGTTTTATTTATTTACCTACTTATTCATACATCATTGGGTTTGAACCAAGAACAAGCTCTTAATAAGTAAGAGCAGTTGTAAGCCCCTCGTATATTAATAGAATACCTTCAATAAAATAGGGTTGAAAAGTTAATGCAGTAGGGATCCGTACAAATTTTAATAACATTATTGCGTAGAACTCACTTTAATATTTAAATTAACCATTAGGTTAAAGTATTCTTTAGGGGATTTAGTGAGAGGGACGTTGGTCTTTGGGTTTAATGTTAATGTCCAGTGAAGGGGACGTAAAATTAATTATTAAAGTTAAATATTAATAAATTTAATGACAATGCTTCGGTTAGATAACTTAAACCTAAATTTAAAGGGATATTTTTAAATGCACCTCTGTTTAATTTTCAAGCCCACTAGGTAACTCCACTAATTAACCCGTACTTGCATACCAGAAAATTGAACTCTGTGCAAAAAAAAACAATTGATTAACTAACCATGTCCTACTTGAGGAACTAAAATATTACATAAACCGAGATGTCGTTTTTATAGAAATCATACCAAAAATGTGGTTCGTACATCGGATATATGAATATTAAACATAAATACGAATTGATTATCAAAATTTGTAACTTGCACTCTAAATTGTACAATCTTATAACGGAATAGGTTAGTATAGGTTTTTAATTTTTTTAAATGATGAAAGGTATTTTGTAGAGATTTTATTTAGTACTAGCTGACCCGCGCAACTTCGTTTGCGCCACATAAGAGAGAGTATTACCTGTTCCCGTCGCAATTACTCCCGTCGCGTTGCGTTTACTCCCGTAGTCCCGTAGCGTCTCGTCGTCGTCGAGAGAGAGAGAAAAAATTGATTGCCATTAAAATGGTTATTGTGCACCAACCCAAACATAGACACATGCTATCGCGCATTTTTTTGGAACTTTTTAAGAGAAACAATTTTGTAGTACATATTTTTTACATAACTATAAATATTTACGCAGCACACGCAACGAAGCTCTCTAAAGGAATAACTTTTCCCCCGTTTTTGAAACATTTACTATTACTGCTCCGCTCCTATTCGTTGTAGCGTGATGTTATATAGCCTATGACACTCCACAATAACTTAGCTTTCTATTGGTGAAAGAATTTTTAAAATCGGTTCAGTAGATCCCCAGGTTACCCCTCACAAATTAACAAATATACAAACACACAAACTTTACTTCTTTATAATCTTTATAATAATATATAAGTATAGAAGTATAGATAAATATTGTTGGACATTCTCACACAACATCATCTAGCCAAAATTAAGCTATATGCTTGTGCTAGCTGATGCCCGCAGCTTCGCCTGCGTTAAATTTGGTTCCTACACTGTCTCTAACCTCTCTCTGTAGGTACCAAATTTCAGCCAGACACTTTCAGCCATTACAGCGTGAAAGAGTAACAAATTCATAATACATATTATATGAGTTATGTAAATTTATTTATTAAATACATTTCTTGATTCATTGGCTAGACTACTACTCGAATCAACTTCTCTTCTAAGCAATTGACATCGTAACTTAGTTCCTTCTTCAGGTAGTTTCAGTCATACTGTAAGCCTACGACGCGCGACGTATGGGAAAACCGAACTACGCTTTGTCCTCATAATACACTTGGTCCAACCAAGGCCTGTTAACTTAATAACCATGTAAATTTCATCTGCTAAGCGTTCATGTTCATTTTAATGGCTCTTTTTACTTTTCAAATGTAATCTTCGTAGAGGCCATTCCCGTATTTTACAAAGACTTAGTGAGTGTGTGTCCTGCACCGAATGCAGCCAGCACTATAGTATAAGGTTCATACCTTCCATGACCAGTCGCTTAGGGCTGTTGACAATCTTTCATGCTAATGCACAGTGGACAGTACCTGCAGCGTGGTCTTTCATTATTCCTGGCTAGCCATCTTCGAATTTTCTTGTTCTTTCACATATTTATTGTTGGTTATACACAATTTAATAAAATTAACAATAATATTTCCAATAGTATGTACTTAAAGCAAAATCATGAAAATGACAATGTCAAGCGGATTGAACTTCCTCAAATGTGTCAAAATAAAAAGTAATTTAAATCAAAAATAGCGGCGTTTTCCCTGAAAGAAAACGCATATTAAAATACTTACCTAATTCGAAGCTTATATAATGAGATAGGCATATCCGTTACCCGTAGGCTTATCTTACTCATGTTTGATGACGTATTTCCGTCGACTCAGCAGGCCGGTGGCGCCACCTGTGAACTTATAAATGCAGATGGCGTCTATGTTGTCCACATTGGCTTTTATTCACCAGGCAGATTTAAAAAGTAAGCTTCGAATTAGGTAAGTATTTTAATATGCGTTTTCTTTCAGGGAAAACGCCGCTATTAAAACTACTTGACCGTAATTCGAAGCTTATATAATGAGAAATGTTTGTTTTCGCCTGGTGAGTGACGGAAACGCCAATGTGATTCTAATTTATTTTTAGGAAAATAATATTACAGAATGTTGTATGTATAGATTTACTAGCTGACCCGCGCAACTTCGTTTGCGTAAAAGAGAGAGAAATAGAAAGGTCCCCCGTCGCTTCTATTCTTATCGCGTGTATTACCGTTGTGTTATTTTGGGACAAATTGGATTTTCATTAAAATGGTTATTGTAAACGAACCTAATTCGAAGCACTATCAGTAGGGTTACGGGATATTTTAGTTTCCCATGACTCTACTGGATGCCAAGGGATATATGGGTCGACATGCAGCAGCGCCACTGGTGTTGCAAACGTTCACTATGCGAATTAGTCCACTACAGTAACCAACCATAACGTGGACCGTAAGCTTGTCTGCCTTCTTAGTAGTATAAAAAACTGGCCAAGTGCGAAGTGGACTCGCGCACAGAGGAAATAAATAAAGAATAAAACATAGATAGGAATAAAGTCCCTTAACGAGTTCCATTCCGAACAACGGTTGGCCGTTGGTTTAGTTGGTCGAAGTGGAAAGACAGAGGGTTCCGTACCAAAAAAACAGCAAAGCATCACGTTTGTTGTATGGAAGCCCCCTTCATCCCCGCCCCCCTTTTCTGACGTCAGTATTTGTTGTCATAATGGCTACAGAAATATCTGAAAATTTCCCCTTTTTGACTCCTGAGATAAATAAATTAATAAATAAGCTAGGAATAACCTGCTTGTGTAATGGGTATCAGACCACAGATATTAATACTTATATAATTTTAAATACATACATATTATACATAGAAACACCCAGACTCTTGACTCTTAAGATACAGCCTCATGACGGTCAGATAGACAGACGGACAGCGAAATCTCATAAATAGGGTCCCGTTTAAGGGCACGAACCCTAAAAATTGTTTCTTTGTGCGCAACTATGCCATAAATCTAATTTCAAGGTTCTAGATCTCGATCAGGTATCTAAGTCAGTTTTTATTTTTATATCAATCAAATCAGCATGTACGCTCCTGGACGTAGGCCTCTCCTAATTTACGTCCTGCGCATTCAGCATCCAGCCTGCGACCTCTTCTATGTCTTCGGTCCATCTAGCGATTCTAGCGGGTGGACCAAGTCGCGATGCCCGCTTTGGAACTCCCTTGCTCCATCTGCCGCGCGTCGTCTTTCGTCTTCTGTGGCCAGCCCGCGGCACTTTTCAGTATTGTTTTTATATGTATAGATATAATTCTGACTAAATAAATCAAAATACGTATCTACTAATGTCTTTGTTAATTGGTTTAGAGAGCATTCTCTGCTTTTGCTAAGGAATTGATATCTTAACTTCTTTCTTTCTCGTATTTCTGGATTGTGTAGGTCTTTAGACTTGAGGCTGAGGCAACCCCTAATAATACAATTTCTCTTATTGTGACCAGATAATTACTGTAGATTTCATCTGCTAAATGTTCATCTATCACGCCTCTGATCGTTTGTATTATCCCGGTATAAGTGTATATATATATAATAAGAAAGTAAGCGAAGATAGTAATAAATGGCTATTTCTCCTGGTTGCTTAAATTTGATGGTCACACGCTTATATTTTCTAAACCGTATGAGGTAAAAAGAAAAGTTTTAAAATAGTGGATAAAACAGCTATTAAGCTATAAAATACATGAAATTTGTTGCAATAGAAGTAAATATTCATACCAAAAATTAACACGAAAGGTCAAAATCGGGGTCATTTTTCGCATTCTACTCGTGTCACACTTCCCGATTCAGTTAAACATTTGGTTACTGCTTCACCAAATTTCCATAGATTTTGAAGTTACATACACTAAATTCACCGTAATAACATACACTACACACACAGAATTACAAAAAAAATATTCTAACTATTATTTAGAACTTAAAACACAATATACATCGGTCACACGAATCTAGGTACTCTAAATTTGCGTAGTAAACGGTTTACTGTTGACCAAAACGACCGCCCCAATAACAAAACTCAACTTAACTGCACGTTATTCGAGTTCGGGCATCGCGAGAGTGCAACGTGCAACTCCTGGCTCCTTAAGAAAAAAAAAATCAGTAAGTTTCTACATTTGACACTTAATTCGAGTACTTTTCGTGGGTGACTTTTTGTACATTGTATAATAGCTATTGAAGTCAGAGTTTATTCATCGAAACCGCAAATTAATTGAGATATTTATGTAGTATTTGATTTAAACCGTAACGGCTAAACTTTGTCGGAATTTAAAAAAAAGCTATGTTTTCGTTACCTTCGTGTCACATCCTTCGTGGCGTTTTACCCACGAAGGTGAGTTTATGCCACGAAGGTAATCTCTGACTAGTTTCAGTAAGAGTGGTACTCTTTTAGATTCGTATTGTAGTAGATATGTAGAGGAATAATAGTAGAACAAATAAGTAGGTACCTACAATCATGGCAAAGGTCAGAGCAATACCTATAACATTCCGTGTGAAGCCCTTTTATAGGAGTAGAAATCCCACCGGACGTTATGCCAGATCCAAACCGTCTAAAACCCCCATCGTAGTTACTTACCCGTCTAGTATTAGGCGCCCCGGGCAACTCCTTAGAATGATGTATCAGGGTGCCCGACAGGCTTAGGCTATTACCGTGGCCTCGCCTACGGGTTCGGGTGTTATCTTGCTTCTTTTGGGTTAGTTCAGATGCTTTTCCGCTTCTTGAGGCGTGCGGCATGCTAAGAACTTTTGAACAAAGACACAATGACCTTCGCGTCCAAGTCTCAAGAAGAAATCCTGGGAAAGAGTCATGCCACCTAAAGCTTAATCAAGGCACCTACTACTATATACTTATATCAACTTATATACATTTAGGTACCTAGTACTCGTCGAGTTTTCCGGCAAGGCAGTTTGTGACTACTCTCGAGAACAACTTGTAAACATGACTAAGGAGTGAGATGGGTATATAATTCTTCAGCAAGGTCTTGTCACCTTTTTTGAAAAACAGAGCCACCGCACTCCCGCTCCACGCTTTAGGTGTTTGTCCCTGTTGGAGGACGGAATTAAAGAGACTCGTCCGCTCTTTGAGAACTAGAGTCCCGCCAGCTTTAAGAAGCTCAGTCGTTATTCCGTCCTCTCCAGGGATTTATTGGTTTTTAGTTGTTCGAGAGCAGCCCTGACCTCGCCCTGGTCAATATCCAGAATGTCTTCGGTAGCGTGGCGCATTAGTGGGGCTCTGTGGTCACGGTCGCTAGGTCCCGTCGGTCTTTTTTTCCGTGATGCATATAGTTCTCTGTAGAAGCTCCTAACTTCTTCGATAATCTCGAGGTCTCGGTTTTGCCACCCGCTGTCTTCAATTTTGTCAGACGAGGTCTTCCGAGCTGTTGGGCAAAGACTTTAGTACCCCAATTTTGTGTGATCGCTGCCTCTACGATGTTGGTGTTATAACGTCTGAGGTCGCGTCATAGAAGCTTTCGAATTTTGATGTTTAAATCTCCCTGGTCTGACGAAGATCAAAAGTAAGCAAAAGTAAGTATGCATAGATTTTTAAGCTATTGCATAGCTTCTATCGCGGGCCTTGCGTGGAGACCGAATCCAGAAATTCTGTCACGAAAACGAATCACACTCTCGGCTACCTTCGGCCACGTTCGTGTATCGAGCACTTCATATAGGTATAGTGGAATTCAACAGATTCAAACAATGTAGTAAACAAACAGATTGGATCTCGACTCTCCATAATTACTTACATTTAAATATCAATCCTGATAATATTCGTTTTAAGGAACCATAGTAAGATTTATGCGGCCATTTCGACACAAATTTACCTTTAGAATAAAGAATAATGTCATGAAAAATACTTCGATGATAAAAATTTAAACCTGTCATTCTTGCTTGTCATTAAATTATTTTTTTCTCAGTCTTGTTTGTCTTTGGCATAGTGTTGTTTAACGGTTGTATAATACTCGCTTATTGATTATGAAAAGAGGTTTAATCATAATCAGTTTGACAACAATTAGTTTAATAGTATAATAAATTATTTAAAAATGAACTTTAACTTTAAATAATTATAATCGGTAATCGTAAAACAGTACTGTGTGAGTGTGTATTGTTCTGAAGTTCTGCGAGGTTTTTCTATTATCTCTAATTAGGTATATCAACGACTTTGCTTCAAGTACTTTGGCTTTTGGACATTTTCTTTGCGATCTAATTAAAACTTTTTTATACATACTCATATAATTTCTAAGTATGCATACATACGGAGAATTTAAAACGGCAGTAACTGAGTCAACACTCACTCCCACACACTCACGCACACTCACACGCACACGCACACACAAACACACAGACACACACACACACACACACACACAAACACACACAGAGAGAGACACACATACACACACACACACACACGCACGCACACACACGAAAGCCTAAGCATGCTTTAAGATTTTGTATTGGTTCTGTTTCATATTTTATCGTTTTTTCTATGTAAAATTATTATTAGTTTATAAGTTAGTAGGAAACAATTTTAATATTTTAATAGTTCTGTGTAAACATATTGTCAAGTATCAATATTTTAGGGGAGAACACTGATATCTGCAACACAGTTTGTACTAGCGCAGGTATCAGGGAATTTCAATTTCATGTATGTACACAATTAATGGCAATAAAGAATTTATCTATTTATTTATACATATTATACTTAGAAAACATCAAATCTTCGAAACAAACATTGGTAGATCCCACGATTTTTTGGCCTGCCCGGGAATCGAACCCAGGACCCCAGCGCGACAGTCAGTTATATTACCGAATGCCACCAAGGCAGGCAAATAAGAATCTGGAGGGTACAGATATTTTTCTTCTCCTACATCCAAATTTCCTCCGATGAGGAGTTCGATTCGTCAATCCTATCCTGGTTATCAGTAACTGTTGTATGTTAGGATTGAAGAATCGACGATGGATACCTCTGAAGAAAGCCGATAACACCAGGATATTTTATAATTATTTTAAAGTTTTTAGGTATATTCAACAAAAAAAACAAGCCTTGCCGTGTACCTGCGATACGTCTCGATGGCGCAGTACTGAAAAGTGTTGCAGAATTTAAGCAAAGACTTTTGGGTCTTTTGGGACTTTTGGGACTTTTGGGAGTTTTTGGGACTTTTGGGAGTTTTGGGACTTTTGGGTCTTTTGGGACTTTTGGGACTTTTGGGTCTTTTGGGACTTTTGGGTCTTTTGGGACTTTTGGGACTTTTGGGACTTTTGGGTCTTTTGGGACTTTTGGGACTTTTGGGACTTTTGGGACTTTTGGGACTTTTGGGACTTTTGGGACTTTTGGAACTTTTGGGACTTTTGGGACTTTTGGGACTTTTGGGACTTTTGGGACTTTTGGGACTTTTGGGACTTTTGGGACTTTTGGGACTTTTGGAACTTTTGGGACTATTGGGACTTTTGGTACGACTTTTAAGTCCAAAAAGTCCAAAAGTCCGAAGTAAAAAGTCCAAAGTCCAAAAGTCCAAAAGTCCAAAAAACCAAAGTCCAAAAGTCCAAAAGTACAAAAGTCCAAAAGTCCTAAAGTCCTAAAGTCCAAAAGTCCAATAGTCCAATACTCCAAAAGTCCAAAAGTCCAAAAGTCCAACAGTCCAACAGTCCAAAAGTCCGACAGTCCAACAGTCCAAAAGTCCAAAAGTCCAAAAGCCCAAATGTCGACAGTCAAGTAGGTACTTGGTACTTTACTTTGTTGAACATAGGCTTTAAAATCTTACTTATATATATAACTATCTGTTGCCCGCGACTTCGTACGCGTGAAATTATGTTAAAATGCCAATTTGATTGCTCGCTGCTTAGCCCCTAGGATATGTAGCGTGATAATATATAGCCTATTTTAAGACCCTACCCCTAGGTAATATTTGTGCAAAATTTGAATCAAATCTATTGAGTACTTTTCGAGATCCTTCCGGACAAAGCAAAGCAAACAGACAAACAGATAAACAGACAAACTGACAAAAAAATTTCTAACTATATTTTCGGCTTCGGTATCCTAAGTTGAACACCCAGCTAGTATTTTTTTTTCAAATATTTCCAATGTACAGTTTCGACTTTTCTATCATTTTATTATATGTATCTATACTAATATTATAAAGAAGTAAAGTTTGTGTGTTTGTTAAATTGTAAGGGGTAATCTCGGGATCTACTGAACCGATTTTAAAAAATCTTTCACCAATAGAAAGCTACGTTATTGTGGAGTGTCATAGGCTATATAGCATCACGCTACAACGAATAGGAGCGGAGCAGTAATAGTAAATGTTTCAAAAACGGGGAAAAACTTACGCGACGGGAGCAAATGCGACGGGAACAGGTAATACTCTCTCTTATGTGGCGCAAACGAAGTTGCGCGGGTCAGCTAGTAGATTATAAATGCGAAAGTTTGTGAGTGTGGATGTTTTTTACTCTTTCACGCTCAAACCGCTGAACGGATCGGGCTGAAATTTGGTACAGAGATACATTATAGTCAGGAATAACACATAGGCTACCTTTTATCCCGGGAATAACTTCCCGCGGGAACAAATTTTAATAATAACAAATATAGAAATAATTATACTAGCATAGTTGATAAAAAATGCTATGTAATAGCTTTACCGCGGCAGTCCCCGAGTGCCACACGTCTTTTTTTTATTTTTTTATTGTGGTTCGCAAACTGAATTCTCCGCAACACTATTCAACATCGCTCATTTAGACTCAGTTCAGCCGAGAACTCAGTGCGAACACAGCATGCATCCTAATTTTCGCACTTCAATGAAATGTAGATCACGTTTCCCGTCTGATTCTCATGAGCTCGAGGGTCTCGGGCGAAAGCTGGGAACACCTATTTTTGCTTTTTTCCAGACTGAAACCTTCGGGACACTTGTTGTAGCGTCCTGACTATAGTGTCGGCCTTATCGTGATCGTTGCCAGTGGTTTCCAGCAGATCGAAACGATTTTGAAACTTCTCGGCACACAAAGCTATTTGGAGCGCAGTAGGTCGGAGAGTAAGTAGGCTTCATCATCCGGGCCCTTTCGACGCGGAATTCTATATTCAGAGACGCTCTGACGAGTCGGTGATCATTTCCGGTATTAAACCTGTTGATCACAGATACATCTTCTCCAAATATACACCTCCTGTCCGACATGATGAATTTTATCTCGTTCCTTGTGACCTTGTTGGGGCTTCGCCAAGTCCACCTTCTATGGGGTTTCTTCTTAAAGAATGAGTTCATCAAGAAGAGCCCCTGTGCCTCAAGAAAGTTGATAAGCATACTGCCCCGCGGCCCCCGGTCATTTCTACGCCCAACACCAAAAAGTCCGATTTTCGTTTCACCGCGTTCTTGTACTTTGACAGTGAAGTCCCCTATCATAACATTGTAGTGAGTCTTGGCAGTACCGTGTAATGCTTTCACCACGTCCTCGTACACGGTCTCAACTGCCTCGTCAGTGCTTCTCGAAGTTGGGGCATAGGTACACCTGAATCACCTTCAGGGAGTCCTGTTGGTAAGTCTCAGTATTACGTATGCTACCCGAGGCGAAACACTCCTGATCTCCACAATGCTGCTAACGAGTTCCTTTTTCACCGTAAAGCCGACACCGCCCTCGGAAGAATGTCTTCCATCACCTTCCCGAAAGTAGAATAGGTCACCCGACCCAAGGGTTAGCGTGTCCTCCGCCTTTCTTCGGACTTCGCACAACACCAGTATGTGCCAGTTTATGCGACCCAGTTCTACCTCGAGTTCGGTGAGCCGATCGTCCAGCCGCAGAGTGCTTCCATTATAAGTAGCGAGGTTCGGACATTCTCACACAACATCATCTAGCCCAAATTAAGACAATATAAGCTTATGCTATGGGATCTAGACAACTGATAATTTGCCACTTTGTGCCAAAGAGATGTACTGTGTTATTTTTATAATATAATGGTTCCAGAATAACTTTTACGTCAAAAGCATGTGTAGGTATAGGATCTGGTAATTGTTTTTAGTTAAGTAGCTGTTACCATATAACTATTCGGCAGAACTAACTTATAATTTGTACTTAAATAATGATTAATAATGTCTGTAAAGCTACTGCGTCACCTTCGTGGATCGTCGCGTCACCTACGTGGGATCAAATAATTCAAAACCTTATTCTTCCAAATCTGACTTAAAATTTAACTTGTTGACTTATATATGTTACTTAACTTACCAAACGCTTTGTGTTTGTTTAAAAAAAATGTTAAAATCATCAGTATTTAAAATTTACCATGAAGGTGACGATGAGAAACGTAAAAAGTAGAAATAGCCAAATATTCTGTATTATTCGGATGAACCATGTACACCTTACCTAGAA
Source organism: Miltochrista miniata (assembly GCA_933228765.1). Taxonomy (NCBI): domain Eukaryota; kingdom Metazoa; phylum Arthropoda; class Insecta; order Lepidoptera; family Erebidae; genus Miltochrista; species Miltochrista miniata. Next base: position 6,611,498 of record OW121754.1, on the reverse strand, counting down.
TTGTTTTTTCATGATTCCTAGCCAGCCATGTGCAGGTTTTTATTCTCACAAATGTATTTTTGTATACAAAATAAGAAAGGGCAAAAATCAATAAAATATGCAGTTTTAATAAAATTATTATTATTAGATTTTTTTGACATTTAACAAAAATATCCACCATCTTTTTTAAATCGAATTAAGCGGCCAAACATGACAATTTGTGAAAAAAAAAATTTAAAAAGTACCGACCACGGAGTATCAATGTGAACTATGAGGCAAATGCCCCCAAATTTTTTTGATAAACCATTTAAAACATGTTAAATGATAAATTTAAATAAAATAAAATACCCGTCCCCCATCAATTCGGTTAAAGATGTTTTATGCCAAATTTGGAGAAAATCGGACCAAGGAATCACGTAGTCCCATACAAACTTTGCAACCCTTGTTTACCTCCTTAGGAGTTGAACTTTCAAAAATCCCTTCTTATTGCTCGCCTACGTGATATAAGGAGCATTTGTGCGAAATTTCATGGTTCTAGATCCAGCGGTTTAGGCTGTGCGTTGATCGTCAGTCAGTCAGTTCTTGTTTTTATATATATTATATAGATAATCTTTACCACATTGAACAACTTAATATGTTTTCTTAAATAGACTAAATAAGGAATCTTATATAAGGAGTAGTAAGTTTCCTTCTATTGACAGGATTAAATAATTGCGTATTATTATTATATTTTTTTTTGGTGGTAGTTGCTGACATTATTACCAACCCATCGTCAATTACTTCGTGTTAGGATTAATTTAATCTTACCACCACCACCAATTCTTAGAAGCTGCTGCTGAGCGGGTAGTGCCGGGGCTAGAATTGTTGGAGTACCTCTCACAGTCATAAGTAAACTATTTGACTGTGTAGTCTCATATTGGTTACTCTGATTAACCTAATTTCTATCTAGAATAAAGGATTCAATTGATTAGTCGTAGGTATTATCTTTGTTTACAATAGTTTTCCAACCAGATTGTCTGAAATGAAAATGATCAGTTTCGGACTCTGATTCGGGCCTAAAGTAGTACCTATGACGTGAGTTAAAACAATCGAGCAAAGTTAGATCGTGGATGCGGCGACCTAAGCATAAAATCACTATGACGAGATACTTGAAAAATGTTCTCTGTGTATCAATACTTGGTAATATTTAACTAAGTCATCAATCGGTATACCGTCACAATACCAGAGATTATAATGCCTTAACTCAAAATATCGTAGCCCAAAATACCCGAAATCGAAATATCAATATTCAAAAGGCAAATATTTATAATATAAATAATTTAAAATGCCTTACGGTCGAATAACGGAAACCCAAAAAATAAATTTATCAAATACCTTATAGTAAAATGTTCAAACACAAAATACCTTTTTTTTAACATGATTTAAATCCTACATGGATGCTATATATCTGTGAATGGTTAACACCCCGACTCAGACTCTTTTTTTTTATTTTTCGTTGGCCTACTGTAGTACTTTTGTAACTCTGAATCAAAGTGTTTTAACATGAGGTAAGTCCTACATGGATACTATGCCTGACTCCTACCGACTAAAAACCAGACGTATCCTACATAACAGCCCACAGTTGGGAGCCCCGGGTAAGCCCTCAGAAGGATACCCAAGGACCAACAGACCTACGGCTACAACTGCGGCTTCACTTAGGTGGGGGGGGGGGGGTGTAAATAAGTTAAAGCCAAATAACAAAACGTGTGAGTGACAGTGACACATTATATTCTATTGTATATATATATATCTGTTATTTACCTCTTCGCCCCCCCCCCCCACATTTCACTACTCCACAGATTCTCTATGTGAGGTGGTGGGAGACCTGTCGAGGTGTTTATTAGAAGGAAAGAAATAATGTTTATTAGGTTCCTTTGCAGGTTCTGCAGAAAGAATGGAACTTACAGAGCTCTCTCTTTGAGACTGCCCTCCATTAATACCTTGTGCCATGGCGGCACCACAAACACAAACAATCCTGTTGACCGATTAAGGTGTGACAGTATCTTGGGTATTAAAAATGGTGGTGGAAGTAATATCCACACATTACAAACAGGCCTATCATGTAGTGTTCTCCATTTCATAATAGGAATTTTGTTTGTAGGCAATCTTGCCTTAGTGGTGTTTGAAGCAAGGATGCTCACAAAAAAAAACCCGGAGGAGCTGATACATAATTATGGTATCGGCTCGGAATGCAGTGTATGGTGAAGTCAATTTGATGTCGGATAATTACACGCAAGCTGACGAGTTAAGTTCGTCAAGGCAATTGATTTGGTCTCGTCCCTCTGGGGGGGGTGGACTACAACTGTTCTGAATGAGTACAGACTGTAACACAGTACCGGTACATGATGTCGAATCAAGTGTAAGATTGTCAACATCTCTCTTTGATGCAGTGCAATCTTTGTTATTCTGGGCCATCGAGCCTGTTATAGAAATGTTTTCTAGCTGGGCTCCCAAGCGAAATCTGACGCGTCCGTGGTAAGAAAGCATCTCAGATGGAAAGCTTGTAAAATTGTCGAGAACCGGTAATTGCGGACCCACTATTGGAGTTCCACTTCCACTTTGTCGGTTAGGGGATTGACCGAATGTGACGCTGAGGCTGAGGTAAAGCTACCTCTAGGCACAGCGAAAGTGGTAAAAATTCAAAAGACCCACCAAGTTTGAATTTTGTTTAAAAGAACTAAGTTTCTTTGATTTAAAATTAAATAAATCTTCCTTTTATGCCTAATATCTTTTGGTATTGGACTTTCAGGTAGTTCTATGTCTATCGCATAACGATATGAGAGGTTTCTTTGGGAACCTATTATTGTTTTCTCCCAATTGTCTAACCATCCCTGGGTTTGAAGAGTAACAGGATTTTGATGCGCAAAATGAGATTTTGTGTAGGTAGACGAGAATTTGAATACTCTTATTCTATAGAAATCGAGGCACCCAGATGGTGAGAAAAGAAAATGTTTTGGGTGCGGCTTACCCGAGCGGAAGACAAGAATGTGCTCTGAGAAAGAATAATGTACACTACATCAGCTTTACCATGAAAATAAGCTTGACTGAGATGCATTTTGCACATCCAATCTCGTGGTTGGAGGAAATCTGGTAAATGGAACATGCTGAAAGATAGAATTATTCTGGCTTCACAAAGGCGTACAATGTCCTAAAACTGAATTCTGGGCGGATGACCCATCGCTATTTGAAGTTAGGAAAAGTGGAGAAACCAAACTTGGTGACAAAGGAACTAGCTTTAGAGTGCCTTGAGCATTCATCTTTTGAACCATTGCACAATGTGGTCATTTCAGTTAAAAAGGAAACCTTTTTAAAAAGAGTTAGTTGTATGGATTCTTAAGTATTTAAAGCAATTAGTATTCCACCTTAGTCCAGTTTTCCATAGCATTTTAACATAAGGTGAAAATTTTACAACTTTGTCAGGACGGGACTTGAACAGAGTTCGGTGTAAATTTAAATGTGGGAAGGTTATCAGTTTTGAGCAGGATTCGAACCTGCGTCCTCTCGAATACCGTGCAGGACGGATTGGAGTTTCTGGATAAAGGGAATGCGGTACCCTTTTATAAATTTAAAACTTTTTGGTCGTTCCTTACCAACGTATTTTGTACAGAATTAACTGACCGACATAGAATGATAGGGTCATATCATTTAGTGTTTCCTTTGCTGGTGTGGGCAGAGGATGTTAGACCTCTCCTCGTCTCTTTGAGAGCCTCGGGCTCGGAAATTTCGTAATTGAAGGGACATCCTTGCATGGTTACTTAGTATGTTATCGTACGCCTGGTTACTATCGTATACCCAATTATTATAGATATTGTACATACCCCTCGAGGGTGGTGACTGGTTAGTGTTTCCTTTGCTGGTATGGGCAGAGGATGTTAAACTTCTCAGTCTCTTTAAGAGCCTAAAGCTCAGAAATTTCTTAATTGAAGGGACATTTACTGTCGTATGTCCAATTATTATAGATATTGTACACACCCGTCGAGAGTGGTAACTGTCATACAGGCCTAAAAAGGCTCTTGGTACAATGGAATCTGGACTCTATTCGATGGAGATCTGATCTTGACGCCTGATCCTCTCGAAGGCTGGCGTAATGATTTGGATGAACTTTTTTCGGGGTCATCCTTTTTGGAGATCGAAGACCAAAATGCATGCCTTCCCGAGTGCCGTTGAAAAGGCTTCAGCCTCGAAAATGTGTGTGTTTGAAGGCGATATTTTATCAAGGTTCATTTTTAAGAATTGGGTCTTTGACAATTCTGAGAATAATATATGAAACCAGATCTATGGCCGCAGGCCATTTGTAATGAATTGATAAAAGATTTATGGAAATCCTATTATTAAAGTAGGTCCTCAATTTTGTCATATATGTTTTCGAAGAAACTTAAGTTTTTCAAAAGTTTCAAAATACAACAGGTTTTGGCAGCAAAAGCCTTTCGGCAGAAAGAGCCTTGTCAGCTTTTTCAAAATGTAGCAGGGATTCGAATTGTCGGATCTCCCCGTTTTTGTCTAGGTTGACGAACCCAGGACTATGATTTTACAATAGTCGGTATCAGCATATTATCTTATCTAGGCAATTTGTCGCCAAAACGTATCTATCAACCTCTTAGGTTATACTGTGTCTTAGGATCTTGGGAACCGAAATCTCTTTTAATGCTGTCCCTATATAAAATACAAAGCAAGGATGATTGGCTGTTTCTATCATCCTCGTAAATTAACCTCTAATCTGCGAAGAAATTTACACTTGGTCAGGACCAGTGTTAGGTAAATGAGAAATAACTCACCTATTTCCATCGTCCTTATCTGGTTTAGTGGAAGTCGGCTTCGTTTACTCCACTTACGACAATGCACGTGGCGTCGCGATCGCCCTTATTTGAAGTTCGAGCTAAATGAGCTGGAACTGTAGCTATTTGACGTACCTAATACAGTAACTGGAGCTCAGAGCGCGCTTCTGAAATACTCCACTTGGAATTAGCTCACTTTCTAAGGATGGAGGATTCATTTCTATCAAGAAACCAAACTAAAAGAAATAGTATTATGTTAGGTACCTAAAATTTAAGTACTACTTTCATGGTGAACATTTAGTTATTACTTTGACACACTCGTACGTATTCAGAAACTTGGGATGATTACGATTTTACCCATAATAGGCCATATTTTTACATGTATAGGAACATCTAGTAATTAATGTGCCTTTATGTGGGTAGGTATAAAAATATTTTGAAAATATTTTCTATATTCGGCGGTACTGACGCTGTACATACACGAAGCAAATAATATCTAAAAAAAAAGTATTAGTACCTATGAATACAATCTTTAAAATCAGTTTGATATTAGCTGTAACTAAAGATATTAAATAAAAGAAACTGCAACCTCGAAAGGTTTACGTGCTATTTTAAAATAATAGGTTATTTCACGTTATGACGGATCACACTCATATGTGATCGTAAAAATATGAAATAAAAACATACCTGAGACTTAAACGAACAGTCAAACCGTTAAATATGTCTGTAGGTTCACTTACTTCAATCACAAGTCACTTGTTTTAGATTCACTGTATATTCAAACGAACGGCAAAGTCGTTAAATAATTATTTCTGTAAATTCACTTACTTCATCCCAAGTCACTTTTTATAACTTTACTAGGTATATAACTAGTAACTAGAAAAAATAAATGCACTAGCAGGTGTTCCTGCTATAACCTTTTGCTACGGGAATCAAAACGCCAATGTGGACAACATGGACGCCATCTGCATTTATAAGTTCACAGGTGGCGCCCCCTGCCAGCTGAGTCGACGGAAATACGTCATCAAACATGAGTAAGATAAGCCTACGGGTAACGGATATGCCTATCTCATTATATAAGCTTCGAATTACGGTCAAGTACTTTTAATAAGAGTATTTAAGGAGTATTGATATCAACTCCGGAAAAAATCAGCTCTAAAATAATTTACATTCCCTTTTTAGGTCGATAACGTATAAATTTCAATAAAATAAGGAACACGTCTTCCATCAATTATGTTAATAATGCTATATGCCAAATTTTAAGTAGATCGGACCAAGGAATCGCGTTGTCCCATACAAACTTGACACTCCTTTTTTATACCTTAGGAGGTAGAATGCGCAAAAATGGTACAATTACTTATTTCAAATTGTTACAAACAACGCTCATGCTGAATTTCATCATCGTACCATTAACCGTTTAAGCAATAATTGATAATAACTTTATACGAATTAAGTTCGTTTTTTATTTTATAATAAGTATACTTTTCAGGAATGAAAAGTATCCAGTGTGGTGCCCAGGATATTAAAGAATAATTATACCAAGTTTCATCGTAATCGAGCCGGTAGTTTTTGCGTGATACCTGAACAAACAGACAGACAGACAAAAATTTTTTTAATCATATTTTTGGGTTCAGTGTCGGTCTAGTAACACCCCCTGCCATTTATTTTTTTAAAATTTCAATGTACAGAATTTTCACTTCTACAGATTTATTATAAGTATAGATAAACGATGTTTTTAAAGTAAATTAGGCGATGGTTTCCTTAAAAAAGTTTTAATATATTTGTTGAACTAAGGAATTTACTTTACATTACTATTTTGAAAAGGGATATTCGTTCAGTAAAACAATTCTGCAAACACCATTAAACAGTATATTTTATTTTATTTGGTGTGCATAATTAGTGTGCAACTCAGTATTTTTGGTTTAACTAAGATATATTTTTTTCGGAAAAGGGGAACATAGGCACAGATATCGATTTAAACTTATACATGCCAAATTTAAATAATGCCAGGGATGTAGGTATGCATCCTACTAATTTAAGTAATGTCAGTTTGTGAAGAAGTTTTCATGTTTGGTTTTTAATAAGTAAACGGATTTGGCTGAAATTTGGTTCTAAATTATTATCTAAGTGTAATTAATGAGTGGCCAGTGGCCCCGGCGAAGACTGATGGCCCTCTATCGTTGCATGGGAGGCATATATTATACAGCTAGACTATCTAATGTTGCCTCCCTTGTTCACCAGGTGGCGCTGTCTTACAATGTACCATTACAGGGAACCAAATAACATTTCCATCTAATTGTTCCAGTTAACCCCATTATGCTCTTGATTGGAATGCAAAATCCTCCACTTTCGGAAGTCCGCACTTCAAGTGCAAGAAAGCTCAAGAAAGATCCTGACAAGTTTCAGGTAACAATACCGAATCAAGATCAAAATCTCCATTTAGTATTTAGCAACTATGCCACAGACATACCAGTCAAATTTATAACAGCCTATTTTTACACTAGAGGTAAAAATACTCTTATTGAATGCATCAAAGAGGACAGGTTCAAAACAGTACGGCAGCGAGAGTGTAGCTCCTCTGGTGTTGCAAACGTTCGTGGACTACTGTGACCACAATCCATCAGGTGCCCGTAAGTTTGTCTACCGCCTTAGTAGTATAAAAAAACATGTTTTTAAACCTCTTACATACTGTTGTGGATACAAAATAGCGGCAAATGAAATAATTTTTAAGCTCAATTTGCTCAATACTTAATGTTTTTCTTTATCTATTGGAAGCCAGGACAAATACACATTCACCACTATTATTATGATCATCATTCATAGAAAAAGCTACTTACTTTAATGTTATGTTATTGAATAGATGTGACAATGCAAAGGTTTTCACACACAATTGTGCAAGATGTTATAGGTACTAAACGACGCATCCAATGTATCAGACGGTATTATACCACAGCAGTATGTAAGAGGCTTTAAAAATCTATTGATTTGATACACAACAAACACTCCTTATTTCGTTTTGTTTCATTCAGCCTCTTTTCTTAAACGAACATCATTATTTCTATCTTTATTAGTACGGCGGTATAAACAATTTTTTTTAAATTATACTCCAATAACAGTATTAATATTTATACAGACTATTATTTTAAAAGGCATCGATCAATACAACTTGTTGCAATGAATGCTAAAGATCGTGAAAAACGGAACGTAATCAGTGCTGCCACAACAGCGGAATTGATACGTAGTCTTTCCCGGTCTTTCCTTGGGCTTGCTCTCCTCTGCTTGTGCTGAATTGCAATAGATTACAATCTACGACTGGATAATCTGGTTAGTCGTAAATTTAGTAATATAGGTACCTAATATTATTTTCCTATTGATATTATTTTATCCAGTTTAATTGTCGATTATTTCTGTCTACTGGTTTTTTTTTTCGGTAAAATGCCACAGACATGCGCCATATGGAGTTTTCAGAATTACGTAGGTAGTGATTTAATGTATATTCAACAAGTTGTTGGTTTTGTTAGCGAAACTACAGGCGCTTATCCCGTTTATAATGAAGATTCCTCTTCTTTATGTGTTTCTTTTTAAAAATATCCACCTTAACGACTTTTAATCTCTTAATAATATCAATTATCGATCAGAACACCGTTAATGTCTGCCCTTCCTACAGTACTTACCAATGTAATTATTTTTCTTTCCATAGGTAAGAAAAACAATTATTTAAATAAAAGGTATCGATTCTTTGGCGCGAATTGGAAGGAATCGTATCGCGTCGTTTTGTAAATTCGCAAAATTAGTGTAATTTCGAGTGTTTTGTGTGTATTAATGGTGGATTCTTAAACATAAACGTTCGACAACGTGCACTAGTGTTGGGAAGTGATAAAACGCAGTGAATCGCAACTTTGCAGTTTCCGACAAAAAATCCTAAGGAACTTTCAGAAATGTATCCACCGCTTTTCTGAAGGAAGACTGACTTCGACTTAGGGCTGTACTTGACTTTGACTGGACTTAGAGGACGAGGACTGTGACTTGTTAAAGCAAAATGAAGAGTTATTGAATATACAAGATTTGGCTGTATGGCTCAAATTGCCTTTGCCTATCCGAAAATGGATAAATAAAACTACTACTACTACTACTATAAAAGGTATCTCTGCCTTCTAATTTTACCGGGCAGAAATGTCACTCTTATACAGTGAAAAGAATCTTTTAAATAACTGAGCAATTAAAAATATTGTTTCTATGTCCGTTTCAACACGGCAATACCATCAATTACGTAGGAGTGGAACCAAATACCTAGGTGAGTGTAAGTATGCCTTTGCTTCCCTCTTCCGAGAAAAAAGCGAGTTTATATGAAGAATGTTATTTTTATATTAGCGAGTTGCGAGTTATAATATACTAGCGACCCGCCCCGGCTGGCTTCGCCCGGGTGCAATGCTGATACTAAATACACTAAGTACAGAAAAACTGTGAACTTTAAAGCATTGTGGATCCCAAACCCGCAGGGATACGCGGAATTTTTTTATGTTGTCGTATTAAAGACCATAGTTGCTTATCAAAATATAAGGTGAGACCTTTATACTTTGATACTGAACTGAGAAATTAAACCAAATAAATTTTCCCCCATACGTTTTTTATTTTCATTATTTTTTTAGGCATGAATGGGTCATTTTATGGAAAAGTTGTAGTACTAAATGTTAATTAGCACTATATTTTCTATCCAAAACAAATTTGACATCTTAGATCGTATGTCCACCTATTTTAAAATCCGGACCAGTGTGCGACCGGCCGGTACGGCCGCAAGCGCTACGTCCCGCAATTTTATATCTGTAATATCTTAGAAAATATTCATTTAAATCATACGCTGTAAAGGGCCATGTAGATTTAATTGGATAAGGATTAATGATGTATTGGTTAAACCCGCTTCGAAAATAAGCCATTATTTGTCGTAAAAAGTAAATGACTTAAAAATGTTATTGTGGGATATCCATAAGAGATAGAGATATGCCATCGCGGAGTTTTCTGTAGACCTTTACAATGTGTACAATACTTAGTTAGCTTAGTACATTACTTTGATAAATCTCGTAGGATTCAGCCTGCGTTTGCAATGTAAGTGGAGAAAATGTAATTATTTACGACATCACATTAGAAACCTCAAAAATAACAGTATTTCTCCACTATTTAATGGATGTTATTATACATATAAACCTTCCTCTTTAATCACTCTATCCATTAAAAAAACCGCATCAAAATCCGTTGCGTATTTTTGAAAATTTAAGCATACAAAGGGACATAGGGACAGAAAAAGCGACTTCGTTTTATACTATGTAGTTGATGTTAAAGAAACAAGAAAAGCACTACTGATCTTGATCTTGAATCGAGAATTAAACTAACATTATGCGTCGCGGATATCCCCGCGACTTACTTCGGGTCTCATTATTTTACCGAAACATCTGCGGTATATTAGGATTTTTCAAAAATAATTTTCTATTTCAGAACACCTACTTACAGCTAAAGTTAATTAGGTCCATACGGAAGAAATATCCTTTCAGCTAGCTGTTACTTTGAAATCAGTTTTTCCTTTCGCTAATCTACTTCAAGTGACATACTAAACGGGATCCTGCCGTTTGGCAAAATGTGTTTCGTCAAATTTCACTTCTCAAAAAACTTATCGCATAGTTTCATTTCCCAAAAGAATCTGTAGCAAATTTATATTTCACATTTTAATCACTTCGTCAAATATTTATTTGGCAACTTTCTCCTCGGCCGGCGAAGCACCGGAATTGATTTGTATAATAGCAATTTGCAAAGTTTTTAATGCAATGAATTTGGACTCTTAAGTAAATCATATATAATATGTAATAATTTGGAAAAAGTGTGTTATGCCAAACCATATTTGACTACCTACCTAATACTTGGTAAAATGAAACTGCCATGTAATTATTTGTTAAACAATAAATTGCCAAAAATAGTATTGCTACCTGTAAAATTGCGAAAAGTTGTTTTGCCAAATGTTTTTTTTGCCAAATGAAAATTTGGGAAACATACTTTGGCCAAAGACTTCTATATAAACTGAGGTAGACGCGCCGTACTCTAACAAACGAGATTTCAAAAGCAATCCTCAAATACACCCATTAATAAGACTACACTCACTTATAAATATTTTTTAAGTAATTGTCACCACGCACAATAGCAATATACGAATAGAAAAAAAGTAAAAGAGAAGGCGTATGGACTCCGATTGCAAGTCGAGCACCTACTTTCGAAGTTTTGACTCACAACAGTGCGAGCAATGCTGCTAATTAGCTCAGTTTATAGGTTTCAAAAATCGGTGCGTAGGGCATGTCTACCTCAGTTTTTATAGAAGTCTTTGACTTTGGCATGTGACACTTTGGGGAACGTTTTTTGCCAAACATTAGTAAACCATCCATAACAGGTGTCATAGTCAGGACTTAGTACAAGGACCTAGGCACCCATTAAGTTAGTGTTAGATCATACCACCTAGATGGCGCTGATTAACTGTAACACAGGCCTAGTAAAATCAGCAAGTATTTAACAATCTATTGTAACATTTGTAACTTATTAGTTATTAGTGGTCTAAAACCGGCCAAGTGCGACACGCAATTGCGCACAGAGGGTTCCGTACCAAAAAACGGCAAAGAAAACACGTATGTGAAATGGGAGGTTAATAGCGACAAATGAAATACATAATCTGTGTAAATTTCAGCTCTCTAGCTATCACGACTATCACGGTTCCTGAGATACAGCCTCATGACGGACAGACAGACAGACATACAACGACGACTCATGAATAGGGTCCCCGTCTTTACCATTTGGGTACGGAGCCCTAAAAATGTGTACTTAATCTAAAATTATTATTATGAAGAATTATTACAAATTCAATATTAGATAGCGATTTGTTCCTGAAACAAAATGTACGGCACGCGCTTACTGACGACTTTTTTAGACCGACAATCGGCCAGATCGATACTTCTGGTGGGCCGCATGCTTTTCTGCCACCTTAGTGGTATAAAATATATATAGGAAAGAACGCGACGGACGTTGTGCCAGTATTTTTGAAAACAGACGTAACAGAACCACCTAATAGGAACACCAAATAAATATGTATTCATGAATCACAGAAATCTTGGTGGAAACCGAAACCACGACTTTTATGACTTAAAGACCAACGAATCAGTCTTATTAAAATACCTCATTTATTTTTTGTTTCAGTAGACCGGTTCTCTAACCTCGACATGGAGGAATATGCATTTGGCCACTCAGATGACTCGATGGATCCGTCTGAGGATGAGGGAGTGTCCAAGCCACCAGCACAAGATCAGAGACCTGGGGAACAGCGGGTGAACGATGGCAATGGATCTCCCAGGCAGAGACAGGTTAACAATCGCTTGAGACAAGCACCAGTAGTGTCACTATACAGAAACACAATGCGAACGCAATTTCTTGTCAACAGAACAACAAAATTGAAAATCTAAGCCGGCGTACCCTGAAGCTAGTCCATCGTCAACTCATCCTTCTGCTGCACGCTCATAGGTGTATGCAGATCGGTGGGGCAGGCAACTGGCGCTGCAAGTTGGTGCACTGCGACACCATGAAGGCCGTTCATAATCATTTGTTGCACTGTGAGGTGAGATGTGATTATTACCTATTCAGTTTTGTCTATGTATATTTTGAGTAATCAATAGACATCAGTCTCAGCTCGACTAGAAGGTGCGACTAGAGCAACCAAGATGGGGAAAGACACTCGGGGCGATCAGAGTGGTCATGGACATGTGGCTGGAAAAAGAGCCACGGCTACCTCTCATACCGGATGTTGCAGATAGTTACCAGGCACGGTACTACGGTAAGTATCTGCGGAGACCACAGTCGGGTGCCAGCACAGCGAAAAACGCTGCGAAAATACAGCGCCCTACACATTTGTGAAGTGCTCACCGTGGACGTGGCAGCAAAATGTTCTCGCGGCAAGTTCACGTCGAAATTCCACCCTCAGAGTCCATGGTGCTAACCATTATTTCCAGCGAGAGCAAGTGGAACATCACCACATCTTTCGCCAAATAGAGAGAGCGGAAGAAAACTCTACCTCTTGAGTTAGACTATCGGCCTCCATGACTGCGAGCCAGGGAACGATGGGTCGGTTTTGCAGGTTGCAGCTACCGGTTATTTTCTTTTTCCAAACCTCCAATGTAGCTTAACAGCTCCCTGTTACTGACAGCCGGGACTGACGGCTGTCAGCCGGGATGCCGGGACCGACCTCGTGTAACATGAAAACGCTTGTTAATAGAACAACCCCAAAAGGTCACCCATATTGGACTGATCCCAGCTTAGGCCGCCCCTGAATGGGGAGAGGGCCGGGACAGTATTGTGGGAGTTGACAAAGTGCGCGCCTGAAAGAGCCCACGCAAGTAGGGCGCGCATCTCCCCTGATTAGGTCTTAATAGCCGCGAGGCTGGGAAGACCTTGGGTTTGGAGGAGGGTGATCCCAGCTTAAAAGCGCAGGACCGTGTGTTGAGGCATAAATTAGGAGAGGCGCCCATCAGAGGACTGCCATGGACAGATTTGATTGATTGTACCACGCTGACCAGGTGGTTTTGTTTCGAGTTTTTTTTCTCTCTATAATACTACCTATCCAACTTGCAGGCTGGTAAAGATTGCTTGGCGCCGCACTGCTCATCTTCGAGGCAGATCCTTTATCATTGGAATACCTGCGATAATAATAGATGTGTACTATGTACGTCACTAAGGGCTGCCCATTGGACTAGAATATAAATGGTAAGTCACATTAGATGGTTTATCTTCTTTAATAGGTATCAAATAGGTAAATAAAATTGTTGTTCGTCTGTCACGCTGAATTGGATTATTTTAATGTTGATTTACTTAAGTGTACGTATTTGTGAAGTTCAAGGAAGGTTAAAAATATGGATATAACTACTAAGCACATGATTATGGGGCGGTATGAAGTAGGTATGGCGGGTCAACTGGTATATTATTGTTTTAGTGGAACCGGTCAAGTGTAAGTTGGATTCTCCCATACTCTACATACCAAAAAACTGCAAAAAATCTGATTAAGTTGTCCAAGAAAACCATCATGCGTAAAAATTTCAACTTTTTGCCTGCAAGCCTGAAACCATGCTGTCTTTTTTTCTCTTTAAATAAAACTAGTTGTAATTGTTTATTACAGGCATGTAAATCGATGGTAGGCCAACAAACACAGAACACAGAAATTATATCTATTTCAGAGTCTTTAATAAATGTTGCCGTACTTGGAGAACCAGCTGGGAAACTAAAAATATCGTCAAATAATTTTTATCTATTAAAACTTCCGGTATTGCAATAGGCAGACCTGCGGCCTCCTTATATACATAGGTATATGTCTATATGAATATCTATACATCTGGATGGAACAGTTGAAAGAAAAGATGATTTTGAAAGAAATCTTCAATATAATTAAAGGAAACAGCAAAGAGAGGATACAAGATCTCAACTTAATTCATTTAAAGATGTGAAGAAAACTGTGAGATTGTACGGGCCTTAGGGTTACTGTTTGGGTATCGCAAACCTATCTATGACTAGGTACTTATGTACATGGCCCTTCCCATCTTCAGAGTTAGGCAATGCAAGAAAAGATTCTTATGAAAAAAAGATATTTATAAAAATATATTTATATCCTTACATATTAAGTTATTAAAAAAATCTTGAAAACGACACTTTTATGCAGAGAAATCAAGCTTTTAGATCAGTAATTATTATGTCATATCGATTTACATAATATATGAAATATTGTGAAACAGAGTACGGACGTTCACTAGAGGGCGACACATGTATGTTAAGACTGAGCGCATATTAAAGACACGACTGTCTTAAGACTGATTCTATGAAATACATTCAAAATTCGATCAGTCTGATTAGCGGCCTAAATAATATCTATTCAAATTTACTCTGTGGTAGCATCGTAGAACAGTTGTATGTAAGAACTCTTGTTCGCAGCAGGTTCCTTGATTTACTAAAGACTTAAGTAAGCAATATAGTCAGTCTAGAGACTGTCTTGTCGCCAATGTGCGCTCAGTCTTCAATTTTTTGGTGTTCAAGATGTTTCCTTCCTTCTCTAGTCTCCATGGCTCGTTGTCAAATGTGCTGCCATCTGTATAATAAGTAGTTGCCAAATAATAGTGTCAAAAACTTATTGTGTAACCTGCTTAAATTATGATTGTCGTCTCAATGTTAGTGTGTAGTCATATTAAACTGCAATTTAAATTGGTGTCGTTACATAGTGTTTTATTATCCCTGCCCCTACCATTCCCGCACACAAGTCGAGTAGAAATAGCTATATTGTAGGAAGATACCACACTGTACCACACCAACATCATCTAGCCAAAATTAAGCTAATATAAGCTTGTGCTATGGGATCTAGACGACTGATAGTCATACTTATATATTGGTGAAGTAAACTTCTTTAGGCGCGACCTAAGGAGTAACTCAGATTTTTTTAAAATATATTTTACATATTAATATATTCATATTTTATTATTAATATTTTCAAAATATACATAGAAAACACCCAAACTCCGAAACAAACATTTTGTTGATCACACGAATATTTGGACCGACCCGGGAATCGAACCCAGGACCTCAAGCGCGGCAGGCGGTTACACTACCGACCGCGCCACCGAGGCAGTGAGCCTCCTGTGACTTTTGGTTGACCTATCGGAAGAAGTGCCGTTGTACCTCTCCTGGCCTGATCAATATGCCGTATCAAGTTTTCAATCAATCAAACCGCTACACGCGTAGCTGGGAGCTACGCGTGTAGCAGAACATAAGCCGCGCACGGAATTCAAGAAGGCTGGGAATGGAGGTCATTCAAAAATAGTAAGAAAGCAATATAATAAAGTATATTTACTTAATGTTTTTAAAAGAATTCTTTTAGCAAAGGATAACCACAACCAATAAATTTTGATATAAAGAGACAAGTTAGGAGAAGTAATTTTAATAGATTTTTTAAAATGTTTGCATGTCCGGGGTACTAGCAAATTTTATTGAATAAGTAAACAAATAATAATAAATACAAGATTCCATAAAATTTTAACACTACATAATTATGAAGCTACTTTGTCTAGGGAAAATAGAAGTAAGTACACATCGCTTTCCTAATTATCAATAACAGCCAAGAAAGCGAGACGATACTGTAAAATTCTATTACGGTTTTCCTTACAGTGTAAAATACGGGTTCCTCCAAAGGGGTTTTGGAAGAACCCGTTGAGTTATTTATTTGCAATGACGTCAACGCTAGTGTAACACCTCTGGTGTAGTAAACGTCAAATCTATAGAGTGGACAGTATGCTCGTTTGTTCGAAGTGTCATCCTCTCCCTAGGTGAGGCCGCAGTGGTAGCCATAACCAAGGTCTGTTGGGAATACCGGGTAAAATCCCCGGGCTTACCCAGAGCTCCCAACCGTAGACAGTAGGTAGGGAACGTGCTGGTTTTAGGCGGTAGGTCCGATAAAAAAAAACTATCATCCTCGTCTATTACAAATAAGAAGCCGTGAGACGATCTCTCCCGACTGCCCCTCTCTAAAACGTTTATTGTGCAAGTGGAAGATCAATCCGATTGACGCTGTCATTTTTGTTTTATTTCAAACTTTGAACAGATGATCCACGTGACCTAGTAACGTAGTTTAATGCAACAGAGTCACAGACACAAGTCTCGCCATAAACCCTTCTGCAATCTATTTTATACAGAGGGGCTCAAACATCTTCTATTACAATTAAAACTGATTGACAGTAATTTTCATTTAGTAGGGATTTTTCGAAGTTCATTCATTTAGAGAGGTGTACGAGGTGGCGCATATTTACTGATAAGAGAAATTAGAATAGGTAGGTATCTATTATTTTCAAAATTATATACTGGGGGTAACAAAATTACCTATCCAAATTTCGTCACGTGACGTGGCATCAGTCAAGAAACATTACAAAAATGAAAAAAAAAATCACATGAATACTTTAACCGTAAATGGTAAAGCCGTTTTAAAGGTCCTATTAATTCCCTTTTTAACCCTTTCTATCGCTACTGAGCGGCAGTAGAAAGCGCCTTTAACTCTGCCGTTGACGGTCCCAAGCCCGTATGAGA
This sequence comes from Miltochrista miniata, assembly GCA_933228765.1. Taxonomy (NCBI): domain Eukaryota; kingdom Metazoa; phylum Arthropoda; class Insecta; order Lepidoptera; family Erebidae; genus Miltochrista; species Miltochrista miniata. Next base: position 6,594,570 of record OW121754.1, on the reverse strand, counting down.
AAAGAGGAGGGTTGACTGAGAGGGACCAAACCAGTCGTAAAAGGTCAACGCCGAGTAATGGGCGGCGGTTAATTAACCCGTATAAGATCAACCAGATGGAGGTAGGAAATGATCTCCATCGCCCGCTACTCTTTGGTGAAACATGGAATCGGGGACATTGGCTTGGTCGCCTGTGCCAAGAGGTAGAAAGCCTCAATAAAAATTCACCCCAATCCTACGGTGGAGAACGTGCCAACTGGATGCATGGCTGAGGGATGTCAGTTCTTAGCGCCAACCTTGATGAACCTGGCGAACATCATTGTATATAGCCTTCTCACAGGAATGGCGTCACCCTGTGAGCGACCACCCATTCGTCCATACTCGTGGGAACAAAATGCAAGAAAACGAAAATAAAACCCAAAAAACATACACACAGCAACTTTTTCATAAAGGTATTCTTGAAGTCAGACCAAGGTCCTCTTCAATTGGAGCTTGCACAAGAAGTGAATATGAATCTCACAATTCAAGTCAACGTACAAACCCAAGTTTCTCCCAACCAATTCAACATAATACCAGAGATAGTAATAAAACTAACACACAAGGAGCTATAGCAATAGAACAGCCAACACCGAATGAAAGTGAAAGAGAGCGAAAGAAGGAGATTGGACATGAACCATGGCAGAAGGATGAAATTCCGGTATCAAAAAGAAAAAGAGTTGCACCTAGCCCTGATCGTATAGGAAACAGCAGAAAAATTACCAAAACGAAGTACACAATACCAACACATAATCAATTTGAGACACTCGAAATAACAGATGAACCTAGCGACGAGCCTGAGATAATAATACCTAAGCCAGAGCCTATTTTTGTAACTGGGGTGGCCCACATCAAGAATCTTAAGGATATCCTTCACAGACTCGTGGAAATTAATACCTACACAATGACAACCATGAAGTCAGGACACTTGGTGAAAATAATGCCTTGTGATATTGATACATACAAGAAGATCAGAGACAACTTCATTACAAACAATATTAGCCACTACACATATAAACTCAAAAGCGAAAGGGCTTATAGAGTTGTACTTCGTGGACTCCATGCTACAGAAGACAAAGAGTCCATTAAAGTTGCCATGAGAGAACTCGGCCATGAAGTCAGAAACATTGTCAACGTACGCCATAAAACCACAAAAGAAGACTTACCAATGTTCTACATTGATCTCGAACCCAAACATAACAACAAAGAAATATTTAAGGTAAACAGACTGAACTACATGAAGGTAACTATCGAAGCTCCGTACAAAAAAGTTGAGGTCTTGCAATGTAAACGATGTCAGAGATTTGGCCATTCTAAGAACCAATGCAATAGACCTTTTAGATGCGTTAAATGTGGCAAAGATCATCCAACAACAACCTGTCGAAAAACACCAGACACTGAAGCAACATGTGTTAACTGTCAAGAAAAACATCCCGCCAGCTATAGAGGCTGTCTAAAATACAAAGAATATAAAGAGAAAATTCTCAAGCTAAATCCGAAAAACACACGTAGAGAGAGTCCGAACCAACGTACAATTATTAACCAAGAGTCCAACACAAGGGAAACAAAAGAAATAACAAAGGACCAGAACACTAAAAAATCATTTAGAACATATGCAGCTGCAGCAAACCGTACTGAGCGACAAAACGAGCCTAGATTAATAGATTTCAACGAAATGAATAACCTAATGGATAGCATGTTTAATAAATTTCAAACAATCATGAACAACATGATAGACAACATGATGGATCGCATGATTCAACTAATAAGCCAAATGATTTCAAATCTGCGTGTAGTCACGTGGAACGCCAATGGGTTGACGGAGCGACGTCAAGAACTTGAGATATTTTTAAAAACAGAAAAGATTGACGTGGCCTTAATTTCCGAAACTAGATTTACTGACAGGAGCTTCATTAGGATAAAAGATTACACTGTGTATACTACAAATCATCCATCTGGTAACACACATGGGGGAACAGCAGTTATTGTTAAAACTAACATCAAACACCACTTGCTAGAAGAATATCGAACTGAGAAAATCCAGGCTACATCCATTAAAGTGTACACAGAACCGGAAATGACTCTATCTGCTGTATACTGCCCCCCAAGACATATTATCAAAGCTGATGACTTTAAACACTACTTCTCAACCTTAAGTCATACATTCGTCTGTGGCGGTGATTGGAACGCCAAAAACACCATCTGGGGCTCAAGACTGACTCTACCCCGGGGAAGACAACTCCATCAAACAGTGGTAGCGCTTTCTCTGTGTAGTCTATCGCATGGTGAACCAACTTACTGGCCGACCGATCGAAGTAAAATTCCTGACCTTGTGGACTTTTATATTACCAGGAACATGCCGGTAACACATTTGAGCATCGAATCATGTAACGACCTCTCATCTGATCATACCCCGGTAATCTTAAACTTACACTGTAAAGTCATACTGACTGAAATTCCATTAAAACTATATAATAGACATACTAATTGGGAAATATACCAAGATTACATAAGTAACAACATCAACCTCAAAATTTCATTAAAAACCACTGACGAAGTGGAGAATGCTGTGGAACAACTAAACAAGCTTATTCATGAGGCTCTGAACTTATCAACACCAGCGACGGGTAAAAGATTCTACACACAGCACCAATACCCAAAACACATTAAAGACAAAGTAGCTGAGAGGCGGAAGCTTCGACAAATATGGCATAATACTGGCTATCCTACCGACAAGACAGCGTTTAATAGGGCGTCTGAGAATCTAAAACATCTGATCAAAAAAATGAAGAATGATGACCTACAACAATACTTAAGGGACTTAAAGCCTAGCTTAGACAATAACTACTCTCTATGGAAAGCTACACGACAAATTAAAAGACCTAAAATTCATATACCACCCATCAGAAGACCAGATGGAAAGTGGGCTAGATCAGACGCTGAAAAAGCATCCATATTTGCTGAACATCTACGAAGTGTTTTCAAACCATTTCCAAGTTTGGACCCCGAATTCGATGACGAAATCTTAACGTACATGAACAGCCCAATGCAAATGTGTCTGCCCTTGAAAAGCACAAGTCCTAAAGAGGTCACCCGTGAGATTAAGGCTCTCAAAGAGGGAAAATCACCAGGATATGACGCCATTGATGCCACAATGCTGAAACAACTTCCAAAAAAGGGAATCCTTCTTATAGTCATTATACTAAATGCATGTCTCAGACTGGAACTTTTTCCTTCGCAATGGAAGATTGCACAAGTGGTGATGATACCAAAACCTGGAAAGCCACAGCAGGAGGCCAGCTCATACAGGCCAATTAGTCTTCTACCAGTTATTGGAAAAATCCTGGAGAAGATTATTCTTAACCGTATGAGAGAACATCTAGAGGACATACTCCCACTGCATCAATTCGGGTTTCGGCCAAACCACGGTACCATAGAGCAAATTCATCGCCTGGTGGACACTATTGGTAGGACACTGGAAAACAAGGAATATTGTTCAGCTGTATTTCTTGATATTGGGCAGGCGTTTGACAAGGTATGGCACGACGGACTTAAGTACAAACTGAAAAAGACACTTCCGCACAGTTTTTGTGGCATCATCTCATCGTACCTCGACGGGCGATGCTTCGAGGTCAAGCATTGCAGCGAAGCATCGAAATTGCAAGAGATTGGGTCTGGAGTGCCTCAGGGCAGCATACTGGGGCCTGTGTTATACCTAATCTTCACAGCAGATCTACCAACGAGCAATGACACTGTTACAGCTACATACGCGGACGATACAGCAATAATGTCTGTTAGTTCCGACCCTGTAACAGCTTCAACAACATTGCAGTCACAACTTACAGACATTGAAAAATGGTTCAACAAGTGGCGAATTAAGGCAAATCAAGCTAAGTCTTCCCACGTAACGTTTACCCTCAGAAGACAAACGTGCCCGCCAGTCACTCTTTATAATGTGACTTTGCCTCAAGCAGATAATGCAAGATACCTTGGCATGCACTTGGACAGACGACTGTGTTGGCAAAAGCACATCTGGACCAAGCGAAAACAGTTAGATACACGGCTGAGACAGATGTACTGGTTAATAGGACCAAAATCGCAATTATCGCATACAAGTAAAATAACCATCTATAAAGCCATCCTAAAACCAATCTGGACGTATGGTTTACAGCTCTGGGGAACTGCCAGCAACAGTAATATTGAGATCCTGGAAAGATTCCAAAACAAAACTATGAGAACTATGCTAAATATACCACAGTACATAAGCAATAAATTTATACAAATGGACCTGAATATCACCACAGTCAAAGATGAAGTAGCAGCTTACAGCAGAAAGTACCAATGTAGGTTGTCAACACACGTCAACGAACTTGCTTCAAATCTGGGAGGCACAGGAGGAGTGCGGTTCACCAGGTTGAAGAGACATAGTGTTCCGAACTTAGAGACCAGATTCCAAGTCGCCCAATGAAGGATGAAAGTGTCAGTGGATACTTGACTCCGATAAAGAAAATATTTAACAGAGTGATCAGCCAAAGAAGTAGCTCATTGTTTCAGAAGGAAACAGATTGCTATGATGAAGAAAAATACAAAAGAGAAAAAAAAAAAAAAAAAAAAAAAAAAGTAGAAAGCGACAACGACAGCCAGACGGGTGCTCTGTGTTTATTTTGCCACGGCGTCCATGTTACCTCGAATTGCCGCGGTAAAAAATGAATTCATAATGTGCGAAAAAAAAATTTAAAAAAAAATGAAAAAATTTACCCCCCTTTTTTATTAAATATTTGTATTTGATTTCCGATGCCAAGTCATCTCATGAAATTTGGAGAGGTAATTTTGTTACACCCTATATATATATTTGGGTTCGTACCCAAAGGATAAACACGGGAACCCTATTCATGAGACTTTGCTGTCCGTCTGTCTGTCTGTCCGTCACGAGGATTTATTTCACGAACTATGATAGCCAGAAAGTTGATATTTTCACAGAGATGATGTATTTCTGTTGCCGCTATAACCAAAAATATTGAAATCTGAAAATAAGGGGGAGGATGAGGGGGCTGCAACAAATGTCATTAATGCCACTTTTTGATACGGAACCCTCTGTGTGCGAGTCCGACTTGCACTAGGCCGGTTTTTTTACGTCCAGGAATGGACTACCACAGGCTGATTTGATTTGAATGATTGACCCACTCTTCATTTATATGAACATGAATTTCAAGATTATTCAAAAACCTAGAAAATCGCGAATTCATCATCGTCGCGGCCCTGTCACCGTCCTCAGACCCCCGGTCATGGAGGCCGATAGTCCTCGGCGAAGACACGTCGGCGGCGCCCAGGGCGCCGACTGCGGAACTCGGGTGGGAGAGTTCTCTCCCGCACCCGGCCCGCCGCCACCTTCTCGAGCATGACCTGCTCGCAGAAAGAGGCGGCGCAGTCCCACTTACTCCCGCTGGAGAGCATTGCTCGCACCATGGCCTCAAGCGAGAGAGTGTCCACGCCCAGACCCACTACGAGGACCTGTCGCTGTTGTGCCCACGCCGTGCACTCCACCAGCGTGTGGAGCGCCGTGTCATCGCTGCGGTCCTCGCAGTGCTGACACTCGGCCGTGGTTTCCCGGTGTTGGAACAGCTACCTACTTAGTATTAAATAAACTAAGATATTTTCTAATTCATCCCTTAAAGTGTTGTAAAATTCTATCAACTCAGATCAAACGACTGAAAGGCAAATTCATAGGTAGGTATAGTATACCACATCCCTACTAATATCTTAAATGCGAAAGTAACTCTGTCTGTCTGTTACGCTTTCACGTCTCAACGGCTGGAGCAATTGAGATGAAATTTAGTATAAGAATAGTTCGAGGCCCTGGGAAGGACATAGGCTACTTTTTAACCGACTGCGCAAGAGAAGGGTTATGATTTTACGCGGTCGAAGTCGCGGGGAACAGCTAGTTAGAAATTAATAAATGAAAACCGCACTACTTCACCACTAAGACCTAAGCTCGTTATTTCGATTATTTTTTAAAATAATTTACGACATAGTAACACAGTAATTCAATGCAAGTATCATATAACTAAAACGACGTAATACCTTGTAAATGCAATCAATGAGCCACGTCAACGAAATACTATCCGGACTCGAAGTCACGTACTGCCAGTACGCAGGCTGTAATTAGAGTACTTACGCGATTACAATTAGGTACTACCGTAATTACCAAGAAAAAGAATCGCCATCTATTAAATTTATGTACCTAGGTTATTTTACCATTGATCATGGGAATTATCAAAATCAATAAAACCGTTTGAAAAGGATCTAATTGTTACTCAATACTATTTTACTTCAAACTGTAATGGAGAGTTCGTACGATGTAAAGTAGGTAGGTACCTATCATGAGGAATCTAGTAAATATTTGGAAAAACTTTTTACTATTTTCGTAAAAAGTAGCAGAATAATAAAAAAACATTTTCAAACTTTTATTAAACTTGGTTAATATATTATGAAGTTAAAGCAAAATGGTTCCCTTCCGTTCAATTGACAAAAATTCATGAAATTCATGAACACATAAACGTACCAAGTTTCACAATAAAAACGGTTGGAAATGCGACTTGTAGTGACAAACACACACACATAAAGGTAGGTACAATTAGTACAAAGTCAGTTATAAAAAAATATAATTTGCAAAAAAGTCTTGATATTTAATAAGTCACCACACGCCGCACAGTGATCTAATAAAACATAAATAATTGCACAAAAATAAATAAACTCATACAGTTACAGAGTGGAACACTTTATTGGTGTCTGGACTAGTCTGGAGCTTGGAACCAAGTATAATTATTTAAAGCTTCGGCTACGGTAGTACCATATTAAAGAAATGTTTCCTCTTCTGCCTAACCAGACGCCTATTCAGTAACATCCCGCCAAAGTGGAAAAAAAACCGGCCAAGTGGGTACTGACTCGCGCACGGAGGGTTCCGTACGAAAAAGCGGCAAAAAAAACGTTTGTAGCATGATAGCCCACTTATTTTTTTTTCTGATTTTAGTAGCGGTTATAGCGGCAACAGCATCATCTGTGAAAATTTCAGCTCTCTAGCTATCACGGTTCCTAAGATACAGCCTCGTGACGGACAAACAGACAGACGGACAGTTAAGTCTCAGTAAAAGGGTCCCGTTTTCACCCTTTGGCGAAACCCTAATAAATAACAAAGCAAAATATAACATTATCTTCACGAAAGTTTGAGCAGCTTGGTTCCTGAACAGCATCTTCGAGTGTCGAATAGTCCAGGTCGAGACTTCCACTACGTCACATCACACGTTGTACCGTGATGACCACGTGACTGTGAGGTAATGGCCATTTCAACCCTGAACCGCTTCTGTCTTGCAACTGATGCTGAGGTATTCTTCAGACTTCTTACTTCTTTGTTAATATCTTCTTCGTAAATGCGAGGTGCTTTCAGACTACGCTATATTATGATAACAATAATATCGCCCACTATATACCTACACCCGTTATGTCCCGTTCCCGTGGGAATACGGGAATAAAATATAGTCAATGTTCAATAAAATATAGTCTTTCGCAAAGAGTGTAGCTTTCCAACAGTGAAAGAATTTTTCAAATCGGTCTAGTTCCGGAGCCTATTCGTTACAAACAAACAAATAAAAGAACAAAAAAAACAAATCTTTCCTCTTTATAATATTAGTACCTATAGATTAGCTTTGGACATATACAGACTCAACTGTACTATACATTATAATCCTACTAACTAATATTATAAAAGCGAATGTTTGTGAGTGTGGATGTTTGTTACTCTTTCACGCTTGAACGACTGAACGGATCTGGCTGAAATTTGGTACAGGAATACATTATAGTCTGGAATAACACATTGGCTAAATTTTATCCCGTGAATAAATTCCCACGGGAACAAATTTTACGCGGGCGAAACTGCGGGCCTCAGCTAGTTTACCACATACGTAAGTTCTTATTGCGCAATAGCGTAGCATAGTCTGAAATCACCTTAAGTGCCTGTGACTTCTCATATCCTATATTTTATAGCTTTAAGAGGTACGGTGACACACAGACAGAGGCACACACACAATATGGTAAAACTTATAACACTCATTTCTTGTAGGGGTTAGGTTTAGGTTTAAAGACTTTATTCTCAAAAAGGACTTGCACGTTATAACACTTTACAAAATAGAAGACAATTAATGATCATGTAAAGCATATTCAAACACAAGTCAATGTTCACACAATTTTAATATTGTGCCATTAGATGCCAGCAACTTCACCTGAATCATAAAATCAATCCTACCTCTTGACAAACTTAGGCATAGTCGAAAAGCCGTATCAGAATTTAAATTTCCCTAATTTTCAGAAAGATAAACAAAATTTCGATGTAAAGATGAGGACAAAGCCACCAGAATATCCGTCCTACAACAATCTATCATTCCTTAAAATAAATTACACCCTACAGTCTCCATAAAAAAGGTTGCTTGTAAGAGATTGCCTTGTGCGAAAAGGCGCCCCAGTTGTAATGTCAATGTGCTTAAATGTTTTTCCTGGTGTATATAGAGTTTTTTATTTTTACTTTTCTTTAACTTTACATCCCTCTGGGTACAGCATTACTGACATTACCACCATTATTGACGACTTGTGGTAGGTATAAGCTGACCATACGTCCCGTTTTTAACGGGACTGTCCCGTTTCTCGGTCCCTTGTCCCGTTGTCCCCAAACACAGCTTCGGGACGCTAAATTGTCCCGTTTTCCGAAACACTGCGATTTTTTTTTAAATTTCGTTGCTTTTGGGACATCAGCGGTCGGGGAATTTGGAGTCAGTCCGTGTTTTCACTACCTACACTATTGTTTTGTTTTTGTGTAAAATTCGTGAAGTAGTTTAGTGGTAAACTGATAACTAAATGGAAGTTTTTTTTCTTTGGAATTTTCCGAATGCCGAAACTCAAGTGTTCATTTAATGTCAACAAACAAGCAAAGTAACCATTTATTGAGCAAACGACCAATTATAACGTATGGTGCTGTGCTGTGAAAACTTACAGTGGGGCTAGTCCATACCCTTAAAGTTGCGCAGCGAGCAACCGTCTCCATCAGAGAACCAAAGTGGTCGACATAGTTTGCAGAGTCTGCGTTTTGAAGTGGTAGTGGGCTTAGCTACATTATGTAGAATAACCGATGGCCGAACGAGGAAACGAGTTCTTGAGCTCGCAGCTTGGTAAACGTGGGGTCGGACGACGGACGACCCCTCCGCTAGATGGGCCGACGATCTAGAAAAGGTCGCTGGCTGGGACTGAATGCGGGATGCGCAGGACCGTGTATTGTGGCGTAGATTAGGAGAAGCCTACGGCCAGGAGTGGACTGCTGATTTGATGCTATCAAAAACAAAGGTACTAAAATCAGACTAAAAGGAGATATAGGAAAATACGTCGTGGGGGATCGAAAGAAAAAAAAAACGCACGTGCACTCTGTGCCCAAGAAGGTTGACAAGACCGACCCGGCCAATTACAGGCTTATAGTAGTCCCTTTGAATGAAAGGTGATGGAGCGTGTCAACAATACACAGCTCGGTACCTTGAGGAACACGACCTGCTCAGTGACCGGCAGTACGAAAAACCTTGTGTCTGAAATAGAGAGTACTCTTACCAGAGTGTCCGATTTCGGTAAACAAAATCTTGTTTACCGAAAGAGACCGACTGGCAATTCAACCCTGCCAAGACACAAGTTTGAGTATTCACCGCAAAAAAAAAACTGATTTACTGTAGCGCCACAATTTCAAGGCACATCTCTTCCCATCTCTGACAGTATAGGTATCTTAGGTGTTGACATCTCCAGTGACGTTAAGTTCCGAAGTCATTTGGAGAGCATGGCCAGGCTGGCGTCCAGGAAGCTCGGTGTGCTCAACCACTCTATTTTACTGCGGCGCTAACACGGCTACTCTGTAAGTCGCAAGTGCGGCCGCACCAGGAGTACTGCTGTCACCTTTGGACGGGGGCACCTGAATATCAGTTTCGACCGGTCGACTCGGTGCAAAAGCAAGCCATGAGAGAGTTGTCAAGGATCCCATGCTTGTAGGTGGTGTGGAACCTCTTCGCGACAGGAGAGACAGACTATGTGCGTGGTCTACCGCCTGTACAATGGTTTGTGCTCTGAAGAATTGTTTAATATGATGCCCACGGCTACTTTCTATTATCGCACCGCTCGCCATAGACATTGTGTTCGTCCTCACACTTTGCTTGTCACCTTAGTGCTATAAAAGGGGGCGGTAAAGGGGTCAGGGGGGGGGGACTTTTTTGCCAACAGTTTTTTTTTTGCCGTTTTTGGTACGGAATCCTTTGTGCGCAAATCCGACTCGCACTTGGCCTGTTGTTTCTATATAATGAAATTATGTTTATTTTAATTGTTAACCTGCTAACTGGGGTATTAAAACGTATGTCCCGTTTTGAGATCAAAAATAAATGGTCAGTTTAGGTAGGTACCACTTAGCAGAAAGTCTAAAATACAAACTGACTGTATTAGGAGCCGCAAAGTAAAATATAAGCCACTTGAATAAAGGTAAAAACGTTTTCTCATCTTATACTCAATCCCGGTTGCTACCATTCTACATATACACCTGTCGTAGAATGGACATTTTAGATAGATTAATCACAAGCTTCCTCACACTTTTCAATCTAATCATCATTATTTAGAAAAAGAAAGATATCCAAATAAGTTAATACTTAAAGTTCACTCACCTGTACTTATGACCGGACGCCCAAGGACGATGAAGATGATTTCTAACCGCTCACTGAAATAGCAAATTAGAACACAGTTTAAATTTTATCGGACATACTAGTTCAAAGAGCTTTAAAAAATTGTGTAAAGCTCGGGTAGCACTTCAAATTTTACCGCAATTATCATTCATTGTAATAAAATTGATGCCTTTGCTAGCCTCCCTTTTTTTAACGTGAGGGAAAATCCTGTTGGATGCTATGCCGCACTCCTACCGACTAAAAAACCTCACGTAACGCCCAACAGCCTATGGTTGGAAGCCCCGGGTAAGCCCTCGAAAGGATGTCCCAGGACTCCCAACAGACCCACGGCCACAACTGCGGCCTCGCCTAGAGGTGGTTCGGGTGCTATCCCGCGTCTTTGGGATTGCTAGCCTCACTTGCAATGGTGCGCCTGTTGACGCAGTAATGGGGAAGAGAAAGAAAGAAAACTTCAACCCGGCACCAACATCATACTACATCAAAAGTATTCTATCTCTTCAGGTGGAGTTCCAAGGACACATTACTAAACAGAATCTTAAAGCAGACATTCGTTCAAACCAGGCGCATCTTCTTCCTGATCTTTTGGTTGTCATAAATTTTGGCGTGGCTTAAATTTTCAGCTTCCCTAATATGTAAAAAGTACCTACCTGAATTTCCTTGTTAAACAAACATCAAATAGCGACTTACTGATTATTAGGCCCAAAATAAAAAAAAAACTTTGCCTCTCTGTGTGTGTTCTACCGCTTGTACAACGGTTTGTGCTCTGGAGGAATTGTTTGATATGATGCCTACAGCTACATTCTATCATATCACCGCTCGCCACAGACAGGGTGCGTCCTGAGCGAGAACGATAAGATCCGATTGAGGCTTTCTTCCGCTTTAAGCGTACGATTGTAGAATCCTACTAATATTATAATCCTACTATCCTATCCTACTAATATTATAAATGTGAAAGTTTGTGAAGATGTTTGGATGTTTAGATGTTTGGATGTTTGTTACTCAATCACGCCCTAACTGCTGAAAGGATTGGGCTGAAATTTGGTACAAAGATAGGTAATAGTCTGGAATAACACATAGGCTACTTTTCATTTCGGGAATATGTTCCCATGGGAAGTGGGAACGGGAACCGAATTTCACGCGGGCGAAGCCGCGAGCATCAACTAGTGATAAATAAATAAATAAATAAATATTCACGGACATTTCACACAACGCTATCTGATCCCAAAGTAAGCTAGGAATAACCTGCTTGTGTTATGGGTATCAGACTACGGATATTAATACTTATATACTTTTAAATACATACATATTATACATAGAAACACCTGATGTCCCTGACTCGGTTTTCCCAAACGCCTACAGTGGAGTCTTAGAAGGTTTTTACAAGGTCGGCAGCGCGATTGTGGCGCCTTTGGTGTTACAAACGTCCATAGGCTGCGGTGACCACCGGTACATCTGGTAGGGCCGTATGCTTGTCTGCCACTTTAGTGGCATAAAAAAAAAACACCATCCACTTGACCTCTAAAACTTTCTCAAGAGCCTGCAGGGCAATTCTACGATCATTGCTACTGCTCGTTCGCTCTAACTTTGCCGCTCGGCTCCATACTAAAGTCGAATTTGTAATTAGACGAAGTAATTGACAGCAACTAATTTCACTTCTTCATACAATGTTGCTTATTTTATAAGACGAAGTGACATTAGCTACTGTCAATTTACTTCGTGTAATTAACAATTCAGGTATACGCCTCTACGCAAACGGCAAAGTTAGAGCGAACGGGTAGTACACGAAGTGTTTAGTTGTGTTAGCAAACCTCGTGCATCAATGAGCAGGTGCATCTAGCTGCAGGTTGATTTGAGCCCCAAAGATTTTAGTAGGTGACCAATAAAACTTTTTTACAGATGTATATCCTCATGGATGCTATGCCGAACTCCTACCGAGTAAACCACACGTTGACCTAGCAACTGCCTATGGACGGGGATCAAAGGTACGCCTTCGTAAGAATAATTTATCCCAGGGATCCGACAACCTAAAAAGCTTTTCGGAGAATAGTGTCTATTGCAAGAAAGATAATTAAAATCGAAAACATACAAAAGCACAAAGTAAACTGGATAGTAAAGGAAACTTCCTACAAAATATTTAGTATAGAAATATGTACTTACGTGATGCATCGTTGGCAGGTTGCGCAGGAGTGGGCCGAGCGCGGGGCAAGGCGCATACCGCCACCAACGGTGTTCTGGACTGCTGATACAGCAGTTTGGTGCATCGGCCAGGGGTTATACATCGTTTTTGCATCTACTTGAAGGAGTATATTTTAAAAGACAAATAAACAAACCTTGCCGTTCTACTATCCTACTAATATTATAAATGTGAAAGTTTGTGAAGATGTTTGGATATTTAGATGTTTGTTACTTAATCACGCTCTAACGGCTGAACGGATTGGGCTCAATTTTGGTACAGAGATAGCTAATACCTCCTTTAACTGTTCTGTGGCTAATAGTCTGGAATAACACATCTGGAAAAAATGTTCTGACGGGAAGCGGAAACGGGTACCGAATTCACGCGGGCGAAGCCGCGGGCATCATCTAGTCTATAATATTTACTAGATGATTCTCGCGGCTTCGCCCGCGTTAAATTCGGTACCCGTTCCCGCTTCCCGTCGTAACATATTCCCGGGATGAAAAGTAGCCTATGTCTTATTCCAGTTTATAAGCACTGAAAGTTGCAGCACTTGCAGCAGAGATATCTGCTGCAACTTTCTGCCCAATCCGCTCAGCCGAGAGCGTGATTGAGTAGCAAACATCGAAATATCTAAACATCCAAACATCTTCACAAACTTTCATATTTATAATATTAGTAGGAAGTAGGATAAAGAAAGGCGTCTATCTATTTCAACTTACTAGATGGCACACGCGACTCCGCCCGCGTGGAATTCTGTTCCCGTTCCGCCTTAAGAGCGTAGGTAATAGTAACAAACATTCACACATCTCCACACTCACAAACTTTTTTATTCATAAGATTAGCATGGGCGTACCCAAGGTCTGGGCCAGGGAGAGGCAAATCAGATTGTCTGAACGGGATTCCAGGGCAAGGTGGGGTGGGGAGTGGATACATTTTATACCTCACGGTTCACCTAACCTTATTCAGGACTCCTAGTTTCCACAGGGTTAGCCAAATGCAGCTTCCTAAATAGGTTACTTAGGTTTTTATTGGCGAAATTATATTTTCAAGATCTCTTCAATCTCAAAACATGAAAGACTCTCTTTAATGGAATTACCGCATTCTGGAAAAGGGAATTATTAGTATTTTCAGCACACGCCTGTGCTTTGCGAGGATTGAGATCGACCAGGTTTTCGAACCCCTTTTTAGGAAATGCTGAGCAGGTCCTTAATCATAATCATTTATCAATTTTGGCCCAAAGAGGCTCTTATGAATGTCACACCGATCTAATCGCGGTTGAGGTCAGTCACAAACTAAGTTGCAGTCTCCTTTCCTCAGCGTAGACCCGTCCCGCCGCGCCACACTGGAGCAGAACAACTCCAGTGTGGCGCGGCGGAAATTTTGAGAGTGTTGATATACACATTTCTGGCGACATAAACTTTCTTTTTCTGCGTTAACTTAAAAGTTTGATTTAAGCAACCAGACCAAAAAAAAATATACTTAGTGCATTGATCTAATGTTACTTACGTCTATATTATCTCAATGACTGAGTGTTAATTTCAACACGATACCTTCACTAGGGAATGCAATCCCGACACACTTTAACTCGTGAACGCGTGAAGGTACCTTTCACGCGTTCATGAGATAAAGGTCTTGACCCTTGACAGACAAACGGACGAACGGGCGGACAACAAACTGATTCTGTAAGGGTTCTGGTTTTTCCTTTTGAGTTACGCAACCCTAAAAACGATGAAAAGAAAGAAAACTCAATACAATAGCAATAGACCTCGAAGATCAGCAAGATCAATCTTAGATTCTGGCTGGATTGAGTGGCCCTCAAATCGTTTGATGTTGCCAGGCTGCGCAAACAAGGCAGGCAAATTCCACATAAAAAGGATTTTCTAGAAATTTCGTGCCCCTATTGACGACACCTGGGGGAGTATCGGGTTGCCTTGTGAAACATTCGTCGCCAGCGTTCCCGGGCCAGCAATACCTACCGGTAGCTACCGATCGTATTATCAAAGGATTGACGACAACAATGATATTCGAAACCTTTGCGCAGTTTACCTTGACTTACGATTTGCTTAGTTTTAATATTGGCACGAGGCGTAATTTCTGGAAAATTTTCCATTTAGGAATTTTACATACACAAGAATCTATATTCATAGGTCTTCCTTTTTTTTGAGTTGTGGAATTTCTCATGGATGTCATTACAGACCGATTAAAAGCACACGGCGGCATCTACTATCCGGCTAGCGTCGGCCCTGGTGACTCTTCAAAACATTCCTGCCCCAGGATTCCCGCCAGATTTTGGCTACTACCGTGGCAAGCGTGTGGCGTATGTGAAACTCTCACATCAAGCTACCGTCTTGGGCCTACTTCTGTAAAGATGGCATTCCACCTACTATCCACAGCCCGCTGGTTATCTACACTCATATAATCGAAAGCAGGCTTGTTTTACTCTTTCCAGTCGAAAGGAATCAATATTATCAATAGATGACATAATATTTATGATGACATGATATTTCCAAAGGGACAGTCCTAATTCTGGAGAATGGAATAGATTTTACTTTGTCCCATAAGAACCGGCTAAGTACGAGTCGGGCTCGCGCTTGGAGAGTTCCGTATCTACCAAAAAACGGCAAATAATCTCGTTTGTTGTAAGGTTGGATTAAGGATCGGATGCTACCCTTAATCCCACCTTTTTTTTCTGATTTCAGTATTTTTACCTTAGCGGTCACAGAAATACATTCTGTGAAAATTTCAGCTCTCTAGCTATCACGGTTCCTGAGATACAGCCCCGTGACGAAAAAACAGGCAAACGGACAGCGAAGTCTCATGAATAGAGTCCCGTTTTTAGGGTTCCGTAGCCAAATGGCAAAAATGGAACCGTTATAGATAGATTCGTCATGTCTGTCTGTCTGTTGTCTATCCGTCTGTCTGTCCGTCCGTATGTCACAGCCACTTTTCTCCGAAAAAAAGCCATACGTGTGGGGTATCTATAGATAGGTCTTAAAAATGCCATTATGGTCTCTAACATACTTTTTTTCTAAACTGAATAGTATGCGCGAAAGACCCTTCCAAAGCCTTCGCCTAGAAGCCTTCGCCTAGAAGAAAAATCACTGCCACAGCGAACGTGTTAAAACATCAATCAAAGTTACAATGAACTACAAGAACTTTTTATTATGATACTTGCTGCTAAGGAACCCTTTATGGGCAAGTCCGACACGAACTTGGCCGGTTTTTTAGCCTTTGGACACGGAAGCCGAACACGAGCTTATGCGCATGGGAATAAAACGAAGCGCCAACTACGTACACAAATTACAGCTACATTCATGGGACCTACCAAGATTGTTTCCAGTAGGGTGAATCTGCATCTAGAATTATTTTCATGAGGGTGTGCCAGCATCTAAACATACTTATAAAGGTAGGTATATAATTTCTCTATGCAGTTCCTTGCTTGCCAGAACATTTTTTCAGTTTGGATTAAAATATCGAATAGGGTTCCCACATCAAACAAGTCTGCATTAATTGAAATGCATAAATTGAGCTGGTGAACCTATTGCTTGCCGCGGCGGAACGGTCACAGGGAGGTTATGACCCTGTTATTGAAAAAAAAAAAAAAAAAAAATTTGGAGACGAATCTTTAATCAAAATGCTACAATAGAATACTACGGACATTCTCGTAAATAGAAATGCTACTGCTCCTAGTTGCCTCCTCCTCGCTCCCCTCCTAGCCCTCGGTTCCCCCGTGCCCGTGCCATAATTCGAACTTCAGTTGTACTTACTCTCACCTCTACCAAATGTAAGTCGGCCTATTGCTGACATCTGTGATTGCTGTTTCGTTCCCTTGGTCAGTATCGTGATATATATTATGTAACTTTCAATATCTTAACAGAATATTGAAAATCAGAGATTATCTCCTACAACCTCCCAAACTTCACTTCTTTATAAATTAGTGTAGATAATGTGTGCAAACGTACGGAGAAAGCATGAAAAGTGGGGTTCCATGATTTTTTCGTACTTTTGCATAGTTCATCCTCCTCGTCGTTCTTGGACATTCCTATTACCTACTAGTAGTCTCACATAGTAGTACCATAGAATATATTGTAATATTGGAATGACTCTTACTAGACGCGCTTGACGCTATGCAGAGACGTGCTATCCGAATTATTGGTTGTCCTGAGGTGATGGGAGGCCTCAAACCGTTAGCGCAGCGAAGAAGCTGAGCGTCCTTGGCTGCCTTCTACCGAATGTATCACGGCGAATGTTCTGAAGAGCTCTTCAACCTGATTCCACCCTCTCCTTTCCAATCCCGAACAACGCGGGCCGGGCACAGATGCCACTCATACACAGTGTAGAGAATCTTCGCCAGAACTGAAGCGCTCGTGGCCACGCGGACTCAGTGTTCTGTAAACGATCACTGCAGTAAGCAACATTTACTATGGCCGGATATGGATGGGTGACCACCACGTGGACCACTTTGTGACATTTATTTACGAGCGTTTCCGTGCTTCGGAAGGCACGATAAGCCGTTGGTACCGGTTGTCAGTAAAATGACAGTCGTTAAGCCAAGTTGAAGGCCTTACGGGCGGCTTGAAAAATTTCAACTGTGGGTCGTCACAACCTGCGCCGGGTCGGCAGCGCGTGTGTGGCGCCTCCGGTGTTGCAAACGTCTATAGGCTACGGTTACCAACATTCCGGTGGGCCGTAAGCTTGTCTGCCACCTAAGTAGTATTAAAAAAAAAAAAAAAAACAGCTTTTTAAAAGATCGTTTCTCTGTCGAACTATAAAAACCTGCAACGACCTGCTGGCACACGTGTTTCCCTCATCTTACAATTCCGGGTTCTTCAAGCGGAGCGTGAAGAGGGACATCACAGGGCCGCCGCCTTGAGGA
The DNA here is from genome assembly GCA_933228765.1 of Miltochrista miniata. Classification (NCBI taxonomy): domain Eukaryota; kingdom Metazoa; phylum Arthropoda; class Insecta; order Lepidoptera; family Erebidae; genus Miltochrista; species Miltochrista miniata. The sequence continues at coordinate 6,576,755 of OW121754.1, read as the reverse complement.
CCACTGTCAGAAGTCTTACGGACTGTGAGAGTGGCCCCCAATCGCTAGATGCGCTACGGCGCTATCAGGAGCTCCAAAAATATCTGGGTTCTAAACCAACCTCTCCGGCAATTGATGCAGCTGCTATTAACGGTGACGAACTAGTGTCGACGGTGCAGGTTATCAGCAGGGATAAGTTAAGAAAGCAGTCGTTTCCCATATTGCCAATTCAAACCAATCAGTATAACCAATCACTTCAGGAATTTAAAAAGAAAAAAAACATCTTTGTAAAATTAGTGCTGTAAGCAGATATTGTAAGACTTCCGACTCCTGCAATGGTTAGCAGGGGCCGGCTGTCTTTGGGAATATGCGGGGAAAAAGGGTTCAAGCTAACCCCTAATCTGGAACATTCCAGGGTCCACCCTTCGGGTTCCACGAAGGAACATCCACCCTACGGGTTCTAAAGAACCATCCACCCTACGGGTTCTAAAGAACCATTCACCCTACGGGTTACAAGAAGCTCACCCTCTGGACTTGTGCTCCGGGTTGAGAACACCGTGCCATTCTACGTTGTGGACGGCACGGCCACTTCAGCAACTGCAGCATCCTTCAGGAGACCCAAGATAAGTCGGAACCCCGCGAAGACTATCGGAAATCGCAAAGCCTCTTGCTGCTTGACCACAAACCACGACCCGGAGTTTTTTAATTTACAATAAACCAGCATTTTAAATTTTAATTCCATCTTCTCATTTCTCTCTTCTCCTTTTTCTGAAAGCCATCAGCTTTTCAGTGGTCCCTTTGGTGCAATCGTGAGGCACACAATAAAACATTTTTATTTTTTAGAGTTGAGCAATTTATGTGTCCTACTTGCACCAAATAAACGTTTTTTCTTTCTTTCTTTTCTTTCTATAAGGCGATCAAAGCAGTCCCTAGCTCGTGCGGGATAGATAGGCAGACAAATCTTCTCATTCGTGGCTAACCATATAAGTTCATTCCTTACTTACTTATCATGGAAAATGGAACATAGTTGCTTGACTCTCGAAGCGTAGATCGACTAGACTTTTCATATCAGTGATGCAAAAGCTAGGGGCTGGATAGTCTTGCTCATAATGTTTACTTAGAAGACGACGAAGCAGCAGCAGCGAGATTTCCAATAAATGTAATAAAACAAGATATTATCAATCATACAATATGTATTTAATATAAGATACAGTACTTGTGACAGGTGGTGACAAACCATTTTAATTGAAACAAAAATCCTTAATAATCACTACATTGAACAAATTTCAAATTTAAATTAACATTCACTATTATTATGCCCAAATGTGTGATAAATTAATTGAGGTAGATTACCCATCAGCTCGTGGGCTACAAAATTATAATTAATTTCACCGAGTTCACCATAAGGGTGGGGGTACAAGCAAATAAGACAACGCGTTAAACATTATACTATATATAATTAAATATCTACAAATCGAATAAGTAGTGCACACTATCGGAATACACAGGCTCCATATAGTACTATTGTATTCAAACATTTACAATAAAAGAGAACATTCATATAATAAACGCATCATATAGGAAATGTGTTTGAAAGACAACTTGCGAATTACCACTAGACTATTCCCGCGGCGTCGCCGGACTCCCAGCCGCCGCCGTCCTACGTACAGGCGCGAAGCAGATTACAGAACTATGCAGAATAATACTTAACAATAAATACTAAACTATTTACATTCCTTGAGTTTCTATTTAGGCGCCAAATGAAAAATAAGAATCGCCATTTTGTTTTTTGTACATAAAATATGTTATTTTTCTACACGTTACATCGGCTGTAATGTGTTTCACGCCTACCGCAACCGCACTGACCAGTGGTCACACCTAACTGAACGTCCACTAAACTATAGGGATTATATTAAGGAAACTAGATACCCAACTGCTAAGGAACTGAAGTTACTATGAACTAAATCAATTATGCTACCTGCCAATGTTCACCGAAAATAATATTAGGTAGTAATTATATTATCACAACATTGTTATCAATTCATTTTAGAAGGAGTTCATTAATAGAATTATTTCATTTTTGTTACTTCTCATTAAACTTTATCTAGCCCATACGAAACTAATACACGGGATCACAATAAAAATGGTTCACATTGGTCTTTGTAGGTCAATATCTATTCTATCAATTAAATATAGGCATTTGTATCAACTCAAACCAGATGATAGTAATTCACTGCTTGATGAACTACATCTTACAATATTCATCCTTGAGAACCCCGTTTAATAACCAACAGTCGAGTCTGGCGTGGGCTGAAATTCTTTGCAGTCTTCGTACTTAGCAGATTGGGTATCTCGTATCCCACTCACAAACATCAATACGCTCAAATAAAACAGTCAAATACGACCATTGTTCCCCGAAGTACATATGACGAAAACGATTCTGCACGCGAATGAGCTCGAAAACTAAACTATACACTGAGTGAGCAGAGTGTGAGTAATCGCTCCACAAACATACAAAACCATACCCCACACACGATAATATCTACGACTATTATTGTGGCAGTGATAAAATATATTGTATCTTTTCACGCTTATCCGATATCAATGAATTTTCGATATAATTTCAAAGATTTGTCCTCACAAAATATCATTTCTAACTTGTAGAACGACTAATACTAAAATCTAATGTAATGTTAGTCCGTTCGTTTGCCAGACGCTAGACATCTCATCGCGTGGATAATTTGCAAAACGAAATTTGTACTCGAGCATTTTGATGGGTCAAAATGTATGTAAGTTGTTCTTAGTAGGTAAAAAGCATTTTGATGGGTCAAAATGTATGTAAGTTGTTCTTAGTAGGTAAAATAAACATGTAATTGAGCGACACTCGGCATTCCAAGACGCAGAACATTCACGCAGCACGCACTAACTGATACACTGCCGATACTGAGATCAAATTAAAGTCCATTCTGTTACGGATAGAACAAAAACTCAATTTTGTCTTTACGATTTTGGTGTCGAATTTCACTACAAAAATAATTTATTTAAAAAAAAAAAGGCGAGCCAATAAAATATGGCACTACGATCAGTGCTAAGGATATAATAATTACGCTAATTTTTTTCGTTTAAATTTATTTAAAAAAATAATCAGTACGTTGGAATCGATCCAAAAGTCTAGTACGAAACGATCCCCCGACCCGCGTCCGTTCAGGCACCAACTACTACACTAACTACCTACTCTCGCCATCCGCGTTCCCGCTACCAATATTCGCTCAAACTTCACAATATTAGTCTAGGGGTCGATTTACACTAAATGAATCTAACCGCTGTTATAAGCGACAGTTGAAACGTGTTACAATATTAAGATAACACCACGGCCACACAATTCGTCCTAACTTAACGCTATAGGCACTAACTAAACATACTAGCGAGATCGTGTGAGCACAGAACACAATTTTATTCACTTGTAAAAACCCTTACTTAGCTAAAAGGCCTTAATATAATTAATTTTCTGACAACTTCTGTATAGGGGCGTCCAAAAACTTCTAAACATGGATTTAATATCTGCTATTGACTTTAAATTATTGGCATGTATTTTCTGTACGGATTGAGCATACCAGCTGTATATTTCTACTAATTCCATTAAATAGTTCTATTGTCCAGCTAATAGGAGTTTTTCCTATTTACTAAGATCCTATTTGTCTGATATTAGGACTAGTGAGAAAAAAAAATCCTATACGGGACATCTATCGTAGAACTATTTAATAAAACTAATAGTAATAAAATATCTTATCTGTCTGAATTGAAATACCTTTTCTTTCGAAGATTCGATCGAATTGCCATCGGCTGTGGTTTCACATTATGATCTTATTGATCGTTCCTGCGATCATCATTCGGTCAAATAATAAAGGAATCAAAAGGCATCTTGTTATATTTAATACCTTATTTGTATCTAAAATCGAAAAATCTACGGACTGGAATAGAACTACGATCAAAATTTTGTAATCGCGATCACAAAATAGGTATTTTTATTGCTTCAGAATAGTCTTAAATGCGATTAGATCATAGAAGCTAACTTACAATACATAATGAACATTCGAAATTGGTGTTTCTAAATTTATTAGTAAACTCTCAAACCTATACGTTTGGAGTTCACAACATTGCTTTTCGGGTCATTACGTCTATAGCTTACACTATTATTGAACATCACAAGGCTCCTTATTTCAATGATCTAAAAACATTTGCCGCTACAACAACCACTACATTTCACATAATGCGTCACCATTTCTCACAGTACTGTTTGTACGACAACCATTTTTAAATTAAGAACACATTTCCAGACCAGATTTATTCCACTAAACAGTTCTACAGTAGTACAAATAAGATTTACACTCCAATAGTTTTACGATTCCATAATGTTGGATAGTAGAACTACTGGAAAAAAGCCTATTAATTCCAATGTAGAACTAATGGGCATAAAACAAGTTAGCAACAAAATAATGGTGTAGGAATGATTCTATCTTTACAAATTATGATAATTCGCTTGAAAAATATATGAAAGTATAAAAGATTGAGTAAAAAAATAATAAGTATAAATAGTAGTCTCTTATGTGAGACCTTAGCACTAAATTATTCATAAACAATAATTGTCGTACAAACAGATATGTTGAAAACAACCATATTATTAAAGTCCCATTCACAAACCGTATTCGAAAATTCACTCTACGCTTTAATCACAGCTAAACTATTGTAAATGTAAGTATATTTATCGTAGTACACAAATAATACGGCTAGTTTTGTGCGTGGAAACGAACGTCAGATAATACAATCTTATCACAAAAAGTATATTGCTTCTTCAATCGAGAGAATCGATCAACACCATACTCGATTCTTACACACAGCTATTCCGTATTACGTTCTATGCACTAAACTCCATTTTAGACATTTCTGACCGTTTTTTGTATTATTTATGCAATTCAAAAGCGCATATGATACTAAAATTGGCGGGAATAACCTTCAATATAATTAGTTCCGTAGACGCTCACTTAGCTATCAGCGCCAAATGGCGGATTAGCATATGTAATGGAGTTGAGTGCAGAAGTACTTGCGAAATTCCGTCTGATATGAGTAGAGTATATTAAAGTGAACACTAGAGTGCAGCTCTGCGCTGGACGAGGCACTTGGCGCCAAACGCCTCTAAGGGTACTTGACTGATCAAAACTGGCATTTTTTTAAAAAACCAAAAATTTATAGCCGACTTAGTGTCGTATTTTCTTTAAAATAAAAAAATAAATAAAAATTCCATAAGAAAAAAATACATTAATTATTCTTTACAGTCTTAGAAGAGAGAAAAATCAGAATTCAAATCATATATTTGCTTTAGAAAGAAGAATAAATCGAAATAATAACAGTACACCAAGTCAAGTACCCCTTACAAGATAATTTATAAGCGAAAAATAATAGTAAACTAAGCTACGTCGAATCATCTACGATAACCTATTATATACAATATTGGCAGTGATGCTAAATCGCTGGTCGTACTTAACCTAACTAACCTACGGGACTGACTGTCCTATCGTCTGTACAGTTCGCCTGTCCATTACTAGCTCGTCTGTACACTAGCTCGCTTGTACACTAGCTCGCTTGTACACTAGCTCGCTTGTACACTAGCTCACCTATATTACATCGAATACGAACCCATTTTCTGTACACTTCATACTAACTATTTACACGTTTTGTTCGCGTCAATGAACGTCCATCAAGGCTCGATATTCTGACCGTTCAATATCATTATAAAAAAGCATCAGTCTTGTGAATAAAATTTAACTTACTGCTGTATATAAGCAGTCTAAATACGTCGCGGACCTCAACAATCTTTGGCGAGAAATTTCCTACATTTTGTATCAACATCCGTCTCGCTCGGTGTCACACTAACTTACAATTTTCACAGGCGGTTAAGAAGATAAGTATAGCTACCAATTCATTTATAAGAAAACTTAAAACTAGTAGCGGTATACTTTGTCTTCAAGACCGGCTGTATATTTCGATAACCTTCGCCTAAACGATGACAAATCATTGTCTATGACAAACGTCTATTGGCGTTCGAAAATTGAAAATAAAACGCTCTCACGCAAATACAATAATGAGTAGAAACATCAAAAAGTCTTTCACTCGCAACAAAAGTTGTTTTCTCTCGTACAACGAAAATATATTATTTTCGAACGCCAATATCGTTTTGTACAAGAAATTACACTTACTGACAATTTTATATACTCTTACTGTGGCCGCCATTTTCAATATTTCGAGTGTTCTAATATTAAAAGTTGTAGACTTAACGAACATTTCCAAGTTATCGCTTACAATACTAATAGAGTAAATATGGCATTGCGGTGTGTTCGTTGACGCTCGAATTGGCCAGAACGTGTGGCACCGAGCGGGAAGAGAACCTACGACATTCTTGCAAATTACATTTTCGTCAAACATTTACTTTGTTAAAATATATTTTATTACATTGCCATTATTTGTTGCCTTCTATATTAAATTTATACAAACATATATCGGTAATTCGAACATCAAATCCGTCGATACGACGAAAAGCACAAAGAATTTTACGAAATAACGATTTGACGAAAACATAATCTGCCGAATTACACGTGTTTGAAGGAACCTATCTACCGCACGGCCAAAAGCAATTTCCACCGTGGCGACGACCCATCTTCCGTTTCTTCGCGCCACAAACAACTGGTTTAACATCTTCCCGATACGGTAGAGGTTCAACTCGACATTCAATTTCGGTACGACGTCGTTTAGCTAGTAATGAAGCTAGTATTCTTGAAGAACCGCATCGTCTTGGTTCCGGCTTTTTAGGAGGTGCTTGAGTTGTGACGGTGGCTGTGACGCTCCTGTACGACGCGCAGAATTGTGAGTACAGTTGAACCTTCACGCTGACGGCGAGAGCTGCCATTTCGACACGTTTAAATCGCTTCACTTCTTTTTCGGGCACCCATTCGTCCTCCAACCTGTGGAAATAAAACAATTTTAGGTGTTGTCGAGTCGTGTGCCACGCAGATGTGACTGCAAACACAGATACAGACATTGTTACGTTTTAGTGTAACGATTGTCCATTTCTGTAACGTTTATTTTTCAAATACATATTACGCATTTATATCGATGGATTAGAGGTTTTCGAAGTGTGTTTGCAGTTTTGATACCCATGAAACCTGATAAAGAAATCATGCGTATCCAAAAAGCTTGCATGCAAAATCAACATACGAGAAGAGAAGAGAACAGTAAGAATATTATGGTTGTTTTCTAATAACAAGTAATTCTGGCAACGCATGAAGTTGCTAGCAACAAAAACATTAAAGAACAATGAAAAAGATACAAGTTGCAATTAGAAAAAAGCAATGCAAGTGTTGAGCACTTTCTTTTTTAATCAATAATAACAACTTCATTCTTTTTGAATGACCCCCGTTTCCAGCCTTCTTGAATTTCGTACGTGGTTAATTTTTTGTTGCTCGCATAGCTCCTAAACGGGTTTACCAATCGGGTAATTTGACAAGCCATCTTCCTCAGGTCCATAGGGAGAGGTCCAACGGTACTTTCGGTTACAGGGGGGCATTCAAACAATGTTGTGTTTGTACAACAGATTACACTTAGCTGGTTTCTGTGTGGACAATGATCATGCTAAGCCAATCAAATTGCCTGGGGACCAACAGAATCGATCAAGTTGTGGAAACTGTGTTCCTTTTCCATCACCGTCACCGTGCAGGTTATTAAGTCGTTTTTGTAGCGTATCGATAGATTCTTATATTTTTTTATCGATTCAACAAATATTTTGCCATTTACAACCACCACGTTGTGATACAAACAATGATAGAAATATACTCAAAATGTCTTTTGTACTCTTGTTTTTTGAGATAGTGATGTGTAAAGAGGCGGTGGAAAAGGTAAGAGAGAGAAAGAGAGATTAGCACCCTCTCTCTGACGGTCTAACGCCTGAGATTCCACAACGATCTGCGTCCTCCTTCAACGTTTTGAAAGATACCGAATGGATCAAATTTAGATTCAATACCAATTTTTTCAAACCCATTATCCACAGGAGTGCAGAGATGAAATTTTTACACTAAATAAACATAATATTTATGGGGACTAAGAGCCAGTGTGAAAATGTCTACTTCAATTAAATAATAATGTGATGAAAAACGTGGATCCCGGAACGGATGCATCTGAGGCATTCTGAAACAACTCCTAAAGATTTTATACAAAGACTTCTAAATGAATTTAATGATAAACAAAAAAATTAATAACATAAATGTCATTGGTCTGTTTATGACATTTGTCATCGTGACAACTGTCATTTGACATCGACCTAATCTCATTGATGGATTCGAGAATCCGCCAATGAGATTCAAGCCACTGAATGGACATTGGCATATTCCGCAAACTGTCAATGAGACTTAGCCCATTTTGAAATTACATCAAGATGCTTTCTTAAATGTAAAAAACGGGCCTATACTTTTACAACAACTTTAAGACGATTAAAGTGCGTCGCACTAACATTAGTTTTGTCTCCTGACAGTTTAGAATTAGACTACAACCGTTGTACAAATGTTTTTACACAGGGTTTAGAACATTTTTGTTACACAGGGTGTCCCAGAATTCGACGTCAAGCCGGAATCGAGTAACAGGCTAGGTCATAAGTTGTTAAAAAACATAAAAAAAATCTAGGTCTTGTATTAAAAAAATTAAACTAGTGAGTGTTTTACAGTTTTAGAAGTCTTTTTGCCCAACCAAAAATTCAAAATAAATACTTAGCTCAGTTTTAACTGGCCACACTGAATAAAAAATGTACTAGGTGAGTTAGGCAAGAAACTTTAAAAGTTAGCACGTTTAAACTGTAAAACACTCACTAGTTTAATTTTTAAAATACAAGACCTAGATTTTTTTATATTTTTCTGACAGCTTGACGTCGACTTCTGGGACACCCTGTATAAGACAGTGGGCACAATAAAAATGCGTAGGGCACCGAAATTCTAGTACACTACATGAAGATGAAATAAATGAAGGAAAGGAATAAATGAAAATGTTGAAATAAATGTAAATGCATGAAGCACTTCATTCTACGTCTAACAGTAACCTACCTGTTGTTACCTGGACGCACATTATAATAATCTTAACTTTGATCTCGCGCTGAAGATGGTAAAATACTGTCATTAGTATTTTCGTATAAATTTCTAGGCCATAATATACCTTGATTGAAATTCTTACTAATTTTGGAATTTGTGAATGAGAAAGTTGGTTTAATAATCTTTCACGCATAATTTGATGAAATTTGGTAGGAAACAAGGTTAACGAACTTATTTCCAAAAATGTAACTTTAACAGAAATTATTTAAATGCGAATGTGAAAGAATCCGGGGGTAAGATTAGGAACAATTCAAAGATCTCACTTATTTAAACATAAATTAGGTTTCATTTCTACGAATCATAGTGCATGTATAGTATAGTAGTAACTTGTATAGTAAAGTCAATTTGAATACTTTTTGTAGATGCCTATCACAGAAATGCATACCACAGTGTATGTCTCTTAATGATCCAATCTGGATCATTAAGATATATCCTATCCAACCAAATAGAATAGATACTACCCGTAGTACGACGCTGACGGAATATGCTTACCTGAAAACATCAAATAATATGATGTCGAAGAATCTATATGACTCTAATTCAAAACAATGTGTGGCGATCTTTAATTCGGGACCCATCCAAGGAGAATTGTATAAAAAACTGAAAACACTTACGGCCACTGGCGAAGCAAACAGCTCGTATGCCAACGAACATAAGCTCTGCTGATAATAGGAAAGATGGGCAGCGATTTTACTGCCGGTTCTTTAGGATTAATATTATCGGTACATTCTAGAAATCTAGATGTTTAGTAACCATGAAATTTTTGAACTTATTACAATGTCAATGTTCTAACATTTCTATGAAATGGGTCACAAATTAAAGTTCGTGACAGTACTATGGAGTTAGTTTCAATCAATATGCCAATCATGCCTTTGTTTTCCAGAAATGGAACCCATTCAAATCATCATTGAATTTATATATTTGCCTCAATAACGCAAAAAACGGTTGTCAGAAGTCCTGCGTTCTAGACAAATGGCATGAAGGAGTGAGAGAGGATATTTCCCACCACATTCCGGATACCTCTCAGTTGCTTTTATGACTTTTTCAAGAAGATGAGCATCATACAGGAGTTATCATTAATGATTCCTGGTCCTGGAAAGAAAAGTAAGATGTAATATTATACTTACACATGAGGCGGTAGATACGTAACGAGCGCCTCTCTCCTCCCCGCCACAGCATTGTACCGGGTTGCTCGAAGATGCGCTCGGAGTGTCAACGTGTGTCGCTCAGCACTCGACTCGCGAAGTGGACAGGCGCCTCCCAATCGCCATCGAGTGATCCGGGATAGACGCCACGCGAGACCCTCCATCATGCCCGCGTCGAAGAAGTCGAACATTCGTGCTGGAAACGAAAGTAAAAACAATTATATATGAGCGGAAGTCACACAATTTCACTTGCGTAGTTTTCGTTTCTGTGGGAATACAGGGATAAAATTTAGCATTATGTCATAGCGGGGATGGTATAACTTCACAAAAGAAGATTGCATTAAATCGGTAAGGTAGTTTCGGAGCCTGTTTAATTAAAACAAACATACAAACAATCAAACTTTTCTTCTGTCTAAATAGAGACTATACTCATAATAGACCTTTTTGACCTACTATCGTACATCGAACATCGAAACTACTCCCAATGACGGATTCCTGTATACTCGTCACTGCTGCACTGAACGTCATTGACTGATTCCGCAATCTACTCATGAGAGAGAGTGACGTTTTGTTAAATGTCAAACGGGCCTATTGTTTTTTGACAACTTTAGCTAGCTAGGTTGTCCCGAACCTGTTTTAACCCGTTGTTCCCAGGATAAAAGTAGCTAATGTCCGATGTCAATGCTAAAATTTAATCGAGATCGCAATCAGATCAATGGTTCAGGCGTGAAAGCGTCACAGACAAAGTTGCTTTCTCTTATAATTAGTGGGAAAGTAGGGATGGGGCTCACGACAAAATCTCGGTAGATGTGGAAAAATTGTAATGAGCAGTTATCATGAACGAAAACCTGTTACGAGTATCAGGTAGGTAAAGGTGTACTTTGTTTCATATGTTTACTTTTACTTTGCTCGTTTTATTTGATCCTACGCAATAGTGGCAATCTAGTAAGTCATCAGTAGGTTTCAGTAAAATAGTAAAAGAAAATTGCCTCTATGTAAAACCTGATTCCGTTTACTTATTTATCTACTTCTTACTTAATAGTAGTTTATGACACTGTTGCATAATAAGGGTTCTTATAACACGAGTGTGTTTTAAAAAAACGAGCCGTAGGCGAGTTTTTTTATAGTATCACACGAGTGTTATAAGACCAAGTTATGTACAGTGTCATACACTACTTTATCTACTCTCATACTATAATACCTGATTTCATTTTGTGATATATAGTTGCTCCTTGATTTCGCCGGTAACAGGTTCATGGTCATGTATGACGCAGTTTCCAGAATGTCTGGTGGTGTACAATTACCACCATCCTCGCTTTAAGACATGTTTTTACACAAAAACTAATTTATTTTACAAACAAAACTAAACTTTGTTTAATTTAAATGTAAAATGCTGGCGCCAAGGCGCAAACATCGATTGCGCATGCGTGTTTCTTTTTTTTTTTTAGGCTGCGGAGACCATAGATTTAGGATTTTTCGCTACTCTGGAAACACAATTTTTTTTTAAAGTAGAGGTTCAAATTTCTTTTTCAGCTGGAGATTGTTTATGGTGTATCGTAATGATTAAAAAGTTTTATTATGATACAGGTGTCCATACAAGACCTGTATCGTAATAAAACTTTTTTTTTGGCCTATGCGTAATGTTTGTCATAAGAGTATTGATTTCAATTTTATAATCTTTGTATTATAGTATCAGAGTAGATAAATATTTTTATTCCATCCCCTAATTTACGCAACTTCATAATAATGGACTCTTCATATTATAATTAATTTCTACTGGTGCTAGGAATCTGAGAAATATTGTGATCCATTGTTTTTCCGCCACAATAAACAAATCAGAGATACTGATAAGCTAATTGCTTTCTATAAAAAGCCCTTTATCACACGTGTATGCCGACGCGTACAATCCATTCCAACATTAATACAACAATTGAGTGCAGTTATGGAATGAGTTCCCACAACAATTACACATTATAAGGTAATTATATAATATCTTCCGTGAAACGATAAAACTTGTTGGTTGTTGATCAAATTAATGTATCGTTCTTGAGAAAATAGGTTTAAGTTAAAAGAGAAAGGTTACTTAATTTAATTAGTATATTAGTCGGCTCCAAAGCCTGAGGTCCAAACATCCCATAAATGCTGCTATAGCGCAACCTAGTTAGGCCTGTCCCGACTGTATGTAGCTAGGGAATCTGGTGCGCACCTTCGAAAAGAAATCCAAGGTACCCTGACCACCAGATCACTGGCCAGAGTCCAGAGACACTTCGCCGATTTTTTTGTGGAGACCAGGTATTCTGAACGAAGAGGCGCGCGCTAAAATGACAGGGCGACAGCTGTCCAAGAATGTCGCCCCAGCCTCACAGTCTATATAGGACTAATAATGATGATTATTTAGACCCAAACTCGAGTTTTGATGGTGGTTGAGTAGCTTTTTATGAGATGAATGAGTTACCTATTACAAAATTATGATAGCGTATAAGGAACTCACCAGACCATGGTTGCCGCCTATACCGCAGTTTCTTCCCATTCCTTCTGATAAGCTTGACTGCACTATCGGTGGTCTTCTTGTTGTTGTTGCCGTTGGATGTCGTTTCGTTGAAATGGTGGTTCACATGGCGTTCCAATAATATCTGGAAATGTGGTGACAGAAATGAGTACAGGGTCTGAATATAATTTGGTCAGGATAATATGAACCTATGGAGATTGTAAGGTATTCTTACACTGACCCTAGCAAAACCTTGTCATCTGCTAGTATACAAATGTTGCTTGAATGAGATTGCTGTGTGCAATTAGGCCGCTCATTGTACTTAACATAAGACGCCACTGTATTGTTTGACATCTCATTCCTATTTATATTGAATGTGATATTGTAAGTACACAAAAGCATATTTATTATTTCTGTCAGTTTCTTGTAATGAAACCAAGTTAAAAAGTTGAGGTTATTTTTTCACTGAATTGTTTGATATTGTTCACTTTTTTTTTAAGTTCAAAAGAATGTCTGGTTTATTAGTTTAATGTAATGGAACAAGAAACTTAACTTGAGTTTTATTTCTTAGTTTCACTTAATTGTTTGTATATCGTTCACTTTTAAATTAAGTTCAAAGTAATGAAGTCTTAATGTCAGGTTTATCAGTTTAATGAAATGGAACGCGGAAAAGTTTAATAAGTTGGTATTTTTTTCACTGAATTGCTTTTTATATTGTACACTTTATAGTTTAGCGAGTTTAGCACAATATGGAACGCGCAAGTTTTAAAGGTCATAGGTATTTATTCACTGAATTTAAAGTTGTGTTTAAATAGTTCACCTTTTAATAAAATAATACAGTTCATAATAATAATTATGGGACATTTTATTATCATATTTTTTGGTAATTTTAATGAGTTATTACCTCCCATGTTTCAGTCACGCACAGAGTGCTAAAATATCCGATCCCATATTACAATTTTATAAAAACTTTGAACTTTTATGCGGGCATGTAGCGACGCGAGCTGCACCACATTTTAATGCATTTAAACACTATTAAATGTTACGTATTTATATTAAGGACGGTTTTAAAACCTCGACTCTTGGAGGTTTTTGAATTTTCTCGGAGAATTGTCATTTTATGATTCGATAATGCACGATAGTCAATATAGGTCCTTAGTAACTAATTATATTTAAAATCACTTTATTGTCTACACAGTAGGTACTTGCGTTACGAACTACACTTATCCGGTCTCAGCACGTCGGGTCGTGGCAGTAAAATAAATAATATGAATCTAATCCATAGCATTTAGCACTTTAACAGCAAATTGTATCAAATATATGATTGGAGAGGGTTTATAATACATAACAAGAGATTCCTTTTTTGGTATCAAAATCTAAATTTACGATTCGTCGACAATTTTATAGCGGCCAAAGGGTTAAACCCTAAAGAATAGATTGGACTACGAAATAAAATAAAATGTGGGGCGTGTTGCCCATCGGGGTAGTCCCTCGGGCTTCGTCTTCATCCTTGGGAAAAGAAAACATGTCACAAGTATATCGGTCTTATATGAGGAGGCACTTAGATTGTATATTAATTTCAATATGGATATTCGGTTTAGATTTGTGGGATTAATGACGAATGTCGGAGATGTGATGACAAATGACGGTGATGACAAATGGCGATGACGAATGACAGCGATGGTGGTCGAAGATGGTGGTCGAAATAGTGATGTGCTATATATAATATCTGGTCATGGGATCACGTCACTCATTCATTATCAAATATTATTTCGTCCTTCGTATTATTCATTAATAATAATATTTTCATTCATTAATAGATTTTCAATTAATTCTTGTTTTTTGAAGTTATACTTCTTTAGGCGCGTTATGAAAAAATGATGAGAGTGAAATTTTAAGATCTGTGACACAAAATTAACAGTATGAAGTTGTCTGCTTAAACCGCTCATTAGGTCTTGAAAAAAAAGCTACCAACAAAATAGGAATTGAACCTCGATATAAGTCGCGCATGTTGGTACGCTCGTCACCTCTGATCACTGTTTTCATATTTATAATTTTGTTTTTTTAAGAAGTATAACTTCTCACGCGCGTACCCATTTTTTGTTCTTATCCGTTTAAGCGACGTGATCCAATCACTGGAATATAATTTTTTACTTGACGTAAAATTGTGGAATTAAATTACTTATATTTAAATACAATATTAATATGTATACTAATTATATAAAAATCCATAAGTTTAGAAATAAAAAATCACGAAGATAAGACTACGTTTCATGTATATTTAATTATTTTTCATTAGAGGTCTCGGAGCGTGATTTATAAAGATTAATGTACTTAATAAATTCAATGTTTTTCAAATTTACATTTAAATCACTGTATAATCACGCATTGTTATAATAAGTCTTAGTATAAAAACTTTACTATTATATATATTTATACATAGACCAGACTAAGCGAGCTTCGAGTTTCACATTTTTTTAAGTATATTCACAGGACGGAAACTCCATACAAATTATTTGTTTTCAATTCTGTGACCTACACAAAAAACACGTTATGTTTGTACAGAGCTTGAATGTGTGTGTGACCACTAAGGTTAAGCAAACGTTCCCTCAAAATATCCTCCAACTATATGACAGCTGTGGCGGGGGTGGGGAAGCTTGCTCAGTGGGGGCAAGGAGTTGCCTATCTGTATGTAATACTATTATGTATTGTCTTTATTATATATTGCCTTTGGTATTATACAGCCACCGACTCTGTTACATAAATCAAGATAAGAATGTTGATCGTGATGAGTGTCAATCTATAACACTGGGAAATTTGACGAAACTTATAGTAATCAATATCGGGATCTGGAGGTGAAATAGAAACAGACTGGAGTCAAAAGTCTTGCGACTATAACTGACTGAGACTGCAAACTGTGCGAAGTGGGTCTCAAATATGGCAATTTTTATTAAATGGATCGTATCAGTCAATTTTGGGAATCACTAATCTGAGGTTATGTGTTTTAACTCATAACTGTGGATACACTTTTTTTTTCTGAACTTAAACTCTATGGCAGTTGGTGGAAACATAAATAAAAAACTATAAAATTAACCGTAATTATACCTGCGTAGTAAACCGTCGTTCGCAGCCGTCGAAGATGCACTTAAAGGGTTTGTTCCCGCCGTGTGACAGCGTGTGCCTCTCCAGCCAGAGTCGGGAACAGGATGGCTTGCCCCGGACCTTGCAGCGCTCCCATAGGCATACGTAGTTCTCCTTGCCTGCTTGCGATTCTACATGCATGTTCTGGAAACCAGTCACGTTATAAGTTAGTTGAGGCAAGAGTACAATAACTGCGAGTCGCGGCGACCTGCGCCTGTCCATTTCAACATGGCAATAGGATCGACACCTATTACGTGGGATATAAAACTATAAGGTGAAATGTGGGCGTATACTATGCCTCTGCCTATCCCTTCGGGGATAAAGGCGTGATTATATGTATGTGTGTTCAATATTCAATGTTTCTTCAAGCGGAGCGTGAAGAGACACATCATAGGACCAACTTGAAGACCACTCTTTGTCTCCTTACAGTAAAGAGTTACCCTTTGAGTTTCAGATTTCTTTTTAATTTTCACAAATTTCATATACCTACCTATGTTATTATTAATTTGGCATTCTTTTAAATAGGTAAAAATTAATGGTATTAACCCAGTAATGCCTAGCGTGTCCATATGGACACACAAATCGGGGTTAAATAAATATTCACGGACATTTCACACAACGTTTTATTTCATTTATTGTTGTGACATTGATGTGATTGAATTTACTAAAGCATTACTGACGCGCGTGTCTTCTGTGACTTAAATGCACCGCAGCAGCGCTTCTTTTTGGTGGCGCGACTGCAGCGCTTTCTTATACTTCTAATTTAAAGGCACATCCACACCCCATAAACTAAATTTTAAATCTACAGAGGCGTTTCTTAAAAAATAATTCAACAAATTTTCTAATCTAAAAATAGGAAAATACTGAACAAAGAGTGGTCATCGAGAGCGACCTTTTTATGCATTAGCTGTTCCCCGCGGCTTCATCCGCGTACTAGTCGTTATCGCGTAAAATCATTACCCTCCTTTTGCGATGTCAGTTATAAAGTAGCACATGTTCTTCCCTTGGACTCAATATACGTCTATAGTCTATACAAAATTTCATCAAGATCGGTTCAGCGGTTTAGGCGTGAAAATGTAACAGACAGACAGAGTTACTTTCGCATTTATAACATTAGTAGGGATGAACCGACATCGCGATTTAATTCTACTTCCACGCGATCTATCAACCACTTGTAAATGTACGTATGATATTAATTTTAGCATTCATCACAAATAACATCAGAAAATAACTCTCAACCCTATTCTGTCTTTTTCAGCGTAGAAGGGAGAGTTTAATTAATTTTCTAATACCTAAGTTTGTACCGCTCAAAAGTTTCAAGACAGATTGTCTTAGAAAATACTTTTACCGCTCAGAGTGACAGCAGACGCATGAGTTATTCTGTAATAAAGTAAGTAGCAGCCTTATATATGTGTAGTAAGTCACGCTAGTTCATTTAAACGGATACTTTTATTTTGTATTTTCACTGCATTTCGCCGAATTGCCACACCAAGGCATTTTAATAGGATCATTACAATTCATCTGCAGGGCTCAAGCCAACCTCACCTGCAACTTGATGTATTTGCTTGCCTTCGTAAAACAAACATTAATTCTTTAGAATTTAGGTTTGTTTTTGTTAATAGTATTTATTTCCATGTAACGGATAATAGACAGCCTCTAGGTTAAGTTACAAAAGAGAATAAAAATGCACAAACCTGTATATGGTCCATAAGATCCGAATCACCGTCGAACTCTCTTTTACAGTTTTCCCACAAGCACACAGTCACAGTGTTGGTCGTATCTGTACTGGACGTCCGTTTGTCACTATTTGGCTTCGTCAAGCTCCTAGGAGGAAACCGAAGCGTCTTCGGCTGCTTCAGAATAGGGCTTTTCTGACTCGGCGCATCTACTGAACACACACTCACACACAAAGATAACGTGGAATCTTCATCACACTCCTTGCTGGTCTGAGAGTCACTAGGCGAATCTATCGACTTGTCTGTTCCTATGCCCGATTCCGATTCCGTTGTAGTACTACAGAAATTTGCTTCTATCACAGTGCTATGGACTTCTGACGATACGTCCTTTAAAACAGTTATTTGAGTAAAGAGTGTCTCCTCTCGTTTCGCCACCTCCTCGACTTTCCTCATGTCACACGAGTCTGGTCTAATGTCGCGTTTCTGTACGTCATAAATTTGTTCTTCTTGCAATTTCTTCATAGCGATTTCCCCTAGCTTCTCAGCTATACTACTAACTTGTGCGAAAGGTCGTGAGTTCATTTTGTTGGTTTCCAAAGAAAATATATTATTATTAACCGTTTTGGATAACCAAGGTATATCACATTTTAAAGGCTTCATATCACTAAGGTCTGATTCCTTAACTGTACTGCTAGGCGGGTCTGTGCCTTGGATAGGATTGTCCGGCGGTTTCACCGGAGCTATAGGAATACTACTCGTGTGCAGCGCCTGCGTTGTAAAGTTCGCTACCATAGGCGGTGGATGATGCACTATAGGATTGGAACACGACGTCTGTGATGACGAAGATGTATTCGTGTAACTCCACGTTTCCTTTACATTTATATTTGGCACGGATGTAACAATAAAACCGGGCTGTGGCATTAGGACGGGATGGCTAAAATTGACAGCGAAATTCGGTTTTGATTGAACTGTCATTCCGACAGCTGGCATCCCCGTGACGTTTTTATTCATCACCGGAATAGATTGACTCGTTACTGGACCTTTGTTGACAGGCGGGTACGGCGCTGCCACAGTATTGGCCAGTTTTAGGAGAGTGCCGCCTATGAGAATCGATGCCGCTTGTTGATTTTGTAAATGATCTTGTCTTTGTGCAGTCAAATGAGGAGATTGTGGAAGCATAAAATTGGGCACTTTAGACATAAGATTCGGTATTTGAACTACAGTTCCGTTTATATTTTGCATTAGCGGGAAAACGAACTGACCATTCAATTTTGTAGGACTGGAGACATTTAAATGTGCCATGTTATTGATATTATTTTGCTGTGCTGATATATTTGCACCGTTGTATGTCTGTGATGGTAAACTGTTTTGTGGTATCCTTAACGTGGTGAGCATTACATTTTGGGGTACTGTTACAAAAGACGCCAAGTTATTTGGCGTCACAGATCCGTTGCACGATTGTGGTATATTGATCTGGTGGCAATTCTGTAAATTTGTAACAGGTACATTGATATTACCAAGACTACCGTTTACAGTCATAGGCACTTGGCGAATGCCATTAGGCATATTCATCTTCGGACATTTATCGCTAGGTGCAACTGGTTGGATAGGAGTATTCTGTGGAGAATTCCTGCAATTTTGTTGTTGAAGCTGAACTTGTTTCAGATTGTTCGCTTTTGACCACGTAAGATTCTTGCTGTTGGCTATGCATGCAGATGATTTACGATTCGTCCTTTTCGCAGGCTGCATTGGCTTCTTTATTAATTCTTTTTTGGTTTGCTGTGTCTTTGTTATAGGATTTAGATTTATGTTGTTAGATCCACAAGTGACCGCATTCATCCTGCTATCTAGTTTGGTTGTCGAGCTTACTACTCCGACCATTTTGGATGTATCAGTTTTCATAACTTTCTTTGGGGAATGGCCAACCGACGTCGCCGGTGCTATCCTCAGACCTACTAGATCACTTGTGGTAGGGATGGGAACCTTGCGTTTTGTCGCTTCTGAATTAATTGAACTATTTTTCTGAACTATTCCATTGGCGGATGGGTCAGGTGACTTTTTCACTTCGGTGCCCTTTTTTCCTTCTACCGACCCTTTGAGAAATGCTCCGTTAAGCTTATCCTTCAACAAAGCACCGGTCGCGTGTCGAACTTCAACAAATCCGTTGAAACTCGTGTGAGTTCTGTCTTTATTGTCCTTGGGCGCACCGAAATCTGTCATACAGTTCAGCATGGGGGTGGGCTTCGTTTTAATGAGATCTGGCGTTCTCGTAGCGTTCGCCACGCCGTTAAAGCCGACCGAGGAAGGCTTTCTCGCGGCGGCATCCGCTTGCTTACCGTCATCCATCAACACTTTAGGACTGAGGGTCTGCGAGAGATAAGAAATATACTTTTCGAGGTCGTGTGTGACCCCGTTCCTGGGTAGGCACTTTTTCTTGTTGTCATCGTTGAGCGGGGGCGCGTCGCGCTTGAGCCCGTTCTGCGGCTTCATCTTGTGGTTGAAGTACTCGGTGATGCGGCGGCGCACGGGCGCGGGCGGCGGCGCCAGGCGGCGGCGCGGGTGCGGCGCCGGCTCCTGCGCCCACGGCGGCATGCGCGCGCCTGCGCCCTCCGACCACGCCGACTCGGGGCTGCGCGGGGAGCGCGGCGAGGTCACGTCGCTACCGCTGCCGCTGCACCCGCCGCTCTCCGTCGGACTCAGCACCGCCACGCCACTGGAATCAAAACATTGCATGGTTATATTCTGTCCCTTGACGCTGAAAGTTATTTCATAGTATTTATTACGTGCTATTACTGTTACTATAAATCACGTGACGCTCAGCTGTTGAATGGCTACGAATTACGATCGATGCGAGCGACTGTGTTCTCGTCGCGCAATGTGAGCGAACGAGTGCACCGATGCCGCAGCGCACGGGTCTCTCGACTCGCGTACAGAGGTGCAATGCCCCTCCGTTCGTCGTCGGTTCGGTGCAGTGAAGCAACGAGACTGCACTGACCGAACGACCGTCCGGACCGAAAGCACACATAATTATTTTTGGCCGTGTGACATTCACCGCACGTAGACCTGACGCGACTACGCACTGTGACGAATTTACCGACGATTTTGTTCATTGTTCGTGTATTTGAAAAGTTCTTTTATTATTTAAGTATGCTTTTTTATATTCATCGCAGAGACGACGCCGGTGGTGTATATCTATCATATCGTCTGTGAGTCTCAAGTACGTGACAGACGCGGAGAGATGGTTGCTGTTCATCCGTCTGTAATACCGCATCCGCAACTTTCATTTCACACTCGAGTTTAGTTTGGAAGTACATGTACTCCCACGTAACCTATATTAGAATCTTTTGTTGGGCTAGATCCACAGGTAAGACGAATAACACAATTTTGTCTAAGCAACCCCCGTGATGGCTGTGTGCGCTATTATAAGCTTTGTGGTTATACCAATTGATGTTATTTTTGTTTGGAGACTGGCGCAAGGGGTGGGTAGAGATATGTTCCGTCGAGGGCGCGCCCTCGCCCTCTCTGTATAGACATAACTAGACCCGAACGTTCCCCTGCTTTCTCGCACTTCGCTAGCAGCCTTGTTGTTAATTGACCCAATTTTTAAGAAGTACCCAGTAAAGATGTTCGAAGGATTTAAGTACCTATCTGTCTGAGAGGTAAAGGGTAAGAGAATTTTAAGGAAATGATTTTAAAGGAATTTAATGCTAAACCTCGTTGAACACGAATCTGCATGTATTATGTTTTCTAGACTATTTTTAATGAGAGAATGATTACATATGTATGTACCTATACCTTACCTACTAACTGCAAGATTACGCAAAGATAACGGGGACTTAATCTTATTACATACAGAAACTAAAATGAAAAATGACACGACACAAGTGTTACATCGAAAACTAGGATAGGTTGCCTGCGTTCCTAAGTGAACTGAGATAGGCTAATTTGATTAATGGAAGCTGCTTTGCATTTTATGATTATATTTCTTTTCAATTTTAGTAAGAATATAGGTAGGTAGTGTAGGTACTTAGTTACTGCCCATATCCTACAATTTTAACACAAGTCTTCTGTCTTTAATAGTCATTTACATGTTTTTTTTCATATTCTTCCTAAACTTCAAACAACGCAATGTTCATTATTTAGATCAATCCACATACCTAACTATAGGAAATTGGCCGGAGCAAAGACTGCCCATATCCTACAATCATAACACTAGTCTTCCGTATTTTATAGACATTATAGTGGTTTTACTAACAGTTCCTAAATATCAAGCAACTCAATATTCAGTAGATCAATCCACATATCTAACTATAGGACATAACTAGATAAGACATCGAACATTGGTCGGAGCAAATACTGCCCATATCCTACAATTGTAACACTAGTCTTCTGACTTTAATCGACATTCTGGCGGTTTTACCAATCGTTCCTAAACGTCAAACAACTCATATTCAGTTGATCAATCCACATATTATTATATTAGGACAAAACTAGATTCATAATATGAATCTAGTTTTGTGCTTAACTATTGGACAAAACTAGATTATCTAGTTTTGTCCCGTAGTTAAGCATGTGTGTCGAGCACTAGTCGGAGCAAAGACTGCTCATAACCTACAATTTTAACACTAGTCTTCCGTCTTTAATAGACATTTTAGAGGTTTTACGTTCGTTCCTAGACGTCAAGCAACTAAAAGTCAGTAGATCAATCTACATATCGGATTGAAACAGGATTGACTTGAGACTGGCGTATCGCCATTTTGTACTGATTTAATTTGTATCTATTTATTTTACTGGAGACTGGCAAAATCGTTAATAAACGGAGGGCCATTCATTAAAAGAAGAAGAAGAAGAATCTACATATCTAACTATAGGACAAAAATAAATATGACATCGAACATTGGTCGGAGCAAAGACGTCCGTTAATGTTTTTTTCCAATCCAACAATTTAACACTAGTCTTCTGTCTTTAATGGACATTCTAGTAGTTTCATCGTCCCTAAACGTCAAGAAACTAAAATTCAGCAGATCAATCCACTATACCTACCTAACAATAGAACAAAACTAGCTATGACATCGAACACTGGTCGGAGCTAGGACTGCTCATATCCTACAATTTTAACACTAGTCTTCCGTCTTTCATAAACAATATAATCTAGTGGTTTTACCCACAGTTCCTAAACTTCAAAATACTCGCTGTGCATTAGATCAATCCACATACATAACTATACGACAAAACTAGATATGACATCGAACATTGGTCGAAGCAAAGACGTCCGTTAATGTTTTTTTTTGCGAATTGTCGAAAGCAAAAGTGGGCTGCCAGTAAAGCGTATGTAGGTGAGGCGCAGACGTCGCAAGGTCGCGCCCGCGCCGATTTCGGTCGTTCACCTGCGCCGGCGCACTACAATGTAATATCACTTCGATATTCAAAAGTAGAATTTGTTTTGTCTTTCTTTTTTATGACGATTCGTTTTGTATTGGTTACTTTGTGGATGGTTATGTACTTAGCGAGTTGTTTGGAAGGCGTGGACTTCCTTTTCTCTATCTTTACAATGGATACGATAAAAACAAAATAGTGTAGAAATAAGTCAGTATGGCACAATTACATCTGATATAACATAGGTACAAGCAAAGAAAAATTACATGTCAAAAAAAATTATATGTAGCTCGAAAATTATTCAAGTAGGTACCTTTAAATAGCATCCGAAAATTTAAATTAATTTAATCTACAGAAAATCGACGTAGCCATTACGTGCATGGAACTTAACTTAACCCTACAGCAGCCAATCAACCCTAAAGCACCACCATAGTGCATGAATCGCAATCACGAACAGAACCAACCCTACGATGCTATCAGCTCTAACAATTAACACGACGATCGACCCACGCACCATGTCGCCCTTGCGTTCGCGCACATAGTGTAACACTAAACGAGACAATTACAATTATTAAACCCACTGGTTTTTCTATGAAAAATACATTAAACATAACTTTAGATCGTTTAAAATGCAGTAGACAAGTGATTATTGGCTATCAACAATACTAGTAACGGCAATACATATATTATTTTTTCTTCAATTTTTAACACAGGTTGAATGATGATTCGTAGTATATTCTTCTTACTAATTTACTTACTATCATTAAGTAGAATAGAAAGTAGTAGGACGAAAAAAGGACTGCCTTTCATATTTGTTTTTTTACAGCTTTAACAGGTTAACACCTAATAATCACATTAATTCCTTTTTTTAGCTATTTGTTACGCTTGAACGACGCCTATATAGCTGAAGCTATTTAGAGATATACCTAAGTACCTCGTCGATTTTGGGCCCTGATCGAATATCTAATCTCACACCAATATTAGGTTAATAATATAAACTTTTTGATGAGTCTACAAATACAGTAACGAGCTCTCTGACTACTTATAATAATAGAAGCTCTTCAAAAGGGTAGATTTTTTTTCCGATTCGGATGAGGCGTTGACGACCATAATACTCAAATGACAATGATGTTTCTGCTCATCAAATGATCAGCTTACTGAGAATACAAATACATATCGATATATTGTATTCCTCGGTATTGTTACATACGTACAGTATTCTATTAAGTCTAACGAACAACGTGTTTACATTTACACCCACTTCGCAGAAATGGTCCCCAACGCCTGTATTACAATCGTTCTAAGAAATTACTACTACACAATCTTACTATGGAAATACTATGTAACGTATGTAATTATATTAATGAACAATCAATTTATGTTCAACACGTCTTGTAATTGTAATACGTATAATGGCGAGCGGTGTTTCTTTGTTTAACTTTTATGTAAAGCTACTTTATGTAAAGCTAGTCCAATGAAAACCCATAACGTCTCCATATTTTCTTTGGTGTTATTTTGATGTCGTTGCTCACTTCAAGCACAGCTGGATCTCAAATCAGTGACACAGGTTAATTTAAATGTGTGGGAACTTCTTTAGCAATCGGAACCATTATAGTTCAAATTTTATTGTCGCGCGATTAGAAAACAGACAAAATTTTAAAAAGTGCACTATTATTAAAACATCTATACAGAAGAAAAGGATACTAGATCCGCCACAGAACTTCCTCGGAGGAACTACTAGAAATAAAGGAAGACATGATATCATTTCTCAAGTCTGAGCTAAAACATAGACTAAAATACCGTAACATCGGGGTACATTGTCCCAAAATTATTATATTTTTTAGTTCTCGTTTATTTACTTCTATTCAAATGGCATTAAGACTGTTATATAGTCATATATTTTTAGTTATGGATATAATCGACCTATGCAAATACGAAAAAATAAAAAGAACAGACCCTAAGTATTTTTTTTATTTTTTCGAAATTTGGGCCAAAGTTGCTCTTTGAAGCGCGTTTCTTTGTCCTGAGGTTATTTATTTAGTGAAACGTAACTATTAGCAATGGAAAGACAAAGAAACCTGTTTAGTTTGGTTGCTTAAAATCTAAGAAATACGTACCTAGTATCGTGATTAATTTATTTATTGTACAAAAATACTTATAAAAAATCAACACAAAGTAATGAATCAGTCTGACATCGTTTTTTTTAATTAATTCTTTTCTAAAATAATAAAATAAACATAAAATGTGTCTTTTATCTTACTTATATTATCATTAGAAATAGTTAACATTTGTAACTACTTATATGTAACATTTCTACCAAAATTACTCAACTTTTGACCTAGTAACAACAGCCACATTCGGATGATGCCTTTAGTACCTATGTGCAACAAATGCTTGTTCTTCTGTCGTATTAAATATTTTCGGGTGGCCAGGTTTGTTTAAATGTTTATTCTTTAGTTTATTTTTATACTACTGCGAGGAATTAATATTGTATAGAAGCTTCTCGTTGAGTCAACTTTTTAGACCTCATATCACTAAGACATTGCTGTAACTGTTCGTTTGTGTAATCAATGTAACGACTACTTCTTGGTTTCCCTTTATAAAATGTAGGCATCTTGGACCTCCTGTAAGATAATAAAGTAAATTTAGCTTAATTTAACAAAACGGAAATCGTAAGAAACATCGTTGGATTACTTTGGCCAATGGGTCAAAGATACCCGAAAACGATGGTCAAAGAATACTGTGGTTTTAATAATCAAATACTTCTCACATAAACGTCTTGAAACTCTTTGATTAATATCAAATCCGGATTCCAGAAACATATCTGTTACAATTGACAACAATCAAACACTTTCACTGACCTGCTTTATATTTTCATGAAAAAGTTTGCACATTATAAATTCGCGGTGATAACTAATAGCAACTTCCCGCCGAAAATATAGATTGACCAATCAGCCTTGTTAACGTTAAACTGTTTTATCCACCACCCCCATACCCCCATCTATCGATAAGTAGTGCGAACTACATCGGTAGTCTCTGATGTGCGAAGTGATGAGTAGTTTAAACTTTTTTCCGTTTTGGGCCAAAGTTAACCCCTAGGGCTAAAGTACCCCGATGTTACGGTACCTAAAAGACTTGTAAAACACTAGGTAACCGAGATTGATTAAACTATTAGTAGAATTGGATAATACTAGTCGATATTATCGGTTATCGATATTGTAGATTACGATGTGTTAAAAAGCGCGTCGATCGTGGGAGCGGCCATAATGTAACGAGTGGGCGTACAAAAGCGCAAATGGTCCATGTCAAGCGCACATGACGTTACCCGGGCCTACCCTCGGGATAGGGCGCTTTGGACACACCCACAGCTCGAATTTCGCGTAGCCGATACAAGGGTGGAAAAGTTATTAATTTTTTTTGGCATTAATAAAAAGAATGTGTGAGCCTTGCCAAAAATCTATGTCAATGCAACCTTAGCTGCCTGCGGTACGACTGCTGATCAATGGACGAATCTCTGGTGTAGGCACCCAAGAGGGTCTGGTATGGGCACACCACGACAGCCTGTCCCAAGAATACCAAAAGTAAAATGTAAACTATCGCTCTGCTCCTTCTAGAAGCCAATTAAAGGAAACCCCAGGCTTTAAACACAAGGAGGCTTCGGAAGCAACTAGGATGGATAAGAAGGTAATTTTCAAAAAACCAATTAGTTATGATTGTACCCTGTTTTGATGAACGAACCATATCTAACGTCGTAAATTGTGCTGTTAATTACTAAGAACAATATACGCCACGTAACCCAAACTTTATGACATTTAATTATCCAATATCAGATTTTCTTCAACAGCGATATTCCCAAAGCACCGTAAATTCGCATCGCGTAGGTGATATTACATTATACACCACGTTTAATATATCAAATCACAGATGGCACAACAGAAAAACCTTTAAAATACTAAATTATGCTCAGTCTTTCCTTGGGGTCGTTAAATGGAATATTATTTCGTTTAGTTTTAGAAATTGATCGTTGTGCAGGGGACTGCGCCTCAAGGGATTTAGATGCTTGTCGAATTTCGGAGGGGTTTCCATGTGTTACGGAACCCTGCTGTGCGCATAAGCGCGTCGCATACTCCACACGACACCGGTTTTAGTTTATTACAGTTATAGAATCGAAGTAGTACTTGAGTTGATTGCTTTTTAAGTTAATAAGAGATCAGTAGAATAACCAAAGCACATTACTCCCCAGCAGACGAATAATAACTTTCTATACTATATTTGCTGATCGATCAAATCAGTTTAAGGCAGTCCATGTCGCACGCACGTAGGCCTCTCCCAATTTTCGCCACATCACAAGGTCCAGTCGCTCTTTTCCTTTCTAAGTTGTCTGTCCACCTGGCTAGTTCTGTGGGATAATCGGTGATTGGTAAAGAAGTGAAGGGATCGGAGAAACGTTTATCTTACGTTTACAGAATCGCGATCTCTAGAACTCGACTTCTTTACCGATCACCGGTTCTTCGACAGAACTATGAATGTCATAGGTGTGGGTCAAATTTAAGCCTCTGTCACACTTATCAATGCTTTTTGGATGAAACTTCTCCCACGCTGTATAATAATACAAAATTATGAGCTTAATAAATAGAATAATATGAAAGGTTGACTGTTATTTTGCTACACATTATAGACGAGTAGGATACGGTAGTTAAAACTGTCAATAAAGGAGTAGGTATATCAATAGATTTATTCGAAACTGCTATCGGTAAAACAAAAACATTGTCAGGTCTAATTGACGCTCATTCCCCGGTCAGTCCACTTTCCACTGCGAACTTGTCGCTATACTGGTTTTCAATGTCGTCTTGCAGAGATTATGTCATTGGCAATGTATTTCCGTCGTAACTCATTCATTACAACGTTGAAAGGAAGCGCGGCGTGCGGCCGGGCGCCCGTGAGAATCGTGTCAGTGTAGGGGAGGGTCGACCACCCCACGTCCCCCTTAGCCGCCCCGCCCCACCCGCGATTATTATGCTAAGTGTCTGTCTTCTTCGGGGTGAGTTTGTCGTGTCGTGAGTTTTTCGCGCATCTGCTATTTATTTACGCGTTTTATATTCATAGGATTGCGTAAATCGCTCGGTCGTGGCAAGGTGTCAGGCTTACAGTTCATTACGTCAGTGTACAACCTTACTGCGTTCCTGTTAGGCAGTTTTAGTTCTTATGTCGACTTATTACTTGTTCACAGGCTGTAATAAAGGTTATCGGGTGAACCCACTGTCACGCTGGCGCTGATGCAAATGGTCGTTCAATTGATTTTGTTACTAAAATATTGGTTCAAGGAGCTTGTAGGGGAAGAGTTTAGGATAAATTAAGTTTTATATGCAATTTAGCCACGAAGTGATTCAACTGCATCAAAGCCATGACATTGCCAAACCCGTATTTTGTTGCAGTCTTTAGGTTCGAAGATTGACCACTATCCAAATTCGGTCTCACCCAACGTTTGCCCAGGCACTTATAATCTTTGACAACTTCTATTATGACCGTCGCTATAAAAGAAATATTGCAACTAATCCTCAACTTCTCCTTGCTATAACCGATAGCAATGACTACACGACGCTAACATCGAGTTAACCGCCTTCAGAAACTCAATTTCCTTCTCAAAATCACTTCCAAACCGATAAACCATTTACAGTACTCCCTGGAGGAACCACAAGACAGTAGTGCCAATCGAAATATCCCACCGCTTCCTATCTCTTTAAAACTACGAACGAAAATCGATATTACTTGTTGTGGCATTCACAACTTTGTATTCATCGGATATCCAGTGAAAATAGGATTTAAAATCGCGTAGCAAAGTAATGTAAATGTTTCATTTGACGTTGCATCACACAAAGACGTTGCAGTTCCAGTTTCCGCCAAAGTCTGGGCAGGAAATAAGCGGGGATGCATAGAGACAGCTTTGTCTAGTACTTCGGTTAATATCCTCGAAAGTAATGCGGTTTTCGAAATGGCGTGAGCTTGAAACGGTTTTTGCTTTGGTCGTTTATGCAACGAACGTCGTTAGGTAGACTGCTCTGCTAATGATTCGACCGTCTGCGTCTGGTAGGTCAGGTTCTTTTTTGCACATAACGCAAGAAGTAAAAACTAAAGGAAGAGAAAAACTCTAAATTAATGTTGCTTTTGTAATGTCATGAGTTGCAGTTTCGTATTTATTGAAAGACTGCCTTACGACTGCGCTTCGAGGACATAAAACCATTTCCTATAATGATAACAAATCTGGACACATTGTACCATCACCAAAACCTGCTCTTCTTAATTCGACGACTGACAGTGACTTCGTACTCAAAGGAGGACTTGCCTTAGGAATATGTATGTAATAGTCGACAAATTCAGTTTTATTGTATTCGTAAACTATATTAACACTAGCTGATGCCCGCAGCTTCGCCCGCGTAAAATTTGTTCCCGCGGGAACTTATTCCCGGTATAAAAAGTAGCCTATGTGTTATTCCAGACTATAATGTATTCCTGTACCAAATTTCAGCCCAATCCGTTCAGCGGTTTGAGCGTGGAAGAGTAACAAACATCCACACTCACAAACTTTCGCATTTATAACATTATACTAGCTGATGCCCGCAGCTTCGCCCGCGTAAAAATTGTTCCCGCGGGAACTTATTCCCGGGATAAAAAATAGCCTATGTGTTATTCCAGACTATAATGTATCCCTGTACCAAGTTTCAGCGAGATCCGTTCAGCGGTTTGAGCGTGAAAGAGTAACAAACATCCACACTCACAAACTTTCGCATTTATAATATTAGTAAGATAAGTAAGAAGTAAGATTATATACCTACTTATGTTGCATTTAGTGCATTATAAATAATATCAAATTGTAACGAGTCCAATGACGCTTCGAGTTTATACTTAACAACAACACGTCAAGTTCAATGTATTTGTTACGTGCGTAACCACCGAAAATACTTTAAAATACGCAACACAAAATGTATTCACGCAGACTAAACAAATGGAAAAATAACTCGTACGTAACGAAATGGTTCTTCTGATCTTTATTTCTCTTTGGAACTCATTCCTTTATTTGTTGAGGACAAAAGGAATGAAATGATTTCCAACACCGGTCAAGTGTTGAAGAAGGAAAGTGAAGAATACTAAAAGATTAATGTTTCCTTTTGTGTATATTATCTCGTAACATTTGCGTCTAAAAAATGGTTATGTCGATTTATGTAAAACTTGTTTTTTATACCATACTGTCAAATTCTAAATTAAAAAAAGTTATCCACTCGCGGACTTTTGGTAGGTATACGAAATTATAATAATCAATATAAAGAGATCAAAATTTGATCATTTTAATTTTGCCGTATGAAATACAGTTAAGTTGTGTGTATTACTTGATTCAGGGTTGAGGTTTCTCAAAAAAAGTATATCTGTATGTGACTGGGGATTAAAAAACCATAACCATCAACTAGGTTCGAAATACGTACTTGTCTTCGAACTAAACTGGTTAATTAATTTCAGCCGGAACTTCTTTATGTGTAACATGATTGGATTGAACGTTGCAAATGTAGAAAAAAAAATGTTTCTCATACATCTCATAGCTGCGTGCCTGCCGAGTCTGAGGCTCAACGACTTCCAAAAATTTTTGTATAATGCCGCACAGTTATTGAATACGAAGATAATTCTAAACCGGTTCAGTCGGCAGATTAGTTTTAGACAAATTTTAAGCAACAGTTTAGATTTTATTAATTAAAAAAGCTTTCTTAATTGAATGGAATATTCACGGTACATTAATATTATGTATGTTTGTAATTAATTTTAACAAAGAATTCTCGGTATAAAAGCTCAATCTTTGACAAAAAAGAGATGTCTAAGATAGCTGATAAAATTCCTTTCAAATAGGTTATTTTCACAAGAAATTCAATGCTTTTCTGTAGAGCAGTATCCGCAATTTAGCCAAGTATTATTAATAAAATAACTTGTCTTTTGACACTTCATAAATCTTTTTAAAAAAAAGTAATCATACTAATTATTTTAAAAATGTATTCAAAACTACAGTGTAATGAAAAAGCCCGAGTGAGAGAAACTTGTGCCCTACACGGTCGCAAAATCCCTTATGGCTCCCCTAAGCTACAGAGAGGGTGACCCTTCAATTTGTTCTCTAGGGTTTTTAATAACATGCAGATAATACGCACATTAATATATCCATCAAGAACTCTCCTGGGTTAACTAAGATAGATACCGAATTGAACATAGATTTAGAATTTTATGTCAAATCTATAGTAGCGTAGTAAGTCACCTTCTTCATTAACATCACCTTCTTGGACCTTTCTGACCCGTGGTACAACTGTTTCCAGTGTCCCATAGTTAACTTGACACATTGGTTCACCTAGGTGTTCCTAAGTTAACCGTGGAACACCTAGGTGAACCAATGTGACTGTTGACTTAAAATGTTAGGTTTCAAACTTCTAACAAAACTAGGAAACCTTCAAAAATGGAAATCCTATACATAGTTACCCATCTCAGGACTGACCTTAGAAAATTCAGCTGACTACATTATCGTTAACTGAACACAACACAGAAAAATCGCACAAAGCGTGGCTTTATCTATACACTTTCGAAACGCACGGGCATTGCACTGATAACTTCTATAGGTTGACAATACAATAAAGCTGCAACAGGATAACGCCGATAATGTAAATAGGTACCTTTTTTATGATTACTGGTCACAAAAAAGAAGGTTTCAACAGCAAACTGGTTCAAACATTGTGATGATAAAGGCCTTCAGAAAAAATGTAAAACAATCAACTAGGGACTTGATGATAAATATGTTAGCAGAAATGTAATACAATCAACCAAATACCTAATTGATTATTTAAAAGAGATCTCTGTCTCATGTTTTTTAAAACCTTCATAACCCCGACAAAAAATATCACAGCAAGAATTCCATTCGTATTCTAAAATTGTGTTGTCTGTCAATTTTTTAAAACTCCCGATTATTTAAGTCTTTATGTTTTTGTATGATATAATTATCTACATATTTATATTATTTTGAATTAATAACATCGTACTTACGTACTTTTGGCTTAGCAACTAATTATTTACCTACTCATAAATTTTCATCAATATCTTACGTTTATTTGGTAAGCCAAGTCAAGACTTATAATTATATTTGAACTTTATCACGATAACTTCAGTTTGCGCAGTCGTGACATAATCTAATAATTACAAGTTCCTAGATGTCATTTCTTTGTGCAGTATGTATGTCAAGCGCATAAACATACATGCACCACAGTATAGATATGTTGTTTAACCAGTATTGTAGCTCCCTACAAACGGACGAAACGCAAGCTATACCTACGATTCTCGTTTTCGGCAGGCCTTTCAGCACGCAAGCAGTGTCCGCAGTCGCGATTGTGCTGAGTAGACGAATGGATGGTGTGTCGTTTTTTAAATAGCGCGCGTGTTTTATTTACTAAAAATATTTAATATGACAACTAGAGTCTATTGTGCTTGTTTTGGTTGCATGTATTCGTCAATAACGCACCCAGAGAACGTTTTTTAGATTACCTGAAAACTCCGAAAGGTAAGACTAAAAATTGATTTTACGTAAGTACCAATTGGTACTATACTACTAATTGACTAAAGTTAAACAAAGTGATTGACACGAGTGAACTAGGTAGTTACATGAAGTAGGTATGTTGTTTTTTACGTGAGGGAAAATCCTCAGACGACGTTATGCCGGACTCTTACCGACTAAAAAACCTCACGCAACGCCCAACAGCCTGTGGTTGGGAGCCCCGGGTAAGCCCTCGGAAGGATGTCCCGGGACTCACAACAGACCTACGGCCGCCACTGCGGCCTCGCCCAGGGGGTGGTTCGGGTGCTATCCCGCGTCTTTGGGGGGTTTCGGGTGTTATCCCGCTTCTAAGGAGGGGGGGGGGGCATGCGTGAGTTGCTCACGTCACGCCACGCTGCCGTCATGAGCCTGCTTCTGTAAGGACGGTGAGCGACCCTCTCACCGTCCTCAGACCCCCGGTCATGGAGGCCGATAGTCCTCGGCGAAAACACGTCGGCGGCGTCCAGGCCACTGACTGCGGAACTCGGGTGGGAGAGCTCTCTCCCTCACCCGGCCCGCCGCCTCCTTCACGAGCATGACCTGCTCGCAGAAAGAGGCGGCGTAGTCCCACTTACTCCCGCCGCCGGAGAGCATGGCTCGCACCATGGTCTCGAGCGAGAGAGTGTCCACGCCCAGAC
This sequence comes from Miltochrista miniata, assembly GCA_933228765.1. Taxonomy (NCBI): domain Eukaryota; kingdom Metazoa; phylum Arthropoda; class Insecta; order Lepidoptera; family Erebidae; genus Miltochrista; species Miltochrista miniata. The sequence goes on along the minus strand of OW121754.1, from coordinate 6,543,517 downwards.
CCACTACGAGGACCTGGCGCTGTTGCGCCCACGCCATGCACTCCACCAGCGTGTGGAGCGCCGTGTCATCGCTGCGGTTCTCGCAGTGCTGACACTCGGTCGTGGTTTCCCGGTGTTTTCGCCACAGATACCTGCCGAAGCTACCGTGCCCGGCAAGCATCTGTGTCAACCGGTAGGAGAGAGCACATGTGATGAGCCGATTATTATTGTCTACGCCGCTTACTTGTCTTCAAATTTCTATACCCGTCTCACTCAATCGTTAGTAGATAACGGGCGCTGCGACGCCGTTGCGGGGATATTATATTATTACTCACAAAGTATTTTTTTGTTTAAATAAAAAAGGTACATATTTACTCGAAATGAAAGCCGGTTGTCAGTAAAACGACAATCCTTAATACAAATTGAAGGCCTTGTGGGCGGATTGAAAAAATTCAACTGCATTAGGCTCACTATCTATTACGCGTACGTAAAACTATAAGGTAAAATGTGGGCGTATACTATGCCTCTGCCTACACCTTCAGGGATAAAGGCGTGACTATATGAATGTATGTATGTACATATTTACAATCGCAATACTAAATAGAAAGTCAAAGTAGGCACATATTATTAAAATGCTGTAGGTGGGCAGCCCTATCGCATGCTTACGTACCGCGCGGCTGTAGGCATTTATTTCTAAAATCTGGGCGAGTCAAACTACAGTATACAGTGCATGCACTGATCGTGATGTGTTTTGTAGACAAAGTAGGTATAAACCCTTACTATGTAAACTCGATAGGTATCTCATGAATTCGTAGCTGTAGTTTTGTAGTTCTGTGGTTCTAGCTCCGGGTCAATGCGAACGGTAATAAACGTTGCGTGAATTTGTTATGTTAATTAATTTAAATTGCGAATTTGAGATGCGTGAGAACGAATACGCGACAAATGTCGACTACTCGTGTTTCCGGGAGCGAGGACGGTGAGGATCGCATGTGCACAATATCAATTAAATTATACTGCTACGCTACAATGTACACAACACTGATATTTAAAATTTGTATTATATATTTTTGATGTTTTTCTACATTATACAAGAAAACCTACAAAGTGATACCTATGATTTACATTAAAATGAAATCCCATCCATAAAATATCACCTTCAAAACAATTCAATCCATCAAGCGATTTAGGCACGTTCTTCAAAGACACAATGCCCTGTCGCATTTATAGTATTGTTTACGGGTATTACTTCATAGCTACAGTCAGTACCGTAGATAGGCTTTTACTTAAAAAATCAAAATAATTATTTAAGAGCAGTAGAGCCCAGCCGTGAAAACTTCAGATGAACATCTACGTACTTCGATGAGTGGGATGTCCACATTAAACGCTAGCACAATATTCCTTGTAATTCTTTATTGCCCAAATAACAGTAAAAATACTATCATGTGACTCAATGGGTCACTATTTTAATACAACTGTTGCCTATGATTACGTATAATACTTGTTTACGTTCGGCCCACGTGTAAGCTGTAGCAACGACACAAATATGCGCCCACGCACTAAGTGGTCCAGACGTTTAGACGCCTACGCTACGATTTACTTAAAACTAGCATTTCTACTGTTTGTACAATACGAGGATAATATTTTTACTATGATTATATTATATTTCTGAAAACCTTGTATATCCCCTCCGTATTTTGTGACTAGGTCTGGTCTTACATCTGATTTGAAAAATATGTCATCTTAGTGTCGAAGGCTTTTCTTTCTAACATAGCCACAGACATAAAGCCGAAAGCAAAATCGTTCAAACTGTCGAATCGGAGACTCTCGTTCGCTTCGCTCGCTCAGTCAATTATGTTTTTGAAAATTTATATAAGTTTTATGAACCGGGAGATATTATAAAGTTTTTGACAATTGATATTGTTAATATTTGTCGAGTTTCCATAAACTAGGCCTACCTATATAAGATAGACAATTCCACCATACATTATTTTGTTATACCTCGAAGGGTTTAGGCAGCGTTTTCGTTAAAAGCTCCCAGATGCATGATTTTTTTCCGACATCTCCAACTAATATCGATATATTTGGATCTATAGACGGGTATTTGTTGCCTGTCAACCCCCCTCCTTACATGAACCAGTCGAACCCATAATCTCTATACGTATTATATCTACATCGAATTTCATAGTAGTGGTTGCACAAAGGGAATTGCATATATTCCGTAATTGCAGTGCAGCGACCTTGCGAGCTGACGCCGCTGATGACAGGCAGACCTTGCCGTCGACGCCTTTGTGCCTTGTCGTGGCGTGATCGTAAAAACAAAGGATTGCTGTACAACACGCCGCTAATAACTATTCTAAACTCAATATTATAGCACAGGTTGGAAAATAAAGTTTTAAGCGCAACGGTCACGAACTCATGGAAATACTCGTTAAAAAGCTTTGTAACTTTCATGGAGGTTTTACTCCTTTTGACTCTCAGGTTGAGTGCCGCAATTTACGTTACATTTTCTACTAAAAAAATTTACAAGTTGTAAAATTGAATGAATGATGTACGACACAACACAACGAAACGAACGAAAAACACTAGCGATAGTTATAATTATAACCTTATCTTACAATTGCTGGCTTAATTAAAGCGATGCCCTGTTCCTGCCATTGTAAATTATGACTCGTGTTCGTTTATTGACCAATTATGGTACAATTAGACCTAACAACCCTTCATTAAATATTACATATCGCAACAAAATGGACGATTACGATGTTTAACTAAATTAATTCATCAGTTTTAATTCTATAATACATTTCTTTTAAGGTATTCTTACACTTAATCTCAAACAATGCTCAATAATTATTTTTCTTTTCAGAATAAAAATTTACACACAAATTTTATAATTCAGAAGCTTTAATTATTAATTGGTGAAAAGTCTGTCCTTTCGTTTTGATAGGTAGACTCGCTGTATTAAAAAAATAAATAAAACATCTTCGTATGCACATAATTGACCCACCGCATTCTTTATTTTTTGTCATATTTAAATGATATTTAAATTCATCCATAAAGGGCTTTTTAATGTAAATAAAATCAAAATTGAAACAAAAAAGTTCGAAAGGTTTCAATATATTCCTCTAATAACCTAATGAATATACAACGCTTATACATAAGCAGCACAATTTCGGGTGCTGTTAATCGCTATGGGAGGAAGTGTAGTTCCGGTGGGGCTTAATTAATGGACACGGCTCCCGTTAGAGGAAGAGTGTGTACGTAGTATACGTACCTAGTAATAGGCCTAAAAATATATATGTCTGTTGTATACATATAGGTTTGTTTATATTATGACTGGCTGCCACGGCTGAGGTGTTCAGAGTTGGGCTCGAATCCCGGATCAAAATATCTGTATAATCAGTTACAAGTTTGATTAGCAAGGAAGGATACGAGTTTTTTTTTTAATATTGGTGTGTAAAAGTCTGTTAAAATTTTGCTACGCAAGAAAACTTATTGAGATGTGCATTCTCTAAGCCTATGACCATTTGCTAAATAGGTGTGCTAACTCACGTTGCCGAAGTTCCTATAACGACTATTAATAAAACTAGATGTTTATCTTTACAGTGCTTAGACCATATATCACGGGACTAGCCTTTGCGATCCACCGCATACAAAAATATTGTGCTAGTTTTCATAGCGGGTGAAGGGGGAAACACAAAGACATATAAAATTTCATTATATATAAAAATGTATTAATCGACAAACGCGTAATGGCTGTTGTGTGTTAATTTTTATTGTACAGTCAACTACAATGAAATGTACTAGTTTAATCATATAAAATGATGTACTGATGTACAGTGCTTTTTATAAAGTCAAAAGACCAAATGGTCTATTGGCTTGGCAGAAAACAATGCTTAAGTAAGGCGCATCCTGTGGTTAGATGATCTAAGTTACAGTGTAATATAAATCATGGCAAGTGGCATATACTTGTATCTGCTTGTATCGCAGTCGTAACATAAATATAATAGTTGCAGCGAAAGTGAATGCGGTCGCGCTCGGCGGCCCGATAGGAATGACTTGCGCAATACGATGCGCTTGGGCATATTCTACTTGAATGTAGGATTTATTATAGACTTCTGGATTTGTCTAGCAGCGTATTCAGGCAAGGAATTGAAAACCATGTCCTTTTAAAACTATTATTATAATGAATGACAGTCTCGTCATGTATTTATCGGCGAGTTTTTGGCCAGTTCTTCTCAGGCACGTCCCGTGGTGTACCTACTTCGTGGTCTTTGTTTTATTATATTATTGACGTTTCACAAGGGCATCTGTATAATGCATAGGTGAAATAAAATTCATTTTTGTTTGCTTTGCTGTCATATGTAGGACTGGGCGCCTTATTTATCTGCTAGAGAGCGAATTATTTGGGGACTTCTGGACTACTGCTACTACTGGTAGATTAATGTGCGACTTTGCTGGTTCGGTTTGAAAATCATTATAACATTTCATTCAAATAAAGTTCAAATAAATGAAATTTTACATACTCAACGAAATCGTATTGGGGTCAAAATCGTTACTACAAAATCTCTCATTCCACAGATAAGATAAAAGGATCAATAACGATTGAAAATAAAAGCAAGAAAATATCTTAAGCGCGAAGATAAAAAAATGTTCCCATTAATCTACCAACGTTGCCTGCGTGTTCGAAATGACGAAATCAGAACTTAAAACTTTTCCCTGAAGATTTTATCCCGTATCTACTTTGTGCTCATTAAAATTAATGTCTTTTAATAACAGTAGCTTAATCAGTATCATTAAACAACTACTTGGTTTCTAAATTAAATGTAAAACTAGTTCTAACTTGCCCAGATTTACGATTAAAACAATATTCCCAGCTCTCCCCTACTTTTGTACTTCGTAACTAACTGGAAGTAAAAAGTGTAGGGTGTTCTTTAACTCGCATTGTGATCCAATTAGTTGAAAAGACGAAGTGTTGTAGTCAGTGTATGAAACGTAGTTCTGAATTAATTTGGAATTAATTCGGATCTTCGTGTTCTTTGAAGAATCACAAATGTCTACATGAAATTTAATTTATTTTACAAGATATCTACAACAGCGGTGTACTCATTAGGTACATAAGTACTTAAAAGCTGACCAGCGCAACTTTATCTGCGTCAAATTTATTTGATCAGAATGAAAATGAAATCTATACTATGCTTTTTATGTCCTAAGTCGGTATTAAAATTTGTTGCGTAGTTTCTGAGTCTGTAGCGTATAAACATCGTGGTAGGGTTTTTTTTTTTAAATAACGAAGATATTATTTTCGCGAGTTCTGAGAAAGTTCTTGATGGCACAGAGAATATATATTCATGCACCTATAGCTATCTCTACTCCAGGTTCTGGCCCTAACGAGACACAAACGGGCAAAGAAAATGAAAACCCTGTACAAAAACAAAGCCGTCTAATCAGCGCGTGGCACCAAACACCTTCTCAATCTATAGAAATATTAAAAAGAGAAAAGATTTGATTGTTTGCTTGTTCGCATTGAATAAGCCCTGAAAAGACTGAACCGATTAGAAAATTCTTTCACTTTTAAAACGACACTTTCCCTAGGTGACATAGGCAATATTTTAATAACATATTCCCAAGGGAACAGGAACTACGCAGGTGAAACCGCGAAACATACGCAGCAAGTGTGTAATAAAGATCAAGATAGCTACCGGAAAATAATACTAATTGATATGTACTTTACATTTTTAATACGGTTATTATTTTCATATTACCTACATCTTCTTTAATGAATTCAGGTAGGTGTGTATAAATTTCATATATTTTTATATTAACACTAGTAGATGCCATGCGGTTTTACCCACTAAGTTCCCGTTTCTGTGGGAATATGTTATTATTTACTTACATACAATAAAATGATAGAAAAGTCAAAACTGTACATTGGAAATATTTAAAAAAAAATACTCGCTGGGTGTTCAACATGAGATACCGAAGCCGAAAATATAGTTCGAAAAAATTTTGTCTGTTTGCTTTGCTTTGTCCGGAAGGATCTCGAAAAGTACTCAATAGATTTGATTCAAATTTTGCACAAATATAAACTAGTAGGTCTTGAAATAGGCTATATATTATCGCGCTACATATCCTAGGGGCTAAGCAGAGAGCAATCAAATTGGCAGTATAACATAATTTTTACGCGTACGAAGTCGCGGGCAGCGGCCTAGCCTATGTCACCCGGGGATAGTGTAGCTTCGTAACAGTAATAGAATTTTTCAAATCTGTTCAGAAGTTTCGGAGTATATTCAATGCAAACAAACAATCAAATATTTTGACACTATGCGACTGTAGACCGGGCTCGATACAAATGCCTAACAAATTTTAATGTTCTTCGTCTCTCTCTACTAGTATATCTCCCACATTGACTGCGGCAAATGCATCATAAAATGCATTTTCTCCTATACAACATCTACAAATAAGTATAAAATCCATCAACTACAAGCTCACATAAAAACATCGTTAACAGTAAGAACATGCTTTATAAACTTCACAATCATTATTTCAATAATCTTAGATGGTATCAGCGAAGCGGCGATCATGAGATCATGAGGGTGATTTGTGGTTGGTGCATCGAACCCTGAACCTAGCCCGCATAATGTATGGCCCTGCCCATTGTCCACAGAACAATGTCCACTTGCGGCGACCATTTACTTGCTTTCGACTTTGTTGTGAGAACTGATTTTATATAATTGGTTGTAAATTTATCGATAGGTCATGTTTTAGACGCAGTGCATGAAAGCATGTTAGTTATATTTTGCAGTGCATTAAAAGCATGTTAGTAACCCTTCTGACCCGTGGTACACCTATTTCGGACGGTCCCGGGATAAAAAGTAGCCTTTCTGTTATTCCAGACTATAATGTACCCCAGTACCAAATTTGATGCAGTTCCGTTCAGCCGTTCGAGCGTGAAAGATAACAAACATCCACACATCCACACTCACAATTTTTTTGCATTTATAATATTAGTAAGATTAATGAATAAGATCAGGGAGTGACTTCCTTAAATTCTTTCTGTGGTTTCATAGGTCCAGAAGTGCTTCCGAGAGATACTTGCGTTTCAGAATAATTTATAATATCGTACATGAAAACACGTGTGATTAAAAACTATATTTATCTAAGAAACGAAATATTTATGGGTAATTATTTCTATTTCCATTTAATACCATAATTATAATTCCCATATTAGTAAAATTTAGCATCGGTGGGGTAGTTCATCGTCAATTGTATTTATTAATATTTTCCTTCCTGCTTAGTGCTAACTGTGAATACAGTATTAAGTAAGGAATATAGGTCATTTTATATGAATGAACGTATGATGTCATACATCGTGTACGCATGCCATTATTATCACATAATTATAGTGAGTAATCGTTTATATGAGGGAAACGGTAATGGATAAATAATTATTGAAATTTTAAACATAAATGGCATATGAAATACAGTATTAAAATGAAATATTTACTTATTTCTTAAAAGCGTGGGGATGAATATTATGCGCATTACATTCTTAGTTTAATCCCAAATCATTTCAGTAATATTTTAAAAATACCTACGTGCTAAAGTCAATTTCGACTGTCTTCGCTTTTTTCCGTTAATTGCTGCAACGCTTTTGATGAATTTCAGTGCATTGATAGCCGAGAACCAGGAAAGTGTCAACAAGCCTATATTTTTGCGAAGACAAAATAATTATCGCGATAAAGTAAGTATGGAGTTAATGCTAAAACAGGCTTTACTTTAAAATTTATAAACAAACTAGCTGACCCTCGCAACTTCGTTTACGTCACATAAGGTTTTCGAAAGGAGAGGTACTTCTTCACCAGACTCATCAAGCAGTGTGTGAAACGGCCCTGTTTGCTTAATCATAAAAGAGCTTAAAGATTAAGTCAATTTTAAAACAATTCAGTCCCCGCCTTCGGCGCGGACTGATTTATTTTACAATAGCCTTAATCATTAAGCTCTTTTATGATTAAGCCAACACGCCCGTTTAGAGTTACCCTCACATTCAAAGGAACCCTTGAGTTCTAGGTTTTGCGAAAGTTGAGATGTCTCTGATTCCTGAACTACAAAATCCTCAACATTGAAACTTGTGTGAAACAATTCTTAAAGTACTCCCTTTATAACACTGAAAAAAAATTTGGAATTGGACCACGCATTCAGAAGTTACAACTAAAAAACCGTTTGGCCTTTCATCCTCTCTCCCAAAGGAACCGCGCAAAATATCGGGATCAAAAGTATCTTAGAACCTTCCTCGGATTATAAGCTCTAATTGTACCAAATTTCAATCAAATCGATTCAGTAGTTTCGGCGTGATACTTATTCGGGATACAGACAGACAGACAGACAGACAGACAGACAGACAGACAGACATGAAAATTTTAAATTACATTTTCGGCTTCAGTATCGATTAGAGAACACCCTCCAATTAAAATTTTCCAAATATCTTCCATGTACAGACTCTCGACCCTCAACAGTTTTATTATATGTATAGAAGTTTACACATCATCATCACCTATTTAAACAAAATTTTATACTTATACCCACACTTAGTAATAGCATTATTCAAATTAACTAATTTATAAAGCGTTTTACATTGACAGGTTTGAATATTTATAACCCATACCATCCGGCGATATCAGATTATTTAACAGTGTAAATTATAAAAACTGTATAATTATTTGCTGTGACAACTAATAAGTAGCACTTTTTCGTGCACGCGATTGTAATTATTTAATTAATTGTAATAATTAAAAATATCATATGGTATCATCATAAAGTGTATTATACGGGTAGTTTGATATTTTTTAAGTGACATATAAGTAATTTTAAAACTGTGATGTATTTTTAACCCTGCTTTGTTTATAGGCAGGTCTATTTTTTTTTAGTAAGAAGCTATTACCTGTTTATTAAAGATAAGACAGTAAAGCATCAGGCAAATGGAAATAATAAGAAAGTTACTTTTTTTACAGTTGGTTACGGGTTTTTTTTGTTATTATTTTGGTATCACTAGCATTTAGGCCTAAGAGACTTTCGTAACCCAAAAAATGTCAGAGAGCTGCTACTTCCCCCTCAAACGAAAAAGATTTTTTCGATATTAATACCGAGTCTAGAAGCAGTGTCACTTGTGTGATAACCGATGACAGGTTCGTGCACAAAAAAAAAACTATGGGTGACGTATATTATGCATGACTGAGTCCCGAGTCCCCTTCACATTTTATAAACAAACATATTCTTTTAAATTCTGGACAATCACCAAGGAAAAGCAGGACTAAAAAATGCGCAACAATATAAACTACATGTTCGGTGAGAATGACGCTATCTTTACATTTTTTAACCAATTTTACTACGTCATAAATTTACGCAAGTATTTTTACGGACACATCTTACTTAAGAAAAAAAAGGAACTTCAGCTGGTAGATAAAATTTACAGTATATCGGACCAATTGCTATCATGAAAAGAAAAGAAACTTCAAAATAAGAACAGACCTCAAAACATTTAAGTTGACGAAGTTCGGAGGTGTGAGAAAGAAGCACAGCAAAAACTTTGTGTCAAAAAGTTGGACAAACTTGAGTTGGTGTCGAGTGAACGGGTTAAAGTTAAAGGAATAATAGGTACAATGCTGTAAGACAAAATCGGATTAATTATAGGTAACAACTGTATTTACCGGAATGAATACTTCCAAAGTTTTTCAACTGAAAGAACCAAAACATTTACGGAAATATAAATAATTAAATATATGTGGACAATCTCATACAACATCATCCAGCCCAAATTAAGCTAATATAAGCTTGTGCTATGGTATCTAGACGACTGATATACATACGTATATCTTTGTAAATACATACATATTATAGGTACATAGAAAACACCCAAACTCCGAAACAAACATTAGTGGATCACACAAATATTTGGACCGACCCGGGAATCGAACCCAGGAAACCTCAAGCGCGGCAGGCGGTTACACTACCGACTACGCCACAGAGGAATCAAACCGAATTCAACACAGCAATCTCACTATAAAATACACTCGAGAGCAATGAATCCGGGTCACTTAAAGAATGTTAAAAATCTCGGAAACTAAAAATGATAGGTTAATGCAATAAATTGTATTTAATAGACAATGTAATACTCCTTAAATGAAAGTAAAAAAAATATGAGTCACCATACATTTTATTAACACAAAATTACATAAAGAAAAAACTGCTGATCTCTCCTTAAAACAAAAATAGGAAACATGAAATTTTTGAACTTTAATACGATTTTCTTGAATTTTAATACTTCGTATTGCCTCCTCGTGCTTCCATTACTGCGTTTACGCGGTTTGGCATGCTGTACACCAAGTTCCTTATACGATTTTGGGGAATATTCTCCCATTCCTCTGTGAGAGCAATTTTGAGCTCACGAAGCGTGATTGGGGGAGGGTTTCGTTGTTTTACGCATCTGCCTAGCTCGTCCCAAGCATGCTCGATCGGGTTGATATCCGGGCTGCGCGCTGGCCACTCCATATGAGTAATGTTCATCTCTTGAAGGTAGTCATTCACAATCCTACCTGTATGAGGTCGGGCATTGTCATGCATAAATATAGCATCCTCACCTAAATTGACCATAAATGGACCAACGTGATCATTGAGGATTTCTTCCACATATCTTACGCTAGTTAAAGAGCCGTTTTCTATGATCACCAGCTCTGTGCGACTTTCAGAAGAAATTCCGGCCCACACAAGTACAGACCCACCACCGTAGGCTACTTTTTCTTCGATGCATGCTTGCTTGAATCTTTCCCCTGGTCTTCGATACACTCTGTGTCTTCCATCGTGCTTGTAGAGCATAAATTTTGATTCGTCGGAGAACATAACTTTTGACCAATCTTCAATACTCCAATTTACGTGGCTCTGGGCATACCTTAGTCTCGAAATACGATGCCCACGCTCCAGTTTAGGGCCGTTTGCAGGTCTAAGGGGTTTTAAGTTAGATTCAGCAAGCCGACGTCTTACTGTCCATGCACTTGGGTTACTTCCTCCGAGGCGTCGAAACTGATCGGTGAGTTCAGTTCCTGTGAGAAAGCGATTTCGAAGCATGGTGTTCACCAAGTATCGGTCTTCTCGTGCTGTGGTACACCTGGTTCTGCCCGTTCCTGGTCTGCGTAGGTTAGAACCAGTTTCTTCGTAACGTCGGAGAACTCTTTGTACTGTTGACAGCGACACACCGACAGTCCTGGCTGTATCGCGCTGACTCCGGCCGGTTTCCAGCATTGTAAGTATTCTGGTGCATTCTTCAGGCGTAAGCGACATAATTTCAGATTGATTAATGAATATAGAGCACTATCAACATGGTTTATGTACCCACATAAATGACAGATTACAAACAAAAGCAACACCAAATGCTGTAATTTCGTAGTTCCATCTTCGAAAGTGGCCCTTTTTCAAATTTGATTTTTTTATGATATAACTTTACAATAACTAAGAAGTTTTAATACCTTCATTTAAGGAGTATTACATTGTCTATTAAATACAATTTATTGCATTAACCTAGCATTTTTAGTTTCCGAGATTTTTAGGATTCTTTAAGTGACCCGGATTCATTGCTCTCGAGTGTAGTATAAAGAGGAAAGATTTGTTTTTTTGTTTGTTTGTACGAATACGCTCCGGAACTACTGGACCGATTTGAAAAATTCTTTTACTGTTGGAAAGCTACACTCTTTGCGGCGAAAATAGGCTATATTTTATTCCCGTATTCCCACGGGAACGGGAAATACGCGGGTGAAACCGCGTGACGTCCGCTAGTCTCACTATAAACTAGGTATTGTCAAGACGGCAGCTATAAAAAGCTCTCAAAGATGAACACGATAAGCTTACACAATAAATTAATTAAAGCAAGTACGAGAATGTCTTACACATGGCTAGCGGCTACAACAAAACTTTATGGTGGTGCATTATCGCGACATTAACATTAATTTACATTTCCGATGGTAAGTAATAAACGAGTAAACGCCTGCCGCGGCTTGTTTTGCTCCTAATAGGCTTGTAAAACTATTAAGACTTAAATCACTAAAATACTATACTGGTATAAAGTGTTTTTTTTTTCTAAGACATTATTATATTGTATAGATTTCAGGCACGGGTGAAAAAGCAAATGAAACGGAAAGCACCAGAAAGTACATAGTTATTTTGCAATGGAGGTTAATATGTATTTAATTTTATATGAGACTTGAAGGATTGGATTATACCATAATAATTACAATAAACCATTAAATTATCATCCGGCTCAAAGGACCATTATTTACACCTTTTGAATTGACTAATTTCGTTTAGACATAAATTAGGAAGACAATAAAGATTCGGGTACCCTACTTGATGCAAACACCGACATTATTAACATAACATGTTACAATTGACAAGTGCCTATGTTACCATTATAAAATATGTCTAAATTTAGATAGCCTCAAACAGACCTGAGCATAAAAACGTCTAAACTACGATTTTTAATTCGAGTCAGTAAAATGACAATTGCAACTGTCACTGATACGAAAAAGGGTGACCCGCTACAATAGTGATGTTCGACAATCAATAGACTTAGACATTTTAGTCATTCTTTATTTTATTAGGTATGAAAGCTTTTTTTTTTATTGTAAATTTGTAATAGATTAAATAATTCGAGAAATATGGACCTTACCAGCATATTAAAATTGTTTACTATAACATTATTATAAAAGCTGGGAAAAAATGTTTAAAAAGATCACGTCATGGAACGATCTGCCCGCACACGTGCTTCCCTCATCTTACAATCCCGGGTTCTTCAAGAGGAGCGTGAAGAGGCACATCACAGGGCCGCCAACTTGAGGACCACTATCAGAAGTGGCCCCCAATCGCTAGATGCACCACGGCTTCTTTCCATCAGGCTGGTGGCGACGTCAATATGGCGAGCTAAATAAAATAAAAGATTCAGAGAAATTAAGTAAAACAATTCAAGTAGTTTTTAACCGACTTCAAAAAAGGAGAAGGTTACTCAATTCGACCGTACATAATTTTTTAACCGACTTCAAAAAAGGAGGTTACTCAATTCGACCGTATATAATTTTTTTTAAATGTTTTTTCGCGAAGAACTCCGTCCGTCGTTTATTAATCGATTTGAAAAAAATTTTTTTCGTTCGAAAATAGATAGGTACTCCCAAGGTGGTCCCATTTTAAGGAAGTTAGGATCTGATGATGGAATCTTGGAGAAATCGAGGGGAACTTTTAAAATTGCAGGGACATCTAGGGCGTTTGTAATTTTTTCGATTAAGGGCTTTAAAGTAGTACAACTTAATGAAAATCTGAAGTCGATCTGATGATGGAGACGAAAGACAGAAGAGAGAATTCCCTAACGATATACAGCAGTTACCTTGTGTTTGGGCTTGATTAATTTGTACTTTCGAGAACTTTACACCTAGATAGATAGATTTTCAGTCTACACGTCACTAAAAATAATGAAAAAAAGAACTTCTGACAGTGGTCCTCCAGTTGGCGGCCCTGTGATGTTCCTCTTCACGCTCCTCTTGGAGAAACCGGGATTCCCTCCCGCACACGTTTCCATGATCTCACAGATGAGGGAAACACGTGTGCGAGCAGGTCGTTCCATGTTTTTATACTTCGACAGAGGAATGATCTATTGAAAAAATTAAAATAATAAGTATGTACTTATCACCGTTAATGTCCCCGCGGTTTTAGAACCCCAAATTATACGGGAGGATGGTAAGCGACCCGACGGGATGTCTTTAGTACCCTGGAGAATGGGACGTGCGTTAGTGTGGAATGCCACTTGCACTGACACTCTTGCGGCGTCCTACCTCCCGGCTACTAGCAAAAGAGCGGTGGGCCGGCTAATGCTCGCGAGTGGTTAAAGATCGGCAAGTATAGTTGTCTCGGTGCCAATATGAATTCGTTCCATTTGATGTCGAGACACTGGGTCCACGGTGTCGCGGTGCACATGGTCTTTTCACGGCTCTGAGTAAGCGTCTGAGGGAAGAAACGCGTGATCCCCGCGCTGGTAGCTATTTCGCGCAAAGGCTTTCCATAGCTATCCAGCGTGGGAATGCTGCCTGCGTCATAGGTAGGAAGGGACCCAATTTGTATATTGATAGGTAGTTAGTTAGTTTTTATTTTAAGAGTTTTTATTTTAAGTTTAGTGTAATGATATAACTTTTAATTGGTTTTATTATTATTGTTTATGAATGAATTAATGTTGTTTAATTAATTATGTACTTATAAAAAAGTTTCTTGCTATTTCGATGATTTTTAATAATTTACAGAGATGTTTTTTCTAATGTAAATTATTTTGTACATGTCACACGTGTCATTTAATGAAGCGAGTTCTTAAATATTTCCTAAGTCCAAAGTGTCTTTTCGTGCATTTAACGGACGGGCCCCTTAATCTCAAGGTAAATTGGTGTGAAATGTTTGTATAAGACAAACTACGGTTCCTTGAAAAGTGGTGATGATCGGGATTGATATTTTAGTGTAAATAATTATGGGGCAATCGAGGTCCAAATTGTTTGTTTACTACATTATTTGAATGAGTTAAAATACGGTATAGGTGGTTTTATGCAATATTTAATTACTGTTTGATATCGAATAAAAAAATATAATCTCGACTAACTTTTAATCGTAAAACTCGATTCAACCACATCACTATTTATTTGTGACAAAAAACCCGCCACACTGAAAATGTCATTTTACTGACTCGAATTAAAAATCGTAGTATAATATCATTTCTGCAAAAAAATATTTATATCATTGTTGTTTAGCCACGGTGCAGAGTGCGGACTATGGACATTACAAGTCGCCATCAATAATAAAGTAATAATAATAATTAAAGGATCGATACACGAACGAGGGTTGTAGGATCCGTAGGGAGCCGAACAAAACGACTGTACACGAACAAGAATATTTCGCGTTTGTAGTTTATATTGAATTCTTTGCATTGCTGATTGTTTTGTTAGTTTGCTTGCCATTTTTGTATTTTTAACCTTTAGAGATAATACGGTTTAGAATTTTATGAAGTTATGATTCTATACAACGTTGCCAGCCGATTCATATTATTTTTGTATAAGAACTAAGAACATGGTGGCATAGATGTCATGTACGTACATACATACAATAAATCAAGTGATTGATTATAATACTTTCGATCACGATGTATGAAATAAATTCAATACATCTCCTAGCAACACCAATCGGTGTATTCTTGAAGACAAGTTAAAAGGTTTCAACGAGCCGCATACCTCGGCAATGACGAATAAATAATCGATGGAGAGCTCTTATAATCGAGCCGACGATATTAGAATAAATCGATGTGTGAACTTGACCGCATCCACGATTCATTCACCACTTATGGCTAAGACTAGTCCCGCATCCGTTCCGTTACTTTAAAATACTATGAACGTCTAAAGTCTAAAACTTGAAAGGATTTATTTATGAAACCAGTTCTTGCCGCGCCTTATGAGAAGGATGTAAATAAAAGATAATAGAGGGATAGGCTATTTATCTAGCTTTTCCTAACGAAGATAAAACAGATATGAGTGACATTTTAAAGGAAAGTCTGAGGTAAATGTCCTTTACTAATATTTTAAAGTACATAAGCATATTTCAAAGACATACAGATATATGTATCTATTTAGATTTACAAAAGCAATACGGCCGCTCTAAAGTTCTGTGCGATCATTCATCACTAATAATTTTCATTATACCACAATGTCCCAATTTGTTTAAAGACCCTAAGATCTTTTACAAAACTTGGTACCTATATGTACCTACAAAAGAGTGAATAACATCGCAAAATTCTTAATTTTTTAATTTTTTAAACAAGTTTTCTATCATATTTTTATAAATTAATACTTAATACTAATATACCGGGACCCAATTTAAAACACAATCAGTTTCTGATTCATCAATATAGAATAAGGGCGATAAATTAAAAGAAACGCTATACATACCTAAAGTATAAACGTTTTTATTTATGTACTAAACACGCATTCGGTCACCGACCCCGTGTGGGCAGGAAACACGCTGAGATTTTTATTACGCAACATAATATACCTACATACGTTTTTCTCATAGTAACATAGCACAATATAATGTACTTTGCTTTAGCCATTAAATATAAAACACCGCTTACTGAGGTAGATTCATGTTCTATTATTTTTGATTTAATGCTAACATTTAATGTCAAAGAGTATTAAGTGTAAACTACACTAATATTATTGAGATCTAAAACGCTGAAACTACTGAAATACTTTGAAAATTCTTTTGCCATTAGAGACATATTGGAGTAAAGTAACAGAAGCTATGTATCATCACGCTATACTGCAGGGAGCGAAGCAGTAATAATAAATATAAAATATATGGCATATTTTCATATACTATCGTAAATACGGGTAGGTATGTACCTATGTATGGAGGAGCTATGGGGTTCGATATAAGGATTATAAATCTAAAGAAAAATATCATACAGGATTGTTTTAAATCAAGATTGTTAACACGAGAATAAAAACAATTACAACACACTTGTGACATTCCGATTTACGCGCTTTACGTGATATTACGTACAAATGGGCGTCATACCGTATCTTATCACGCGAATTACAGTCATCTAGTACCTATTGCTATGTGCTCTCGACACGATTATTTGGCTAGCAACACCAGTCATGCGTTTGTAATCACGGTTTTTAGCGAATGTCGTGTGTAATGTATAGTCAATGTAACTATACCTATTTGCCTATATCTATACATATACAGGCAAATAGGTATGTTGTAAGTTGTAACCTTATGTAATTGGTATTATTTCAAAAATCTTCATTACTTTTATGAAATTTGCTATGGGTTGAGTGTAATTGTGTACCAGTACAAAATATCACAAAATATATTCTTATACCTTATGCCCACCGTACCTACCCGTAAGGCCCAGAATATACGATAGATTTGGTAGTAGCCGTCGGATATAGCACACAGTACAACTGGTACAACCTCGATAAGCCTAGCCTAATGTTATGATAACTTTTAGATAACCCCGTATCGTAAATACATGAAAAATATTTCATTGTGTAATTTTTATCGGCGATAAGTAATCGCTCCACCTGAGTGAGTATTTGATGAGTAATTTTTATGTCAAATATTACGTGGGGTTTACGTCAAAGCGATAGCATTTGTAATAAATAAGCTTTATGTATTTTTATTTTAGCTTATGGTTTTTATTTTTTACTTTGAGATGTAGATAATACTATATAGCATTCGTCTGATACTTTTAAATAGGTATAAATATATCGCCGAACCGTATTATTATAATACGCACCATAAGGTCCGGAGAACTACACCATTTTCAATTCATTTTTAGATAGGTTTTACTTTTTCTTTGTATTCGATATTGTCAATACAAGGTTTGTATTTTTTTTTTAAGTTAAACATATTTTTTTATTTTCTATGTTAAAAAGTTTTTATGCGTGGATAGCTGATACCTTGAATAAATACATAGGATACTTTGTTTCCCGGGAATAACTTCATGTGAGAAACAGATACGGGGAACCTAGGTATACAACGCGATCCCGGTCAACAGCTAATAGTAAATAAAACTGAGAGTGTGTAGTTGGCCGTATATTCAGGTCTTATTATGACACTCGGGGTTAACGCACTGAGTTCATTTCGTTGTGATTGTATTACGAATACGAACGCCATTTATGCAGCATCTGAAGGGCGTTTAGCGGCACTTCGAAGAAAATGATATCGCCTCAAATATCTTTTTTACCGACATTGCTAACAATAAATACACTTTATAAATTCAACAGTCACTGTCGGTCCGATTTTAAGATGTTGTGTTCCTTATAAAATGGATTTACACTGGAAATAAGCTTATGAAAAAAAATGTAAATCGACGAACTATAGACTTAAACTTCCTGGCTAATTTTAATGAAGTATTTCATGTTACTACAAATTATGGCTTATTGTTAATTGTAGTTTACAAACACATTACGATAAAATGGTTTATATAGCCAAAGTATGAAAGGAACGTAGAACGTATTTTACTTGTTTATTGCTGTTAATTTAATATGGATATTGCTTCTGAAACTCATAGTAAGAAATTAGAATCGAATAGGCGGAATTAACACTGGTCGGAAAATTTTCTGTTGAAATTTTATTCTTCTCATCTTTTGTAGTTTCCACATTTATAAGATAAAAGACATTTCAACACTTAATAACTTTCGTCTACGCTTTCAATACCTACGATCAAGAATCGCGGCGCAGTCTCTCCATCAACTCAGACGTTTTACAACCAATAGAAATAATAATTCACAAACTAACAATACTTTTTATTGCAGTGCGGTTAACAAGCGCCTATATTGTTTACATGCTGAATAATAAGGGTAACATTACATTATGCCTTGTTCTCAATAAAAGTTTTATGAACTATGTTGCTAGGCTCACGTACGTGTTACTCTTTTTATGACTTTGATATTGTTTAAAACAAATACTGCGCGGCATATTGTAAACTGTATTAACAAGAAATACAACCTTTTTGCATAGATCTTTTCAATTTTTCGCGTCTTTATATTTTCTATGTTTCTGAATGCATAGCATATTTTAAGCAGTAAAGAGAACAGAAGCTTGAAGAGACCGCGGTGCAATCATTAATCTTACCAAATTGAGTTCATATTTTCTAAGTTACCTCGGAACTTATCTTTAAAAACCATTGACAGTTTGGGGACAAAGTTTTAAAAAGTGAGTGCCATAGTCGGTTTTATAGGAATTGTTTAATAGAGATTATAAATCTATTTTAAAATGGTTTACAAATATTTTAAAGTATCTGTAAACCATTTTAAAATTGCTTTGTATATAATAAAATTATCTCCTTAGTAGCATCGCGTATATTCTTTTTTTCTTATTAGCTTGTATTATTTCATCACTCATATTTTTTTCTTTTTTGATGTACGATTTTGTTACTGCAACTAGCAGAAATAAATTGTTTTTATTTTTTTTTTAATTCGTGTTTGTTTTATTTCTCTTTGATCTATTGTTTTTGGGATTGTAGGTATAATATCTTTTATCACATCTATTTCAATGCCAGATAACTCGCTTAATTTATTGTCAACTGGGAATTGAGTTCTTGTAATTAATACTTACTGTTGCTATTGTAACACAAAATGTGTTTGATCGATATATGATGTACTTATTTTGATAAAATCAATAGATAGTCTATCATTCCATTGCGCCAAGCAACCGTCTACAAAGATAATGATGTAATCACAAGACGAAGATATCACTAGATAGTTATAAGTATGGGAATATTTCTATTTGTCTGCTATTCTGATTCTGTAGCTTAGTTTGTAATATAAGTAACCAAAAAAAGGTATAAGGTTCGTAAAACTTTTTATAATGTGCCTACTACTTACTAGCTGATAAGCTGAACCGTTATATATTTTAAATTTTTAAAAATTTCTGCTTTTCTGTACAGTATTATTTATTCATATAACCCTTTCTTCTTGATTACTATCTCTAATTCTAATTATTAATATCTATTGCTAAAAACTGTATAAAAATCCGTTAAGCAGTTTAAAAGATCTAAGCGCAAAGACAGCGAAATTTACTCCACTTTATAAAATGTAAAGATCAAACTTATCTTAATGTCTTACATTCTGCATTGCAACTCTTTTATTAAACGGTTTTATTTAGCTCACCCCGTTTGTTTTATTATTTATTCTTGGGTCAAATTTAGTAATTCAAATTTCACCCTCTTCCTGTCTACCGATTAATCTGAAATTTTGTATACACTTTGGATTTTGATGACAATACAATTATGTTTATTCATTATCTTTATAAATTCAAGATGGCCGCCGCTACAAAATGGCGGATAATTTATTTATTATTAATCACATCAATATGGGTATCAAATGAAAGGGCTCAACAAGCAGAATACAATATACTATAAAAAATTGAAATCCAAGATGGCGGCCGCTACAAAATGGCGGCTAACGTAGGTTTTATCAATATGGGTATCAAATGAAAGGTCTCAACAAGCAGAATACAATATACTATAAAAAATTGAAATCCAAGATGGCGGCCTCTAAAAATGGCGGATAACTTAGGTTTTATCAATCCCATCAACATAGGTATCAAATGAAAGGTCTCAACAAGTAGAATACAATTTACTATGCAAAATTGAAATCTAAGATGGCTGCCGCTACCAAATGGCTGATAACAATTTTTTAACAATCCCACCAATATGGGTATCAAATAAAAGGGCTTGACAAGAAGAATACAATGCACCATACAACCTAAATATTTAAGATGGGCGCAGCCACTAAATGGCGTATAATAATAAGATTTAAATTTAGAAATTGAATCTGTAATTTAGGTATCTGATTAATCCAGCCTGAATCCACCACCCAAGTCAAGATTTTGTATCGTGTTGAGGACTGTGTTTCGTTAGGGTGGCTAAAAATGATACGTCGTTAGCGGAGACTTCTTCAAGACACGAGTGATGAGTTTGCAATAGACAAAGCGTTAAGGGTATACCCCACAAATCAACAAGTTAACGACCACAACTCCGCTGTATTGAATTTGTACAGAAATAATGGTGCTCGCATTTACAAAATAAAAGCGCAGGATCAGCTAGTACACGCTACACGACATGCAGACAATATTGATATAGCTACTATAATACCAGCTGATATCAACAAAACTGGGGGTTTACCAGCGGAACTGGAAATATTTGTGGGGGCAAAAGTCATGCTACGGTCCAATATTGACGTTTCAAAGGGATTAGTAAATGGCGCTATAGGCTACATCAACGAAATCGTTTGGCCTCAATTTCGTCGAACTCAGATGTATGCAACAGATGTACCTTCCATCCGAATTGATTTCGCAAGAGACGGAGTACATCTTATACACCCGAAAGCTATACAGTTTCCAGCTAAGTACAATTACGGGACGGCTGAAAGAAGAATGTTGCCTTTAATACTATCATGGGCTTCTACAATACATAAAATGCAGGGCAGCACTGTGGATCACGCAGTCGTATACTTAGGTGCGAAACTGTTTGAAGAAGGTCAAGCCTACGTGGCTCTTAGTAGAGTAAGATCTTTGCAGGGACTACGTATAGAGAAGTTGGACTGCAATAAACTAACGGGCAAGAAACCTTGCAATAATGAAGCACTAAATGAATTAAACAGAATGCGAAATAAAAACTAAAAACTAGAAAATAAAAATAGGTAAAAAAACTTTTTAAGTTAAACGGTTTTATGTTAAACATACATTGCAATGTTTAAGATAAATGTACTAAAAACCAAAAAATAATAAAATAGATACAGTCGTGGGAATTATAAACATATGCATAGACTAGACTAAAATAAAACCGTGGGGCACGTCAATTGTCTACAAATTATCGACTTAATGTGCGATAGAAGAATCGTTTAATTCGTCGTTAGGCAGTTGGCCCGCAGACGGTGAGGAAATTACTCACTATTTTCTTGCTCATGGAAATTCCAATAGTTATACACTCCATGTAAATAAAAGAAATGTTTCAACTAGTTTATCGTTGGACATTCACACTACTGGCTGGCGAGGAATCGTTTCACTGCTCGTAGTTTGTCTTTAATCGACAAAACATATGATAAAAGTACTACTCGCTCACCACTATGAAACCGCGAAAACTCGCTTATAATCGAGCTTGCTAGCTTGTTTCCACATTCTAGCCGTACTTAGCACACGCCCATCGTTATCGGTTGAACAACTGCCTAATTATAGTGTAACATTACAAAATAAACATTTTAATCAACGATTGTAGACAATTGACGTGCCCCACGGTTTTATTTTAGTCTAGTCTATGCATATGTTTATAATTCCCACGACTGTATCTATTTTATTATTTTTTGGTTTTTAGTACATTTATCTTAAACATTGCAATGTATGTTTAACATAAAACCGTTTAACTTAAAAAGTTTTTTTACCTATTTTTATTCTATTTCTTCTAAGAAGCCATAGAAATGACAGATAGTAGCTCTTTAGCTCGTTCTAAAGGTAGGTAATAACGGCGCGGGACACATGGTTTGAAATAGAGAAATTTATGGTGTCGTTTCGTTAATAATTTATATGGGTTAGGAAATTATATGACTGTAAATAATGGAGTGCATTAAAGCAATTCTGATGACATACTAATCATTGCGGCGAATATTTATATAAAAGTAGTTGTCACGGTAAATTTCGAATCGCCTTAGAATTTTTAGTGTTGAGACATACATACATACATACATATACTCACGCCTTTATCCCCGAAGGGGTAGGCAGAGGCCTATACCGGCCCACATTTCACCGTGTACAATTCGGTCCCACGTAACAGGTGGTGAGCCCATCGCCGTGTTGAAATGGACCGCCAACGTCAGAGCCTCGTCCGTTGTTCAGCAGGTGCACGAGCTTGCACGTGAGGTTGACTTAGTAGTGTTGAGACAAACTCAACAAATCAAAAATCATGAAAATCAGTCCACCCGTTCCCGATTTATAAAGTGTGATGTAACAAACCCGAATTAGTTTTCTAATATAGATTCTTAAAGTTGAAAAACTAGATACCATTAGGGTCAAAAACTGGAAATTTGAATATAATTTTTAATCGTCACCAGAATTAGCACAAGATATCACAGAATCATCACATTATGACATTTGCAACGGAAATTGAGCGTACGAGTGTACGAGATTGCTTTTAAATCGCATTATGCGCTTGATGCACAGGCGATGCAGCCAGCAGGCTATCTATGTATCAAGGACTACCTGCATTCGCAGCATGACGTCAACTTTATCATTATTATTATGAAAAATTAAAATTTATGCAGTATGTAACTATTATACCTAGTTAACATTACAATAATATATATTGTAAACATTTATCTAAACTTATTACCTTTAAATATAATAATGAACATCAAAACCAAACATCGCAATGTTTGAAAAAAAAAGAGATAAAATAAATAAAGGAATAGTAACTCCCTACTACTACTCCTTTCCTTTGAAAGGAATAGTTTTGAAGAAAAACAAAACTAAGTACATAACGACATAACTGTTCTAAAAGATGAAACTGATAATGATGAAAAAGTGAAGGAAGCGACAAAAAGTGCCGACAAAAGCTTTTAATCTAATGTATGTTTTACTAAAAAAAAGTAATTTATAAAAAAAATCACCCTCATAGAGATAGACGAGGGACGTTAGAAACCCATCTATGTGTCAGCAACTGCAAGTTTTATTATACTTAGCCGTTAAACTTACACAAAAAATGATTCGCTCAGGGGTTTACAATACGAAGAAAACTTCATGCATCCTTTATATCTCCAAAGTCAAATTTAATTGGCATATTGGTGTATTCGTAAAGCACGTTTTGGATTTATAGCGGTACAGCACGATCAGACTTATCATTGATGATTGATTAATTTTCGGATCTGATTGTTGATTTACACATGTATAATTCGAGTTTCCATTAATCAAACGGAACACAATGTCAGTGGCCGGTGTCGACGGGGTCACCTTATAATAACAAAGTGCTTCAGCGGACGAACAATATGCTTCAGAATCATGTTTCGACACACATTGTTTCCGACACGTGAGAAGTTACACGCTAAAAATATTATATGACGTGTCTAATACGCTGAAAATGTGGCAATATTTAAAATCTTGTATGCATCCTGCAATAATTATAGGATGAAACGTAGGATTTCAGATTTGAATCATAATGAAGACAGTAGCAAAAGTAATATGTAAAAAACTCGATGTCTGATAACATCAAATGTAAATAAATTTAAATGCACTGCGATTTCGATAAAGAAACATAAAGTCAAGGAATGAAAACTTAAGGATAGTGTTAGTGAGTTTAGCTATTTACTGTAGTAGACAGTTTTAGAAAAAGCTTTATACTAAAGCTGCTATTCAGTTTTAGAAAAAGCTTTATGCTAAAGCTGCTAGTTTCTAAACTGGAAAATATTAAAATAGCTAAGTTTCCGATAATGAATCATTCTTAAAGACACTGCATACTGTAAAGTTCCAACGTGAATTTCAATTACTTCCTTGCAGTTTGTCTATGCGTTACTGCCGCAGCGTACTCGCTTTGTCATAAATAACCTAGCAGTGTGTGCACGTGCCATAAATTATAAAAGATTCATCTACAGTAGGTGTATTTACTTCTATTGCTTTAAACAGTTCCTTGGTCCTTGGGACACTGAAGCAAAACGGATAACTATAGAGAGAGTGACAACAAAACGATTGACAAAAGCACAGAGAGACTGGGATTTATAGAAAAGTATCGCTGACGTCAAATGTATTAGTAAAATGGCAATTATAAGAATAATGAAAACGACGATAAAATACTAAGTAACAAATACTTTCTCAATTATGCAATATAAAATTGCTGTTTAATCAAATAAAACAAGGAATGATGTTTGCATATACACAACCAACAGTAATAGTATGAACATAATAAATAGGTATATCAAACAAAGCACGGATAATATATTCAGTGGACAAAGCAGGAAGGTTGAGCACAAGGTGCTAGGTACACCTGCCTTATACGTAAAGTTTAATGCGATATGTGCGCTAATGAGAAATAGTTTCTAACACAGTTGCTGTACGTATAAAGAATATACGTATGAGTACGAACAAGTCTTTTGTAGCATACGTTTCAGTACTTTAATTGCAAATGAGAGACACATTCCTCTTCTAAGGAGGGTAAATAGATACTGTAACTTCTATTTGGAACGATTCTAGCCAACACTTTACTTGCATAAATGTTTTCACAGGTCCGTGCTAAGAAAATGTTTGATTGGGTTAAAATACGTGTGATCGTCATCTCTAGCTTGATTGACTGTTCTTTCCATTCCATTCATGTATCGAAATGGTTTTATATATCGAATATAAATTTGGTAACAGCATTTGAAATAATTATTTGGATAACTTTCCACTCTAGGTTTGCTTGGTCAATAATATAACGAAGATATATCCAAGACGAAAAAATCACCATTCACTATGTCTGAGACAGTTTGACTACTTATTCGTTTATTTCTTCAAAGGCAATCACTTTAAACTTAACAATATACATGCTAAAAACTAAATTGATCACATTTTGGAATGGCTAGTCATCTATCAGCCTGTTAAATTATACAAATGAACTTACAATTTTACTAGGTACATTGTTCGTTTATGAACTTATTTTATTTCTAAAGTTTACTCTAACCTTCCTAATTTATTAATGTTATATTCGTTGTTTCATTGTTTTGGGATATCACCTTGTATATTTCTCTCAACACGCAAATTTACATTACTTGTTTGGTTTCGGTATTTCCATCACATTTTAATTAGAGTGCATTTTGAGGCTTTGCTGACGTTTTGTTAGAACGACTACAGAAATAACAGTTGTATTGTATGACCCCTTTGATTTTACGCACGTTTTATCTTTTTAAGAAAACTTTAATGAGCTGCTAACACCAAGATACTGAAACTGTAATATTGACCGAAATGTTCTTCAATAGTTGGGTATTATTGGGCACTACAGAATTCGGTATTTCCTAACTAAAGGAAGTTAATGAATGCTTATAGATATACGTCTTGTTATTGAGAATAATGTAATATGCTTCATGATTCATGAAACAAGTACAGTATTTTATGGGAAAATACAGTGTTACCAAGAATTTTACGTCACTCTCATGTAATTCCTCATAAGTCATAATGATTAGTAAAACCCCATATAAATAACATTTTACTGCATAATTGTATTAATT
Source organism: Miltochrista miniata (assembly GCA_933228765.1). NCBI lineage: Eukaryota > Metazoa > Arthropoda > Insecta > Lepidoptera > Erebidae > Miltochrista > Miltochrista miniata. Next base: position 6,517,721 of record OW121754.1, on the reverse strand, counting down.
TCATTAATTGCTCAACTAAACATGAACATACCGTGATTCATACTTCTTCATTACTACATAATCTAACACGTTATGAGACTATGCTGGATTTTAAGTAAATAAATGCCGCTCCAGGGGTCGCACGGAAATAAGTCCTAGAAGACGGTGGTGGAAGCTTGTTACCGGTTTATTAGATACCAAAAAAACCCGACGCTACAATAATACAAAAAATACCAGCCGCACCGTCAACACAATGAATCCCCACGATGGAAAGGGCGACATCCATTGTTAAATTTTGACAAAAAACACTTCGTACTTTTTATGTTACCACCCGGCGTGGTATTTTAGTTTTCTTTCCCAAATATTGGCATTGCTTACCAAAATGTATAATCTTTGCTCAAAAACGATGCAGTAAGCCGAGCGACGGAACAGTCTCCGTGACTGTAGTGGCGTGCCGCACGAAATCAAGGTGGTATTAGGCTCGAGGTCGGGAATAATCACCTCGGTCGGTGGCGTAACATAACTTCTCATCTCCCGGCAGCGCCACGGTCAGCTCCTGATCGCCAGCAACGCACTGCACATCCTGGGCATGGTCACACACAACACAACATAATCACTATAGGTAGAGAGCGGTCACACATGCACACACACACTATGTCACTGTCACAGAGTTGGCCGAGTCGGGTTCACGGATCCGAGCGAACGAACGAGCGGCATGCGCTATCAACGCCGATGCATTGGCAGTGTGCGCGCGGTCCCGGGCGCGCAACAGCTGACGGGAGGCGCAGCCCCCGCTGTCCCCGCGGCCCGCTCCCCGCGCGCGCAGCCGGTGCGTGCGCCACACCCCTCCCGTCTCGCTCCCCACCTCTAATCCATTATTTACGGACGGCCGACCGGTTTCAGGCGCGTTCGTTCTGCCCGGCACTTCACCACGACGATCGTTCAAAATTAATGCCCTTCCTATGTCCGGCCTCTAATACGATAAGATTACGGTCAGCGAGTTCTGGAAGCCTTTGCAGCTCTACAGTCGCCGGCACCGACGGCTATCTGATGTTATTCTAATTAAAAGCTGCGAAAATATCAATAAAATTGAGTCGTTGCACTGTTTGACGTCGCGACGTGCCAAGAGCTCGTTATGAAAGTGATTTAAACGCGTGATTGAAATGACAGCGAAGGTAAACGTACCTAGGCATGCATCGGTTGGTTGGTACAACAAGCACCACATTGCCCACCAACTCATTTTATTTTATAGTAGAGCAAACACTTTTAAGGTAGTAAATCACGTGATCGACCGTAAAAAAGTTAAAAGTAGAAATGAAAATGGCATTTAATTATTCAGTTATATCACAGAAAAGTATAAATATCTATCTATTCACTATGTGTGGCAAGGAATATGCTGAAATAAGTAGATTATCAAGTAAGGGTAAGGAACTTACGAGAGTGAGTTGAGGTTTGCGTTTGACCCTTCGCAGGATAAGTTTATCTTAGCATTTATCTCATTTCCGTGAAAAAAACTTAAAAACGCTATTTCTTATCTCCTGCTTCTGAGAATATTTCGTGCCGCTGAACACTTTCAAGTGCGTGGAATTAGTTTGAAAAACCAGCAAGGCTTGTACAGTTATTTCACTAATTCTCATAGTTTTACTCGCCTTTGAAAGACACATATTACAAATACGCTTAACTTCACCAAAAATAAGCTCATTTCAAAACAGTCTACTCTATAGGGAACATTCAAGAAAACTCCATCAAAACTGACGTATCATTGGTTGCACTCCATTTACTTATTTACGTCCTACCTACCAATTGTCCAATCGCACAAATAAGTATAATTAAGAATCTTTATCGATTGTGAAAACAAAGTTTATAGCTCTGCTTCGGCTGGGGTAATAAAATCGACGCAGGGGGTTTGTAAATTTAAAGTCGCGCAATTAGAGCAACTAAATACAAGGCCATATACCTCCCTAGATGGCTATATAAGAGAAGGACCACCGCGAGGTTTTGTCGTCGTCAATCATTCGCAGAACATGTTCTAAAATATCTAACACGTGATATAAGATACTGTAAAAAGCAAACCCACATCACACAAGAGGGGCTTTACGGCCTGAGGGTACAGTCAGTGTTTCATTACACATTTCTTCGTAACATTAGCGCCGGCCGAGTGGCTCTCGAGATACTCCAGTCTCCACTTTCGGCGGACAGCCATAGAAATCACGTAGTTCGCGGAACTTTGTTACCTGTGGTGCGCCGGCAGCGCAGCGCGCCAAGGTGAACGCTCGGGCCAAGGACGGCCCGGGCGGCGGAGGGCCCCGCCCACGTCCCTCCACGCGCTTCTCCCCCGTACCTGAGTAAAAACGCTCCGAACCTTCCAACACGGCCGATGCAACCCAGCAAAAAAAGGGCCCGACGGAACAAATAGAAAATGTTCGGGCTCAACAAAAAAAGAATACAAATAACAGGGGTCTCGGATAACAGAACTAGTTAGGTTCAACGTCGAAATAATGTAGAGTTCGCATGTCACCTGCGCCTACGGGTCACGCACTGCAAAACGCGAGTGTTCCTATGATGTAACAGGCAAACTATAAAAAACGGCTAACGGAAGAGGCGCGGAACCGGCCGTGTCGAAGACGACGACCCACTAATCACCTGCCAAGATAGCTATTTTATAATTTCACAGCTATGGCCAGCCGAAGCAGACATTAATATTCTATAGACGCCCACCGTTCCTTCTATATTCATGTGTCTCCTTGTTTATTCGTGATGCGTGCGCGTTTAACTTTTTTTCTCTGTAAATTAAAGGATGTCTAGGATAATAAGATACCAGTGCTACTTTCTAGCAGTTATGTTCTGACCGGTCCTACAGTGCATTACCTGTAAGCTTCCTCCCTGTAAAAAGTTGTGGCAGGAATAACACGTCCATAGGATTATGCCTTAACGACTTCTAGTGCCTTTATGCTCTATCAATAGCTATAAATTAAATAGATTCCCAGCATTCTTGAGGGACACGAGGAAGTAATATTTTTCTGTGCCGTACGTTGATGCAATAATTTGTTATTGATTATAGGTACATAGACACGAGGGAAGTTTTTTCAATTGATCGTCGTGTGTAGACAATAGATAGTTATCTCCCTGTGAGTGGTCATGCGCCTGGTCTATTGGTAATGTTACATCACCGTTCATAAATAGAATCTCCTGGAGCCGTCCGAGTCCGTACTTGCGTACAGCGCGTGCAAGGAGGCGTAACTCTCTGCGCTCCTCTAGCGAACAGCGCTGAACGAGAGAGAAAGGGACGAGGCAGTGTTACAGTTAGCCAGGAACTCTATTTATATGCAAATATAACCTCGGAGTCGACACCTGTTTGAGTATTCTCAGCGCTCGCCGTGCGTCGCTTTGTGGCAACACTGTCTCCGTGGTATCCTTTGGATTATGAAAACCAAATCAACATTGCGTTCATTCCACGTCCGCAGTTGAGAAAAAACCAACCTTATTACGAAGTACTACAACTTCAAACGAAACTGGTTCTGCAACTTTGTGTGCATTGTTATCCAATCCCTGTACACCTTTGTCGCTTCCCTCTTGTTTTTCTAACCATTTTTTAATCTTATTATCGTGGTCTGCGTTATGAGATTCAGCTAGGTAAAATTAATAAAGAATTCCTCTCGTTTTTCTCGTGGTGTTAATTTTTTTTGATATAAAAACGTCAAATTACTTCGTGAAAATGTGATCTAAAATCTCCTATACAGGGTGAATTTTTCAAAAGGAATTGGATGGCCAAATCCGAAACTATAAGGAATAGAGAAAAATGCTCAAAGGAGTCACGAGCCCGATTTTGATAAAACTTAAAACCTCATCATTAGATTTTTGAAAAACCAATAATCCTAGCTGGGAATCGAACCTATTGATTTTGAAAAAAAAAACACACCCTATATTATTACACCATACGATAATGTTGCTATTAAGGATCTTATTCTGGGAAGTAATGACATACGGCAAACTAAAGGAAAGTGCTCATCTTTAACAAAAACAATTAATTTTTCTTACGTTAACTGATAAATTGTTCAAAATGTAGAACATTGTTTTCAATACATAGCTGGATTCGAATATCGATAATCGGAATATTATTGATTCCGTTGAGAATATTCTCCGAAGAATCATTCTAAGCATGATTTAAAACACGGAATAGTTACGATCTATTCTGGGATTTCGAACGAAACAAATTATGATACAAAATTTAGATACATTAAATATGAATTCCATTAAAATTCCGAACTTTCCTTAAATTTGCCTTATATCATTACTTCGCAGAATTTGATCCTTATCAGCGACACTATCGTATAGTGTAATAATAAAGGGTGTGTTTTTTTTTCAAAATCAATGGGTTCGATTCCCAGCTAGGATTATTGGTTTTTCAAAAATCTAATGATGAGGTTTTAAGTTTTATCAAAATCGGGCTCGTGACTCCTTTGAGCATTTTTAGCTATTCCTTATAGTTTCGGATTTGGCCATCCAAGCCCTTTTCAAAAATTCACCCTGTATACGCATTGATGTTCCGTAGAGTCCGACAAAGATGTGCATTAGAATAAAATATGACAATTTATTATATTAGATTGTCTCGGATTCAGCTGTTCTGAAAGTATTAGTAGATGTCGTGAGTAGATGATGTTATAACTGAATCATTATCTTCCTCCATATCTAATTCTGGATTCTGTGGGGTAGCTTTGTCCATTTTTAGGGTTTCGTAGCCAAATGGCAAAAACGGAACCCTTATAACGGGTGTTTTTTTTAGAGGTATAGAACTTTAAGTTGGCCTAGCTGTTTTAACCGGCGGTATTTTTGTCAGCTGTAAAGTGATTTATGTTTAGTATGGTTTGGCATTTTAACATAAATAGACTGAAGCCTGAACAATGCTTCCAAATTGTGCAAATTTATTCTGAAAATCATGGTTCTGTCCGAAATGCGTATCGTGATTTTCATAAGCGAATTTTCTTTAGCGGTGCAGCTCACTTTTGGTTGAATGGATACATCAATAAACAAAACTGCCATATTTGGGGTGATGATGATCCTCAAGTGTATGTTGAGACACCGTTACATCCAGTAAAACTGACTGTGTGGTGTGCTTTATAGGCTGGTGGAATAATTGGTCCGTACTTCTTTAGAAACGATGCTGACCAGAATGTTACAGTCAATCGTGACTGCTATAGAGCGAAGATTACTGACTTTTTCGTTCATCAATTGAACAACCATGATGTGCAGGAGTAGTGGTTTCAACAAGACGGCGCAACATGTTACATAGCTCGTGCCACAATTGATTTATTGAAGGAAACGTTTGGTTACCGCATAGTTTCACGTTTTGGACACGTGGATTGGCCTCCAGAGTCGTGCGATTTTACGCCACTTGACTATTTTCTGTGGAGATATGTGAAGTCGCTCGTCTACGCCGATAAGCCCGAAACGATTGACCACTTGGAGGATAACATTCGGCGCGATATTGTCGCTATACGGCCACAAATGTTGGGAAAGTCATCGAAAATTGGACCTCTAGATTAGACTACGTCCGAGCCAGCCATGGCGGTTATATGCCAGAAATCATATTTAAATTATAATGCCAGAAGATTTCCTTTCGAATAAAGTCATTTCCATATCAATAAAAACAATCACTTTCGTTTTATTCCATTTCAAAGTTCTATACCTCGAAAAAAAACACCCTTTAGATTCGTCATGTCTGTCTGTCTGTCCGTCCGTGTGTCACAGCCACTTTTCTCCGAAACTATAAGGCCTATGCTATTGAAACCTTGTAACTAGATGTATTCTGTAAACCGCATTAAGATTCTTATATAAAACAACGATACAGTCATTTATTATATTATATTGTCCACCTCTCGGACGACCGATAGATAAATCGTATCTGGAAACTGCTGCTGTTGATGTGTGTTTCAAATAGACAGCGAGAAAACGGTGAAGCATGTCACGGGACATCCTTCCTGAGGGCTTACCCGGGCCTCTCAACCATAGGCTGTTAGGCGTGGCGTGAGGTTTTTTAGTCGGTAAGAGTCCGGCATAACATCCTATGAGGATTTTCCCTCACGTTAAACAAAAAAAAAAAAAAAACCAGTTGTGCTCCATGTTTGTAAACTTTTATCTATATGTAAGAGCTTGATGTAAGGATTATGGCGTGTTTAATTTAGCAATGTCCATTGTATTTGTATTTCCCTTGTGGTATTGCTGTCACTTGTCTCCATTACTGTCATATATCTCCCCCCTACGACGCGGAGTAAAGAGAAGAATTAGAGCGGGATTGGGCGGTCCATTTATCATACGTGGCTGAGTCGGACGCCTGAGTGCGTTCCTGTGTATGTCTGTCTACTTTGCAGATGCGAACTTGTATTATTTTGTTTTGTTATACACACGTGTTGGTGCAACTTATGAGGACTGTCAGAGTTTTGATAAAAAATACTGTCTGTCGGGAAAATATCATTAAAATTCAATGAGAGTCCAACTTCTAGAACTTCTTGGTCGCTGAATCAAATGTCGCTCAAATGTCTAATACCTTTTTGTATTTCTAACCTATTTCTTACGACGTCATACAATGCCGTAATATAATACTATTGCTCTGATAAAAATCATCTCTTCTTAACTGTGCAACAAATCTAACTTTGACTGCCTCTGTGGCGTACTCGGTAGTGATGCCGCCTACGGCGCTGGAGGTCCTGGGTTCGATTCCTGGGTCAGTCCAAATATTTGTGTGATCCACAAATATTTGTTTCGGAGTTGGGGTGTTTTCTATGTATAATATGTACCTACCTAAGTATTTAGAAATATATAAGTATCTAACTATGTCTATCAGTCGTCTAGAACTCTAGATCCCATAGCACAAGCTTATATTAGCTTAATTTGGGCTAGATAATGTTGTGTGTGAATGTCCATAAAAAAAAAACTACACCAATACGGATTGCCCAATTTCACTTTTCTCCTACAAAGTAACGAAGCCAAAGTCCCCCAGTACACATACGTACATTGACTTGTAAATGCAAATGTGTCACATTGACACCTGATATGGTAGAACGTATCGCAAGTATCACGGCCCCCGGGCCCCGGCCCCCGGCCCCCGAGTGCGTCGGCCTAATCGTCCTTCCTTGCCCTTTGTATCAATGCCTTTATAATTAGAAGCCGTGCATAACATTTTGTCATGTTCGGCTTGCGACAAATATAATTTCCCAATTAATTCGTTTGAAGGACTTAATTTTTGCTGTTCTACTGGCGAATGTTATATGCATGGGATGGGATGGGAATTAATACACAGAAAAACAATTACTAGTAATATTTGCCGGAGTTAGCCGAGTTTAAAATACGAGTATATACATTATTATCGATGTCGAGACCCTGGATCCAAAGGGTCCAAAACTTTTTCAAGAATTTGAAAAAGCGCCTTGTGAAGTCGACGGTGACCCAAGGGCTGGCAGTTTTCTCGCTCAGCGAGTAGGTATTGCTATTCAAAGGGGGAATGCTGCTAGTCTTTTGGGCACAATATGCCACGGGGGCCTTATTTAGGTTTAGTTTAGATAGTAATAATGTATATATATGTAGATATGTAATAATTCTGTTTCACTGTAATTTTTAACAATAAATGTTTAGTAATTTTTTTGTTTAGCTTTCAGATCAGAATTTACGCGGCCATCAAAAGTGTCCGGTTAATTATTTATTACACTCCGACCCTAACGCCCCTGGACGTCTACTAAACCCAATGTATGACAAGTCATGGTTGTATAAAGATTTAGGATAGATTATGAAATGTGACAACCATGTTGATATTATCAGACGGAAATTTATTTGGTTTATGAGAATAGAGAATAGTTAGAGATGGCATCAGTCGTTGACGGCCAGAGTCGGTGTACCTACGAGTCAACTGAGGGCAAGTACCTACTTAAGGGGCGCGTCCGCAATATGCACAAAAAGACATTTAGGATTTAAGAACTTACTTCATGAAATGACACTAAAATGGAACCTTCAATTCTTAATAGATGAGACTACCATAACACCGTGCGCTTTTTACAAAATAATTATTTACTTGCGAAAAATTCTCTGAAAATCATCGAAATTTACCGATTCATCCGATCATCCGATCATCGATTATTTGTGCTATTTCGATGATTTTTTATAACTTTGAGAGGTGTTTTTTTCTAATGTAAATAATTATTTTGTAAAAAACGCACGGTGTTATTGTTATTGTAGCTTCATCTATTAAGAATTTAAGGTTCTATTTTAGAGTCAATTAATGAAGTTTGTTCTTGAATATTTCCAAAATCCTAAGTGCATTTTTTGCGGACTAGCCCCTTAATGGCTTTTGTACAGGCCCATTCTACTATGGTTTATCTATCTATTGCATGCGACTCTTGGTCTTTGCCTGAAAAATGTTGAGGTTCGTATGTTTCTTTATCAGTTGGTTCAGCTTATCTCCGCAACGGCTGGACCGATTTTTCCCTCGTCTCTGGAGCTACATGTTAATTTTATGCATATAATATAAAAGGCAACCGTGAGTACCGTGACTGACTTTTTGAGTATGACATATAGTGTATGTAATTATACAATACAAGTCCGGACATCTTTATCATTATTTGCTTTACGCTGCTATCCAGTTACTTAATTTGTTTTCTTTTTCAAGCGACTTTCGTCTGACCTGTATTTGTCTTCTGCTTCTTCAAAGGAAGCCTTCACCCCAAGGATATGCCCTCAAAAAACTGCACCTGTTCGGAATTAAAATAATTAAACAGAAAATATTACTTACATATTTGTATTAATTTATACTACAGTATACGATCGTATCGTCTATGATAACGTCGCACATTAGACCTCACAATTAGTAATTATACAGTAGTTTAATAGCTGTCTAAATCATGTTTATAACTAAATCTGCAGGTGCTAAGTGCATTTAATAAAGCTATATATATTCTCAACTTACCCACATTTAAAACATAAAAATAAATAAAATAGAATGTTAAAATAAATGCTGTGAATCGTGTGCGGCAGATTTCAACCATAACGACAGACGGTTTATGACTCGTAATTACGCTTTAGACTCGCAATTATTTATGTTACAATGTTTTACCGAGTTTACCATTTGAATACGCAGACAGACACCCTTACCTGGGTTATGTATATGGTTTTCCAATCGCACAAAAGAAGGATCGATGCGGGAAGACCTCTTGTGATGTAGACGTTAATTCAACAAGTGTATTATTGATATAATACTTTGATTAAATTAACATCTACGTCACAAGTGGGTCTTCCCCTAACGAGCTATTATTACGAAACTACTTCTTGAAACAAAACTAAAATTAAATAAAATTTCAGTGACTTTCTTTTACTTTGGAAGTCTAAGGTACTACACTAGCCGCATAAATAAAGGAACTAAAACCGTTTACACAAAATCTACTTACTCCAAACCTATTACAGTGTAAACTCAATAATTTGTGTCGCAGCACAAATTATTCGCAGTCTCTAATCAAATAGAAACAGTGCTGCGGCGACGAGATTCTATCTACGTTACTCTAGGTATACGTTTTTTAACCTCCGTTCCGTCAGTAACCTAATAATAAAATGCTGCACTTTGATGTCTGTAAGTTAGCGGTGAAGCACCGACTGGGATGTGGCATCCGTAGTCAGTGCAAGAGGGTGGAAAATCACCCGACGCATTTTGCTCCCGACGTTGTCGAATTTCAAAGTTACAGGAGACGCGACCGAGACGGCATTAAGCTCGAGTACTCGCCTCGCCTCTTATTTGACCTATAAACGCGCAGTTGTACGGTGCTTGTCTTCATATTGCCATAAATATTTTGTTACTCGCACTTCCATATAAAATTTATGCGTTAGGGAACATCGTGGCGATTAGAATACCATTTCTTTGCAATATTGAGAGCTTTACTAGCTTATTTCGCCCCTTTTCCATATGGATGTTTGAATTATTTAGTTGGAAAAGTAAGATGCATCAGAAGGAATTTGTGAAGAGATGGATTATTTAAAGCTTTTTACTTCTTTTTAGGCTTGTTGTAATAAAAAGTTGTCTGATAGTGTGGTACAGAACGACTTCTAAACCCACCAAATGCGAGGTGCTTGTGGTGCAGAATGACTATTTCCTAAGCCCACCGAAACGCGGAACGTTTGTGCTGCAGAACGGCTGTTGTCTATATACACCGAAATGTGGGGTGCTCATGGTGCAGAACGACTATTCCCTTACTTAACCCACCGAAATGGAGAGCGCTTGAGTTGCAGAAAGACTATTCTCCTAACCCACCCAAATGCGGAGTGCTTGTGGTGCAGAACGACTCTATTCTCTTAACCCACCGAAATGCGGAGTGCTTGTGGTGTAAAGCGACTATTTTCTAAACCCACCGAAATGCGGAGTGCTTGTGATGCAGAACGACTATTCTTTAAACCCACCGAAACGCGGAGTGTTTGTGGTTCAGAACGACTATTCTCTAAACTCACTGCAATGCGGAGCGAGTGTTTCGAAGGTGAGAACGGGGTATTATTCTTCAGACTCGTAGGTTCACACACTCAATAGTTATACGAAATAGTAGATTCTACGCTCCGTTCGTATTATGTTCGCCCTATGGTCTGGTGCGTGCGTGCAAATACGTCGGCAGTGTCGGCACGGATGAAAGTTGGTTGAGCCCACACACAGCGCTAATGTTAATTAAAACGTTATACATGCATGTGTAGTAACTACATTCAACATTAATTATCATTATATGATTATATTGTTCTACACAGTATACGGCGCGATTCGGGCAGTTGAGAGGCCTGGAAATGGTAGAGCAGTACGCACGTACGCACGTACGAATCTATTTAAGCATATTGAAATGAGCGATGCGAGACAACGGCAGGAAGACGTCGAATGCGACATTGCGAAGTCAAGAGACAATTTTCTAATCAATCGGTCACTGGACTGCTGCTGTCACTGGTCTAAGTGAGTCGATTAGTTGTCTATCAGAACAATTCTATGATGAGGGCGACACCAAGTCAATAGTTACCACAAAATCACAATATACCGAAGCAAATAATAATAGAAGTTTTTTAAACGAGACTAAGGCAGTTCAAAAATTATTTAAAGCGTGTACTTTATTTACTTACGAGTCGGTTAGTCCTGAGGTGGGTAGTTTGCAGCATTTCCATTTACCTACGAAGGAAGGCACATTCAGCTGTTGATACTGGCTGCCAGTAACGTAGTAAGTTATTTAGTCAAATTGAAGATCTTCAACCTCAAACTGGCCATCAAAAACGCAGCGATCCCGACGCACTATTTCAAACGAATTTCTAAAGAAACCGACTACAAACTGAAATTTCTAGAAAATTCGATGAAACGCAAGAGGTTTTCAGTCGGTGGAGTTAAGACTGACGTCTTCGTCGTTCACTTAACTATATTTTATGCACAGACAGCTTTAAGCCTTTAATATTAATGCCAAGTTAAATAAACAGAGCGATGACTTTAATGCAGATGGAGTGCGACAGCTAAATTAAGAGATTTTGTTCAGGTACAAAGAATAAATTAAAATTAAAAAGCCATTAACGACTAACTCTTGCAAAGCAAACGAAAACACATTACTTTTAATGGTTAAACAAGTGACTTGAAAGAAATTAATTGGCAACTTTGCTATGGATCTTATATGAGAATAATGTGAGCGAATAATTCTCAAAGTAATACTTTGAGAAAAAAATACAAGAAGTAAAATGTAGGTAGTAGGTCTCATCAAATTAAGACATTAAAGTTTTATTTAAACCTATTTACATTAATTATAATGTGTCTGCAAAATGTCATAATATATCTTAATAACGTCTGCAATAAGCGTTTGCAAAGCAAAAAAGTTTCTCAGTCAGAGATTAATTAATAATAGTTATAGTCTCAGTGTACTCTCACACTCTTCACTTTTTATCGTTTTGCCGCTAAGTCGAGAGGGTGGATTTAGAATTAAATTAGGTTTAGTGTTCAATTACTTAGGTAAGGTTTCTTGTTTGCTGACTAACTGACAGAGGCTGTTTTTGTAAGCGACCTTTTCATATGATAAGAGCCTTTTAATAGATATAGATATTCGTAGTTGCTTATTTTTATCAAAGAAAATTTTAACAAATTATTAAAGTGATAAATTTTCTAAAATCTTATACTTAATAGTGTCATCCAAAATTGCCTATGACATTACTTTGGAATTTTCGTGAGCCTCAAATAACGCAACAGACACGCTGAGAAATATGAAATTGGAAATAAAATATTTCCGATTATGATAAAAGTACCTATACAGGTGAATTTTTGAAAAGGGCTTGGATGGCCAAATCCGAAACTATAAGGAATAGCTAAAAATACTCAAAGGAGTCACGAGCCCGATTTTGATAAAACTTAAAACCTCATCATTAGATTTTTGAAAAACCAATAATCCTAGCTGGGAATCGAACCCAATGATTTTGAAAAAAAAAAAACACACCCTTTATTATTACACCATACGATAGTGTCGCTCATAAGGATCAAATTCTGCGAAGTAATGATAGACGGCAAATTTAAGGAAAGTTTGGAATTTTTATAGAATTCATATTTCATGTACCTAAATTTTGTATCATAGTTTGTTTCGTTCGAAATCCCAGAATAGATCGTAACTATTTCGTGTTTTAAATCATGCTCAGAATGATTCTTAGGAGAATTTTCTAAACAGAACCAATAATTTTGAATGCAGTACGATCCTTGAGGTCTCGAATCGAGCTATGTTTGGAAAACAATGGTCTACGTTTTGAACAAAATCAGTTAACGTAAGCAAAATAAAAAGCATTTTGTTAAAGATGAGCACTTTCCTTTAGTTTGCCGTATATCATTACTTCCCAGAATAAGATCCTTAATAGCAACACTATAGTATGATGTAATAATATAGGGTGTGTTTCTTTTTCATAATCAATGAGTTCGATTCCTGGCTAGGATTATTGGTTTTTCAAAAATCTAATGATGAGGTTTTAAGTTTCATCAAAATCGGGCTCGTGACTCCTTTGAGCATTTTTCGCTAGTCCTTATAGTTTCGGATTTGGCCATCCAATCCCTTTTGAAAAATTCACCTGTATAGTAGTAGTAGAACATAGCAACAGTGTCGAATAATAAGCTAGAAGCGATCGTAAACATACTAGCAAAAGGCTTGGCCGTTCTACTATCATCAGCGATAATTGCGTTGTATGTGCTATGTGGCGGCACTACAGAGACGGTCCGGTCCACCAAAGATGCGGGCGCGTACTCCGGAAGTGTTCTTTCAACTGCTGCCCTATTTATACATCGACAACAAAAAAGCCGTGAGATCGTTCTCACCAGACTGCCCCTGTTTAACACGTTTATCGTGAAAGTGAAAGTTCAATCCGATTGACGTTGTCATTTTTGTTTTATTTCAAACTTTGAACAGATGATCCACGTGACCTAGTGACTTAGTTTACTGCAACGGAGTCACAGACTACAGACAAAGTCTCGCCATAACCCCTCTGCATTCTATTTTATAGAGAGGGGCTAAAATTAGTAAAGCAAGAAAATTTTGAAATTCGTGGGATTCTGTTCTGCCCGCATTCTATGGGAACAAATTCCAGAGATTTTTCTAGATTTTCAGTCATCCGTTTAGCCGTTATAGCGTGATTGACTAACAAACATTGAAAAATCTTCACTTTACAACTTTTACATTTATTAGGATAAGAATGTATTTTCATTCTACCCACATTCTCCAATGAGTTTAGCGTAAGCTCAGATCTAGGAAGTAGGAACCATAAATTAGAGATAGTACAGATGGGAACCTACATACTAAATTCGCTGAGGCTACGCACACGTAGACAACGCTTTCACAGACACAGTGTGTGTAGCAGAGGGTAGATGTGAAAAAGAAAGTACATACATGAGTTTTCCATCTGTACTATCTCTAATCTGTGTAGAAACGAAATAAACTTGCAGTTCTAATCCTCGAAGTATACAAACATCGGATGTTCTGGATTAAAGTCAACATCGCTGATGAAAATACATCGAACACGATAGAGGATGCGTTTCTAAAAATACAAATGGTGACTTTAATATTAATCTTCTTACAGTTTTCAACGAATAACGCAGTAAAGAGTAATAATATCGTAATGTTCTTTTAATGGAAGTTAATTAAATTCACGTGTTACACTCGTAAACGGACGAGAGAAATGGAATAAGAGCTAAAAAGAGAATAACTGCCGCAGTAGCTTGTTTTTAGGGTTTCGTAGCCAAATGGCAAAAACGGAACCCTTATAGATTCGTCATGTCTGTCTGTCTGTCCGTCCGTGTGTCACAGCCACTTTTCTCCGAAACTATAAGGCCTATGCTATTGAAACTTGGTAACTAGATGTATTTAGTGAACCGCATTAAGATTCTTATGTAAAACTATTATTAACTGCTACGAAACCCTTCATGGGCGAGTCCAACTCGCACTTGGCCGGTTTTTTTTTATACCGAGGAACCCTTTGGAAAGATATCCAATTATAAATATTTAAAGTGTGTAAATGCAGTCGTGGGGTTCAGTAATTTGATTCGTACGTGTTGAGTTTCTTATTGACACATCCATTAGGTTTACTCGAGTTCTAGGGTGAGGCGCAGGGAACCAGAACAATATGAATAAAAAAACTGTTGTAACTGTCATTTCTAGTAGAAATGTAACAGTTTAGCTGCAAAAGTAAGTCAGTTCTAGTTCTAAAGACAGGTACGCATTGTTTATAAGGAAATGGTTGGAGAAAATCTTTTTTCTGATTCTGTGATAGTAACCCTAAAAAGGTCTCGTATTTTAATGTGTTACAGTTAAATCTGAATTTGCTTGGTTATTCACAGTCTTTGATCAGCAATATCTATTTTATTGTTTACGTGAGGGAAAATCCTCATGGATGTTATGCCGGACTCCTATCGACTAAAAAACCTCACGTAACGCCCACCAGCCTATAGTTGTAAGCCCCGGATAAGCCCTCGGAAGGATGTCCCAGGACGCAGCAATATCTATAACAGTAGACATAAAATAATATGTGAGACAGGTATACTTAAATGAACAGATTTGAGTATGGGTATTCTTACGAAAAGTTAATGTGATATATCTACAAAGTTTAGCTAGTTACAAAGAGCTTAGCAAGTAAATGTTCTAGAGCAGTCCTACTTAGTATTGGACTACACAGGCTGACGTTAAACGCTTTGATCTCAAAACGTAGCCGTAGATTACGGGACGGTGTGTGTATGTATAGCCCGTTCGCTCTAAGTTTGCCGCAGGCGTAAAGGTGGTATAGAGGAGTAGTAGGGAAGGCGACAGGCAAACTTAGAGTGAACGGGTAGTATGTGGCTTTATAGTTCGAGGAACGCGCAGCATTGCATTACACAAGTATGTATTGACATACGAATGCTTTCTTTGTACCAGTACAGTTTTAGGTTATTTTGATTTCATGTTTACTCAATAATTAGTGACCACCAAGATTCTGCTTTGTGGAATATTCAGACGTTTCTATCCATGGCAACTTTATCATCATCTAAAATCATTACAGTTACAAAATATCAATGATATAAATTTATCACCTTCGATCCGCACACAATCACACGCAAAGTCCTTTACAAAAAGTTCTGAACTTTGAATTATGATTTCATCTTATAACTTTTTTAGAGGGCATGGAGACTTCATGCCCCTTTTTTTTTCTTTTTTTTTACGCGAGGGAAATAAAATTTGAATTACTGATCGACTTTAAATTGTTATTTTATAACTTAACTAGAAATCATAACGACCAAAAAAAAATCAAAATAGTACTCCAAAGACATAGCAATAACTTTATAAAGCTGACTTTTCAATTTTTCATAAAATAAATCAAATATCTATGCCAATCCACAGCCCCTAGCTGGCGAGAAGAGCGATATCAAACCGGTTCTGCAATATCAACGGGTTTAGCGTCGGAGCCTCGGAGGGTCCATGTTTGAGGAAGCGATGAGACGGGGTAGATATTATGACACAGACTCCAGTAAAACGATATGAAATACTGCGGTAAAAGTAACTAGTTTGCAACTATGTTTTCTTATATACAAGTTACTTGCGTGCACTTTTAAATGCAAATATATAAATAAGGGATATCGTTTGTTCCTAATAATATCTATATTCAATAATATGTCCAGCTATATTAAGTACTTATGTCTTAAAAATCTTACTCAATTAACAAGTAAGTACCTGAAGTGAGAGACTTCAGCTTGAACTACAACACATGCGATAACTGTATATTTATTGAGAAGTAATTTAATAATTACTTCTACTGCCGAACAGAAGAATATCTACGTAGTATAATGTCAATAGGTCGATATTTCAAACCCTATATCGCACTCTATTCGAAAGTCAAATACTACATCAATTTATCATATATCTATACAATGATTCACACCTGTAATAATTGTTTACTCCAAGACCAGTACGTACCAAGCAAAAAAAAACCTTTGTCCGTCTGTACAGTGTACAGAACCAGTCGTGTAACCCGACCGTGGTCAGCAAGGGTCAGTATAAGGAAGCGGCCAGTTTCCCACGAAGCTCGCGCGCATGCTCCCAGCCACAAAACCGCTTACGATTGCAACGTACCTGCAAGCAAAAAAGGTCCTTATTAGTATTCTATTTGAATCACTGCTGCGTGTTATTTAGCTTAATGACGTGATTAATAAGCAGATTCTAGGACCGCTTTTTGAGCAAATAGCATCGGTGATGTTTATCGCTGAAGAGCATACCGGAAAACTGTATAAGGTAAAGAGTCATTACTGTAGTAATCTTTTCATTATCAGTAAGCACTCGGGCGCTAAGCTAATCAATTTATATAAAATGATAGTAAGTTACGGAATAAAATGGTAGACAGTAACATCGTAACATATTTTTCAGGTGGTAATAAAAGTATATTAAATTAAGTACGTAAGTATGTTTTAGTACCTGAATTCTATCACTGCTCTCACAGTCACTGCAACCACAGTATAAAGAGTACTAACCAGTATTGTAGCTCCCTACAAACGGTCGAAGCGCAAGCTATACCTACGATTCTCGTTTTCGGCAGGCTTTTCAGCCCGCAAGCAGCGTCCGCAGTCGCGATTGTGCCGAGTAGACGAATGGACGGTGTGTCGTTTTTTAGATAGTAACCGGGCGTGTTTTTTTACTAAAAATATTTAATATGACAACTAGAGTCTATTGTGCTTATTTTGGTTGCATGAATTCGTCAATAACGCACCCAGAGATAATGTTTTTTAGATTACCTGGAAACTCCGAAAGGTAAGACTATAAATTGATTTTACTTAAGTACTAATTGGTACTATACTACTAGTTGACTAAAGTTAAACAAAGTAATTGACACGAGTGAACTAGGTAGTTACATAAAGTAGGTATGTTTGTGTTTAAAACTAGACTTGTGCTTGCTCAGTCAGTGAACGGTGCGATCCAATAATAGTACAATATCCAAAATAAAAAAACTAGTTCAGAACTCTAGTACGTATAGATAGTACATTTAGTTCCGTTGTCAGTTCGTAGTTATTTAATTGAGAGCAATGATTTAGGTATGTTTCAAGAGTATTCATTTCTTTGTGGATGACCGATGTTACAGTACAATTAGCACCGTATGACTTTGATTGACAGCATATTTGTTACCTTTGATTTTTATTACACGCCTAGAGACAAATATGAACTTCCAAAATTTAACACAACTTGACAATGTACGAAAAGTACTAGTGTACTAGAGACTGACTAGTACTTTCAAATCGAAAAATAGTTTTAATTTTGTAAATCAAAAATTTAACGCAATGATTATAAAAAATAGAATTCCGTGATTCTATCACTGACGAAACATGTGATGAGCCGATTATTATTGTCTACGCCGCTTACTCGTTTTCAAATTTCTATACCCGTCTCACTCAATCGTTAGTAGATAACGGGCTAACGCCACGCCGCCGCCCCGCGCCGCCATCCGTTGCGGGGATATTATATTATTACTCACAAAGTTTTGAAATAAAAAAGGTACATATTTACTCGAAATGAAAGCCGGTTGTCAGTAAAACGACAATCCTCAATACAAATTGAAGGCCTTGTGGGCGGATTGAAAAAAAACAACTGCATTAGGTTCACTATCTATTACGCGTACGTAAAACTATAAGGTGAAATGTGGGCGTATACTATGCCTCTGCCTACACCTTCAGGGATAAAGGCGTGACTATATGAATGTATGTATGTACATATTTACAATCGCCATACTAAATAGAAAGTCAAAGTAGGCACAAATTATTAAGATGCTGTAGGTGGGCAGCCCTATCGCATGCTTACGTACCTCGCGGCTGTAGGCATTTATTTCTAAAATCCGGCCGAGTCAAACTACAGTATACAGTGCTGCAACGTAAGTATCATGCAGAAAGTAGACCTTTAAATCTATCAAGTCAAGAAGATTAAACTTGATGTGATGGAGCATGACCTGTTTGTCTATTACCGATCGAAGATAGTAATATCGAAGATAGTATGTACGACGAAAAAGAACTGTTGAGAATACCGATCCGAATGACCCTGAATCCAAATCGAGCCCATAGCTATGTTGTCCTGGGATATCCTTCCGAGGGCTTACCCGGGGCTCCCAACCGTAGGCTGTAAGGCAGGATACGTGAGGTTTTTAGTCGGAAGGTGTCCGGCATAGCATCCATGAGGATTCTCACATAAAAACAAGTTACGAAATTCAATTCAAATCTACCAAAGGATATGATCGCATTTCTAGTATTATCTCCCAGTAACACCGTTTTCACGCGTAATATCAGTTCCGATAACACAGGTTTCTCCAACGCGAGTCGTCAACTTCCTACCCCGCATATCTGTCAGCGTTAGGTGTGTAGGTACATCAAAGACACCGTTAATGTTGGGCCATTAAGTACTAAATTTATGTGGAATTCGTATTAGTTGCATTGGGTATAACCATTACATGTTTACAACACAACCAATAACGATTCGTATAATGCTTTATTTGAGTTTACTGTACGTCTTTTAACCTCACTATGATAATACTTACCTCAAGCTTTTTTAGGGTTCCGTAGCAAGCGTGTCTCTTGCGCAAACTATTTACTTTAGAAAAAAAATGATGTTAGAAACCTCAATAGCATTTTTGAAGATCTATCTATTGATACCCCACACGTGTGGGTTTGATGAAGAAAAAATTTTGAGTTTTAGTTCTAAGTATGGGGAATTGGGGACCCCCAAAATTAACTGCTTTTTTTTAGTTTTATACAAAAATCTTGATGTGGTTTACAGAAAACATCTACTTACCAAGTTTCAACAGCATAGGCCTTATAGTTTCGGAGAAAAGTGGCTGTGACACACGGACGGACGGACGGACACACGGACACACGGACGGACTGACGGACGGACGGACGGACGGACGGACGGACGGACGGACGGACGGACGGACGGACGGACAGACAGACAGACATGACGAATCTATAAGGGTTCCGTTTTTGCCATTTGGCACGGAACTCTAAAAATGGGGTGATAAAAGAGAGCTCGGAAAATAAAACAAGTTTTTTGGTACGAAAACCTCTATGCGCGAGTCCGACTCGCACTTGGCTGGCTTTTTATATAAACATATTCTTATTTTTATGAGTAACAAAACTATTAACTTTCCGTAACGAATAATAATCTGACATTGACAGACATCGTTTCGAAACATGCTAATGTATTCTACAAAGTCATTGTCAAGAACGCGCAGGCACATTGCCATGGGTCGTTGATATTAAGTGAAACTGTTGTATCATATAAACGCTGGTTATATGTAAAAATATTCTAAATATATTACATTTATTATGGAACCAATCTTAGTTTATCATTTAAATACCGTTTACCATAATTTTTTTCAAGATAATATAAAGTTCTATGCAAGTATAATGAAACTAGAGTACAATATATTAACTTCGTGATTTTGGTCAAAAGTAATAACTTTGACCAAGGTCGAGATCAAAATGCATTATTGAGGTAATTCCGGTGTAGTATCTAATTGGAGTAGGCTCTTTCTTCCCGGGGTAAGTAGTAGTTTCTTTGTCTTTTCACTTGTTCAAATCCTGAACGTTGCTACTAAGTTAAGATTAAGGTCTCATATTATCCTTTCAGCACAATACCGTACTGGTCAAGTAATCACATCCAGGCCAATCTTACCCAGATTATTCATTCACAATCGCACTCGCCTCATAAACCTGTGTCACTGATAGTCCTCTTTTACGAAATATTCCCTTATCACTATACTGGGTGTAACAAAATTACGGTTATATATTAAAATACCAGAAATCAAAATGCCTTTACTTAAAATGTATTAGACCAAAATACCCGAATTCGAAATACCTTAACATTCAAAATACCTTATTTCAGTACACCTTACCGTAAAATGTCTAAATTTGAAATACAAATAATTATTATATCAGAATTCAAAATACAAATAATTATTATATCAGAATTCAAAATACAAATTTTCAAATATCCTTAATTTAAAATACCGAAAATAGAATACAATGTGTCACTGTCACTCACACGTTTTGTTATTTGGCTTTAACTTATTTACACCCCCCCCCCCCCCACCTAAGTGAAGCCGCAGTTGTAGCCGTAGGGCTTACCCGGGGCTCCCAACTGTAGGCTGTCATGTAGGATGTGTGATTTTTAGTCGGTAGGAGTCAGGCATAGTATCCATGTAAGATTTACCTCATGTTAAAACACTTTGATTCAGAGTTACAAAACTACTACAGTAGGCTAACGAAAAATCAAAAAAAAAATAACCACGAAGGCTAAGGCGGGAGCTCCGCTTCGCTTCGCTCTCGCCTTAGTCTCCTAACCTAACCTATCCGAGTCGGGAAACTCTGAGTCGGGGTGTTAACCATTTACAGATATATAGCATCCATGTAGGATTTAATACATGTTAAAAAAAGGTATTTTGTGTTTGAACATTTTAGGATAAGGTATTTGATAAATTTATTTTTTGGGTTTCGGTTATTCGACCGTAAGGCATTTTAAATTATTTATATTATAAATATTTGCCTTTTGAATATTGATATTTCGATTTCGGGTATTTTGGGCTACGATATTTTAAGTTAAGGCATTATAATTTCTGGTATTGTGACGGTATACCCAAAATTACCTATCCAAATTTCATGAGATGACTTGGCATCGGAAATCAAATACAAATATTTAATGAAAAAGGCATAAAAAAGGTAATTTTTTTATTTTTTTTTTTATTTTTTTGTCGCACATTAAGTATTTGTTTTTTACCGCGGCAATTCGAGGTAACATGGTCGCCGTGGCAAAACAAACACGGAGCACCCGTCTGGATGTCGTTGTCGCTTTCTACTGCCGCTCAGTAGCGATAGAAAGGGTGAAAATGAAAATTTATAGGACCTTTAAAACGGATTTACGGTTAAAGTATTCATGTGATTTTTTTTCTTAATTTTTTGTAATGTTTCTTGACTGATGCCACGTCACGTGACGAAATTTAGAGAGTCAATTTTGTTACACCCAATATTCCTTAATCCAGTAATGTCAGATGTCAGCTACTTTAGTGTCTTATAACATTGGCTATTCAAATTTTGTACAGCGAAACAAGTCGATGACGCCCACGCGTTTTTAGTGGCCCTGGTCATATAGTATGCTCGCGCAGGAAGCGACCGCGTAGGCGGACGTTTAATACGGGCGAGGAAGTGTCGTGTCCGGTGCACGGTGCTTGTAGCGTAGAACGCTTGTCACCATTTTGTGAGATTTCGGTATATATGAGTCACTACTTTGTGGTACAAACCAGATTTTTTGTCATATTTGTAACAGTTCTTAAAATGATAACATAGGATGTGAAGGGGCTTAAGCTCAGAATCTCTAGCGCCCAAGTCGATAATGATTATTATAACAGCTTCTAGGTGCTATATGACAGTCAAAGTCTGACGATGGAGGAATCTGCCAAAGAAACTAAGGTGAGAAAAAACAGGGTTGGATTCTGGGAGCCCAATCAAGAGCGTCTCCATAGGAAGGAACTCTTCAACGGTCAATGGCATCGTCTTGAAACTTTGTTTTATATACACTCGAGAGCAATGAATCCGGGTCACTTAAAGAATGTTAAAAATCTCGGAAACTAAAAATGATAGGTTAATGCAATAAATTGTATTTAATAGACAATGTAATACTCCTTAAATGAAAGTAAAAAAAATATGAGTCACCATACATTTTATTAACACAAAATTACATAAAGAAAAAACTGCCGATCTCTCCTTAAAACAAAAATAGGAAACATGAAATTTTTGAACTTTATTACGATTTTCTTGAATTTTAATACTTCGTATTGCCTCCTCGTGCTTCCATTACTGCGTTTACGCGGTTTGGCATGCTGTACACCAAGTTCCTTATACGATTTTGGGGAATATTCTCCCATTCCTCTGTGAGAGCAATTTTGAGCTCACGAAGCGTGATTGGGGGAGGGTTTCGTTGTTTTACGCATCTGCCTAGCTCGTCCCAAGCATGCTCGATCGGGTTGATATCCGGGCTGCGCGCTGGCCACTCCATACGAGTAATGTTCATCTCTTGAAGGTAGTCATTCACAATCCTACCTGTATGAGGTCGGGCATTGTCATGCATAAATATAGCATCCTCACCTAAATTGACCATAAATGGACCAACGTGATCATTGAGGATTTCTTCCACATATCTTACGCTAGTTAAAGAGCCGTTTTCTATGATCACCAGCTCTGTGCGACTTTCAGAAGAAATTCCGGCCCACACAAGTACAGACCCACCACCGTAGGCTACTTTTTCTTCGATGCATGCTTGCTTGAATCTTTCCCCTGGTCTTCGATACACTCTGTGTCTTCCATCGTGCTTGTAGAGCATAAATTTTGATTCGTCGGAGAACATAACTTTTGACCAATCTTCAATACTCCAATTTACGTGGCTCTGGGCATACCTTAGTCTCGAAATACGATGCCCACGCTCCAGTTTAGGGCCGTTTGCAGGTCTAAGGGGTTTTAAGTTAGATTCAGCAAGCCGACGTCTTACTGTCCATGCACTTGGGTTACTTCCTCCGAGGCGTCGAAACTGATTGGTGAGTTCAGTTCCTGTGAGAAAGCGATTTCGAAGCATGGTGTTCACCAAGTATCGGTCTTCTCGTGCTGTGGTACACCTGGTTCTGCCCGTTCCTGGTCTGCGTAGGTTAGAACCAGTTTCTTCGTAACGTCGGAGAACTCTTTGTACTGTTGACAGCGACACACCGACAGTCCTGGCTGTATCGCGCTGACTCCGGCCGGTTTCCAGCATTGTAAGTATTCTGGTGCATTCTTCAGGCGTAAGCGACATAATTTCAGCTTGATTAATGAATATAGAGCACTATCAACATGGTTTATGTACCCACATAAATGACAGATTACAAACAAAAGCAACACCAAATGCTGTAATTTCGTAGTTCCATCTTCGAAAGTGGCCCTTTTTCAAATTTGATTTTTTTATGATATAACTTTACAATAACTAAGAAGTTTTAATACCTTCATTTAAGGAGTATTACATTGTCTATTAAATACAATTTATTGCATTAACCTAGCATTTTTAGTTTCCGAGATTTTTAGGATTCTTTAAGTGACCCGGATTCATTGCTCTCGAGTGTACTTTGTCATTTCTTATTCTTCAGTAGATAAAAGCTTGTTTTTAAATTTTCTTTTGTTAACTTTGTTATTGTGACCATTATGGCTGCGTATGCAGTAAATATTACATTGAGCTGCTTAAAATAATGCTTGCAAACACTTTATACACCGGCACATTGTTTTCACTGGTTTTAATTACAGCTACGATATCTACAAGACATGTACATCAATGTTTACACCTCGACAAAGGTACAATGAAGGCTTTCAATGTTTCAATGTACTTCGTGGTATTTACACGTAAAATAACATTTGAGCTAAACACGTGAAGAAAATATCTACTACGTGTAGTATATTATGTATTCTTGAAAGATGGTGACATGTCGAATTGTGATATCTCCACGTCTTTCATTGGATCACCGGTATATTTACAGCATAAATAGCCTTGAACATATTATTAATCAGGAATTATTATCGCCATAATTCGATTTCTTTTTCTCTACCAGCCTTAGATCATCTAACCACAGGATGCGCCTTACTTAAGCATTGTTTTCTGCCATTGCACATGACCATTTGGTCTTTTGGCTTTATAAAAAGCTCTGTAAGTACATCAGTACATCATTTTATATGATTAAACTAGTACATTTCATTGTAGTTGACTGTACAATAAAAATTAACACACAACAGCCATTACGCGTTTGTCGATTAATACATTTTTAAATGCAATGAAATTTTATATGTCTTTGTGTTTCCCCCTTCACTTGTATGAAAACTGGCAGAATATTTTGTGTACGGTGGTTCGCAAAGGCTAGTCCCGTGATATATGGTCTAAGCTACCAGCCGTCCACACACGTAGTACTCGTCTTTAGACAAATTGAGGTCAAAATAATTATTTTTTTGGAGAATAGGTACTTAGTTTTTTCTGCCTCCTAATTTTTCTGCATTGTATGCACGCGAGCAAAAACTTTCTGTACATATATCTAAGGACTTAACATTGTTCACTACGGAATAATTTGAGAAATAAAATAAACATGAGATGCTCTTCAGAACTCTACGGGCTCACAGCACACACACAATGGTCGTGCCTTTACCAGTTGGTAGCTACCTGCGTGGTGCTTATCCATCAAGATTAAACTGAAATAGAAAGGTTCACATCGATAATCTTGAAATAATTTGGTTCACGTTTTCGTAAACATTAAAAAATATTTAAATATTTTTTGTGCCTATTCTAGTAAATATTCGCTATCTTTTCTCTCAGGCTTATATTGAATGAGTCAATTTTATACAGAATTTTTTGCTATGTAATGAAATTCAATCCAGGTCGAAAAAAAATGTTTAAATTTCGACCTGGATTCTGAAATTTACTTATTGGAGTAATACGAACATCGATTTTTTTGCACACAAGGGAAATCCATTTACTTACATTTAAAATAACATTGTACATATATACAAATCTATATCACTGTTCAGATATTGTCTTAAACTCTTAAAGCCTCTTTGCACCATAAATGCACTACATTTTGCATCGGTATCCCTATCCCACCCACAAAAACATTAAAGACCGACCTATATAATCTCAACTGAATAAATAAGAAAGAGAATAAAGAAGAATTTCGCCTAAAGGAGAACGCCCAGGCTTCGTTTCTTTTTGAAAAACCTAAGTAAAAAGTGTATGGCTACCTAAGTAAATTGATAAATCATTTAATATTTTTTTAACAATCTTTTCATTCACTCGAATAATATATTTTGTGGCGTTTAAACTTTGATATAATTCGTGGTGTAATATTTTTACGCACCGCGGACTGACGTGACGAAGATGGCCGCCATTCGCAAATATCAATGTACGGAATAATACGAACTGTCAAAATTGAAAACTTTTGAACAAAAAGTCTTTTCGGTGTCGAATGTGCGGTTTTGCAATAGATTAGATAAAATGCCACGGTGTGTGAATTGTTCACTATCTTTGGTACATCCTCTGCCTCGACATCGAGTCGTGGAGGCAACAGATGTCATGATTCGAATTTTACGATTCTGGATTGATCCAGAAGTGGTTAGTACCTATATCTTATTGAGTTAAGTTTTGTATTCTGTACTTGTAACATACTTGAAATGTATTTGTAATAGTAAATTAGTTATGTTCAAATGGTTAAGTAAATACATAATGAAGCATGACAATAACCAATTGTGCTAAAGGTTTTTACCTGATCTTTTGTTTTCCAAATCAGTGATGTGTTACAATAAAGTAGATTTTTCCCAATCAATATCATAACAGAAAATATTAGGCTAGTAGGTATATAATTTTATTTTATTTATTTGCAGATATCGGTGGAGGATTTTCTTTGTCAAGAATGTTTTGTAATATTACAAAGAGCATCTCAAAGCTCATCTAGTGAATCAGCAGCCGTATGAGCTTATGGACATCAGCAAGTGTGCTTAGCCTGTGGGTCTACCATACTGAGAGCTAAGACGCATAAAGTGATAATTAATAGCCCTGAAGGAAATATCATCATGTCATGTACCTATACCTAATCAACAGGTAAATATACTTTTAATAATACTATGCCTCAATGCATTCTTTCACAGCATTCTTCAAGTCTGTGACATCTATTATCTATAATAATATTATAACGAGAAAAGATTTGATTGTTTGTCTGTTTCCATCGAATAGGCTCTGAAACTACTGGACCGATTGGAAAACTTCTTTCACTGTTGGGAAGCTACACTCTTCCCGGCTAACATAGGTTATATTTTATTTCCGTATTGTCACGGAAACGGGGGGACGTGGGTGAAACCGCGTGACTCAATACTCAATACTCAATACATTTATTGCATTCCATAATGTGATAGGTACAGCTGTTTAAATATATCATTGGTTACAATTATGGACCCTGTCGGGCACAGCACAGTTATGCTAGGAGAGAGGAAGAGACTTACTAAAAAGTTGCAACTTATTTGAAAGATCTTATCCTACTAATATTTATATCTTACATAATTCATTCTTAACACTTATCACAATCTCTAATTCAGGCACAATGTTCAAAAGGCAAACTAAACAACAAAAGTTACAATCGAAATTAAAATTCATTATAAATTGGTAAAAGTCAATATAAAGTTATTATCAATTGAAAAAAAACAAAATACATAATTAAAATAGATTTAAAATTTTGAATTAATAGATATCAATACTTGTATAATTATCAATTGTAAAATTAAGATACATAATTAAAGTAGACTATAAATAATTAAAAATCAATGTTGGAATTATCAATTGAAAAGTCAAATATCTAACTCAATTAAAAACAACTCAAATTATACAATGAATATAAAAAAAAAAAATGTCAATTTAAAATAAATACAAACATGAATTACAATTACCCAAATTAAAATAAATAAAATGTCAATAAAATGTATAGGAAATGTCATTTGAAAAGTACAAATATACATATTACGATTAAAATTAAATAAAATGTCTATAAAATAAATCCTATTATTATCCAAACAAGCATTATAGTTAGTTTTAAATTAAATTTCAGGCTCTTATAAATTAAGGTCATCAACAAAGTCAAATTGGGAATATCTAGTTTTTTTTTTTTTTTTTTTGTAGTCAAAATGTTATATTAATATTAATTTCATGTCCTTATCATTAAGGAATTCTTCAATAGTGTAATAGCTTTTGTGTATTAGGAAATGTTTTAATTTATTAAGAAAAGGATAGAATCTCTTTTCATTTTTAATGAACTCTGGTAGTTTATTATATATCTTAATAGACATGACCAAGGGGCCTGAAGCATGCATTTTCAGTCTCGAATTTGGTAGATTTAGTCTATCTTTATGCCTTAGTGTGTATCGGTTTTGCTTGCTTTCTCGTGTTGTATAGTGTTCCGGGTATTTACGCACAAATTTGCAGGTTTCAAAGATATAGATACCTGGCAAAGTTAAGACTTTCAAATTTTTGAAGACGTCCGACGTCCGTGAGACGACGTGACGTCCTCTAGTTGCAGATAAAATGCAGTAAAATAACCTTAGTTAATATTAACGGAACACCTTTTCAGAGCCTTTTTTAAATGACATAAATTAAAGTCGGTTTTAACTTTATTTTCTTTGCTTACAGGTTCACAGACTTCAAAAAGTTTGCCTGCCTTGTTGGACAAATGCGTATAGAACTGTAAGGAGACAGACCCAGTACGATCAGAGCAGGCGGCAGCAGGTTATACATGAAGGTGCTGTTACACTACATGAGAATATGGAAGTCCTCACAACTTCAAGACAACAGTTAGACAGTGTTTCACAATCTGCTACTCCCTTAAGGCCTATACCTAGACCACCACCACAACCCACATATCAAGTGTACCATGTTCCAAATGTTGTACATATTCCTAATATATCGTAAGAGCTGCTGCGACTTCACGGATTTGTATTTTTCATCAATGTGAAAATGGCAGAGCATCCCACCGTACGAAAGCCTACTAAACAATTATTGTTTGGTAGGCTGTGCTTTCGTACGGTGGGATGCTGTGCCCACATTCTGACTACATTGTGGTACCTAAGTTGGGCTCGATTTAGATACATTGAATCGCCAGCTGCATTTTTGGACAACATATTTCATGAATATGAGGGTGATGATATAGACATCATAGATGAATAAAACTTGCTTATAAATATTCTAGCACTTTCATTTTCTTCTTCCTATACAAACCTGCATAACCTAATAAGTACTAGCTGACCCACCCCGGCTTCGCACGGCACAGTACTATATCCAGAGATTTGAATTAAATCCATGTTCATCCATGTAACGATTAGCCCTTTCTGGACAAAATTGATTTGACGGATTGATGGACATTTGCTTCGAAACTAACCTCTAATTTGAACAGCAAAACGAAGAATGAGAGAAAACCCCACAAAATAAGAGAATATTTTTTATTTCCTATGAAAGTACGATATCCATCCAATTTAATATCAAATTTTCGCTGTCATACAAAATTATTTGTTACGAAACGGCGGCCCATTAAATAATGGGCAATCTCCTTTGATATTCTGGGATACAGGCCTGAAAATTTTGTATTCAGCTGTTTCTTAAAAACCTTATATTTGAGGTTAAACCTTCCTTTTATCTCATTAGAACATGAAATAAGTACTTTGGTGGTCATTTACCTACATGCTGTTGCACATTTAGACAAACGTGACTGCAGTGTTTATTGCAATTAAGTCTAATACCTAAATAACAACATTGTATTGTAACATATACTTAGATATGATGTTTTTCGTTGACCAAACTCGCCGATTCCACGAACGTGTCGACAAAAACCATTCGCAGTGCATTAGACTAATTGGAGATTATAATGAAGCAATTTACGGACAGATTTTATGTGCTGAGGTACTGATTTTTAGTCTGTCTGTACTGTACGTAAACCTATACAAGTATACACACCAACAGCTTTTTTACTTTTCACAAAATCAACTGACTAAAATATATGAAACTTAAAATTCTTCGTGTATAGTTTACATACTTATAGGTTGGTACTTCAACTGAAACTCAATAGGTACTGAAAAAGAATCGTGTTCATAATTATTCTTGTTATGCCAAATGGATTCGCCAGTAGATCAATATAAACCGCATGGGCATGATGAAAGAGTAACAACACTAAATTTCATTTAAAATTATTTCAAGCTCGAGCGGGATTTGAACCCGAAACCTTTACGTCTTGGCACAACACTGTATGTACTTACAGTTACAACGCCCTACACAAAAATCACACAGACCTACCGTCTTGTCTAAATATTTATACTTAACTAGTTATATTGACCATTATGCATGTACATAAATCTACAAAAGCAATACCACAATCAGCATCCAAGGCATACGCTCGTAAATGCATCCATAAAGTGCACGTGTGTTTTACAAGTTGGATATCTATGCACATGTGTGATGTGATGTGCCAAGGACCATTTCACAAAGAGTAATCGATCCGCGTGAAATTGATCGCTCGATACAAGACGACTGCGTTTGCGCACCACCATTCGTCAGACCTGCGTACTGCCCGTTCGCTCTAACTTTGCCGCTCGGCTCCATACTAAAGTCGAATTTTTAATTAGACGAAGTAAATTGACAGCAACTAATGTCACTTCTTCATACAATGTTGCTTATTTTCTATGACGAAGTGACATTAGCTACTGTCAATTTACTTCGTCTAATTAACAATTCGGGTATACGCCTCTAAGCCAACGGCAAAGTTAGAGTGAACGGGTAGTATACATAATTATGCAAACTGGTTTTGTTGAGCAGATTTTTAGGGTTCCGTGCCTAAAGGATAAAAAACGGGACCCTATTCATGAGACTTCGCTGTCCGTCAAGAGGCTGTATCTCAGGAACCGTGATAGTTAGAGTGCTGAAATTTTCACAGATGATGTATTTCTGTTGCCGCTATGACAAATACTAAAATCAGAAGGGGGCGGGGGCTCTTATACAACAAACGGGATTTTTTATCTGCTGTTTTTTGGTACGCAACCCTTTGTGCGCGAGTCATTAAATGGAATAAGTTGGTAAGATACACAACAAGTACAAAAGACTTTACAAAAAACATGTCACAATCTAAGAAAACATAAAAGCCGATGTTTTCTTAGATTGTGACATGTTTTTTGTAAAGTCTTTTGTACTTGTTGTGTATCTTACCAACTTATTCCATTTAATGTTGTGGATCGGATGCAATAAAAAAATTGATCCTATCCTAAATTCTAGATTCTAGACTAATCAATCATGTTTTAAGAAAAGTTATTACCAAGAGCAAGACCGTAGTTTCATCAAAATTCCTGTCGTGTAAAAATATTCAGGAGTGAAATTTGAAATGTGCAAATGAGGCATATTCCGGTTTTCACAAGAAGAATCTGTCGAAATTATAATTCTTAGACTCCTAAAGATTACTATTGTAATCCAGAGTAGATTGCGACAAGTCCTTCATTCTTATACTCCTAAAGATTACTATTTAAGATATTTTAATCCAATATATAGCTGCGACTAGTTCTTCACTACAAACCAAAGACACTACTGAGATTTACTCAGACTAAGTTTCTCTTATAATAGACTGAAAGCCTACAAACACAATAACCTATTTCTCCCGAACCGAGAGCTCAGAATACTCGACAAAGCATAGCTCGCACAATGCAGTAAAACTTGCACATATCCCACACATCGCACCCCTCTACTAGGGGACTTAATCCCCTGTCTATCTCAAACACGTTTCACCTCATTCGTTTCGCGCACAAAAAAGCCTGTTATTAGATTTACTAAGTTGTCCGATCGAAGTATTGTGTATTGATTTTACTTTCTACTGAAAGTTCTTGGGCTAACTTGTGATTTTAAAAGATTATTTTGTTAACATTCATAACGATAATAATTAATAAAGATAATAAAGGTGTGTTCATCATTAAACATAATTAAATTAAAACTACAACTATTTAAAATTTGAGGTAATTAAAGAGGGATACCTGTATTTTACTGTTGTTAATGTTGCATATCAATCAGATAACTGAAGGGAATTACTATCGTTGTAATCAAATTTGAATAATATTTTAGATTATGAGTACTTAGTAGTAGTAAATTTAATCCCGCACGTATGAGTATGATGCCACCTTAGTATACATATTCATGCGGTATTAAATTATTGATCACATCATGAATAAATTAAACCAAAACCAATCATAATACTCAAAAACATAAGAAAATACATGAATTTTATTAGAAGTTTTCTTCGGCGTTAATTTAAATTAATATGATGCGTGCATGGATAATATAAGAGATGCGTCAACGGTGACTTGAAATAAAACTGGTTGATATCAAAATGCTTTTAGTAGTAAAGAACTGATATTAAGTGGTCACTATAGATAGAGTCTACGATACTCGTATATCATTCATACAACACTATGATAATTGATAATAAACATTGAGGTACTACAATAAATAGAAATGATAATTCTCAGTAGTACTACTGGGAATAGGTCAATATTTTTAATGTATTACAAGCTTATTACTTCACAGTCCGTCACTGTTTTCTGTTTATATAATTATGCTTTTTTTTAATAACGTGAGGGAAAATCCTTCATGGATGCTATAGTGTTGATAAGAAATTTTACATATAGAAGTTATTTCATTACTGCTACCGTTATCGGCGAGGAGAGGTTGAGCATCTTTGAGTGATAAATGAAAATAGCCGACTCGGGGGGTGGACTCCCGCAGTGCCTGCACACATGGCTCGTCGGCCGTTCTCGGCGGGTTTACGATGTAAGAGCAAGCGGGGTTTATAGCTTTGAGAACTATAAACATAATCATTTGCGAATTTTTAGGCATTTACAAGGTGCATTTAAAAATACGATAGATCTCCTTTTTTCTGATTTTAGTATTTGTTGTTATAGGGGCTCAAATTTCAGCTCTCTAGCTATAACGATTCCTAGAGATACAATCTCGTGACTGACAAACAGAAAAAACAGACAGACAGAGAAGTCCTATGAATAGAGTCCCGTTTTTACCATTGGGTACGGAACCCAAAAAAAGCATTGTATGCTTAAAATCTCGCTCATCGCTCATCCCTCCAGCCTCCGTCAAAGATCTGTCACAGGCGCGCTTGTGCTCGCAATAATAAGTGAGCGCACGAGGCACGCGTCGCGTGTGACCGCCGACTGCCGAAATAATTGTCCATTAACATCGCAGACTTGTGGGGGAACAACATGTACGTATCAATTACGATGAGTAAGGACCAATGTTAGATGTTTACCAGCGTTTTTATACACCTAAATACTACTGAAAAACTAAATACAGCGCTGGTCAAAAACTCCGGTACAGCTCACAACAACAACAAGGGTATCGTTCGTTGTCCTGAGACATCCTTCCGAGGGCTTACCCGAGGCTCCCAACCACAGGCTGTTGGGCGTTACATGAGGTTTTTTAGTCGGTAGGAGTCCGGCATAACGTCCATGAGGATTTTCCCTCACGTTAAACAAAAAAGAACGAAAAAAAAAAGTGTATCGTTCGTTTCATCCTTATACCTTCACCAAGAGTTCTTAGAACTTATCCAGGACACGGATGATACAAAATTGCTTGTTTCGGGGATGTTGATTGTTGGGGCAATAGATAAATTGGTGACATCATTAAGGTAACTTGGTATAAGCTAAATGGATACAGTGATCCAAAGTTACTGCCTAGAATTATAAGAATTGTTCGAATATTATATACGAAGTTGCGATCATGACCTAGTAACCTCATTACAGTTACTAGTATTAAGCAGAACCATCTCAACGAGGGTAGCGTTGGTCTCAAATACGACATCACAAAACAGCTATTTACCCTTGCCATGTAGTACCTACATGAGTCAGTCAAATTATTTCTGAAAAAAAAAAAGAAGCTGAATTGGAAACTATTTTTAATTCGGTAAAGCATCTGGTGCGCGTTGATGTCTGGATGATGCTGCTTAATAATGCGTCACGTGCTGACAGAAGGTGCCGAATCTTTCAATAATGCCCAGGAATGCGGCAGTCGAGACCACGTTGTGATACACTCAGTTCGTTAACCAGATAAAAGATTGTACGATTCTCACTGAACTATGTAAT
The DNA here is from genome assembly GCA_933228765.1 of Miltochrista miniata. Classification (NCBI taxonomy): domain Eukaryota; kingdom Metazoa; phylum Arthropoda; class Insecta; order Lepidoptera; family Erebidae; genus Miltochrista; species Miltochrista miniata. The sequence continues at coordinate 6,484,525 of OW121754.1, read as the reverse complement.
CTGGGTTAATTCCCAGTTGTGATGCTTACGTCACGTCTACGAAATGTTGGTCAAGATCGAGCTGTATCGTGTCTCGAGCAATTCGCACTGCTTCTATTTGATGCAAACTGTATAGGCCTATAATAGCACACTTGAGAGTTACATGTCGCTTAGGGTGCTATCACTTATAGTGTGAGGTAATGTGATGAGATGAGTATGCAGTGTGACACGACTCAATTATCATCAATTGAAATGATCGTAAGATTTGAGGTTTAACCAAGCAGGGATAAAACATTACATGTAGGGGATACAGGGGAGAAGGGGACTGAACTCGTAAACCTAAAAATAGATACGACGACACCACGCCTTCTATACACAACAATCAACAAACGTATTTCTATCAAACTAACTAGGATATAAGAGAATAAGAGTTATGTGGGGGACACAGGGACGAAAATGGTTTGTATTTTCATTTTAATGGAATTTTTGGAGGGTAGAGTAAACTTGGTAATATGTTTCAGCGGCCTACCAATGGCAGCATCTGTCAAAACAATATGCACCGGAAACAATATAGCAGTTGTTTGACTAGTTAATTTTTAGAGGATCCTGTGTTCGATGTGGATTAATGAAATGGTTCATAAATGATAATTATTACTTAGGTACCCTATATCGTAACCAAATAATAGACTAACAATATGTTCGACATTAGCAATTAAATGTGCAGTCAGTGAGTTTGAATGATTTACTAATATAATAATAATAGGTGAAACATTTTAAAAATTTACATGTAATTTTTCACAATTTTGCGTCGCAAACGACATTTGTATACTAATGCCAGTACCCAATGTTTCAAATCTTACAAACGTGATACATAAAATAAATGACGCTTGATAGCATCACTATTAATTACGTGATTTACGTATTTTCTGATAACCTTTTTCTTTTTCAATTGAAAAACGAGCTTTTTCAATTGAAAAACTAGTTTCTCTACTTCGATAATATTAAGATTACGAAATTTGGTCGTATTTACCTAATAAACTTGCCACATGCCGTTCAAAGTTGCCTTTATCAATAAAGATCTTAGATCATATAACCACAGGATGCGCCTTACTTAAGCATTGTTTTCTGCCATTGCACATGACCATTTGGTCTTTTGGCTTTATAAAAGCACTGTACATCAGTACATCATTTTATATGATTAAACTAGTACATTTCATTGTAGTTGACTGTACAATAAAAATTAACACACAACAGCCATTACGCGTTTGTCGATTAATACATTTTTAAATTCAATGAAATTTTATATGTCTTTGTGTTTCCCCCTTCACTTGTATGAAAACTGGCAGAATATTTTTGTATGCGGTGGTTCGCAAAGGCTAGTCCCGTGATATATGGTCTAAGATAAAGATAGAATATCCATTTTGAAATAGACAATCTTATTATTTATCCACTATTCTGAGATAGACATTATCTTATTATTAACTTTAGTATAAATTTAAAACTATTTTATTTCAAGAACGAATTTATAATGATATATATACAAAAATATTATAATAACGAGGTGTAGATTAAAAATACAGAAGTTCCAAACATTTAAGTAATTAAATCAGTTTGAAGTGCTACCGACTGTCATTATGAGCGGCATAATTAAATAAATTTGTTGTTAACGGCGCCTATTGAAACTATGTATCATTTCCAAGACGTTAATTTTTATTCATATAATGCGTATACTCTCGTATAATTCATGGTAATATGGTGGGTCCTTCATAAATACATAAAAATGAGTGAGTCGCTAACTACTATAGAAAATCAGAATGATTAAATAACATTACAACATAAGCAAAAAAAAAAAAACAAAATTATAAACTAAATGACATTGTTATTCAATATTTGGCTTAATTGTTACTCAACAACCAAAACCCTTGAGAAATAAAACTCCCTGTTAAGACAATACAAAAATGTTTGCAAAGAATTTCCAGAACTTATTACTTAACGAGTTCAGAGTTGATCAACTTTGAACAACATTGAAAAACTAAGAAGTCGTACACATCATACTATTATGCCATAACCTGTTGTACAAAGTTTTATAGAATACGTTACAAAACTGTTACGGGCATCGAGGGGAGAAATTACCTAACACCGCGTCAATCCAAGTATTGCTAGGAGTTATAAAAAGTTGTCGGGAAGCAGTGCAATAATACCCCCAGCCCCCCCGACTACGGCCGACGAGGGGGTCGGAGTTTTGTAACTTTGCCCTGTTGTGAGAATTAGGTAATAATTTATTTGACTTTTTCTTTTGAAACTTTTGCGGTAAGTTTTTTTTTTTTTCACTTTGTTAAGCTCTCAATTTATGGGCTGTTGTTAGGGCTAATTAACTTGATGATAATTACTAATTGCAATATTACGTTATATTGTAATTTAGGGCAGCGTTAAGCTCTAGTCTGGAACTTTGGAATCCAGGGAACTGTTATTAATTTTTGGAAGCGATTCCGTTTCTGTTAGTCAGCCTTCTGCATTACATCTTGTCCATTTGGTTGGTGCCTAATGCGCCTATATGTATATATTTTTTAAATCTTTAAATTGCCCAAAAATCTCTGAACTATTAAGTATTTTTTTTTAATATTTTAAAATAATGCAATAGTATTAAACTTGTAAGACGTGAATAAGGACGAAAAGTTTCAATCGACGCGCAATGCTCAATTGAATAATATACAGGCGGCACTTACAAAACTTGACAACATAATCAATACTCGTTGTGAATGGTTTGCACACACAAAAAAAAGCTATCAATCAAAAATCGCCACCGAGTTTATATGACATCGATGCGTGAACGGCGTTCTAAATCTGTGGAATGAGTGACAGCTTCCAATCAAGCTTTAATCAAAGCGGCCGACAATAGTTGCAGCGTCTGCGGAGTAGGCAAACCCGGTCGGCGCGGCTAATTGAACGGAATGGCCCCGTACGTTTTGTGCGGAGAAGTAAGTCAATGACGGATAGCGGCTATTGAATATATTTAAATAAGAAACAATAAACAGGGAACATTATTATTGATACATTTTCTTTTATTGTCAAATGATTGAGAACTAGGTTGGACCGATGACCGATGTTTGAAAACAGTTGACGACAACTGCCAGAAACGATTCGTCAGCGATTATAGTTTTTAAGTCAGTGCCATTGTCTACTGCATAACAATCATATTTTTTAAAGCCGAGTGCACACGCATTTAGCTACAAAAATGTGTCACAATCGCTAAAGCTTATCAATTCAGTCTCTCATAAGTTACATGATAGAAAGGGTGAAATAGGAAAATAGAAAGGGACGAACCACATACGGTACGATATCACGCGTCCATGGAATGCTGGGAATGTTAAGTTTAGACCCAGTCAAAGGCTTTGAGGGGCTTTTAAAATTAAAACGACAAACATTGAGGTTCAGAACGTGGTAATTGATTCGTTCAGTCGCTTTTATTGTTCATGAATCCGTTTATGACTGTTGGTTGTGGTAGAAGTTAATATTTTTGCTGGAAATAATTTTTGGCTTGTTGTTTTTTCAATCGATTTGAAACAGGAGTAGATTTTCATTTTAGCTGTTTATTCGTCAACATTTTCTATTTGTTGTGTGAAGGATTTAGAGATCAATTCTTTGTGTGTAGTCTGATGGATGACTGTAAAATTTTATAAAACCTGTTTAAAACATTACGGGAGTTGTAAACCACTAAGTTGTAAATACATTAAAGTAGGTATATAAAATATCTTTTTAATAAACTTATTTTATAAAACGTGTACTATGTAATAAATATGCAAGCAGATATTTCATTTCTAGTGTTTATGAAGGTCAACTGAAAGTAACTTATCATTCCCAAGTGTTATGATAAATAAAAATCACAGCATTCGCTGTCGAAAAAGAAATAACATAATTTAAAGAAAAATAAACGATCGGGGAAATGTGAAGAGCGTCAGTCATCGGTATGTGTGGAACACTTAGAGCCGCTGACGACGGATCGAAGATAAATTAACCCGGAATCCATAAATAAAAGATATTGTTACACCAGTCATGCCTACACTTAAGGAAATTAAGTGTATACAATATACATAACTTTTCTACTCAAGTAGACTGTTTCGCTGTTCAAGAGTGTGTTTAAAAATTCTTAACTCTACATGCCTCGTAAGTCTCGTAACAGTAGACAAAGCGTATTAAAAATGTACTAATTTAGAATTTTACTGTTGCTGACGGACATCAAGAGAATATAAAATCATCCCCTAAGTAGGAATGTATCATATCATACACATGTGGTCCGTCAGCCGCTGACGTGTCACATTAAAATGAAATTGTTTTGACCAAAGGAAAAAGTAATGATCCAAATTACAATAATGAAGTTAAACGAGGTGCACACTGCCGTATCGCGTGGCCGACAGTACAGTAAGCTCAGTACCGAGAACAACACATGCACCGCTTTCTCCGAAAACTCATTACTCCGCACGCGTCACGTAGGGAACATAACCGGTTTTATTAGGTTTCACTGTCGCACCCTAAACTCGGCGAGAGTCGGCTCGTCTGCACTATGCTTTACTTTTAGACGCCCACTGAATGATGATACCAGCTAGCATGCAGCTGTACTCTTCTAATAGTTTTAGTGATAATAGTTCTAGTTTTTTACGCATGTTAATGTGAAAATAATGTTTGTAACTCCTGTGGACCTAATAACCTAAATCAGCAAAAAAGAAATATTCGATTTCCCTTTAGTTTTAATGTTTGTTAGTCGAGTAAAGATTTTTTCAACTAAACAAACATGAGGCATTATTCTAAACATGGAAACATGTTACGGGTGCAAATAAGCTACAGACGTATCCCAGGGAGGCGTTTAACAATAATGGCAGCAAAAAATTGTCGAATTAAAAAAAAAATTAACAGCTTGAAAAATAAATGGCGTGTATCTTGATCCAGAATGATTGATTATGATTAACGATCTTACCTGAATGAGGCGTTGCCTACTTTCTGTCAATGGAATAATATCAATTATGATAAAAGGGCCTGGATTTTTCTACGTGAAATCAATCATAAACGAATGTTACAAAATCGTGTCTAATATTTTTAAGTTAAAATATACATACATGGTCACGCCTTTATCCCCGAAAGGGGTAGGCAGAGGCATGCTATTTGCCCACATTTTATCTTTTTAAAATTGGTCCCACGTGTGGTGGTGATGAGTTAAAATAACAACATAAAATAAGATACTAATTAATTACAGTTACCTACTAAATATACTACGTACTTATAGCCCGTTTGCTCTAAGTTGGCCGCTGGCATAAAGGGTGGTAGAGGCGTACGTAGTAGGGAAGGTACCCGGCAAACTTAGAGCGAACGGGTAATATACTGGTAGAAAATATTATTTGACAATACTACACAAAGACAGTGTCGTCTCGCACAGGGTAGTCTATTATAATATAAAGACATTGTAAATAAGTGAAAAAATATTTTAGTAACACTGCGGTTACAGTCGCAGTCTTGGCAAAAAAATTGTAATGAAATAAATACGCTTTAAAATATATTCCATATATTTTTCTTCTAACCATTATCAAATCTACACATGATTACGAGTATTACCCCACCCTAAAATATACACTTTCTAAAAAAGCTATTGTATTTTTTATAGAAGGTGAGGGTAATCAACCCCTTTTGGTAAAGAAACAGTTATAGTTAGCGGTTAGAAATCTTACTAATATTATAAATGTGAAAGTTTGTGAGTGTGGCTGATCAGATCTTTCTGAAATTTGGTAGAGGGATAGATTATAGTCTAGAACTAGCTGACCCTCGTAACTTCGTTTACGTCACACATGGTGTATGAAAGGAGGTGTATTTCTTCATCAGACTCATCAAGCAGCGTATGAAACTGCCCTGTTTGCTTAATCATAAAAGAGCTTAAAGATTAACCCCCTTATTCATAATCGTTTATTAAACCTATTTTAGTTAAAACACATTTTAAGTCTATTGCAGTCTCTAACCATACTCTGTCATTGGTTAGAGACAGCAATAGACTTAAAGTGTGTTTTAACTAAAATAGGTTTAATAAACGATTATGAATAAGGGGGTAAGTCTATTCTAAAACAATTCAGCCCACGCCCTGAACCATTTTACAATACCCTTAATCATTAAGCTCTTTAATGATTAAGCCAACACGCCAGTTTAGATTTACCCTCAAATTCGAAGGAACCGTTGAATTCTAGATTCTGCGATAGTTAAGAAGTCTCTAATTCCTGAACAACAAAACCCTCAACATTCAAACTTTTGTGAAATAATTCTAAAAGTAGTCCCTTTATGACACTAAAAACATTTTTTAAATCAGACGACGCATTGAGAAGTTACAACTAAAAAACCATTTTGTCTTTCATCCCCTCTCCCAAAGGAACCGCGCAAAATATAGGGATCAAAAGTATCCTAGAACCTTACTCGGATCATAAGCTATAATTGTATCAAGTTTCATTCAAATCGATTCAGTAGTTTTGGCGTGATACTTATTCGGGATACAGACAGACAGACAGACAGACAGACAGACAGACAGACAGACAGACAGACAGACATGAAAAAATTAAATTACATTTTCGGCATCAGAATCGATTAGAGAAAGCCCTACAATTAAAATTTTCATAATATCTTCCATGTACAGACTCTCGACCCTCAACAGTTTTATTATAAGTATAGATAACACATAGGCTACTTTTAATCCCAGGAATAAGTTCCCACGGGAAGTCAGAAGGGGAACAAGTATTTCGCGGGCGAAGCTGCTGGCATCAGCTAGTATAACCATATTTTTGACGTTTGCAAACCACGTGCCTATGAGTAAACCGTAGCACTTACAGTAAGTCGGTAGCTTAATCTTTGGGACATTATGAATTTTTATTTCAGAGGCATAGTTATTTATAGTTCGGACTCTTAAAACAGCACAACCTATGACTATGATAGGTCGTGTTGCTTTATCTTCGGAACCTATATTCCGACTTTCTGCATTTCAACCCTCAACACTTTTGCTGTTAGCATAAAAGCTATTTTTGTTAACCTTAATACAACTGTCAGTCGAATCAAGGTATATTTTACAGACAATAAGAAACAGCTGTAGAAATGTAGAACTCGATAAAATCAAGTAATCCTTACTTTGCGGCCTAATCTTAAGCTACCGATATGTGATGTTTAATTTCCTAACTAAAAGTCTAATCTTGTAATTAAAGATAAGTATTTTGATTACATCATCAAGTATTATTGCTCATATCAATAAAAAATTGGGAAATATTTGGTTTGAACTAGCTATTTTGTCTACGGACAAAAATACGATAATATATAATGTATGAATGTAAAAGTTTTGTATAATCACTGAGCGATTCTGGTTAAAATTTGGAACAAGGATGAATTAAATTGTGGAATAACACAGAATAGTTTTTATCCCTGAATAAGTTCCAAATAAGATTATGAAATAGGAAAATAACTTCACTCTGGTTAAACCTGGGGTGCTTTCTAGTTTTAACTAAAATTTTGTAACATTAGTCAAAATAAGCTCGCTAAACAAGAATAGGCGTGTGCCAAGACGGAAGTGTTAAGTGCCAACGGCCACACACGCCGCCGTGGTTAGTTCATACTTCGTACGTACAACGTGCTTCATGGACATACCACACACATTATAGAACAAGAAACGGCTCATCACATTTTAAAATAGAGATATTTGAATAATGAAATAATATTATATTTTATGAACATGATGAACATACGGTTCGAGACGTTATTTTGACATTACAGGACACGAGAATAAAATGTCAGAAAAGAAATCGTTTGAATACCTCTCGGTTTAACAAATTAACCATTCCTTTGAGCATTATGGCAAATAGTTGAATTTACGACAGTGTTTCTCAAACCGTAGGATGTGCGACTTTTTGGCTGTTTGTAACAAGATATTCTTTTTTTTATGTGTGGAAGCCCTCATAAATGTTATGTCGAACTTCTACCGACTAAAACCACAAGGTGCCCTTCCATCAGCCTATGGCTGGGAGTCCCGGGTACGCCCTCGAAAGGATAACCCCATAGATTGTGCCAGTTGCCTAAGAGCGACGCTTTTCACGAGTCGAATCATTATTTGTTGGTTGTCTTAGTACATCAAATTTTAATCTGAATTATACGATTTCAGACTAAAAGTAGAAATCAATACAATAATGAATAATTATAAGAAACTTGGGGCAACCCCTTTATGATTTTTGTCTCTAGATATTCTTGTTGCAAGTTGTAACCCTTGTGAACTTTGAGAACCACTGTTTCAATATCAAATAGTCCTGGGATCGGTTAATACAACTTGTAACGCCCTAGGGATATCAATAGCTTAGTTTCAGGATTAATTCCCGCTTTACTTGTTATGAATAGCTTAATTGGTGAATATGGATGTTCTTTGACCGCAAGTTAGTTGAGATTGGTAATGTTTGTCATTGTGGATCTTATTGTTTAATAGTTGATAGTAGTTTCAATGTTTTGGTTTCAAAATTACATAGACACTATGTTATTGCAAATATTCAATACAATGCAATTGAATTTTAAGTTAATTACTCGACTGCCAAGAAGGGTTATTATCAGTTGGTCTGTTGGGAGTCCTGGGACATCCTTCCGAGGGCTTACCCGGGTCTCCCAACAGTAGGCTGTTGGGCGTTACGTGAGGTTTTTTAGTCGGTAGGAGTCCGGCATAGCATCCATGAAGGATTTTCCCCTCACGTTACAAAAAAAAGGGTTATTATAAGTTTACAGTCATACTCATAATAAACAGTCATGCCTTTTTCTCCGAAAAAGTAAGCAAAGATTATATCAGACGCACCATTTTCACCAGTTTTTTTTCCACGTAATGAGTGCAGCCACAGATATCAGAAAAGAGATCTGATGATTTTTCTGATTCCTGTGAGTGCAGCCTATTGCTATCGAAACTGAGAGGGTCTAAATAACATAGACTAGACAAAATTTCTTTCGATTTTAGATCTGTGTCAAGTGTCTGTAATTGTACGATTGGCTAGTTCTTACAATGACGATTCTACGATGGTTCTAACGAGGCTGTAGAATCTGTAGATTATAGGTTCGTTCTAAGCTATGTCCGTAATAAAAATATAAACATTAAAAGTGCAATAAAACTCGGATTTTCTAAGACGGTAAAAAGCTCAGTACCATTAAGTTTAATGGGTTGTAAATTACTGTTATTTTAATTTATAGGAATGTTTTTATCGTTATTCGTTCTAGCGATAACCCCAGTTGCACTAAATACTCTGAACCCCATTTGTAAAGTAAAACAAATTGTATCTCAAGTACTGGATACTTGGTACCCTCTCGTCTTTTACAAAAAACAAATGGCATACATTTCAAATTGCCCTGAGCATAATTTCGGCCTATTTATATTTGATCCCAAAAACTAAGCTGTACCTTCTACCCGCAAGCTAATACGTAAAATTAATCCCAACACCATTGTAAGGCCAACTGCACGTGTATCAGAGAAAGCAAGAGTATTAGGTTTGCATAGCAGCGGAGGAGCTTAGCGATGCCCTCGTGGGCTCGGTGCGTCGGCAGACGGTGCGCGGGGGTGGATCGATACCCCGGCCGCATTGTTGGCCCTCTACACCCCCCTTCCCCCACAAACCCCGCATACACCGATCCTGCGCCCCGCCCTAGCCATGCACCCGAAATTCGCCCCATTTGATCCTGAGAGCGCGAATCAATCGCTTTTGTTGCAGTAACTTGATGCATCATTCCAAAGGGAGAATTCGAATATATATCATAAGATTCTTTAAGAGCAATTGTAGATCTAAGCTGTCTGTTAATAAGGGCGAATTTTGTAGATAGATGTTTGTTTTTTTCTTGTCACAGCTGTTTAGGACAACTGTTTCAGTTAGCATTGTCCATGTCGTCGTGAGAGCAAATAAAAAGAGGTTTGGGTTGGTTTTGGTAAAAAAGTGCGTAGTCAGCAAATACGAGATTGGTAAAGAAAAGTTTAACCTGTAGATTAGTTTTTTAGTACGGAATTACTAAGGATTTGAAAGTTGTAGAACCATTAACAAAGTGCTGTGTGAGGATTTGAATAGATTATATTTTTAGTATCGTCTAACATTTTTGTTAAGCTTATGGCTTAGGTTTTAGTGTTTTCGAATTTTAATATTGCCGTCATAATGTTTGCATTCACGGAGTTTCAATATGTATACAGTTACAATACACTGAGGCATTAAAGATAAGCCCACGCCTAGCTAATAAATTAAAATAAAGTAACATTAAGCCTCGGCTTTCATACGGTATTCGTGCTTGTATTGTGCAAATCTCTACAAAATTTTAGTGTCCTGTAGGCAGGTACTCGTTTTAGGGTAAATAGCGTAAAGGTAAGTCATAGTCATGATTTTGTACGTATATTGACTTCCACTGTGGCGCAGTTGGTAGTGATACCGCCTGCGGCGCTGGAGGTCGTGGGTTCGATTCCCATCGGAGACAAATATTTGAGTGACCCATAAATGTTTGTCGCAAGAGTCTGGGTGTTTCTATGTATAATATATATGTACTTATTAAAAAAAAAAGTATATAAGTATTAATCCGTGGTCTGATACCCATAACACAAGCGGGTTATACCTAGCTTATATTGGGATCAGATAGCTTTGTGTGAAGTGTCCGTGAATATATATTTAGCTACGTATATAAGTAATTTTAATTAAGTAAGGTATACTGCATTTCAATAGCTTTGCGCAAAAATGTAAACAAACACATTTGATCCTATATATCCATAGTTACTTGCAATTGAGTATTCACCCTGAATTTATTCCAGTATCCAGGAGTCATACAGTTTTCTTACAATCAGTTCGACACCAAATAACTTCTTTATGATAGTTTATTTTCATTTAAAATACCTACTCAGGATAGTAAAAAATTCAATGATTTGTCAAACTATATTTTTCTGCTCATCTGTCTTAGACAACGATTGTCAAAACATGACATGTTTACATTATTGCCAGATCGGGCAGGATTAGACTATAAGTACTTACATCATAAATATTGTATTAATTTTTTGCCTACGTGCGCTGCTTTTATAATAACATTATTTTAAATTCGGTAGGTATGTCCTTACAATTGTCATGTCAGGAAAATATCGACGTTCAGTACATATAATAATGGCTCTAAATTTAATTTAATCAAAATAGTGGACAGAATCCCGCTAATACAAAACTGTGTCACCCAATTCAAATAACACTCATGTATCTCTACATATATGTACACACGCATACATTTATATTCACACACTATGCAGCCAGTACGCCTGCGCTAGCTAGTTATAAATTCGTTCATTTCATTCGCGAGCATAGTCGGATATTTTATAGGTCCTATTAATGTTCTATGGTTTATTTCTAGAAGGTCAAATATCATTTTTAGGGTTCCGTACCAAAAGGGTAAGAACGGGACCCCCTATTCATGAGACTTCGCGGTCCGTCAAGAGGCTGTATCTCAGAAACCGTGATAGCAAGAGAGCTGAAATTTTCACAGATTATGTATTTCTGTTGTCGCTATAACAACAAATACTACAAGAAGCCGTGAGACGGTCTCACCCGACTGCCCCTCTAACGTTTATTGTGAAAGTGAAAGTTCAATACGATTGACGTTGTCATTTTTGTTTTATTTCAAACTTTGAACAGATGATCCACGTGAGCTGGTGACGTAATTTAATGCAACAGAGTCACAGACTACAGACGCAAGTCACGCCATAAGCCCCTCTGCAATCTATTTTATAGAGAGGGGTTAAAAACCAGGAAAAATATACAAAGGGGGCTCCCATAAAACTAACGTGTTTTTTTTCTTTCAATTTTTAGGTACGGCCTAGGGCTTGAATATCGGACGCTTTTTCAGTTCCGGAATTGGGTTTCGATATTCAGTATTTCAATTCCGGAATTCCGGAATTCCGGAACTCAATCAAGTTTCGTTTTGTACAAAATAGTGATATGTAAAAAAAGATACGGGAGCTGGCAGTCCTACGTGATTAGTGATAAACTACTTTGATTCCCAGCAAAATTACTTATTTTAACGTAACCAACTAAAAACCACACGTTTCCTAACTATTGCCTACGGTTGACCCGGGTAAGCCCTCAGAAGGATGACCCCAGGATTACCCACAGACCTTGACTATCACTGCGGCCTCACCTAGGAAAATCGGGTGCTATCCCGCGTATTTGGGGCTTGTTCAGGTGTTATCCCGCATCTCAGGGCGTGTGGCGTGCGTGAAACTTTCACGTTACACTTTCGCCTTGGGCGTGCTTTTGTAAGGACGGCGATTAGCCCTCCCGCTGCCCTAGCGGTGTTAAGCCCACGCTACGCACTCCACTAATGTGTGAAGTACTGTGTCCTCACTGCGTTCCTCGCAGTGCTGGCACTCAGGTGTGGTTTCCCGGTGTATTCGTCACAGATACTTACTGTAGCTCCCGTGCCCAGTAAGCATCTGTGACAACCGGTAGGACAGAGCACCCGCACCGTGGCTCCTCTCTAGTCACTCGCCCATGACCGGTCTGACCGCCTTGATTGTGGCGATTCGGCGATTCCCCCCCATGTGTGATGTGATGTGGCGATTCGATTTGTTGCTCAAGTCTAGGTCTCCACAATTTCTGATTTCTGGAGACGCAGGCCTATGACCCCGCTCCAGCGCCTTCTTAATAATAAATTAGAAATATAATTAATTAATTTAATCAAGGACGCAATTTGCCTCGCTGCCAGATCCTTGAGACATGCCGCCTCTGAGCAACGTTCCACGCAGCACCCAATCGTAACCGATGTTCCACAGAAGCGGTCTTTAAGACTGATCTCTGCGGAACACCGCACGACGTATCTCGCTGACCCGGCTGTACCCTAGCCAGCTTGGGTAAGTTAGGCCCTCTCGGAAAGATAGGCCCCGACAATTCGACGGAAGTAGGGAGGCACTCCATGATAAATAAGTGCCTCCCTAACGCAGCTCCACGGCACGGTGTTGAAGGCGATGCCGGTGTCTCCTGACATCGCCATCGCTTTCAACACCACATCAACCTGCTATGTTACTACGTCAGTCTTCTAATGCGCATGATCGCATCCACGGTGGAGCACCCTTGACGGAAACCAAACTGGTTATCCGCCAGATCTGGCCCCACGCGTGTGAGGTGCCAGACTGTGCGCTGCGAAATGATACGCTCAAGGAGCTTGCATACCTAACGAGGTATGCAAGCTCCTTGAGCGTATCATTGTTGGGGATCGACCGATCGGGGATCGGCCGGAGTTGCTCAACGGAGCAACACGATCGGCCGATCCCCGGATGGGCGGACTGCCGACCCCCTTGCCTTTCGGATCAGAACCAGTTTCCCTGTCTTCCAGACCTTGGGAATCTGGCCTAAAGAGCCCCATCACTCGAGGCCTGAAATCCTCAAGGGCCAGAACCCACGCTCGGCCTGGAATGCTGTAGGGTCCAGGGGCACGGTCCCTGCGGAATCTAAGCCGCAGTACAGTCGCCCCTAACTCACCTTCAGTGACTTCGGGCACGTCGTTCTCGCTGTAATCAGCGTCGGGTGCCTGAGATGGAGCCATGTGCGAAGGAATATGTTCCTCCGCCTTGATGAGAACAGGGAACCCAGGACCCTCCTCACTCTGGGTCAGTGGAGCGCCTTGGGGCAAAGTTTGCCCCTAATAATAAGGTACGGGCCCCATGAGTTCCGTAAGAACTACTAGAACTATGCTGAGTGAGACCTCTGTCATATTCCTACAGCGCCGTTTCTATCAAAGTTAAATTTAACTCGTAGCATAAGTCAGAGCTAAGTCTAAGTTCACACTAAAAAAAATTCAAAAACGTCATCAATAATATTATTATTATTTAAATAGTATGTTTTCTATCAAATACCATTAATTTTATGGATTTACTTTCTTAGTAAGTTTTAGAAGTATCATCAAATAAAATGATTAATACCTTAGTATATAATCGAATTAATTTGTTAATAGAGAAATCCTAAATTATCAAAATTTTAGTAATTAAAGGTAATTAAATTGCATAAGAAGCTGATAATCTACATTTTTGTTTGTAATGAAATTAAAGAAGATGCGAAAATATGTTTTTTTTTTCAATATCGAAATACCGGTATTGATCTCGCCAATTCCGGAATTGAGAACGATATTAGATTTTATCGGAATTCCGGAATTATGTCAATTCCGGAATTCCGGAGTTCAAGCCCTAGTACGGCCCCTCCCTCTGTACGTGAGTCCGACTCGAACTTGGCCCATTTTTTGTATCAATCCAATACTAATCTAACCTTGAAAACACCCATTTATTTTGGAACAGAGAAAACTCAAGAGAGGCACGCACAACTCGCGTCGTAGAGCTCGTAATATTCCATTAGCCCTTTGGCCCTTTGCATCATAAATCAGCTGAGTACCGGCTAGCAATTAGTGCTATGTATCACACAAATATGCAAAGTGTTGTTATGGAGTTGAACTTTTAAGGAACTTGGGTAACTGCTGATTTGTTTTACGACTTGTAGAATCTGAAATGGTTTCTAAATGTTATGATAAGTAATCTGTTTTGTAGATGGAGAATGGAAGGCCTAAGAGCTACTCGGTACATCATAGTTTCGCTAACACAGTTATGAAGGAGCATTGTATGGTTATAGTCGGCCCCAGCCTGATATGCCCACTTCTCACCGTAAATTCCGGTGTAGTGAAACCTGGTTCCCATGTAAAATAAAGATGAGGGGTGCCCTAAATAATCAATTTGTAGGTCAATCTATCATAGTGGTTTTAAGGTTTTTATAAAAGAAAGTTATTTAGCGTGATATAAAAATAAGAGAAAAGCGAATGAGCAATTAGTAGATACTATGAATGCACGTCAATGATACGTGTTAGTTTTCATTATAATTATGTACAAAGATATCGTAAATTCCCACCCCATATAGGCGCCACAAAGCTCCAACTGCATCTCGGTAATGGATATTGATTTATCAGTAACATAGATGTGCCTATATGTTGCGGGCAACGAGATTAAAATGGCCGAGTATCGGGCTATTGATAAATTTTACTTTTTAAGTAAGTATATTAGTACTTTATGGTAAGGTTGGAACTGTGACCAATGACACGCGAAAGCGAGCGACCGAAACGAGCGTGCAGCGGCAGCGGCTGCCAAACGCCAGAGGTGCCCTGTTATATGCCATACATAAGTGATTAGGCATGAAATTTTAATCAAATTGCACATGTGCACTATTCATAAGAACCAGACTTTTCAAGTTGCCCGTAAAATATTTAATATATGATTTATATTTTATTGGTTGTTACACAAACTGACACGAGATAATGCGTATGGAACAGGGACGTCGCACTCCAATCCAGATAGTTATTCAGTTATCGGCCGTACGGTACGTAAATAAATCACATTCGGAAAGGGCCAGATAAAGCAAGGCTTATTGTTAAGCTGCGGTCCAAGTTATGAAAGTTTAGCAATGTGTAATTTTATCATCATCACAACTTATAATATGTATCTATATTATGCGAGATTGCTAGATATATTTGTCCTGCACGTAGTCATAAATTCGCCTCTGAACAGGACCCTTTCAGAAATATTTAGATTTAAAAGTACTTTACCTAAAACAAAAAGAAATGGAAGTAAAATGTATACTTTACTTTTCTCAAGTTTGCCCTGGTCTGTATAAAGTTCAAAACTTGACGTAGCGCTTCCAATAGAACACCATTTAGTTAGCATTAGTAGCATAACACAAATTCGAAATAACGATCTTTATAAACACAATCTTATCTCTTTTTAATCATCAATTCACTGTTTGGCTAACTGCCCAAATACCAAAAGAATGATAGCTTGATAATATAAGTAGCGCTATCAATGACATTGACACAATAATCATTACACTACATGCTGCAATTAGCACTGAAGATATTTAGCATGATTAATGATTCAAGGTAGTTACATAAAAGCAGTTAGTTTTTTTACACTGACAGGTAAGATTCTAGTATTTACTTTGAGTGAGCAAGTTCCTTAAAGAATTGTAAAAAGCATTTGCGGATCGCTTCACAAAAGATACACTGTTGTAAATACCAAGAAATACTCGATCAATTAATGCTAAAGAAAGGGGAAGAAACGAAACACTAACTATTATAAAGAGATATAGTGATTAACTTCTTTGTAACTTCTAATGAGTGGCGAAGAGCGAAACTGGCATGCTTTTTTTTAACTCTCAAAGTAAAATAATAGTCTAGTAATGGCTATTAATGTTTGGTATTATTATGACCATACAACCCACGAAATTATTTACAAAGTCGTCGTCAAGCTACTTTAGTACAAGAACGGTTGTAGCTACTTCTTGCACTCGCTAACATGGTAGTCATATAACAATTTTATTAAAATATCATGATCAGCAATATCAAAATTTTACCGAGAATGGGGAACGGTAAAAAGCAGAAGCTGCGTAGCTCCCGGGGTATATAAAACTCTACTTAGAGATCTGAAGGAGAGCAATGACAATGAGATCTGTGTGCTATGGGCAGAGACAGTGGATGGCTTCAACCCACGTAGCATAAGTGGCTTGAATCTTGAGGGGCTTTTCATTAGGCTACGGCTACGCAATGTGGACATGTGTGTTCTCTGTTCTCGCTCTGGGGAATATTGACGGGAATGTATGCATAAATATTATGCTTTGATTACTTCTTCATCTTGGCGTCTTCCTAGTCCCTTAAAACTGCAACCTTCTTGGATTTAGACCTTGAGTCTTGCATTAATTGCTACAAGCAGTAATGAATTAGTTTTTTACTAGATGACGCTCGCGGCTTCGCCCGCGTGAAATTTGGTATCCGTTTCCGCTTCCCGTGGGAACATATTCCAGGGATGAAAATGTGTTATTCCAGACTATAAGCTATCTCTGCACCAAATTTCAGCCCGATCCGTTCAGCCGTTAGAGCGTGATTAAGTAACAAACATCGTCACAAACTTTCACATTTATAATATTAGTAGGATTTCAGCATTGTTAGGAGCGACTGCCGTGTGACATCCCATATCAGTTGCAGGACCTTTCACAAAAGAGATTGGCTTCTGCTCGGAAGATACTTATAGGTTTGCTCCCAGTACACTCGCAACACCGTTCATTACCACATATTAAATAACATAACATCAAGTTCATTTTGAACAACGTAAATTGTATATTCGTTATCGCTTCCGCTTATACACACGCCATAAGCTTGCCGCAATAACTGTAGAATAATAATCATCATCATCATCAAGTGGCAAAGTTACAGTAATTATTAATTATATCTAAGTCGTACACACATGTGTTTAACATTAATATATTGTATATCTACATGTGTCGTATTTTTAAAAGAGCGTGTATCGTTAAACGTTATCGTTATTTAAAATATTAATTTCAATCATTTAGAATCAACATTAGATGTAATTTATGTTTATATCTTTTAGCAATGTTTTGTGTGAATTACCGTACAATATTGTTTCTAGTAAATGTACGTTTTGGAGACCGATCGTACTGAGCTTGTGTTGCTTGACTGTAGAAGTAGATTTTAGATAAAATTTGAGAAAAGAAAACCCGGTCCGACTTTCTTTTCTTGTATTCTTTTCACAAACATTCCTGACAAATCTAAAAAAAATATCTTTAAAATTTATAATTACATTTTATTTTTATTTTTTGAAAATATCAGCCTATCACATTCAAATATTGGAATCAATAAGTATAGGTATGTATTTTCACATTTCACCATGAAACTAGCATTATTTATTAATATTTATACCTCATCGTAGTTGTGCGCAGTAATATTGGATACCTCATACCTGAAACAAAAACAAAACTTTAAACTTGACGTCCACAGATTGAAAATACAAGAAAAAAAAAACATTTTCAGACAACTTTCAGCTACAATTTACGCAGCCAAAAATATCTATCCATTCAATTCTCCTCCCGCAACCGATCAGCTTTCATGGCGTGTCAACCAGTATACAATTTACGAATGTTTTGTAACCGAGTTGCGAACAGTCGACTCTGACCGGTCGGGGACAATCAACATTCGCGATAACTGACCTATCGCAACACAGCGAAACTATTGGTCGAATGCGTCATTCTACGTAGATACTGAACGCGGATTGTTTTTTGCTGGAACTGGCAGAGAATTTACCATAAAATTTACTAAATATATTTTTTTGTAATCAAAAAGGTATGGTAATGGTAACAAATCTGTCAAAGCTTAAGCGACATTGTAGTCATAATAATTATAAATAGACTATTTTAATGAAACGCATCAAAACAGAGCGTAGTAATTGTTTCTGGTCTGGTAACTTTACGACTAAAGAAGTTTTTACTAACAATTTTCAAGTAAATTATCGCCCGTTTGAGTAATCATTTATACAATAGATTTTGAAATTGGATTGCAACTGTTTCATCTTCGTTTAGCTTAGCACGGTACCCGAGAAACTAAGTCCGTTCCCATCAAACAAAAAAAATTGTTTCAAAACACGCCGTTCATTAGATCTCCATCTTAAAATAATAGACTTCAGTGTGAAATGCAATACTTTATTTATGTAGCATGCGTAATTGTGTAATAAAAGAAGATTTATTGAGAACTATTTCCGAATTCTTATCGCTTCTAGATTGAATATATCGGGGATAAGAAACATCACGCGGATTCGTTTTAAAATACCTAGAGGTTATAGGATCTGTTTCTAAATATAAAAGGACTTGTGTTACAAATTTTAGAATGTAATATTATTACAGTTTTAACTATTATTTCTATGCTAACATTTTAAGAGGAAAGATTTGGTTACTCGTAATGGAGAAATTTTGGAACTACTAAAGTTGAAAAATCGATTTTAAAAAAATCTTTTTTTATTAGTAATCAAATTATTCTATAGCATCATCATCATTATCAGGCAGTAATATGACATATTTCGATACATTATTATAGATACGAACTTGTATGGATTTAATGGGTACTACGAGGTTCGTAGCAAGACACAGGCATCTTTTTTAAAATTAAGATTGTCCTGCACTTAAGAGTTCATATGACGCCAAATAGACTATTACTTTGATCTAGATATCAGGACTCGTGAGGTCTGCTAAATTAAAATTTGAACACAGACAACTTCAGTTCATGAACTAAAAACGCTCTAGGCTCGAAACACGATTACTGATAAAATCCTCTATAGATTTTTGTGTTGAAAATACCTCGATTTCGTGAAATTTTCAGCTAGATCTCGTAAGTTATAAGTTGTTTTTATAATATAAAATATTTATAAGAAAGACATTAGTAAAATCTTCATTTGCACTAGAGCATTTTTTTTATATCGGTTATAGTTTTTTTATAATTAATTTATTTCGTTATAAGCGCACAAAAACCGATCGCATCTATCTCTTTCTTGCACGCTAAAATGTATATCTTCTATCTGCTATTAACAATTTGGCGTCTGGTAGACTCTTAACAATGGAAGAAAGATGAAATAACTTTGATTAATCAATTTATAATCAGTTTATAAATATTATAACGCGAATGATATCATGTATTACGCTCTGTCGCGCCATAAAGAAATTCCTTACAGCTTTTGTAAAAACAAATACGGCATTGTTCAAGCCTGTTCAAGACGCCTTCTTCGAAGATTGGCGATGCCCTCCACGTTCGGAACTCGACACCGATTTCCTGCCACAGGTCGATGGCGTTGTCGCAAACGCGTCATTGTGTTGTACATTTGCATAATTAAATAACATTATGCATTTATTCGTCCGGGTCACCTTTATAAAAACCTACCGATAATACGAAGCTTCATATCCGGCTTTATATAAAAACTATAAAAAGACAAGGTGAAACAATAACTCTGTATACTGTAATCAATTCGACAGTTCAAGCACAAATTAGAGATAGTACAGATGGAAACCTACACACTAAATTCGCTGAGGCTACGCAAACATAGACAACTCATTCACAGACACGAGGTCAGGCGCTCCTCAACCGAATCTTTGATACTGATTTGTGCGCGAGTGTGTGTAGCAGTGTGTGAAAAAGACAAGGTGAAACAATAACTCTGTAAACAATTCGACAGTTAAAGCCCGAAGCGATTAGTTGTTGGCCGCAAAAAGGGAAAACTCTTCAGCACGGGCTTTAATGCTCGAGAAGTTCTAAATTAATCCCCTTGAGGTGGACGCCCGCATCGGAAGTGCTGAGAGTAAACATTTATTGCAGAGGCTTTTCCTATTCAGTTTAGTTCGCGGAAAGACAGGGGTGTTTCTCGTAACCAAACGCCGAACGGCAACGAGTAAGCCCGATGTTACCCGAGAAAAGCGAAACCACCCCGTTTTCCCCCGGCGGGGGTCAGGTGAGGTGATTGTCCCCGCGCGACCCAGTTAATGACCGCACGCCCCCGCAGACGAGAACATACATAGCCTCGTTCTGATATAAATACGCCTACTACACTTGACCTCCAAAGTTTTTATTGGAAAGCACGTGCCTTAGATCGAGAGTGTTGTAAACAATATCGCTCTGTGATTAATGTTGTAGTAGTTGCGTAAAGATTTGTTACATACACATTCTTTTTTTTATATTAGCTGATGACGCATTATGTAAATAGAGCTCGATGTTCAGTGATCACAGTAATAGAATGAGGTATGCGATATAGTGAAAGTTTGTTGTTGTAGACAAAGAATTGCGTCTAGGACGGGTTTGTCTGGCGCGATTGCGGTCAAATCGTGCGCTAAACTACGAATGAGGGTAGGGAGTCGTAGCAAGAGCAACAGGTCGCGAAACAACGTTTTAATTGTCGGCCGATAAGCATCGCCGTCACCCGACCGCGACACCTACATGACGCGGACTGCACCAAAGTGCGATGACCGCACCACAAATGCATTCACACCGCTTCTCTGTGAATTTTTTTAAAAAATATTGCATAAATTTACAATGTAATCATAAACTCCAGGGGATTGGAATTGAAATGCTTGTAATAAATATTGTGAAGCTAACATTTTTATGTCCGAACGTCTACCACCTATTGGTTCGACACTAAACAGTTCGGCCCATCGTAAAATCAGATAGATTTACACCATAATCTATATTTCTTCCAATCGTAAGAATTTTTAACATAAACAACTTTAGTACCACTTGGGCCGTGGTATTCAAACTTATAAATACTTTACAATATTATATTCCAAGTATCCCATTCGCTTTAGTGCACTCGTTGACTATTGCAATGCAATGAAGGATGTACAATAAAAGTACTTAACTAGTAAATGTGTAACAAACAGAAATTAAGCGGACGGTAATAACAACGATATTCGATTCGAGAAATATCTAACACTAGCGGACGTCACGCGGTTTCACCCGCGTAGTTCCCGTTCCCGTGGGAATACGGGAATAAAATATAGCCTATGTTCACCGCAAAGAGTGCAGCTTCCAAACAGTGAAATAATTTTTTAAATCGGTCAGGTAGTTCCGGAGTCTATTCGTTACAAACAAACAAAAATGAAAAAAAAAAAAAAAAAAAAAAAAAATCTTTCCTCTTTATAATATTAGTATAGAAGTATAGATTACTAGCTGATGCTCGCAGCTTCGCCCGTGTAAAATTTGTTTCCGCGGGTACTTATTCCCGGGCCTATGTGTTATTCCAGACTATAATCTATCCCTGTACCAAATTTCTGCCAGATCAGTTCAGCGGTTTGAGCGTGAAAGAGTAACAAACATCCACACTCACAAACTTTCGCATTTATAATATAAGTAAAAACTAAAAAGTAAAATAATGCTACAATTTTTTCTTCTTCGTGATAATTTAACATTTTACGTCTAAATAGTGATAAACGATAGCAATATCTTTGAGAAAGACGTAATGACGTTTTTAATCACAAAACCAGTATTAGAAGTAGTATCCTAATATTTGAAAGTTTAAAGCCGTTGAAACTTCTTTCATATGATAAGCAGGTAGTTTAACAAATGCCACAGTATAAATATGTTGTATACAGTGCAAATGCCCACGTTTCTAAACCGCTCGCAGCATTCAGTTTTGTTCGGTATTGTGGGTCTTTGTTCAAAAAGCTTTGTCTCGACTTAAACCAGGCAGCAGTTTGCCCTACCTTTCCTCGATAGAAAACTTCCAAGTTGACACATACAACTCAATATTTGCGTTTGTTCTGTTATCGGATGAAATTAATATTTATTTAGGATACTTCTGTTGCTGGTAGGTTTGTAGAGACTGGGTAACGTGCGCGTCGTTTTAAGTTCTATTTTAAAGATAAGTTGTGTAGTTTTTCGATATAGTTTTCAGTTAAAAGTATCCTTTTCTGTGTAATTAATGTCCTCGAAGAAGGCACATTGTGAACTAATAAGAGGGTTCATGTAAACTAATAACTACACTCGAGAGCAATGAATCCGGGTCACTTAAAGAATGAATGTTAAAAATCTCGGAAACTAAAAATGATAGGTTAATGCAATAAATTGTATTTAATAGACAATGTAATACTCCTTAAATGAAAGTAAAAAAAATATGAGTCACCATACATTTTATTAACACAAAATTACATAAAGAAAAAACTGCCGATCTCTCCTTAAAACAAAAATAGGAAACATGAAATTTTTGAACTTTATTACGATTTTCTTGAATTTTAATACTTCGTATTGCCTCCTCGTGCTTCCATTACTGCGTTTACGCGGTTTGGCATGCTGTACACCAAGTTCCTTATACGATTTTGGGGAATATTCTCCCATTCCTCTGTGAGAGCAATTTTGAGCTCACGAAGCGTGATTGGGGGAGGGTTTCGTTGTTTTACGCATCTGCCTAGCTCGTCCCAAGCATGCTCGATCGGGTTGATATCCGGGCTGCGCGCTGGCCACTCCATACGAGTAATGTTCATCTCTTGAAGGTAGTCATTCACAATCCTACCTGTATGAGGTCGGGCATTGTCATGCATAAATATAGCATCCTCACCTAAATTGACCATAAATAATAATAAATAAATGGACCAACGTGATCATTGAGGATTTCTTCCACATATCTTACGCTAGTTAAAGAGCCGTTTTCTATGATCACCAGCTCTGTGCGACTTTCAGAAGAAATTCCGGCCCACACAAGTACAGACCCACCACCGTAGGCTACTTTTTCTTCGATGCATGCTTGCTTGAATCTTTCCCCTGGTCTTCGATACACTCTGTGTCTTCCATCGTGCTTGTAGAGCATAAATTTTGATTCGTCGGAGAACATAACTTTTGACCAATCTTCAATACTCCAATTTACGTGGCTCTGGGCATACCTTAGTCTCGAAATACGATGCCCACGCTCCAGTTTAGGGCCGTTTGCAGGTCTAAGGGGTTTTAAGTTAGATTCAGCAAGCCGACGTCTTACTGTCCATGCACTTGGGTTACTTCCTCCGAGGCGTCGAAACTGATTGGTGAGTTCAGTTCCTGTGAGAAAGCGATTTCGAAGCATGGTGTTCACCAAGTATCGGTCTTCTCGTGCTGTGGTACACCTGGTTCTGCCCGTTCCTGGTCTGCGTAGGTTAGAACCAGTTTCTTCGTAACGTCGGAGAACTCTTTGTACTGTTGACAGCGACACACCGACAGTCCTGGCTGTATCGCGCTGACTCCGGCCGGTTTCCAGCATTGTAAGTATTCTGGTGCATTCTTCAGGCGTAAGCGACATAATTTCAGCTTGATTAATGAATATAGAGCACTATCAACATGGTTTATGTACCCACATAAATGACAGATTACAAACAAAAGCAACACCAAATGCTGTAATTTCGTAGTTCCATCTTCGAAAGTGGCCCTTTTTCAAATTTGATTTTTTTATGATATAACTTTACAATAACTAAGAAGTTTTAATACCTTCATTTAAGGAGTATTACATTGTCTATTAAATACAATTTATTGCATTAACCTAGCATTTTTAGTTTCCGAGATTTTTAGGATTCTTTAAGTGACCCGGATTCATTGCTCTCGAGTGTAGAACGATTTATATTCCGTACTTTGTAGAGTTGTTCAAATGGCTCTGATTTAATAAGTTTACGAGTGGTCTTGTCAACTTATTACAAACCTATGGGAAACGTTATTGCAGTATTGTAACACGAGAAATTGTTGCTTGTTGGAGGTCATTGGTGAGTCGTAAATAGCAATTTAGGCCAGGCGTGTAGGGTTAAACGAACAGAGTTGTTCTTATACTATCAAGAGTCATGTTCTTGTACGGGGCTGCATACGTTTAGGATATTATTGAAATGATTTCCATGAAAAAGAGAGACGGCAAGACCAGGTGCGTTTACACAACCTTAAAGAATGGTCTAAAATAGTAATAAGACTACTACCATGAAGAAAGCGCGAATTATATCTAGAAAATATAAATATTCTTTCCCTTAAAAATGATGGTAATGAGAGTAATTTTCGAATACGGTGATTATTTTTTAAGCACAATTTCACATTGGGTGTCCTGGGTCATCCTTCTGAGGGCTTACCCGGCCCCGGGACTTCCAACCATAGGTTGTTTTAATATTTAATGGTATGACATGGTATTGTTTTGAATAGAATAGAATAAAATGTTCTATTCAAGTTTTAGTGTTGTGTTAAATAAAAACACAGTAATATAAACTTGAAAATCTTCTTGCAATGTGTAATGCATGCTCAGGGAAAATGTTGTCAACCCTAAATGCTCCCACCAGCCGTGGTGTTACGTTATGTAATATTCATTCTGTAAGTTCCCAAACAACCATTGTTCGAAGGTTTATTTATATTCCTCTTACGAATATGGCCCTTGTTGAACAAATGAACATAATACAATTTTAAGTGCTAGATTTAATTAAGTAACAAGTTATATCCAACTGCGGTTTCCACGATGTACGGACATAAAATAGTAGTAAAAGTAAAGGTTTTGTACGGTATAAATATAATGGAATGGGTCATAAACTCATAAAGTATATAATGTACTTACTATGGAGGTCTGTGTATGGGTAACTCATTATTATTTTCATTTCATCGTGAGATCTATGGAGTAATCAAAGAAATTAGTAATTAACAGACACCGTTTGGTGATAAAATACTATTGTTGTGTACTGTTATATGATTTCCTCTATAAAGTCAGGTATTATTGTCTACCAATCTGATAATTTCCAAGAAAAGCTGTATTATTTTGCAAGCTGAAGTCATCATACGGAGTATTGCATTGAACTTTTGTAAGATCCCTTTGTATGGCTTACACTTACAGAAATGTAATGTGAAATACTCGTAAACTCTAAGCTTAGCTTCAGGCAACACTATATTTATCTGAAAAGAAAATTAAAATGTAACTAAGTGCTTTTTCAGTTCATGTGCAATATGGGTTTTTTCCCGGGGCTCCCATTCGTATTGAGGGTGTGATTTTACTCGATAAGAGTCAAAGCATCCACGACGAAGTCCACACTTCAAAAAAAATGAAACGTTTTACTTTTAGGCATATATTTTGCAGTTGGTCGACTATCTGTGATAATTTCCTTTTTGTTTCGTTTCAATATGAAATGAATATTTATTCACTAATAGATAGAGTACATAAAAAATGTTTAAAAGATGAAATATTATTGGTATTCAATAAAGATACAACTTTGTCTCCGAGCATAGAAATTGTAAGCTATTTTACCAGCATTCGTGAAAACGTCGTCGTAAACAGACCAAAACTTTCACATTCAAAATTATAATAAGTGTAATCTATATAATAGCCGAAGTCGCAATCGACCCTATTTGTAGCTATCCAGTCCAGATTCTATCTAACTAAACAATGACTACATAACCTAGGCTCTGACTGCTCTGAGGCAATATTCGAATATTAGTCGATAGATAAGCATGCAAATCTAGAAGGGCTAAACACGAATCGCACGAATACCGGTTCGAACGTACCTAGGCATTTGCAATAGTGCAGGTAACTGCATTTGTTGCAACAGTTCACAGAGGCCTTGCATTCGCTGGCCATGGACCAATATATCCCGCTTTCACGTACTGCAGCCTGCACTGATAGCCAACTAGTTTGTTGAAAATATGTATGCATTGATTAGATAGAATAGAACTCGTGTTGGAATGGAAGTCTTTATCGAAACGACGACTTTGGTTATTTAATCTTGCACCATTTGTTGAGTAATCTATATCTATACTTACTAATATTATAAACAGGAAAGATTGTTTTTTTGTTTGTTTGTTTGTAACGAATAGGCTCCGGACTACTGGACCGATTTGAAAAATTCTTTCACATTTGGGAAGCTACACTCTTTGCGGTGAACATAGGCTATATTTTATTCCCGTATTCTCACGGGAACGGGAACTACGCGGGTGAAACTGCGTGACGTCCGCTACTCATCAGATAAAGGGGTAACAGAGAATTTGGAATTAGTTGAATAGCCTGTATTTCAATCTTTTGTATGCCCTGTATAGTAATTTTGAAGACTTGTAGTGGGGGAAGCGTAATTTGAAATAAGATTTTTGGTTTAATACTAATCCTTTTGTGAATTCCGGGAATATATTTTGAAAGCAAAGCTTTTTCTCTATTCTTTGTCATCACCTGTGTGTGTCTTTACGTTGACTGTCCATAAAACTGAGTAAAATCGACATTTCAATGACAATATTAATGAATGAGTTGTTGATGTGACATCGACGACCTACAAAAAGTTGCAGAGAGAGTTCCTTAATGACATGTCAGACATACAGAGTAGTTACCCAACCCACCAGACGAAGTGCGAATGGGACCAATTACGAACGCGGGACGAAATGCGAATGGGACGAAGTGCGCATAACCCTTACCAAATAACAATACTAGAGGTATTCGAACTACCTGTGGTATCCATATCTCCACTACATACCTAATACACTTCGGTTATTCGGTTAGCAACAGACCGCTGAATGTAATTGTAGCCACAAATTGTTTGCATACATCGCAGTTCATGGTTCGATTGGCTGGTCTACAAAAGCTACTCCATAATGCTATAGTTTCAAGAGCGGGGCGGCCAGGGTCGTGGCTCGATCGATCATTTTGTCCTGAAATAATATTTTCAGTTTCAGTGTCAAATGACTTATCTTTATTTTGTAAGTAGACATGTTTCTTCTCTTTATACTGGTTGCATTTCTCTATCGATTTTCAAAAAACTTATTCAATAGTGCGGTTTTTTGCTGTTGAGGATTCGGATTACTGAAGAAAAAGGTTTCATAATTAATTTTATACTTAACGTAAGTTGCCGTTAATTGCTTTTTAAAAACAATTTTTTTTTACAAATGCGGTATACAGAATGATGGGAGTGTATCGAATTATCTACCTGTCATTTTAGATATTAATTTAATAATTTTCTTCTATCAGATAGCCAAAACTTTTGATATTAGGAAAAAACTAATATTTAAATGACTGTTGGTTTTCTGTAAAATTTACTTCAGGTTACTTACCTATGTAAATTATTAAGATTATTAAGATATTCGTTAGATATACTGCTCGCTCGGAGCTTATATTTCGTGATAAAAAAATAACATTACGTATTTACTTCAAAAATTCAAGTAAAAAATAACTTTACATGGATACCTAACTTTTGAAATATTTCAACAGTATTAAGATTAAGCTTTTAATTATAATCTATGGATATTAGATTACCAAGTTTTTTTTTATTTCTACCGTTAGCTGAACCTTAATAAAAACCGGGTGATCAACGCATGGCAACATTGAAAGTACCAAGAAATTTTATGACTACGCCCATGCACAAGCGTAATTGACTATTAAATCAGTATTTTTTATCTAATCAGAGTAATATCAGTCATTAAAACAAGTATGCCTTGTTGGACTTTTTTTAATTAATTGTGCCGAAACTTTATTATAATACTAGCTGATGCCCGCGACTTCGTACGCTGCATTATCTTTAGATTGAAATAACTTTTTTATTTATGAACTGATTGACATAAAACAAACACTAAATGTTAAGTGGCGCGAATCGCAACGCAATAAAGAAAACCGCAAACGGCAATCGGTTAAGCGGTTGCTGAGATTAGCGCGCACAAACGTACAGACAAACAGACAAAAATTCTAAAAACCATTGTTTTGGGTTCTATTGCGTCCATAAAGCCCCCCTATAAAGTTTTTTCTTATATATATCTTCAATGTGACAGCGACCTGGTACGATTTTATTATATGTATTGAGAGGTAGGTACCTACCTACCGTCACTAATAACTTATATTTAAACACTTAAAAAAAACGTTGCTGTAAAGATAGTGAGTGAGTGAAGTATTTTTCCATGTAATTATTTTTTATGGGCTATCGTGGATATAAGTAGTATATTCATCATCAGTCCAAAGACTTCAAAAAGCGTAAAATAAATCATGCAATTCATTATGTCACATTGACATACTTTTTGTTTTTATATTATTGTCTTGGTGTGCTGTTTTTATTAAATTATCAGTTTAAATTCAAACTTCAAAAGCAAAGATAAAAGTTAGAAAATTGTAACACCACACGACTTCGTTTCGGTCGTTTAAATGTCGCATGTCGCATGAAACACGTGTGATCGGCCATGCATCCTCCCACGCGATGAAATAATAAAAGACAACTCTACTATAATAATATCGTACAAACATTCATAAACATATTTTTGGTTGGTATGAGTCTGATATTTGAGGGGAATTCTACACTTAAAACCGACTATCTTAAGACCTAGTTATGACTTATGAGTTTGACTGGATTAAACAAAAATAAATAAATATTTGCGGACAATCTCACACAACAACATCTAGCCCAAATTAAGCTAATATAAAATTGAAGGATGGATGAAAGATTGCCTAGGCCTTTTGAATGTCTAGAAAACATGCGGAATGCCTCCGAAACTGCTTATTTAAAAGGACTGTAGTTTCTATGTTTCTCTTAAACATTACAGAGAAACATAATTATAGGTATACCGTCACAATACCAGAAATCATAATGCCTTTACTCAAAATATCGTAGCCCAAAATACCCGAAATCGAAATATCAATATTCAAAAGGCAAATATTTATAATATAAATAATTTAAAATGCCTTACGGTCAAATAACCGAAACCCAAAAAATAAATTTATCAAATACCTTATCCTAAAATGTTCAAACACAAAATACCTTTTTTTTAACATGATTTAAATCCTACATGGATGCTATATATCTGTGAATGGTTAACACCCCGACTCAGAGTATCCCGATTCGGAGAAGTTAGGTTAGAAGACTAAGGCGGGAGCGAAGCGAAGCGGAGCTCCCGCCTTAGCCTTCGTGGTTTTTTTTTTTCGTTAGCCCACTGTGGTACTTTTGTAAAGTGTTTTAACATGAGGTAAATCCTACATGGATACTATGCCGGACTCCTATGGGTGCAAATAAGTTAAAGCCAAATAACAAAACGTGTAAGTGACAGTGACACATTGTATTCTATTTTCGGTATTTTAAAATAAGGATATTTGAAAATTTGTATTTTGAATTTTGATATAATAATTATTTGTATTTTAAATTTAGCCATTTTACGGTAAGGTGTACTGAAATAAGGTATTTTGAATGTTAAGGTATTTCGAATTCGGGTATTTTGGTCTAATGCATTTTAAGTAAAGGCATTTTGATTTCTGGTATTTTAATATATGTATAACCATAATTATAACGTATCTATCTATATATTTACATTATTTCTATCTAAACTAAACATAATTATTACGTATTTACATTATCTAAACTAAACCTAAATAAGGCCCCTGTGCATTCTGCCCAAAAGACTAGCAGCATTCCCCCTTTGGATAGCAATACCTATTAGCTGAGCGAGAAAACTGCCAGTCCTCATCTAGAAATGATCGTACACAACTCTGCAGAAAACTAATACTCGTAATAAAGGCGTATATATAAAACGACGACTGCCTTTATATCTCGTGAATACTGTCTTGACCAGTAATGGGCAAAGTACGGCCCGCGAGCCAACTCCGGTCCGCGAAATCAGTTAATCCGGCCCGCCGACGGCCCTTCGACTTGAATACCTACCTATTTAATATGGCCCGTGATAATAATATGAGGGTCCAGAAGTTAATATGAGGGTTCAGAAGTATTATGTAGATTCCATTTAGTAGAGCAATAAGACGAATGGTGAAGTGAAGAATTTTTCAACCATAAAATACCGGAAAAACTCAATCACTAGCGACTGCTGCAAGTTACACTTAAACTTGCATTCGAAATATGGCACATTACTTATTTACCTTTTTAAAGTTTTTATAAATTATCAAAAGGTGCGGCACGAAACCTCTTTCTTTTTCTATAATTCTTGCCCTACCCTCTAAATTTCTTAATTTTTCTGGCCTTCCATTAAAAATGTTTGCCCACCACTGGTCTTGCTCTTGACTATGAAGCGTGTAATCACACCGTAATTTTTTTATTTTTTATTTGCTCTTGTAGAAGCAATCGTAATGATCAAGTTAGCTTTAGCAGATATTTTACTGACTCAATACACATACTATCTCCTACTTATCTCTCTCATCTCATCTCTCCTACACTCTTCCTAAAGTGAACATTGCACATATTTTATGACGTCCATTATGTGCGCAGTGCGGTCTATTAAAATCACAAGCTTATTTTCTGGAACTTCCACAAGGCGTTTGTTGATACTAATTTCATAAACCACCCAAGATAATCTTCAACAAAATTCACACCACTACTAATTTCATAAACCACCCAAGATAATCTTCAACAAAATTCACACCACTACAGATTGGAAAATCGTGACGTTTAATACAAACGATACGGTATCAGTCGCGCCGTGTGTGTGGCCCGCACGACTAAACAATTGTACTAGCATTGCGTCACCGCTCATAGTAATCAGCTGATTGTCGGTCGCGTAAATTGAAACCGTTTAATACATACACACATAGTATGTGAGTACCTATATTGTGTAGGTAACGTAGCAACCACACACAATACAGTTTCATACAATGTTGCAGATTAGAAAATGTGTTTTCGCTTATCTTTTGGTTGAAGTGTCAAGTTTCTTTACTTGGAATGCCTATTACTTTAAAAAATCTGTGTTTGTATGGGGGATTGTAGAATATAGAGGCTTTCCGATTTGATAGTAGATATAAGGAGCAGGAGTATGTTCTATGGCGAAAATTGGAAGAGCCGAGTGGCAGCTCCTGGGGTATCCTTCCGAGGGCTTACCCGGGGCTCCCAACCGTAGGCTGTTAGGTAGAATACGTGTGGTTTTTAGTCGGTAGGAGTACGGTATAATCCCTGTAGGATTTTCCTCACGTTAAAAAGAAAATGCAGTGGACGCCCATAGGCTTATTGCATCGATTGATTGTGACTATACTGGCTTTCAGTCTCTTGAGTTTGACTGATACCGGTTATTTACAAATCATGATTTAAAATCTAAAGTAGGTACCAAACGTCAAATAAATCTAACACTTCGGAACACATACACCATGCTTGCTGCAGCTAGTTAATAAATTAATGTCGGCTTCTTTTCATGTTAAAACATTGTAAAAAATCTTAACTTGAAAGAATAAATAAATCTCATATTCACCTCCAAATTTCGTTGCTATGCTAACAGCTAAAAATGTAGACTGGTATTTGACATTATTCGGTAGAAAGAGGACAGTGCTCACACATACGCCGGCGTGCATAGCTGATGGAACACTTTCCAAGCGAGTTTACTAGCTATTTATAGAGAGGATTGAGGAAGGCGAAGTCCTGTGCTGGATGTTTAATTACGTGGATAATGATGATGGATAGGCATTTCTGATCTTACTTATTTAGTACACGTTTAAGTTATTAGTTTATATTTTTTATTAAATGGAGTAATTATACTAATTAGTAGATAGTTTTGCCTATTGCAAAGAGAATATCTTTTTTTGTTGTTGTCGGCGTTTTAGTAATCAATCAATGAATTCAGCATATTATAGCAGTCCACTATTGGACATAGTAAAGCATAATAAAATATTGTTCAATGTACCTACTAGCACACACCAGTGCTAATAAAAAGCTAATTAACGCTTAATAATTATTTTGCAGCTATAATCATTTCACATATTTCGAGTTTGCCAAAAAATACAAGCTTGCAAAACAATTTATTTTACGTTCGTTACATCTTGGGCGCAATCAAAATTACTACTAAGTTAATATTCTTTTGTAGAATTTAAACATCTTTTGTTAAAATGATATCTGTGTTTCCTATTATAAACGGACCCAGCAGGATCCTTATTAGACGCGCCAGGTTTCCAAACCACTCAATAGATTAAGCGAGTCGTAAAATGTACAATATTTACAAGCAAAAAGTCAAACAATTTGATTTTATAGTCGAATGTTTAACAATAGAAATGTCAAGACAAAGCGTTTTACAAAAACTTAGTCGTCCGTAACAAAAGGACGTAACGTTGAAAGTGGAGACTTGGAGGGAGCGCTGTAAATCAATGTTGGAGAATGATAATATACAAGAAGCTATTGTTTTAGCTGGAAAAGGTAAAATGGAAAAAGGTAAAATGAAAACGGCAGGTGTTTGAGACTCACTTCACAGAACTAACTTTTCATCGTATTTCATAAAAGAATTTGAAGCTTACCTTAATTCCTATTCAAAATATCTCATTGTTTGTTTTGTAACAGAAAAAATAATAGTAGATTAGGTAGTTGATAGACAACAGTCGGATAATGAGGTCAATGTATGGTAATTTCCAGTTTTACGAAAATAAATAGACCTTTAGAATAACTTGGGTTGAATAAGTAATTAGTCTCAGGCGGGCAGAACCAGTTTTAATAAGGAATGAGTTGAAAGGCAATTAGACTTAAACGACCTTATTAAAGCATCTGCTAATGAAGAACTAATTGTTTACACTGAAGCGACAGAAGAAGTTAAAAAAACGGTAATAAATTTAATAGTAAATAAATAAAAAGACGGAGGTGGTACACTCGAACACAAGAATAAGAATCTAAAAAGAAACCGTATGGCTGCCCTAAAAATCGTCACAGGTAGTTTTACCCCCTGGACGTAAACATTAAAGCATAGACAGTAGTTGCCATTGTAACTAACGCAGTGTTGAAAGGCAATATAAACATGCGGGAGCATAGCCTAAAAGAACATCAACTGAATCTTACATTGCAATACATAGAAAAAAATACATTTGCCTCGTAAACGTAAATGGCATTATCTGTGCCAACACATGTTATTTTCGCATTTACTGTGACAATCTTTTTAATTTGCACTGTAAACTCAGACAAAGAACTTACATTTTGAGCACATGGACATAGCAACTCATGACTAATATCTTCGGTATCTCCCATAAGTTAACCACTAACCATAACGCGGACCGTGTCTTCAGCAGTATTGCCAGTATTATAAAGTAAATTGTAAATCATCTTTCAGATGAGGTCTACCACATCATTGCAACTTTTTAAGTACAATGTCGAATACAAGTAACATTTCGCTTCGTCCTTTTTGCTCAAGGTATATTTTACTAGTCATCAAATTGAAATTGAATCCAGCTGCGATTTGCCTTGTATTGTAGATAATAATGATCATAATAATGATGAGCGAGGATATAACTGTTTTGTTGAACGAGTTATTGATTTATTTTGTTTTAATGTACTCAACACAATAGTCCCGCAACATGCTATGTATTAAGAGACAGTAGTCGGCTAGTTTTTCACTATGAATTACAGACTATCTGTAACACGGAGATAGCAAGTCTTCTAAAATAATTCTCATAATCTTAATTAAAAGACAAAATTCTCTATATAAATTTGACAGAAGGCACAATAAGCATTACAGTCAGCAGCAACTAAAACCATAAACTGCCCGGTAGAAACGTACCCTGCGGTATCCCATATTGTTATTGATTGTTCGCAGGCATTCAATATCGTGGCACTCAGTTCCAAGGTCGGGCGGCGCATGTACCATAAACCCTCTAGTTTACAGCCGTTCACCACTCTTTGTCTTTGACAGCTGACGGACGGTTTAAGTCATAAACTGAGGTTTTTGTACCCAAAACGTCCACGTTTATTGGTTACGCCCAACATTATGAACACAACGGATATTGAGTATGGCTACACAGACCATATTTTGTATTTACAAAATAGTTGTATTCATCTCTTCTAGAATCTGTATAATCGGTATTTTTGTAATTAAACATTTTCTTTTCTGAAAGAAAATGTTTTCGAACCTTAAATTTTTAAGTTGATATTTACAAGAGATCGTTTCCTAAACTTCTATAAACTGGGCGGTAACTTACTAACTCGCTGTCTTCTAAGCCTTTGCGATGTGTGCAGTGTGCATACCGGCGATGTTAGTTGCACTCGCAACTGCATCGACCTACAAAGATGGCCCTGGCTCAGTACCAGTCACCGCGGAAGGTTTATTGCAAACGTACGAGTACTTTACAATTCTATTTACTTCTACATTTTAAAGTTCACAATTGACTCGCCGGTTTTATTAAGTTCGTCAAAATTATAATTTTACTATTTTAGTTTTGTGAAATATTCCTGTTTTGTCTTGATATCCAACATGACCCAATCAACATCTATCCAAAAAATCGTCAGCGTTAAAGTAATAGAATCAGAAATATTTGTTTTTGTTATATATTTTAATCCTGTACTTACCACAATAATGACATCTCGTATATGTAGTTATTTTTCTTTAAGATCAGTCAATTGGAAACCGATAGCACAAGTTGTTTTCAGCATATGTATAGGTAAAGGTAAGGCTTGTGAATGTAGATGCAGCAAATTGCCATTTCAGTGGAACAACATGATAATGTCACACAACATGATAATCATCCAATCATGTTTCCTTCACGCGACCCTTTCATTAATTACTTCTACTAAATAAAATTTGCGTAAGTCATTGTTAGTTGCTGGAACCCATTTAACTTGGCACTTATTTATTAGTGGTTAGTTCAAAATCCCGATACCGTCGAACAGGTTTGAGGCATGAATTTGAAGGTAGTGGAAAATTGGAAACGCGACAGTTAACGATCGGAGAATGATAGTTATTATTTGTGGTGGCGGGACGCCCACTGGATTCCACGGCCATTCCCATTGTAGCGGAACACGGCGATGACGTGGTGTAGTGCTCCCGGTCCCAGTCAGTTGTTTATTCTCTCACCACAAGTAATGTTCTCGAGTGCGTGACTTGTCAAACGCCACATCACCGAGTGCCTACTTGATACGGCTGCATGCCAGCCCACCAACCATTATTACTTCATTATAACTTGGTATACGCTCGTCGATAACATTGAGAGCGAAATAAATCTTTAGGTTCGAAAAGTCATAAATAAACATGTCGATGAAGATTAACATGCTAATTGGACGATTTGACGCCGAGATTAAAGCTGGTTATTTAAATTTATTTGCTTAAAGTAAAATATTGAAGTGTTAGACAGTTGTCGCTCATGTATCTATGTTATGGTTGTTTAATCATAATATCGAGTTGCATTTGAATGCAGTTGGGTTTAGTATTTCAACGAGTACAGTGGAACATACATAAGTCGACGATGCAATAGGTAACATGCGGTAAACAAAGTTAGGGTCAACGCCATCGCTACTGCCCACTGTCGGCAACACGTTTGAAAATGCAAATCGTACACACACTACAAATGTTGATAAAAATCTTTACTTCGTTTAATGTTACTCAGATTCTGTTGACTACAATTTATGAAAATGTGTGAAAAAGATGTTCTCTTTTAGTACACCTAAAAGAAAATTTCTGAGA
This sequence comes from Miltochrista miniata, assembly GCA_933228765.1. NCBI lineage: Eukaryota > Metazoa > Arthropoda > Insecta > Lepidoptera > Erebidae > Miltochrista > Miltochrista miniata. The sequence goes on along the minus strand of OW121754.1, from coordinate 6,448,858 downwards.
AAGCGTTATATTTAAGGATGGTAATGTGAAGTAATAACTTAAATACATACCTTGTAAATCTTTGGTTCTGAATCATGCAGTGTTGTGTCGATTTTATGTTCCCGAGTGACACGTGAAGAGTTTAAAAAACTCTACCTATGCCATTCCAAATTAGTATTGTCTTAATTTTCCTCACTGACACAAACCCGTCACAACGAATAATCACACACAATGAGCAAATTCCCAAAAACCACGGCAAATATTTAATAAGATGTAAAAGTACGCATAAACACGATAAACTACCAACGTTAGGAAGACAATTATGATAACTGAGTCATATATAAAAATTCAACACCGACATCCTGGCCGCATTCAAAACGAAGTTAATGCTTATTACACAGTACACAGCGATCTTAGTCACCGAAGAGAAAACGGCTTTGAGAATGGACAACGTCTTTCAAACTGACGGCCATGCTGTGACTAAGATGATTTCTCAAAGGCTATCCCCGTCCGAACGTGACGTAGCAGAATTTGACTACTGAGCTTATCAATACAATACATTAATGACATCAATACAGGAATCATGAGATTCATTAGGACATTAAATTGTCTAGTGAATCCAGGATTCGCTGATGAAAAGGTCCAATTCATTATGTTATGTATTTTTGAGCTCAAGACATAGAACTAAAATGAATGTCACCTTTTTTGTGAACTTTCCAACTTTAGATAATTGCAACATACTTGGTCACTGTTATGCGCTTCAAAAGTTTCCAACGTTTTGTGCTAACCCAACTGTAAAGCTTTTCTAGTATCTTGATCTTCTTCAGTTCACAATAAGAAAATAGCAATCAAGAACATTGCTGATGATCTTGGACTACCATGAAAATTGTATATTTTACTATACTCTACTTGCTTGTCATCTCGAGCTCGACTCGAATCGAACACATTATGTAGGTTGCTTCATGAAGCGCCGCACCGTAGAACGGTAGAACTTAACTCGAGTTTAAACTTAGTTTCTTTTTCGTTTTCCTAATTATTATCTGTCTGTAAAGATCTGGTGATGACGATGAATCATTGCTCTTTTACGCAGAACTGTTTGCATATCAGAAAATTTACACAGAATTAAGAAAAAAAAATGACTAATGTCCGCAATTTTTTATCATAATGCTCATTCACCTTAGCGGAACTGGCATGGCAGGGCACTGCTAGTACTCCGTGTCGGACTCATTCAATAATAACCACGAGGCACAAAATAAACTCTTGGTATCGAGGGAAAACTCATAAGGACATGACATAATCGAAAACTGAAGGATGCCCAAGGCAACTGTGCTTTACTTCCTAGAAGACTGGTAAGATCCTGATTTTTACCAAACTAACTAATAGTGAGAAGTAAAAGAGTATCGACTTCGACAAGTGAAGGAGAAATTTCGGTCCATAAAGAAAAAAATAGAACACAAGTCATTGATACTAATGGAAAATAAATAAGTTTTCAGGTTGGATCAACTAACTAACTAGTGTTCAATTTGTCCTATGCTAGCTGCTGAACATAAAACAGCCGAAAAGATGTTTTTATACCGTAGATCGACTTGACGATTTTTACATTCTAATGTTCATCTTTTAGTCAAAAATTTGACCAAGCGGACAGACATTACAAATAGATAATAGCGTACTAATTTCACTAGCAATATTGCTAATGCAGTCAATTCTATCATTAAACGTACCAAACAGCCGAATCAAGTCGAACTGAGTCTAGTCTATTTACGTACATACAAGCCGACGCCAAAGTATATTGTTCACAAAGCAGGTGGGCGTGGTACAATTTCAAGACGGTGAATGGATAAAAATCTATGAATGAATGACGGACACCGGTGAGTAATCACGAGTGAATCGGCAATGAACACTATTTCCGTTCCGTGTGGGAACTTAGCTATCTATTGCGACTGCGAGACTTGAGAGTTCTAGTTCCGTGACCCCTTTGCACGGAGTATTACGATTTTATGACGGTCTATGACGGAACGTATAAAGTCGCAAAAATGGTAAAAGTGATTTCTAGGATTACCGTTCACGTCACTACACTGTTTATACTTTGAAGAATTGTCTAGAGCTGAATTTGGTTGTTTCTAAGAGTGATGTGATTACATGAAAAACACTACTAAGTAGCAACGATATTATACGTCACATTCTAGGCTTATCACATCACCAATCATACGCTTCTCCATACAGTAAAATTATAAGTATTTTCAATTCGCTCACAGATAGTTAACTACTAATTAAAAAAATTACTACGAGTAAAAAGTCTATTAGTTCCGTAAATAAGTACTTCCTAGATATGACGTTATTACGCTATAAACTCTAGGAGATTGGACACTATTTCACAATTTCTAACTCACAGTACTCCGATGAGAACATAGTGATTTTTGGATACGCCTACATAATCCCATCTGTAGGTTCAATCTAAATATTCCTACACGGACGAATACTATCAATACAGTATTTACATAAATTATATCATTTGATTCGTGTTACGAAATTTCGAAATACATTTAACTCAGTGGTAATAAATAGTCATTTGAGTCAATTTGAATTTTGTATCACATCTCATCTCAATGAATTAGAATTGATTTATCCTATTATGTAGATTCATTCCGGCGCCAAAAGTGGGCGGGGTTTAACGTTACCCTCGATCCAGGTGACCGTGCAAGTTTTATAGTTTTGTTAGGGAATTACATTACACCATCTCGTTTCTAGGGTTCCGTACCAAGAGTAAGGGTGAATGGGCCGATAGTCTTGGTCGAAGACAATTACTAAGATTTCACTGTTTGTCGGTCTGTCTGACTGTCATCAGGCACATTTTTTTTATAGATTCTCCACATCTCTAAAGCCTTTGATCGGGTCTGGCCCCGGGTCAATTACAAAATCAAAATCGGTCTTCAATCAAAATCAAATAGGTCTTCTTACAAAATTGCCCTCCTACGGACTGCCCGAGAGTTTATGCGGATGACTGTCCAGCTTTCTGGCCCGTAGAAGCATCAGGGCAGTCGTTGACGGCAGCTGTTCTGAGGGGCAAGTGCGAGTTTTTGCGTGAGCTTGTCGACATTCACGGCTCACCAATTCGTTTGGAATCGAGACCCCGCCACCTAGCTGTAAACGCGGGAACTTGTCTCGATCCCATACAAATCGGTGATAACGCGCTCGTTCGTGAATGTCGACAGGCGCTCACCGAAACTCGCACTTGCCCCTCTGACTGCATGGCCATAAACGCTGGGGTACCGCAAGGCTCAGTGTTGTCCCCTACTCTGTTTCTGCTGCATATCAATGACATGTTGTCTGCTGGCGGCATTCATTGTTACGCAGGCGGACGGAATGTGCGCGCAATAGGAAATATGCATGATTTTTTTTTATAACTTAAATGAATTCCTTACATCATTATAAAATAAAAATAATAAGTAAGCCTTAAAATGATCAAATTATTCTTCAAATTCAAATTTAAAACATTGATTAAATCTGAGCACTCGAAACCCCACCAATATTGGCGCCATTTTGATGACAAAAGATGACACTTGTCAATCCGTGTATGCTTGTACTGTTTGTTTGGGTCAATGACCTTTATACATATTGACGTCTATAAGTTGAATGTTGTGTGAGTCAAATGACGTCACATTTCGTGTAGACCAATGGTGAAGCGTTTTGCAAGTTTGAATTTCGCTCTCAGGATTTTCACTTTTAATGCAGTATTTTACAGGTTTTAAATAATAAATAAATAAAAAAAAACCTTTTATATAAAAACTGGAAAAATATGATTTTTGAGGCAATATAAATTTTATGCATATTCCTTATTGCGCACATTCCATCTCTTGAAGTTAATCGACCGCGTAGACATTTTTTTCTTTGCACAGTGCGAGTCCATCACTGTCACCATTATCTGTTTTATGGACATCAAAGGCTTAACATGCCTGAAAGTCGTAATTGGAATTGACCTTAGTGTATTTCGCTTACCACTGTGACCTTTAGAAAACTTAACACTTCATGTGGGGCTGCGAGCGCTTCATTGATTCTTTCTAATACTTCACAATAAACAGTCAAGTATGTAACTTCTTAACATATCATTCCGCGATCAAGAATAATAGGTACTTTCGGCATAAAAAGACGAGAGAGGGACCAGAAACAATTATGTAGATGAACAATATAATAAAGGGTCGGAATAAATTCTGTTGCTTTGAAGTCAGCAGCTTTGAGTTCAGATCTCCAATATATTAAAAATAATGTAATGTGATGACGAACAACTTTGATATAAAGTTTAATATCTACATTTACATACATCTACACTTTCATAGTCTATTGAAGAATAAGTTAATGGCATTGATTTTCCATGAATATTATCATCCATTTTCAGTGCGGCGTTCCATGAGAATACGAAAAATGATCCATTTCAAGAGTGTGTTTTTGCTTCTTATTGTTTGTTTTGTTGTTAGTAGTTAAAACTGGTCTAAAACCTAAGCAATAATTTGTCACATAAACAGTGGGTCAAGTAGTAAATTATCTAAAACATCTAAATATCAATTCATTGATCCCCACATTAATATCGTCACTACGTCAAACGAATGTAAGTAATATATTTGATGTAAATCAGTATCGTAAAAAGAACAACATTAAATTCGGTAGCCGTGGGGTAAGCAGGAATTTGTTTTGAGAAGGCTGCGGGGATCCGGTCGGAGGGCAACACAAAAAACCGTCCCCGGTACCTGCGCAGCCGTTGACCTCCGGGGCTCAGGCGATTAGAGCCGGTATGCGTTGCAACGTCTGCCGTACGGTTTTTCTGACTTAGACCTCCATTATGAACTGTCTGAGTCATATTTATAAACATTTTCTGGAACTTTTGACTAAATTATACGTCTAATGAGGGTATAACTTTGTTTTCCTGGACAAAAAGCAGAAGTGGATTGAGAAATATTCGGGATCTGATGAAGATATACCATCTTCACGCTGAAACCTTTCCTAATATAATCTTATACTCCGACTGATACCCTCTTTATCTAAATTAACTGACTAAATAGTGACACAAATATTTGAACGTTAAATCCGATTGACATTGTCATTCCTATTTGATGTCCAACAGAGATATATAAAATTTATTCAATAAAATATTAGACAAATGTTAAAATAAATTAATAACTATTTACAATATGAATAAATAAAACTAAACTAAATCTAAATAGGGCCCCCGTGGCATTGTGCCCAAAAGACTGGCAGCATTCCCCCTTTGAACGGCGATGCCTATTCGTTGGGAGAAATAACTGCCAGCCCTTAGGTCTGACTGAATTATACGTCTAATAAGGGTACAACTTTGTTGTCCTGGACAAAAAGCAGAAGTGGATTGAGAAATATTCAGGATCTGATGAAGCAATACCGTCCTTACGCTGAAACCTTTCCTAATACATATAATCAATCTTATACTCCTACTGATACCCTCTTTACATACTATACATACATACATATGGTCACGCCTTTATCCCCGAAGGGGTAGGCAGAGGCATATTATTTGCCCACATTTCACCTTTTTTTATAATTTGTCCCACGTAATAGGTGGTGAGCCGTATTGCCCTCTTTACCTTACCTTTTATTCTTACTTATGTATTTATGTATGACAGTGGCGGATACAGAAAAATATCAAGGGGGGGGCGCAAAAGTTATTTTGCTCTCTACTACTCCAGCGGGAGTAAGTGGGACTGCGCAGTCTCTTTCTGCGAGCAGGTCATGCTTGTGAAGGAGGCGGGGCGGGTACGGGAGAGAACTCTCCCACCCGAGTTCCGCCGCCGACGTGTCTTCGCCGAGGACTATCGATCTCCATGACCGGGGGTCTGAGGACGGTGAGATGGTCGCTCACCGTCCTTACAGAGGCAGGCCCATGACGGCAGCGTGACGTTAGCATCTCACCACGCACCCCCCCCACCCCCCCCCCCCCCCTTAGAAGCGAGATCACACCCGAAACCCCCCCAAGGCGCGGGATAGCACCCGAACCAACCCTGGGCGAAGCCGCAGCGGCGGCCGTAGGTCTGTTGGGAGTCCTGGGACATCCTTCCGAGGGCTTACTCGGGGCTCACAACCATAGACTGTTGGGCGTTACGTGAGGTTTTTAGTCGGTAGGAGTCCGGCATTTCGAAGATTTTGTCTGATAAGAAAAAAGCATGGTTAAACTGGCTGGCTGCAAAAGCCAATCAGAGAATGCAAAAGGCAATGGATGAGAATGTAAAAATGGCAAAGGATGGTAAAAGGTGATAAAAAGAAAGAGGGAGGATGATAGTAATGTATTTCATAACCGGTTATCTGATAACTTCCAAGCATATATGAAATTCTTTTGGAAGTCTATAAGATCAATGGGGCTCAAAGACTACATCACAACTCACATAAGAAATCGTGCGGGAAGTTTAGTGAAAGAAGAAGAATGTGTGCTAAAACGATGTAAGGAATATTTTGAAAGTTTGTTTGAAAAAGAGGATTTACAAGGAGAGACTCATGTCTTGGTATGGAATGAAGTTGACGATGAAAGCGATTCCAGTATGAAAGAAATTGTGGAAGCGTTGAATGGTATGAGATTAGGATAGGCTGCTGGAATTGATAGGATTTCTGTCGAGATGCTGAAAGCGGGACGTGGCGTGGTAGCTTGCCAGCTGTACCGCCTTTTTAACCTTTGCTGGCGAAGTGGCAGAGTACCAGAGGAATGGTGTAAATCTGTCATAGTGCCGCTGTACAAAGGGAAAGGGTCGCAGCAAAAGTGCAAGAACTACTGCGGCATAAGCTTGCTCAGTGTTGTAGACAAATATATGCAACAGTGCTGATAAAAAGAGTACCTAATAATTAAAACGGAAGCAAAAATGTGGGATGTGCAAGCAGGATTTTGGAAAGAAAGGGGATGCACGGATCAGGTCTTTTCCTTACGTGCGTAGCTGAAAAGGATTTGGCAAAAAGTCAAAAAGTCTACTGCATCTTTGTAGACTTGAAAAAGGCCTATGATAGAGTAGTGAGGAATGAAATGTGGACAACAGTGTCCAGGTATGGAGTAAACGGAACCTTGATACGAGCAGTGAAATCTCTGTATGAAGACTCCAGTACTTGTGTCAGGATAAACGGAGCTTGCACAGACTTTTTTCACATTGAAAAAGGTGTGAGACAAGGTTGAGTAGCGTCACCGTGTCTGTTTAACCTGTACATGGACAGCTGCTTGAAAGAACTGCAAGAGTGTGCGTATGGTTTAAAAATGAATGAGCTGACCATCAAATGCTTCCTATACGCGGACGATCAGGTGATATTAGCTTCATCGGCGGAGGAGTTGCAGTTGATGGTTAACATAATGCATGATGCGCTTTAAAGTAGAGATATGAAAGAGAATGTAGAAAATACGAAAGTAATGGTTTTTGAAAGAGAAGAAAATATGACGAATTGCCCAATTTACATCAAAGGGCAAAGAGTGAAACAGGTAAAAGAGTTTGTGTACTTGGGGTCAAAATTTGCAAGAGATGCGAAGTGTGACTATGATGTTTAACGAAGAGTTTTGGCAGGTAATCAAGTGAATGGAGCCGTTCACGACTTTATGAGCAGTCAGGATGTGTCTAAAAAGGCTAGGATAGCTGTACATAGAGCAGTGCTTAGGTATGCCTACATGGCATAATGGCATGGCAGTGAAAGTTGGGTGTTGCCGAAGACGCATGAAAGTAAAATTAATGCAGTGGAAATGAGAAGTTTGCGAAGTATAGTGGAGTGACATTGATGGATAAAGAAAGAAACTGTGTGATTAGGGAACATTGCGGCTTGACAGAAGAAGTAGTGACTAAGAAAGAGAAAGGGATGCTCAGATGGTTCGGACATGTGGAGAGAATGGGTGAAAACAGACTGACAAAAGAGATTTATAAGGCGAGAGTGAATGGAGAATCTTTTGGAAAAAGGCCAGGTCAAGAGTACCCTTAATCGGAGAACATGTATGAAAGCACTTATGAAAGTAGAAGAAGCGAAAGTGATATGTCAGGATCGTGGCAAGTGGAAAGCCATAGTCTCTGCCTACCCCGTTGGGAAACAGGCGTGATGTTATGTATGTATGTTCGAGTGTGTGCCCGCCAACGCTTGTCGCATTCGTAGTATTTTATACACTGTATCTATCCTGCTCTAACATACACTGAACACACACGATCGCGTCGTCCGCGCCGTCCGCATAAGATTGTTATATGCTTCCTCTACATAACACGCGAAGTTGAACATAGTTCGTCGGAGAAGTCGCCCGAGGCAAAGAAAACTTTTGTCGAAGTGCCCCTCTACACTATCGTATTCGTCCAACTTCGTAAGTAATGAAGAGGAAGCATTATAGTTAATAACCAAAATATTTTGGGTGGCCTGGCGCGGCGCGGACGAACGACGCGACGCGGCGACGCGTGCGTGCTTTACCCAAGGGGGGGGCGCGCGCCCCCCGCCTACCCTGTATCCGCCACTGATGTATGAACATTTCACTTACTTCGTACGGACAAACATATTCGATTCCTATTTATGACCTTGTTGAAATTCACTATAGAGATCCGACTTGCTAAGTAATTACCTGTAACAAGTACAAAATATCAAGTTAATTTTGTTCTCCAATACAATTAGCTAAGCTACTGTTCATTAGTTCCACCATTTCTAGCACGAGGGAGGAGGATAGCACGAGGATCGGAAGAAAATTCGACAAAGCTTCAGAAGACGTGAGGCTGTTTAATATTCCGCCGACGTTCTTAAGCCCCCTTTCAGTCCCTTCGCGGAAACTTTACCCGTAATACTGGTACTCTGGTAACTCAAGATACTGATAACATTCAAAAGATGCATCTTGTAAGTCGTTAAAGTATACTAAATCAATAAAGTTAATACCATTAGTTAAGCATCGAACGGGAGCATAATATTCTTAATGATGTGACGAAACCAAACACCGTATTTTACGATTTGAAATAATTTAAGTAAGAGATTAATCTTAGACTGAACGGTTTATTTTCACAATAAAGATATGCCTAGATAACATCAAACCAGTCATGAGAGTTGTTTTTCATGCAACGAATGCGCTCTGGTTTCAATATTTATTTTGGCATGGTAAACATGACAAGGAAAGCTCCAATTTATATAAATACTAGCTGATGCCCGCAGCTTCGCCCGCGTAAAATTCCGCTTCCCGTGGAAACTTTTTCCCGGGATAAAAAGTAGCCTATGTGTTATTCCAGACTATAATGTATCCCTGTACCAAGTTTCAGCCAGATCCGTTCAGCCGTTCGAGCGTGAAAGAGTAACAAACATCCACACTCACAAACTTTCGCATTTATAATATTAGTAAGATTGGTTCAAATTTACTTGGAATCAGCTTATATGAGTTGGTAGTATAGTATGTTGGTACTTGTATCGTTGAAAAATGTGTAATATAAAATCGTTATAAATAATCCATTAAAGATAGTTCAATTAGACATTAAATTAGAAATGGAGATTAACTACGAGTACATACCAAAAAAGTTCAATAATTACACACTTTTAACACTCAAAAAATATTCATCAAAGCATGGTGAAGAAAACGCACAACATGTACAAATTGGTTCAATTTATCTGAAAATTAGTTAACCAGGATGCTGTTATGCCTGTCGCGTACGCTGTGCTCGGGGGACCAATCATTGTCTGGAATCGATACACAACCGGAAAATAAAAGCAGGCACTCAGTGGCCTTTTATTGTGCGTTCATTGCAGATAATGTAATATTCAGTAGCGAGTTACTAGACGTTGTTATAGTCCAATCCTACCCGATCTGGCAATAATGTAAACATGTCATGTTTTGACAATCGTTGTCTAAGACAGATGAGTAGAAAAATATAGTATGACAAATCATTGAATTTTTTACTATCCTGAGTAGGTATTTTAAATGAAAATAAACTGTCATAATATGACAGTTTATTTTCATTACGACACCAAATAACTTCTATATTATAGAAGTTATTTGGTGTCGTAATGATTGTAAGAACACTGTATGACTCATGGATACAGGAATATAATCAGGGTGAATATTCAACTGCAAGTAACTATGGATATAATTATGTATAGGTATTCGTTTACATTTTTGCGCAAAGCTATTGAAATACAGTATACCAATGATATCAACTTGGCTTAAGAGGCCCGTCCGTAAAATGCACATAAAGACACTTAGGATTTAAGAAATATTTAAAAACTCACTTCATTAAATAACATTAAATGAAATCTTCATTTCTTAATAGATGAGACTACATTAGCACCGTGTGCTATTTAGAAAATAATTATTTACTTGCGAAAAAACCTCTCAAAATCATCGAAATTTACCTTTGTCATTTTGATTATTCCTACTATTTCGATGATTTTTCATAATTTTGAGGTGTTTTTTCTTGTGTAAATAATTATTTTGTAAATAGCACACGGTGTTAATGTAGTCCCATCTATTAAGAATTTAAAGTTCCATTTTAGAGTCATTTAATGAGGTGAGTTCTTGAATATTTCCAAATTCCTAAGTGCATTTTTTACGGACAGGCCCCTTAACGATGAAGGTAGATCTACCCCATATTTACAAATTTTCGACAAACATTCAACAAGATATTGGAAAGTCAACTTGCGATGCGATAGATTACCAAATGCAATTTAAAAATCCTCTAGTAATATTTGTAGGTCTTAGAAACACCGAATTAAAACATTTAGTTCCTATACCGAGGTATCTGCCGTAGGTTCTACAGCTATGATCAGGATAATTGAAAAGCGACCAACACAATCGTGTCCTATACTCAGGTACTCCCGTTAGGACACTTTATTTTAACCTGCAGCGGTGTCCAGGTCGTGTTCAGATCGTTTCCTGTTGTTTCCACTCAACAAGCCAGTTAGAGCACACTGCAAACTTACACCTCGCATTTGTCTTGTTCTGTCTACGTAGGCAGCTATTTATTACTCTCGTATTCGTGTTTATGTGATGAAATAGAACTTTAAAATCGTGATATATGTTCATTACACTCATTTTTAGTTATCAAAGGATGTAAAAGGAAGTCATTTATTTAAAGAAAATTAATTTGAAACTTTTTGGTGTCTTGCAGCTGAAATGTGAAACTGTTTCTGGGTAGCTCTTAAAATAAGCAATACATTAAGCTTTGGATAACGTATACGAAAAGGAAATGTATATCATATTATTCTCTATTTTTAATCGTATACGATGGGATATAACAAACGTTGGATCAAACACTGAATGTTTATGACACGAGACTAAATATCCCCTGACTCCCCTGTGTCCAAAAGGGTGAATACGAGTTTTGTTTTCTTACAATTTATTGTATCCGGTTTTTATGGCAGGTGGTCGAAACGTAGCAAGGTATTCATTCAGATTCATAAATCATACATACGTGGAATATTTCTATAAAATATATTCGGTGATTATGATTTATAACTAACAAAGTTTGCAATAAAGACATATTATTTGCTAGCGAGATATGAGTAAATTGTAGTGAAGGATTTACGTAGGTGGGTATTTCTCATCAAATCTCAAAATTTGAGATATTATTCAATTTTTTTTTCTTATAAGCTTAGGTATTTTTTTTTGCAGAGATCGCAAGTGTTGCTTTAACAGATCTATTTAGGAGTATCGATCTTCCATATTTTTTAATATAATCCATAGAAAAATAGGTTTAAAAAAATAAATAAATGAGGGAATGATTAACCGAGTGAGGGAATGATTTATTATTCGATTATAATAAAAAAACATGTACAAATAAAGGAACTTATTTATTAAAATGAACAATGAAATATTATATTCTAAAGAAAATTAACTCAAAACTTTGTACTTATAGTTAACAGAAATATATATTATATAAACTCAAAAGATTACTTAATGAGGTAAGAAATGTTTTTATCCTCATACTTATTTCTATTTATTTTTAAACTTTGTACTTAGCACTTCTCCAAAACTTTAAACGTCTTCATATTTATTTATTAATCATTAATTATTATGAATATAAATCTTTATTAGTCTTTTCTTGTAGTTTTTGGTTTTTGAGATCAATAAATTACTTAATCTTTATTTTAACATCACTTGTAGAGTCCATCTAACTCTGCAATAACGTAATTCCCTCTCTTAACTAACTTTGGCGTCTTTATTTTCTGTATCACATCTTCCCACTTATATAATTGCTCATCTTTAATATTTGGCCATCTCCAAAACTTTAAACCTTGCTTCATGCACCTAACCACTAAACCATCTTCAAAAACAGATAAAACTTCTCCGGGATACTTTGCCGTGCCCCATTTCACCAGAACATAATCCCCAACGGCAACAATATTATCACTGTCTGAGATAACAGTAGATCCCTCATCTTCTAAATCAATTGTATTTTCTTTAAACAATTCAGTGTGATCTTGAATGTGCGAAGACGACGCTAAAGACAGTTGGTGATTATCCTTCATTATATTCGATTTCATTGACTTTTGAGGGGGTTTGCTACGCTTCTTAGTAAATGTATTACTTCGGTGTTGTTGAAAATATCCCAAATGATAGTGGGTACAATCTTCGTCGCAATCTATGCATGAAAGGCTTCTGCATTGTAAGGTGTTGTTAAAAAATACGAACTGGCGTATTTTTTGTGTTCCCCGGAAAGTAGGAATAGTCCTGGACTGTTTTATAAGATCATCCATCAGCAAAATATCTGCTGCGGTAACTTCAAACAATAAAATAGAAGGACACCTGGATTGAAGTATAGGTTTCAATGAATTCAGGTCTACAATATCATGGCCTTCTGCAACAACTTTATCGGCTGTCCGTTTCAGGGTTCCACCAACACCGTCAGGCGCTCTTTTACCATGACCGGGTTCAGAATAATGCCATGAGAAGTGTGTGATTTCTGGATAGATCTTTTAGATGGCGACACACCATTTCAAACATAAATTTATTTTTATATTGATTAACAGGTCCATCACTCAACATATGTAATCGGAAAATAGGTAAATTTTGTTTCTTTATCCACTCAAATATGGGTGTTAAGTGAGCCCAAACAGCCATTGTGTCATGTCTACTGTCACTAGAGAGAGAACAAAAGGATACAGGTGTAACTGCATTATCCTTGCGCAAGTAAAGCACTCCTGTATGCATTGTGATCTGCTTCCTTCCTCCACCAAAGTGGACAGCTTGTATTTCCTCATTATATTTGCAGCAATAGTTCTCGCTGTAATCTACATGAATTAGAATGTCGTTAATTGTTAAATTTTTCTTTATGTTTTGAATGGCTTGATATTGATGTGCTATTGTGCCAATATGTGAAAAAAAAAGTGGTAATGCTGCTTCCAGATCCTGAACAAGCTTCTGCTTCAATTTAACCGTATACTCTTTCTTTACAGGTTTACGAACTGTTTTCTTTTTTCCATCCTTTTCAAATGAACTGGCTTCATAAACCCATTGTCGATAAGTCACGAACTGATTCGGCATTGGTAAGTAGTATTCCAACGAGCGTTCCTTGCAGGTTGAACATTCCCTGAATAGACATTTTGTGGAATGCATATTGCAGGTTATTGTCGCTAAAGCTGAAGTCACGCTACAAAATTTCAATGCTTTAACTTCATGTAATTTAGATATCATCAGTTGAATATTGGCATGCTGTATGCATTGACACGTATTTCGGTCATTTACGTTTTGCCAAGTAACCCAAAAGGGTCTGAATCTGCAAAAGGTTGATAAGCTTATTTTATAATTAACTGTGCTTAAAAACTTTTTATGTAAATTGTAAAGTGTATCATATAACAGACGCTTTTGTTTAGTTTTACCACTTTTGGATTTAAGGTAGTCTTTTTTCCCCGGGCACATCCTTGAATTTTCATCTTTCTCCAAAAATGTAATTACATCGTCCTTTATCTTTAGCATTTTAGCGCTTATTTTGCGAGGCTTTTGCCTTCTGAAAGTATCATATTTAAAAAAAGGTTTCGATACATGAAGTAACTTGTATTTCTCCAGTGATTTTAATTTCAACATTTCGTAGTATTTTCTCTTTTTTTCATGTTTCTCGCCAAGATCTTTGTAACTAGTCTCTAGATCTCTTCTTAACGCTTCTCCAAAAAGTAATTTCTTCTTCACATTCTCAAGAACGTTTATATTCTTTAGGAGCGCATTTACTTTAGTTTCAGGCGATTCTGGATCAGTTTTTTTGGTTTTCAATCTCAAATACCTTTTCTTGTATTTTTCGCCTAACTTCACTGCATTTTTCAGTTTTTTTTCCAAATGTACAATCTTTGCATACAAAATAGCTCGTCGTCTTTGCATCTGTCGTCTATTTCGAGCAGCTACATCTTCTCTAATTTGCTGCACAACTGATACTGGACTTGGTGGTGGTGTATCATCAATTATTCTTTGTAAATTTTGGAATGCTATAGCTTTTTTATTCCTATGCACTTTACTATTTTCTCTCCATTGTTTTCGCTTCTGTCTAAGTTCTCTAGCATTCATATGACTAACAGGTTTTACCTGACCCTTCTCTTTTTTCTTTGAATATTTTAATCTTTCTTTTTCCCGCAGTTTCTCCAAAGATTCAGTATTATTTTTCATACTCTCTCGCCTTTTTCTATCATACTCTTTCTTTTTTATTTTTTTTTCTGCATCACTCAGCTTCTTTGGTGGTGCCATTTTTCTTTTACATATATGTACCTGTTTTAAATTAAATATCATGAAATACAAGTTGCAAGAAATAAATAAAAAATCTAAAAGAACCGTGGACTGCCTTATAAATCATTCCCTCATACGTCCGTCATTCCCTCACTCCTAAATGCAGTGAGGGAATGGCTATGAGGGAATGACGAATTTGAACTAAAGATACAAAAACACCGGCACATAACCTCAATTTGCTTGTTTCATTTGGAATACCGCATTTTACTCCCAGAACCGAATAAAATCAGCAAATTTTATTTATAGAAATTAAAATGCTTAATACATTCATGTGACGTGAGGTAATGATCGTCATAAATTTAACTCCTAAAAAAATTTCAAATAATGTTTTTTTGCACAAACTCACCTACAGTTCAGAAGAAATCCCCATATTGAATCATTTGAGAGTGTTGCCAGGTACTAAAAACTTAAGGTTGCGTTCCTGAATATCGTTGGACACGTTCAGAAATTGAATATTCGTAATAGGGTGAGGGAATGATTTTGTTTAGCGGGACACATTTAAAATCGAATTATCGTTTTTATAAATTCGTTGTTGTAATATGGAAGCTTTTATAGACAATAACAAACATGTTTCTAAATAAATAACATGATTGTAATATGAAGAATATTAATATATTTTTGATAAATAGGCATTTTAGTAATGTTTTTGAACTCAGGGACAAGGTGAGGGAATGATTTTTACGGTAAAAAAGTAGCCATATCTTTTTTTTCTTTAGAAGTAATACGTTTTCTTTTTAAACAATGTTTGTATAGACAACGTGCATTGAAATAAAAAAAAGACATATGTAGTTGATGCATATGTCTTGGCACTAATGACTCGGGAATCAGATTTCGCAAAATGATGAGAAATACCCAGGTGCATTGTAAATTAACCTGAAACATGCAATACGACTGACAGTTGAGTGCTTCTAACAAGACATGGAGGACCGGTACATAGATTGTGAACAACACAAAAATTGCATTAACAACACAAAATTATGAACAAAACGCGTGCATTATTATGAAATTAGAGATAGGCAATACAATATTTACGCCTGCTTCGAAAGTAAATTCTATCCTCTTCCTACTAATATTATTTTTGTAAAAGTTTGTGAAAATATTTGGCTATTTATATGTTTGTCACTCAATCACGCTGTAATAGCTGAACAGATCTGGCTGAATTTTGTTACAGTTATTGATTGTAGTCTGGAATAACACATGAGCTACGTTTTCTTCCTGAAATAAATGTTCCTATGGTATGAGAGAACGGGCAAAGTCGAGGCCATCTGCTAGTGGGTAAATAAATTAGGCCAATATTCAATTACCCACCATTCTGACGAAAGCGATTTTCGGTGCATTATATTTCTATGTTCTAAAATCAAATTACGGCGGCGTCCGTTGTGCGCCGGCGCGGTAATTACAGGCGCTCGTGATTAATGAGCAATCAGACCCTTGCGGATTAGGGCTGGTCTTTTGCTCCTTTTGTACCGAATGTTCTAAGGCGTCCAAGTGTCGGCGATACCGATGACCGTTGTTTTGCTTTTAGCTTTTTGGAGATTTAAACGAGATTTATTATTTTGAAGAGATTTTTCGTACCTGCTGTGCCGGTGGGAAATATTTTTAAGAAACTTTAGCTACCTACCTCTTTAACAATTACGTACTTAGTGTCTTCTTTATGTAAATATAGTTCAATATTGTAGTTTTACTTTTGATTTTCAATACAGTTAGGAACGTTTTGGCAAACTATTAACGGATAGTTAAAGAACATTGATAATTTCAAGTTCCAGTTTAGCCACATTTTCCGCCTCAAACGTAGTTTCGTCAGAATTTACAATCACACCTTCTTCCTCCCCGAACTGCGGTTAATTTCTTTCCCACAGACATGATATACCTACGTCCACTCAAAAAGGAGATGAATTAATTTAATGGTATACATATTTAGCACATAATTTTTAATACCGTGTTATAAGGTCCTTCATTACATCAGTACTTTAACAAATTATATCTACGCTTCAATAAAAATCTGATATGGCTTTTTGACAGCCCTGACTCTCAACTACCATCTACTTTTCGAAACTCCAAAAACAATGACTAAGGTAATTTCAACCTTATTCGCCCTAAAATAAAGTTAAATTACATTTAATCGTAGGTAGGACCTTAGTTAATGACGCAGTAAAGCTTAGCATGTCACTGCGCCTTAGCTTTTGAACAGGAAGAGATTCTCAACAGCTGAGCCTAAGTGATTAATTTTGAATGAAAGTTAAAAAATCTATTTTAATTTATAACAATGGAGATTAAACGTTTTTCAAAATAATTTTATGGAATAAGTATTTTGTAGAAAGGTATTAATGTTTTCATTTTACTTTGTTCTATTTATGTCAACACTACTTCACTCATCTAAAACTGGTTTTCCAGTCGAAACCGAAACCGAACTTTCGGCCCCAGGGTCAGTTTCGGCCGAAACCGAAACTCACGTGTTCATACTGAAAAAAAAAAAAAAAAAAAAAAAAAAAAAAAAAAAAAAAAAAAAAAAAGCCAAGTGCGAGTCGGATTCCCGCATAGAGGGTTCCGTTACAAAAATTGGCCACCAAAATTACGTTGGTTGTGTGTGGATGTTTTTATCTGATTTCAGTAGGTATTTTTGTTATAGCTGCAACAGAACAGGGTGAGGTGGTGGCACTGTCCCTTGACATCGCCAACGATTTCAATACTGTAGCTAGGTTTTGGGAGGCGCTTATTCACAACAGAAGCCTTCCAACCTCCATCAAATTATTTGGGCTTATCTTTCCGAGAGGGCCATAACTTAGCCGAGCTGGCTAGGGCCAGGTCGGCGAGATGTGTCGTTCGGTGTTCCATAGGGATCGGTCATAGGACCGCTTTTGTGGAACATCGGTTACGATTGGGTGCTGCGTGGTCTGATGCTTAGATTACGCTATGATATCTATCTATATATATAAAAATCAATGCCACTTTTCGTTGTAATTTTATAACTCAAGAACAGGCTCACCTATCCAAACCAAATGTTTAGGCTTTGTTCGGACTATTTAGTAGATGGTGACGGCACGTCTCCTTCCCGGGACTCCTCCATGGGACCTGGAAGAGATCTCAGCGCTCTTGTGTCATTCTTTAAATGGCGCAAGGAGGCGGTGAAGCTGAGCTATAGGCCTGCATCTCGAGTAATCGAGACTCGGCGGTCCCGACTCCACCAGGAAAGTGCCGGAGGCTTGGAAGGAGGCGAACGTCCAGCCGATCCCCAAGAAAGGGGATCGGTCGGATCCGGCCAACTATCGACCCATAGCCGTAACCACCGTCATCTGCAAGGTGTTCGAGCTAATCATCAACAAACAGCTCATGCGCTATCTGGAGGATCACTCGTTAATTAACGATCGCCAATATGGCTTTAGGCCGAAACGATCAACGGGTGACCTCCTAGCGTACGTAACGCACACTTGGGGTGAGGCTATGGAGAGGCACGGCGAATCTCTGGCTATTGGCCTAGACATCGCTAAAGCCTTTGATAGGGTATGGCATGCGTCGCTTCTTTCCAAGCTGCCGGCATATGGTTTATCGCCTCAGTTATGCCGCTGGTTGGCCAGTTTCCTGCACGGGCGACGTATACGGGTCCTCTGTGATGGTCAGGCTTCCTGCTTTTTGCAGGTAAATGCCGGGGTACCACGGGGATCGGTATTGTCCCCAACTCTCTTTCTTCTGCATATCAATGACATGCTGTCCCTTGGGTGCATTCATTGTTATGCGGATGACAGTACTCTGCATGGGAGCTATTCTGGCCGCCCAGCGGAGGGGCGTTGTGACGTGGACGAAAAGAGACGGCAACTCGTGGCGGATCTCGACCGGGACCTGGGTCGCATTGCCCAATGGGGTTCAGACAACCTGGTCGAGTTCAATGCCAGAAAAACGCAGGCGTGTGCGTTTACAGCTAAGAAGTCCCCATTCCTACCCCTACCCTCTCTTCAGAACATTACGGTTCCACTAAAGGACAACCTGGAGATTCTCGGTATAGACGTCCGGCGTGAGCTCAATCACAAAAACTACATAGAGAGTTGTATTGGGCTGGCCTCGCGGAAACTCGGAGTCCTAAATAAGGTGAGACGGTACTTCACGCCACATCAGAGATGTTTGCTGTACAAGACGCAGATTCGTCCCTGCGTCGAGTACTGTTCTCACCTCTGGGATGACTCCGCGAGGTACTTGTCGGACGCACTTGACGCTATGCAGAGACGTGCTGTCCGAATAATTGGCTGTCCTGAGGTGACGGGAGGCCTCGAACCGTTGGCGCAGCGAAGAACCGTAGCGTCCTTGGCTGCCTTCTACCGAATGTATCACGGCGAATGTTCTGAAGAGCTCTTCAATCTGATCCCACCATCACCTTTCCGATCCCGAACAACGCGTGCCGGGCAGAGATGCCACTCATACACAGTGGAGAGAATCTTCGCCAGAACCGAGCGTTTCAAAAGATCGTTCCTCTGTCGAACTATAAAAACTTGGAACGACCTGCCCGCACACGTGTTTCCCTCATGTTACAACCCCGGGTTCTTTAAGAGGAGCGTGAAGAGGCACATCACAGGGCCGCCAACTTGAGGACCGCTGAGAAGCTAAGAAGTGGCCCCCAATCGCAAGATGCGCCACGGCTATCCATCGTGGCGACGTCTAAATATAAAAAAAAAAAAAAAAAAAAAACCCAAGGAGACCTGGTGCGACTTGAGCAAACAAGAGCTGAATCGCCACAATCGAGGCGGTCCGACTGATTATGGACGAGTGGTGGAAGAGATGCCAGGACGCTCTCTCCTACCGGTTGTCACAGGTGCTTACCGGGCATGGAAGCTTCGGTAAGTATCTGTGGTCAATACACAGGCAAAGCACGGCTTAGTGCCAGCACTCCGGGAAGCGCAGCGAGGACACAGCGCGCCATACATTGGTGGAGTGCACGGCGTGGGGGCAACAGCGCCAGGTCCTCGTGGCAGGTCTGGTCGAGGACATTCTCTCGCTGGAGACCATGGTGCGAGCCAAGATCTTCAGCGGGAGTAAGTGGGACGCCACTGCCTCTTCCTGTGAGCAGGGCCTACGCGAAAGCGCGATAACTCTTGAACAATCCCCCAAAGACCCGAGATAGTACCCGACCCAAGGTGAGGCTGCAGTGGTAGCCGTAGGTCTCACCCAACCGTAGGTTGTTAGGTAGAATATGTGTGGTTTTTAGTCGGTAGGAGTCCGGCATAGCACCCATCTAGGATTTTCCTCACGTTAAAACAGAAGCGGTAACAGAAATACATCATCTGTGAAAATTTTAAGTCTCCATCTGTCACGGTTACAGCGATAAAACCTCGTGACTATAGACAGACGGACGGCTAAGTCTTATGTCTCGTTCATAGGGTCCCGCTTTTACCCCTCCGTGCGTGGGTCCGACTCGCACTTCTCGGTTTTTTTTTTCTTCAATAGGTGCAGCAAGTTCCACCAAGTGCAATCAATCAACGGTCATTTTAGAAATTTCTTCACCCAAAGATGGGTTTCTTTCTTTTACGTGTAAAATTAATCATAGATGCTATTGCGAACTCCTACCACTAAAACCACACGGTGTCCTACTACTGTTACTCTTGGCCGGTTTTGGTTACATTCAGTAAACAATTTAAACTGGACAAGAGCGAGCCGGACTCCCGCAAGTAGTCACACGCTCTCTTTATTATTATTATTTTGTCTGTTTTTAATATTTTATGCTATAGCGGCAACAGAAATATATCAACTGTGAAAATTTTAACTGTCTAACTATCACGGTGCATCAGTTACAGCCTGCTGGCTGACAGACGACCAACGAAGTCTTAGGAATGGGGCCCTGTTTTTACCCTCTTTGTTCGGAACCGAACTTAAGGGGTAGGTTCATGTAATGTCCTAGATCACCTTTTTAGGATTCTGTAACCAAAAAGTAAAATCGAGACCATAAAAAGGTGGTCTAAGGCATAACACAGGACTAATTGTCTAATACTTCTCAATAATTGTAACTGCTTGTGGTTTGAATAAAATTGTATTAAGCATTGTAACTATTGATTGGAAGTCGTTTGTATATCTCTAAATCTTATGTCAGTAACATATTAACTGGTTGGGCTGACCCCAACCACGTTGCAAGCAGAGCCAGGCACTCAAAATTCACGAACACGTGAGTTTCGGCCCGGCCGAAAGTTTCGGCCCATTTTGGCCGAAACCGAAACTGTGGCCGAAAATCGACTTTTTGGCCGAAACTGGCCGAAACCGAAACTTCGGTCGGTCACTACACTACCCTTAACACAATTGTCACTTATTTATACATCATACTTTGAGATGTGGACTAAGGGCGACGTCGTCAATTTGCGATCCAGCCTTTCTGATACCGACCCCATACATGGGTCATACACATACACCCTAACCAATTTTCGTAAGTATATTTTTTTATTATGTTTGTATTGCACATGTTAGAATTTGATAATTACGAATCCACATAATTATTTTTCGCCATTTATTTTATGGTACAAAATGCAAATGTTGAAATATGGCATAGTATGGTTCTGCCTACCGCGTCGGGGATATCATAAGGATTTACTGAAAATGTAATAAAATAAGCATTCAATACGCGATTATACGCTGTTTAATATTATTGATATAAATGTATGTTATATAATATTTAAATACAAAAACTGAGCACATTGACTTGCCAATTTCAGCATAAACTCGAAAGTCAATGGTTTCGAGTCACCACAATGGTTAGTTATTAAAGTAATTGAAGCAGGAAGCCTGACATGCTCGGCGGCTGTTATTTTATTATATACTGTGGTTGAGGATCAGGGGGCTGTGAGTGGCAGCCCTGCGGGTGTAGGGTACTTCACAGTTTAAAATGAATATTTTGGTACTACTTGATCAAATTCGTTTTAGAGCGTTTTAACTTGACATGTTTTAATTAATCCTCTGAAAAGAATACTTATGACAGTACTGCCCTAGTAAGTAAACTTAGATAATTTTGACCTAGTGCAAGCCAAATACATTAAAGGGTTGTTTATTCGTTGGGTGGCAAATGTGGCTATTTCTTTTCACGAATGTTTGATAAGAAGTTTTTAACGTATTTCGTTTCTGTACAATGTAAATGTATTATCATTATGAGATAAATAAGTACAACGAAATATAAAGGGACCGCCTCTGGATAATGTAATAATAGTCATAGGTTATCCAGCACCTGCCACAGTATAAGTATGTAGGTAGTAGGTACATAACCGGTTTTTATTTTTTGACAGTGTTGTCAACAGTTATTTTACATTAAATTAGCTAAAAGTAAACAGTTACAATCATTAACATTAATGTCTCTTTTTATTACTGGTGATATGCGAGTAAATAATTATATCATACGATTCATACGATAAGCTTTGTAGAATTCCTGATATAAAATAATAGTTACGATATTTTTTGATATAATACAACGATAATACAGAATCAGTACATAAAACTTACTTTATTTTTATGCTGATAGTTTCAAATTTCACTTTAAAGCATATTTTTACGAAAGCCGTTAATCAGAAAGTAAATGATGAAAGAAAAAAGACGATATTATCAGTACCCCGGCCGAGGGTCGCCCCACCGCCATGCCACTTGGGTCTCGTAACCCAATATGTGAGTTGAGTCCCTTACATAGATATAAATCTACTAGATGTGTACGGATATGTGTTACAACTATTACACGGTGATAAATTGGATAGATTGAAGAAAATTTTTGCAAGTATACACATGAATTGTTTGTATTTTAACTAGTTATGAATGAGCCAGTTGTCTGGTTCAGTATACCTCACTGCGCCCTGTGTATCTGTATTTTTACGGTCTGGTAGAGGTTTTCTCCCTTTAAAAGACTTTTGATGGTTAAAGGTCAAGAGTACCCTCAACCGGCGAGTGTGTATGAAAACACTTATGAAAGTAGAAGAAGCGAAAGTAGAAAGCCTTAGTCTCTGCCTAGCCCGATGGAAGACAGGCGTAATTATATGTAAGTGTATGTATGTATAAGGTTTATTGTTATTACCAGTACACGTTAAAATTTTCTACACTGTAATAAATTTTTCTTTACCTCGAGTTGCAGTAACATCTTGATAATGATCATTCACATCATTTCACACATTTTTCCTAGATTTAGTTATTAATTCTTTAATTAATTTGCGTAGTAGCAATTTACTTTATTGTCGTACGTAATATTTAATGTATTACTTGACATTTTAAGCTGAAGTGATCGTTAGTTCAGATATTGAAGCAATGAAAATAAGATATTATAATCGAAGACACATCCAGCGTGCTATATCCCTAACATATAGATAGATATACAAACAAAGTATAGTGTGAACATTTCGAGCAGTTTTAACGATCGAGTTCACCACCAGTTATTGCTAGCCAATATCACTGGGAATTTGTTGAACGTTTTGTATACTTAGTTAGAACTAGATATTTAGTGATAATGTTGATATTGTTTCTGTGTTAGTTCAAAGAAATATTTTCTACAATAAGAAGCGGCAACATTTACAAAATTCGACGCAGACGGAGCAGCGAGCGCCATCTAGCCAAAAATAAGGAAGTATTATTGAGGACACATCCAGCGTTCTATATCATTAACATATACATAGATATACAAACATAGTTTAGTGTGAACATTTGAAGCAGTTCTAGTGGTTCTAGCGATCGAGTTCACCACGTCACAACCGCCTCCGGTTATTGCTAGCCAATATCACTAAGAATTTGTTGAACGTTTTACATGCCTAGTTAGAACTAGATAATGATTTGTTGTTATTGTCTCTGTGTTAGTTCTTGGTCGATGAATACCTACTTTTTTTTTGTTTAACGTGAGGAAAAATCCTAATGGATGTTATGCCCGACTCCTACCGACTGAAAAACCTCACGTAACGCCCAACAGCCTATGGTTGTGAGCCCCGGGTAAGCCCTCGGAAGGATGACCCGGGACTTCCAACAGACCTACGGCCGCCACTGCGGCCTCGCCCAGGGGGTGGTTCGGGTGTTATCCCGCGTCTTTAGGGGGTTTCGGGTGTGACCCCGCTTCTAAGGGGCGTGAGTTCCGCACGTCACGCTGCCGTCATGGGCCTGCTTCTGTAAGGACGGTGAGCGAGCCTCTCACCGTCCTCAGACCCCCGGTCATGGAGGCCGATAGTCCTCGGCGAAGACACGTCTGGGCCTCGATTTCTCAAGACGCAGGCATTTGGCCTCGCTCCAGCGTCTCCTTGCGCCATCTGAAGAGTGACGCAAGGGCTCTCGCTTCCAGGTCCCATGGAGGGGTCCCGGCTAGGAGACATGCCGCCTTGGTCGATGAATACTTCAACGCAATTTGAAATTAAGATATTGATGTAGATATATTTTGGCACTGTGATAACGTATTTATACTGATGAACTTGACATAACTATATAAAACTTTGTAAACCTTATTCATCTGTTACAGTTTTTATTTTAATATGTTGTTATGTCCCACTATTTTCACAGGCCCAAAACACACATTTAGCTGATAGGGGGCGCTGCGCTGACACTTGAATCCGACAAAATTTGCACTGTAAAGCTCGAAAATAGTTTGAACAAACCTAATATATTTTTCAAAGATCGCCATGGGGTGGACGAGAAAAGAAAATAGAATCCCCTAAGCTGGCCACCCTTTATGAAAAGACAAAGCTATACACAAAAATACATGTTGCTTTCGGCTTTTAACATCTAAGTACTGTTTATTTATATAGAATTTCGGTTCAAAAAGGGTTCTCGAAGAAAATCATTAGTATTAATTCATATTAATAAAATAAATAAACATTGAGGGACTGTAAATAAAAATTCGGAACAATGAAGTAGCCGACCATCTTTCTGTGAACAGCCATTTCAATGGTTATAAAAACATTAAACAGGTGTCTAAATTTAAAAAAAAATAACGGCCATCACACACTGGTCAGCTCGTCCGCCATAACACACGATCGATAACATAACCCCTAACGCCTAACTACCAACTGCTCAAAGTAGGGATGAATCAAATCAAATTCATTATATCAGTAGTGAATGCAGTACAATGCGAAAGTAAAGGGTAGTGCTCACTGCATGTGTCGCGTGCCGAGTCCAACACGTGCACACACATTAGGGATTATGCTAATTTTATATTCCCAATGGTCCACTGGGTTTGCTTTGGTGTGGTAGGATACGTTACAGATGCATTTGACAGTTTAAAAAGCTTTTTGATGTGCTGAGAGAGGCTCAAGGTTATGAATTTTATTGGAAGTAAATAGAATATTTTTGAATTTAGATTTAGTAAAGTCTGTCAAGTTTTGAATGTAGACTGGTTTTGAAGAATGACCGAGTTAAATGTAGCGAGTGCATTTTGACACGGCCAAATATTTCTGATCTATGTGTTGTTCATATCTAACGTTCTCATTTTCCAACAGATTGTTTTATGAAACTTGGTAAAAATGTTTAAATTATCAAAAACGGAATACGGATTTTTTCCGTAGCTGGTAATTTTCAATCCGTCAAATTTTGCTATGCTGTCACTTTTGATTTGATTTTGTCAAATTTGATTCAAACGAGTACTACTCACCACTTAGAGACTAGTATTTATTACGTCTGATTTTATCAGTGGTACTCAAAGTATGGTGAATAATACGTAATGTAACTGGGTTTGACTTAAACTTAGTTAAGTACATGATAATTTAAAATAAATACAGCAATTACCAGACTTACTTTTTCTTAGCATTCGTAATGGTACTAACACGGCCCAACACTATAATTTGAACGCTGCCGCACTGAACCTAATTCTTCCTTCAAAAACATTTTGATTTTTGGCATCAAACGTTCACATTCAAAACCATTAATATTCACACTGCAATAAATCTGAATACCTTGTTATGACACTTAGCTGCCATATTATATTTCAGAGACGTCATTTTGTAAAGCTCCATTACATTGAAATTTTCATTCAGTAAGAAAAATGAGCTTCATTCTCTTCGGCTTAAAAATTAATAAGAAAAACAAATTCGTGAGAACCGCCAAACATAAACAAAGCAAGTATAATGCACTATTTATTTAGGTAATACGCAAAATGCGTGTGCACGTGCCGACAGCCCACCCTCAACTTGCGAACCCCTGACAAACTTCACAAACATTACAAAATATCACAATTTCAACCTTATTGCGTAGCAAATAGAAGTGTTATTATTAGTATGTACAGAGTCGCCAAAGACGGCGACTCTTTCATTCAGCATAGAATTAAATATCATTGTTAGAAACCCTCATTAATGTAATATCGAATTCGCGAGAGACCGAGGGATGGTTTTATTGTGTGCAAAATTGACTAAGTAAGGTTTCTGAACCGTGAGTAGTGATTTTATTGTGGCAATTTTACGTTTTGAAAAGGCTGATGAAGTCAATTAGCAGCAGATTAGTAGCATGTGCATTTTAAACTACATTAAATAATATATATTATCAGAAAATCGTTAATATCTTGTATGCGTGTTGACGCTTCTATTCGTATTCCTATGTTCACAAAATGTAGAAATAAATGATAAAAGATATCTCTTTGTCTTTTTAAGTTAGTAAAGCTTCCCCTTAAGAACCTGTCCAATATTATCAACCTTTTCAGACTGCAGACAACAGTAGTTTGTTTTGCACCAAATATTGAGAAAGGCAAATAAACGGAGGGAAGGATAAGTAAAGGCCAAAACAATAAGAAGATTAAAATGTTTACAAAAATCGAAAGGTGAAAACAAATATAAAAGGGGAGAAGGAAAAGACAAAAGCATAGACAGAATACCAGTATTAAAGCATAAAAGAACTGTACTACAGATTAGCAAAACACAAAATAGTACACACAAGAATTTATAAGATGACGTCAAAGGACATTATAAAAGGTGCAATAGAACTGTACAAATACAAAGGTAGAAAGTAGGCGATAGCCGAGATAGCAGATGAAACCAATGTAATATCAAGAGAACTAACAACAAGTGTCAAAAATTGAGTAGCAGCAGTTTTTTTTAAATATCTCGATCAACACTACAACAAAACTCAGCAACTTGGTCGCGAGAACGAGCCAGATGGCACGATATTGATCGTCGGACGAGTGTGCACGGCCCGATGGCCGACGGCCCTATTATTGTTTAATCGTAATCTCAGAGCTCGATTAGCATATCCATTGTACACCACGCACTATACACATGTTATAGTAATGAATGGGTGACGTAAACATAAAAAGTAACGTATTATTAAATTGTACCGTTTAGCTAGAGCTGTAATCAATTGATTCGATGTTGACATGTGCGATAATTATGTAAAACTACTAAATATTTTGATACCGAACAGTAAAGTAGGTAAGTAATTTTCATATTAAACTGTAAAGTTTTAGATAAGCCGACCGTAGTACATGTTACAATGATTACATGAAATCATAAACCTGTTGTATACATAAACAAGCTATTAATAAATTATGAAATGCGAAATCATAATGTGATACATAACTACTGGTTATGATAAAAATACGTAAGTAAACCTTAAAGCTGTGACTTGAAAATTGGAAAGAATTTAGAAAGTAATTAAAGTAGGGTTACCAAATCCCCCATGTTTCAGTATTATTAATTTACGACTGAAATCACAAAAAAGTGACTTGGATCTTTCGGTGTCCAATGCAGTAGCATTGTATGTTTCGTACTCAACTTCATATATTTTTTAAAGGCTATGCCTGTTAATACTACACAAAATGTCAGTTTATTTTGTCGGTTTAGTATAAAGCGTAATACTAACCTACACAATAATTGTATTGCAAATATCAAGACAGGTTTCAGTGGCATTTATTTTCAGTGACAAATGAGGGTAATTGATAAAATAAATAGCAGCTGAATATATTTCATTACCAAGTTTTTATCGTTGAAAAGACGATCACCGACAAAGTGCAAAGATAATCTCATAATCCATCGTTGTCGGTTGCAAACACACGTACTAAAAGGCAATAAAGAAAATAAACGAATTTAAATTGGCCTCGCCGTTCCCACGAGGCGACATTTAGCTTTCATGTCCAATTCAGAAGCTCATGTAACGAGTTAATGCTTTTTAAGTTTATACATTGGAGCATAGGTCTGGTTTGATAGGACTATAATGAAATTCAAAACTGTAATAGGTATTACAACGTGGAAAAACTTTAACTTATTTTAATTACGATTCCGGGTAGGTGTGCTAGTAATGTCACAGAATAACTTATAGTGCGTGATCTCTTATTTCTATTCTATTGTCAATTCTTTATTTAGCAGTTTAAATTATTCAAGGACGAAGGGCCACTCTGCAAATTTGTTCCGTAAGTAAATGTATAAATTCGCGAGGGATGCAAGTAGCATTAACGAAGCGACCGCCACGTGAGATGTTGTTTAAAGTTAAATTGTTTTTACACGGTCTGTGCTCGTAACGTAGACGTACATGTACTATACTAAGTTAAGTTTGCCAAAGGGTACTCTTCGAAATATATTAATACGGATTAAACTCGTGACAGGATTGAGTACAAATGTCGCCATCCCAGTCATACAGTGGATGTCGTAAATGCGAATAGACGGAAAACTTTATATGGACAAGACAGGACCAAGACCAGTCGAGGGTGGAGATCTGGCAGGATTAATCGTAGATATCTATTACTTCGGGCATTGGTCAATCTTATTGCATACCTTAGAGACACATCTTAAAGCCGTTGCAAATGACTGAAAGCAAAAGTCGACATCTACAGGAATCGTCTAAGCGTACTCCGGTGCTATTCGGCCGCTGCTACTCGTCCGTATCCTTCATTCCCAGTAGTTTCGCGGCAGTTGTTCCGCGACGGAACTAGTGAGACTTTTTGTCCCAATAGTTCCGTGGCGGAACTAGTGAGACTTTTGATCTAGACGCTTCTGCGGTTTAGAAGGTAGAATCCCCAATATGCCCTCCGTCTGCCCAATGGAGGGCACGATGCATAATTACATTCTCCACGTAAAATAGGGTGAAAATCACAACTATGCGATAAACCTCGATAATGCAGGAAGCAAATGATGTTGGACTTCACGAATACTAATTGCCAAGTCCTGGGGGCTTGATAATCCGTTCACAGCGGGCGGGTTCCAAATTAAAAACCCCCAGTCGTGTCCAGCCGGGATTACTGTATAGAGCCAGTTGGCCCCGAGCGAAAAAATATTAGATGGGTCCTTGGTAATAACAAGATTTACGGGGTTAAGTTTTGGGCTTTCATCAATGATTTTCGTATTACATTAATGTTTTGTCATTTTTGGAGATGCAGGCCATTGAGAATATAACCTTGATTTAGATTTCGTCCATTCAAAATAAACAAGTTATTTCAGCACCTCATAACTACCGGGTGGTAGTCAGTTTCAATATTTGAGAAAAAGCAAATATCAGTAAGTGAATTCTAAAGAAAATAAAAAACAAGGGACGAATTCCGTTTTTAAGCTCAGTGCGTAGACGGGATTTGTGGAGCAGCCCCTAAAGCCGAAAGGTTCAAAATATTTGGCGATAAATTCGAAATCCTGAGATGAAATAGTAATTTATCAAAGGATTTTGAGTCCCGAGGAGCGGAAGTGAACGATGGGTACCCTTTATCGTGAATTGCAGCAGTGTGCTTTATCGGAAATAGCGGAGAGGCGGTAAAAGAACATTTTGGGTGAAAAAACATGAGGAATGTGTTTAAATAATTTTCACCTCGTCCGTCTCAATTGGTTTTTATCCTTTTTGATCGAGAATTTTCTTTTAGGTTTACATATTTATTTACATAGCCTGGATGCAGAAACTAAATAAATAATAAATAAATAAATATTCACGGACATCTCACACAACGCTATCTGATACCAAAGTAAGCTAGGAATAACCTGCTTGTGTTATGGGTATCAGACCACGGATATTAATACTTATATACTTTTAAATACATTTAAATACATACATAAACTAAGGGTTACTTATACTTAGTGCTCGTTTTGTTCAAATTTGATTTCTGTCGGTTACAAAGTAATTCGTTTGTAATTTAGCATACAGCGACAATGTAACTGTAAATGATGTCATTACGTATTCGCTAGGACGCGGACGGTCAGATAATAATGAAGATAATGGTGATTTATTCGTTGTCCTCAAGTCGACTTCACACATAAAGAGTAACGCCATTACAAAGTCAGATTATTTATAATCCCATAACGGAATAATGTATGCACGGTGCGATGTACGCGTAAACGAATACGCCGCCGCCGCCGCGTATTAATATTCAAATGGCCTTTGGCGAGCAGTGTATGAGATCCCATGGTATTACTATAGTACCATTAAGGTTGCGGTGCGTTCGGGCGCGGCACGGTACGACATGTTATGTAAACACAACGAACGCACTGCAGGTTGTTTATAAATAATAATAATTTCGCTGCACCACCCGCGGACAGCTGTTTACTCGGCACTATTTTTACTGACCACGGGCATTCTTGACGTGGGCACAACTAACAATTCTGCATTGCACTGCATTTTCATGGTTCAATTTACTACCATTTAGGTGCGCGCGGCTCCGAAATATTTTCATACAAACAAGGACACTATAATGCGATGAGTGATCTTACTGTCTTAGATGGTCAACTTACATACGAGATAGGTTCAACAGTACTTTTCGTATAGTTGAAAATGTCAAAAACTTGGTCAAACAAAATCTTTGTCGTTTAATTGTAGTAATATTCATCTCATTTTAAAAATATCTCTCATCGCATACAAAGAGATGGGTTACATTACATACATCAGTAGTTGAATTTTGGTTGCATCAAGCAAATCACAAAAACATAACAAAAATTCTAAACTATGATGGTTCGTTAATATTTGTCAAATTTCCAAGTTACCATGAGAGCTAAGCCGTGTGCAAAAGCTAATTAATATAATTAAAGTTCGCTTGTTTAATGAGACTTTAATCTATACATGAATATTAAAGGAAGTTATAACAAGTTTCATGTAAGACAAACTTCAATTTGCTCTCCATCTCCAGTGATTATGCTAATCTTTAGTCGCTTCATAAGTAAATATGTACGAAACAGTTTATAAAGTAATCCTTTCATAAATAACATCTGTTAGCCCACATAGTAATTTAACCGTTGAAATAGATTAACGAGTTGTTTTCTTCTTATTTTTCATCAGCACGATCGTAGTCATTTCCTTCATAGGACGCAACAGCTGTTGTAAAGGTTACGCCCGTATCCTTGCACCTGCGCCCCGCTTGCCTCCTCCCCTTTCGGCTTAATTACAATCCTATTAACGAAATCGTCTCGTCGCCTTCGTACCAATTGACATTTTGGGGTTACGAGCATAAATATTTGACCGGCAATACTTCCTTTGCATTATTAATCAGGTTACCATTATTCATCGCCCTGATTGTGTAATAACGGCGAATGATTCCCAAACTTGTGATCACTGATGAAACTTTGAAGATAACATATTATTACGACAAATGCAATTCACAAGCTCAAATTCATGTTTGAGATTGGTTAGAGATTCGTCAGTGCACGTGCGAGGGTACACGTACACAAAGGGTAGGTTTTTTTACTTTCATGGGGCAAAAACTCACCAACAATTACCAGATTAAGGATAAAAACGAGGGGGGTTAAGATTTTTTTTCATTCAATCAGTAAGCATTAGTCTTTTGCTTTGTTTCTTTTACCGTCGGAGAATGTTTTAATTAAAAATCACGTTTATCGAGTAACAGGAGTCGCGGTTGGTAATGGGTAAGTTATGGTTCAAACTTACAAGCTCACAGAATAAAAAATGTAAGTTGGCATTACTCGCAATGACAAAATAGTAACTGACTACAGTGTTAGCGATGGAAAAGTTTTGAAAATTAATACTGCTCTCGTTTACATTTACCAGAAGTTTCCCAGAAGCCCATTCAAGTGGTCCTTCGAGCCGGATGCTACTTAAAAAAAAAAAAAAAAGTATTTTTCAACTGTTGGCGCAAGTAATCTTATGTACGTAAACGGCAAATTTTGTATTAAAAGCTCAGGGTACAATGGAGCTGGCATGGCTATGTGAGCCAAAAGCTCCTAAAATAAAGATAGATTTAAAAAAAGCTGTTGGCGCGTATTCTTAATTTTATATGATGATCATCTTCCTAAGCTATGCTACGTTTCATGTGAGGACTACTTTTACATCTACAAATATATCCGGAACAGTAAAACCAAGTAGTGAGCGTGCATGACAAGGTACGCGAAACGACCTAACAACCGGTCGGTAGATAAGTGCACATAATTTCCCCGCGTCCGTTTAGCCGGCGGCGCACACGCAACTGAGCGTCAGTCGGGAGCTAACCACTTTAGAACAATAATAAGCATGAAACCCAAAAGAAAGTAAGCTTATATCTTCCGTTTGAGGACAACCAGGCCTGCAAATGTTACTTTGTGGAAGTATAATGATAGGCAGACGATTTTCTTTGTATTTAATAATTTATATACCGTTATGTTGTGGAAGCTTCCACTACTGTATATCGTATTGTTTTGATGTTTGAACACTTTTAGCTGACTAGAAACTCTACGATATGGATCAGACGAAGAAACCACAGACAGACTCGCCCATCGATTATACTATCAAAGATTTATTAAAGCCATTAAACATTCCGGTTATTGAATAAATATGGTATATTTATCAGGGTTGGCACGATTAAATCATTTTGATTTAAATCATGATTTAAATCGCGATTTAAATCAAATGATTTTTTCAATAAAAATCAATGATTTAATCAAAAATGTTTAGTTTCACTTTCTTTCACAGAAATCAACATAAAAAAACAAATTATAATTAAGGCTAAAGGTGTTGAATGGTTTTGATTTTGACTTAAGTTTTACTATCAATGGTAGCAAAACTGAACCATCATAGTGATTTCGTGCTTCCTCCAACGCACTTTCTTCTTCATCTGTCAGTGTGACTTCTGTTTGGGTTGGGTCTAATAAAAATGCCACTGCGCGGGGATTTCCTTTTTGCTTGACATTCACACACACATGTCATGTCGGACAAAAGGAAAATCCCCGCGCTGTGTCCGCGCAATCCCTTGAGGGTGCTTTCCGTTTTGCGCTGAAAAATAGTTTAATTAAATAATAAAATGAAAAAATCTAAAAAATCGTGATTAATTAGGATTATTTCAAAAAATCATGCTTTATTCGATTTTTTCAAAAAATCATGATTTTTTCCAACCCTGATATTTATTTAAACATTGACCTAGAAGCTTTGAATGTATAAAATGAGAGCAATACTTGGTCAATGATGACAATTTGACCCCACTGGCAGTGAAGTTTCAAGTTACAAAGTACAATTAATTAAATCAGTTCGGCAATCGAAATAAGGATCAAGTCAGGGATCTTAACCCCAAGGGTACCCCTTCTATACATATAAGGGTATACTACGCCAAATAATCGAACATCCAAATACTCGAACGTTCAAAATATCGAACGTTTAATATATCGAACATTGATATTGTAATCTTCGATATTTTGAACGTTCGAAATATTGAACGTTCGATTATTTGGCATTCGATTTGGCGTAGTAATTCTATCAATAGCTGATCCTTGACTTGCCTAATTTGCCAATTCCCCTTTATTAGTAGAATGAGGTGTAAATAGTTTCTGATTGACAACTAAACGTCTTATTTCATAGAGCACGTTTCCTCATTCATTTTTGTATCTAAAAAGAAAAATAGAAGAAAAAGGCAATGAAATAAAGATGTTCACTAGTAGTTTGTCCGTCTGGTTGATTGGAAAAGTCCACGGACCATGCAGACTGCCGATTAAGTGTCTTAGCTGCTCTCACTCGAATACATACAAGTATAGATTGTGTACCAAGGTAAAAATTACACAGGTCTGCAATGGTTTTCCTCTTTGAAATCTGAGTAACATTTTCTATAGTTTCTGATGTGCTGATTACGAGAAAAATAATAAAAAAAATCCTACACGTCAGGATTTTTTGATATTGAATATTTAAGATTTTGCTTCAAAATGTCTGAGCGCCTACCTTTTGAAATTTATAAAACGTCATTAAAGTACTTAACCCTCTATCACTCAAGAAATGGGATTTAATTGATTTTTTGTATTCAAATTGACATCAAAAAAATAAAATACACGTATTTCTGGATTTTTTAATTTTTTTAATATTTTGGGAAAAAACTTCAAAAATAGAGAGTGTTGCCTGTAGGCAACACTGCTGCAAGTGGCCATAATTATGAGCGTACTGTGTATTAGGAAAGATGAAAATATCTTAGGCATTTTCTGGTTTTGGTGTAATATAACGCCACCCCGGATGTCTCATGTCATACATTGTGTAAAAACTGCGGTCAGTGACTAATTCGTCTCTTCTCGTCGCTTTCGGTAGTACATGCCGAGCAGGTCATTTTTGCTTTTTAGCTTGAAACTCGTTTTTCAGCGTCCTCCGTCTAGACAAACTAAGTTTTTTATGAAATTCATAAAGGGCCCTGAATGGACCTACTGGCGCATCCCTCTTACAGCCCCGAGTTCTACAAGCGGAGCGAGAAGAGGCACATCATAGGGCCGCCAACTTGAGGACTACCTTCAATTAGCCATGTCGCTTTTGTGGATCATATTTGTTCATACACACAAATGTCCACTTCCCATACGACTGGACTGTATGCAATATTCAAGAAGTCCGCTACTGGACATATCATGGTCTGGATTTTCTCTTGGAAGATTATTATTATTGTTGGTGAAGCGCAAAATTTGATGGATTTTTCCAAATTTGGTCGACGTCATTGTTTCGTTTGGAAGAAGGTTTCCAAGTATGGGGCTCTAGTGGTAACTCTAGTGAATGTTGACCATATTTTAGGTATACCGCAGCAATGAAATTATTGCCCTACGACAGACTTATGTAATCAGAAAGTCCTGTAGGATCTTTAGAACTGGATAAAACTTTAGCTACTCAATCATTTACGTGAAATGTTCTTGTGAGAAAAAACAGAAAAAACTTGTATGGGTGTGTCTAACTCAAGTAGATCTCTCGATCAGGCTCTTATTTTTCGTAACTATGAGCATGCATAGGCTGTTCTGGCAGTCAATTCTAATTGTTTTTGCTTTCCAGCCTAAATTCAGCTAAGCAGGCTTTCCTGCAGCATCTTGTCAAGTTCTGTTTGCTTGGGAGGGTTCTGCAGTACTGTCGTGTAGCAATGCAGCTTTCAGCCTTACAGCCTTTCTTTCAAGAACCTTCATCATTACATTGTATGGTTTTATTATCGATTCTACATCAATTTCTATCTCTGGATCCTCATCTTCGAAATTTTCAAAGTCAGGACCAAAAACAAGTTTGGCAAGGCTATCACCATTAAAATATAGACCTCCTTCACTATCAGAAGCATTATGCAGCACAAGATTTATGTCATTGTTGCCAAGAAACTTCTACGAGACATTCTGAAACACAGTAAAAATACGATGAACACCAACCAAAATATGACACTTTTGCCTAATGTAGCCTACGGGCTACAAACAAGATTTCCCCAAAAAATCAAATTTCAACATAAAAAATCGTCAAAAACAATATTGTACAGTATAATTACGACACTTGCCTGTCTAAGTTTTCAATAAAAATCTTAAAACACAAGCAGCATATTATATTTATCACACTTTTAAATCAGAGTCGACTGCTACTTTTCAAATATCTCGACCGCCGAATAATAAATATCAATTTGCGAAAAGTTATGCCACCTAGGTATTTTATTCAGTACCAACTCGTTAGCTGAGAGTGTAAACCAACAGCTACAGTGCGTAATTATATTAAAATGTCAAAAATATGAATTTTGTAGACAACCAAACGGTATGTAGCCTACCGTCTACACTATGATACAGAGGGTTAATTTTATTTTTATTGCATTTAATTAGTGTAAGGGGACATATAAATTCATGCAAATCAGTAATTTGGTAATTACTACATAAAAAGTATAAGTAATTCGCCTTAACCATGTTAAAAACGGGTAATTTTGACTTAATTTTGTAATAAAATCAAAAAAATTACCTAGTAGTAATATTAGATACCTATTTTTGTAAATATTATTAGAAAAGGGTGTAATAAAGATAAACCAAAGGGTATTTGTATAAGTACCCACACTGATTGAGAAAATTAACAGTTGTATCTTGAAACATGAACTTTAAAATGTCATTGCGAACTTGTTTAAATTCTACGAATTCTTTTTGTAATATCTCCCGGAATTTTATGGTGATAAAACAATGAAACAGCATTACAGAGTTAGTGAAAAATATTTACAAAAGTTATTTTGGACACTTATTAAGTAACCAAGACAAAACTTCGACACCTCATAAACTTCGTGCGACTTGTTTATTACAATTTCGCAAGTATTTAAAAGGCCAGAAAAATAGCTTCAAAATCGTTTCACCTATGCTATGAAGAGAGGCTAAAGACTACGATAAAGATGGCTACTTTTGTTGTTGTGACATAACTGGATACAATTCTAAAATAAAAGGGACATAAACAAGCACTAAACTTCATTTCCTAAATTCGCACATTGATTACTTCCCAGAAAATATAGGAGCCGTTAGCAAAGAACAAGGCGAAAGATTTTAGCAAGATTTGAAAGAGCTTGAAGTCTGAAAACGTGGAAGATGGAATACTAGCATGATGGCGGACAATTGTTGTTTATTAAAGCGCGACGATCCAAACCGGAAATTTAAGCGAAATTCGCACAACCGAAGGTTCCAGGAAAAAAGAACCAGGTTCCACAAATAAAATTTACGTGTAATTTAGACAAGTAACAAGTTATTATTATATTATAATCGTTTTATAAGTTAAAGGTAATGTACTTTTTTAAATATATATTTTTTTTGAGAAAACGTGGGTCTTTTCTTCTATTTTCTATCGGTGCCTTTTTCGAAAAATCTGGAGGTGATGGAGAAAATCTAAGTACATATTCGTAATCAGCCCATCAAAATACCCTAGGATCAGCTATCAAATTCCAGAGAGGAAGTTATGACCCTCATTTTGCAGGCCTGTGTTATCTATGCAACCACTTCTAAATTTTGTAAGACGATAAATAGATGGTATACTCGAGCACTTAAATCCAACATCGAAGCTAAGTTGAGCGAAGCGACACCTAATGTAATAGAGACCAGCTGTTGAGAGCTCGTGTCACTGGTTCCTCGTAGTTCCTCCACACAAAAGACGTGAAACATCGATCGGCGGCGAACATTCGTGACTATTGTTCGAGGAACGAATGCACCACCACCGTACATCTGTTTCGTTCCTTTTTCACTCGCCCTGCATAATGAAACCGGCCCATTGTGAGTAAAAACATCCACAAAAGAACACGCACTTTGGCGCTGGCTCGGTATTTTATAAGAAAAATAACAGGGCCGGAGGCCTAAAAGGT
Source organism: Miltochrista miniata (assembly GCA_933228765.1). NCBI lineage: Eukaryota > Metazoa > Arthropoda > Insecta > Lepidoptera > Erebidae > Miltochrista > Miltochrista miniata. The sequence continues at coordinate 6,411,803 of OW121754.1, read as the reverse complement.
GGGCGTAGCCGTTGTCGGAAATGAGAAAGTCGATGCAACTGTTATGACATACGTGCTTCGTTAAGTGTTATTGAATGATAATAAACAACAATTTGCGTTTAACTAACATGTTTCCAATTCTTCATACACCCTGCCTACATTTTTTATTTAAGTCGTGTACCAAACTCAAATATACAGATGCAAATTGTACGATCGGTTAGCATAGGTTGTATTCATACAAGCATAGATCTGCTTTTATCAAGCCGTAATAGACGATGATGAGACCTTTTTCTGTAACTTTTAAGCTGAACACATTGTATAGTGCAGAAAAATCAATTCTTGCATATACTGTCACAACAGTAGCATGTAGAACAAACTATGCCTTACATAGCTGACAATACTTTTTCTTATAATAAAACTCCTTACGTGGTCGTAACTAGTCGTAAGATTGTTATCGTATGCTTTGAGTTGCTTGTCTCCAGCAATTGTAAACGAATTATATATTAATATATTTCTAATTGGGGTGTTAAAATAATAGGAAGTAATATAAATAAATAGCGTTTTAATGCTGGGTGGCCTCGTGATTAATGCATCTAATCTGATCATCGTGTCATGAAAAGGAAGAAAGGGTTTGACCTCTTTTTGCTGCTATAGCATTATTTTAAAAACGGCACTTCCCCGTTGAACAATACCACCCCTTCTGGATCAATCGCACTGCCCTGAATCATATAGGTACCTAAGATTGCCAGTGCTATGATTCTTGTCTAAGATCTACAGCAAGGTAAAGTCTTGAATCTACATCGATTTTACTCAGGAGTTAAAAATATAAATAAGTGTTACGTCATTGACACTAGAACCTTTAAAACGTTTTTAATATGCAGTATGACATTGTGATCCTTCATTCCTGATGTACATACCAATTACTACAAAACATCGCATGTACAGTGAGCAGATGGTTCAGCCTACAGCAACTGTTGCAAGTGCAATTTTCCTTAAAACCACAACATTCTACATACGAGTACATTTTAATATCTCAATAATTTTATTTTCCACAGATGCACTCAACATCGGTGTTCTAAGGGCACTTATCGATATAACCATGATGATTAAGTGTGGTTATACATACATATATTACTTACAATCATGTATTCCATTCCTTACCCCAAGCAGGATCACTTTTGTACTATTCTATTATTTCCTTTGCGCAAAATAATAAAATGAAGAATCACACGTACGAATGCCAAATGTCAGCACCAGTAGCGTGTCTGGCACATATCTGAAGCGATTTACTGCAGCGAAAAAATTTTCTGCGACACCACAAAATCTGCATTTAACTCATCTTGGATTACCCATTTACTCTTATACATATTCATTACTTCCACCTGAACTAAATAAAGTTCTAGTTGCGTACCAAATGTGAGACCAATGTATGAGTCTCTTAGCGTTGCGATATGTGCTAAATGAAATTTTAGGAAGCAGACATCATAAAAAATGTTGCATTATAAATGCGGGCTCAATTTATGCTCCCCCAAGCGGAGCGCTTGCGCCGACGATTAAGTGCACTTAATTTCCGTCTAAATGTTGCCCTATGGGGAGTTGCGAAGTTGCTGCTGATTTGCTTCAGGGTACACGCAGACTTGGAGGATCTCAATCGTAACTTTTCTCGTACAAGTTGGGGTTTGTAAAATGGTTCGACATGGTTGCTTACTTGTCAATGTCGGTATGAATGTAGAAAATGGGTTTAGTAACCGATTAGCAGGTTTTGGGTTTGTTCAGTATTTAGTTTCCTAATTTGCAATTCCACAATGTATGACTTAGATGATAGAGGACAATATTTTTTATTGTTATGGACCCTGTTAGGGCATAGTTGTTTATGGGTTAACGATGGATTTTATTAATGAAAGGAAGTATGTAAAATAGTCTTTATTGAGTAAAATCATTTCCACTTACAAGACACACTCGGTCGAATCTCTTGACGTAAGATTGCTATTTTAGCAAGCAAACTCAAAGAGACTTGCTGAAAAACTTATACCTCTGTAAAAAATAATAATAAACGTTAATTATGTTGAGTATTTTTTTTAAATAATTCTGTTGTTCGTGTAAAGTATGAGATAAAAAACCACGTTTATTTAAATCTTTGAGTCGTTGACTTCTACAACATAATTTAAATGTCTTTATTCGAAAACAATGGTAATCTGATCTTATACTGCCTCCGGTTTACGTGTCAGAGATGTGCGCATTTAACCATGACAACATGTTATACAACACATACTTAGGTTAGGTCCTCATCCTCACATTTAGCGAATTTGTGAGGGAAAATTCTTCATGGATGCTATGCCGGACTCCTACCGACTAAAAACCTCACGTAACGCCCAACAGCCTAAGGGTGGGAGCCATGGGTAAGCCCTCGGAAGGATGTCCCAGGACACTTCCAAGACCTTTGTTAGAAAATTATATTCTTAGTTGAAATAACTGAAATAATATGTACTATCTCCGTTGTTATTTCTTAATGTCAAGTAGATTTTGCTTATGTCAGATACGATGGCACGTCAATATTGCAATGTCCGTTTGTGGTACCACAAATATGGCATAAACCAAAAGTTGAAGTTGCAATGACCAAGGTTTCTAAGCCGCTAATATAACGTGAAGCTGCAAGTGCCAGTTTTAGCCCCTCTATAAAATAGATTGCAGAGGGGCTTATGGCGAGACTTTGTCTGTAGTCTGTGACTCTGTTGCATGATGTCACTAGGTCACGTGGATCATCTGTTCAAAGTTTGAAATAATAAAAAGCTTCTTGTTTAAATTTGTTTTACAAGACCTAAATCTAACGTAGATACAAATACTGGTGATTACTACAGAGACTGCCATCATTACCACTTTAGATAAGAATCAACAATTCTTCACACATACTAGAAAATAGATGGCCATTTTTATACTTCACACATACGTAAAGCTTACGTCAGCACTTTTTTAGGTCCATGGCAACAAATAATACTTGAGTACAGAGGGAAATCTAAATACAAAGTGCTCGCGGGCCACGCACACATACCGCTCACGGAGTCCACGGACACCAGGTCAGAGGATTTTCAAAGTATTTTCGACTAGCTGATGCGCGCGGCTTCGCCCGCGTGAAATTTCGTTCCCGTTCCCGCTTCCCGTGGGAACATTTACCCGGGATAAAAAGTACAGTGATTAGCCTATGTGTTATTCCAGACTCTACTCTATCCCTGTACCAAATTTCAGCCAGATCCATTCAGCCGTTAGAGCGTGATTGAGTAACAAACATCCAAAGACCTTCACAAACTTTCACATTTATAATATTAGTAGGATATTGGTATATGCGCGAGTATGCGTAGCCGAGGGTAGGGTTGAAAAAAAAAAGAGTACAAACATGAGATTGCATTTTGTACCTTATTATTTTGAGTCCATGGGCTAGGGCTGGTAATTCTAAACAATTCGTCTTGAAATACAGTACATTTAAAATTGACGCAGGGCCCTACAACTACAACATCGCCATTCCATAAAACACGAAGCATTATGTCCACTTAACTTCTCACGGTCATAAAGAAGCATTTTTTCTGCCACACATGACGCACAGAAGTGGCAGCGTGTTAATGTGACCACTATCCATTTCAACACAAATTCAATTTAAATGTGAACAAAGAGAAATTATCCTGGAATCACCGTCAAAAATACATCTCAGAAAATAGATATAAAGAGACTAATCTTTATACCTATTTTATTATCGAAGACCTACCTACCGCACACAAGGGAGCAACATTTTTTTGATCGACTTGTAAAGTAATCTCTTCGATGGTAACTTTACAAGTCGATCAAAAAAAATGTTGCTTACTTGTGTGTGGTATGTAGGTACTAGTAGGTAATGCAGCGATGCATTAATAGATTAGATTTATAATTATGGTTCGATTCCCACCGGAGACAAAAAAATGTGTGATCCATAAATGGTCAACTCTCGAGAGTCTGTGTGTTTCTATGTTAAGTACTTATGTATTTAAAAGTATATAAGCATTAATTTTTGTGATCTGATACCCACAACACAAGCAGGTTATTCGTAGCTTACTTTGGGAACATTAGCGTTGTGTTAAAAAATGTCCGTAAAATATTTATTTATGTAATACTATTAATAGAATAGAATATTCTACATGGTATCATGTAGAATATTCTATTCTATTAGACAGCGCTCGTGGCCCCGCGGACTCAGTGTTCTGTAAACGATCACTGCAGTAAGCAACTTTCACTATGGCCGGTCCTTGGATGGGTGACCATCCATGTGATCACTTTGTGACATTTATTTGAGCGTTTCCGTGCTTCGGAAGGCACGTTAAGCCGTTGGTCCCGGTTGCCAGTAAAATGGCAGTCGTTAAGTCAAGTTGAAGACTTTATTTCAACAGCAGGCAGGCACAACCTGCGCCTGTCCATTTAAAACACGGCAATACGGCTCACCACCTATTACGTGGGACAAATTATATAAAAAAAGGTGAAATGTGGGCATATAATATGCCTCTGCCTACCCCTTCAGGGATAAAGGCGTGACCATATGTATGTATGTATACAGACAGAAAAATACCCCTGAAGGACACACGGAAGTATGGCAAGTTGTTCTAATTACCTATTCAAGTCCATTACCAACTTCTACATTTGGTGTGGAGCAACTCTATTGCATAAAGTTGCTAGAATAAAAATAAAAGCTAGATAAAATACAGAATAACCAGTTATTATTGGTATGACCATAAAGGTATAGTTGCATGGTTGCAGCGGCCGTGTACCTACTAACTATGCAAATGAAAGATAAGCAACTTCATACTGGTTGCACACTCGCACATATCACAAACGGACTATTTAACAATAAAAACTACGTACAATTAACTTTTATGATATATTGTACCTAGTTTTTAACTGAGAAAATAACTAAATAATTCTTAACTATATTTATCAGGTGAATGAACGGACCCGGGTCAGTCGACAGTGTGCTACCAACACCTAATTGTCAGGTAAAATATATTATGTGTACTTGACCATAGTCAAATAAGCCATAACAGTCTTTTTAAAAAACTAGGCTTATTTATCCCCTCTAGAATCTCAAATGTGTCGGTAATCCACAGATTTATACTGTATCAAGTGCCAATAGTTTATAAGAGTAGTGGTATACTTTCAATAAGACAAAATCCAAGTGATACTGTACTTCTACAGGACTTGAAGCACAAATATGGTAGTTGCGATGCCGAACAACAAAAGCTTAGAACCTTGGGTCCGCATTGGCAGCTCTGCGTTTATGTGGCTTTATATTTTTTCATTTGACTGTGGCACTGAGGACCTTAATGAGGACCCAGAACAGCCCTATAATTTTTACTGTTTCGTAGCTTATCATTTAAAAGTATCATACCACTACATTCTAAAAGCACAACTTAACACAACTCTGTATAAAGTTATGCACTTAAATTTGCACATTAAGTCGAGCTTCGAAATTGAAGCTCCAGTGTCCAATCTAATATGTTTTGAATTAACTAGTATTTAATTGCTGTCTGTGGCTGCCATGAAACAACGGTTGGTGGAAATTAGTTCCAAATTATTCTAGATTGAAATTCAGTATTTGCTGATTCACTTGTTCCACTTCTGTTGAGCACTTGCATGAGTTAGATGTTTACTATTTGTATACACGTTTTTTTACTTCACGCTTCGCTTATATCTATTTGTAATATTTGAAAGTAATGGAATTAAAAGTTTGTACATAATAAGGGCCGATGACAAAAAAATGTTGGTTAGATTATTGGCATCAGTATTAAGACTATTCAAGATGTACGGGTTTTATTTGTTCAGTAACTTCTTTTTCTACTGTTTTAAATATAACGGCATGCAGCCTATATAGTTTATTTCTAGGTCGAAGTTGATTCTACTACAAATACTTTTAAACCGCGAGTAAATTTTCACAAAGCTCTTCGGGCAAACATCCATTGCCAAGCTCACATTTTCGAAGATGAAGTCTTCTATATTGTGTTTATTCAATAGTGTGTAAGCCACCCAGAAGTGGCCGGTGCCGCGGGCAAATCTTGTGATATGGCGAGACGTCTCAAGTGTCGAAGCTACCTGTGTTCTCGAGTTCTCCAAGTATAGCTACATAATTAATGGTAAACTCAACCCCAACTTGGTCGGTGAAGTACGACACTATCATTATTCGGTTCGATGAGTTCATTCGATGTGCGTCCAGCAAAACAGATTGTTATGAAATACGAGTTTTAATTTGTACATCACTGACTATGGCGAAATTTTTATCTCGATGAAGGTAAACGTGCAGCGAATATTATAGTTCCCACATGTGTCCTTTTAAATGAGAGTTGTGTTAAGTATGGAATGAATGATGCTCCTTGACTTTCATTAAAATTTACAAGATACATACTTCAAGTGCTCAGTTTGGAGTTACATTATGGACAATGACGCCATTACAGTCAGTTTAAATTCAGTCGAGAATCGTCATCGTGGACACAACTGAGTAGTGTATATAATAATTGGCTTAGTACATTGTTGATATGTTAGGAAATCTTAAAGTACTTATCATCATCATAGATGCCAACTAGTTTCAGCCCACAACGTAAGGTAAAAGCCATTAAAAAGTCATAAAATAACTTGCTCTCATTTAAAAAAACTTGTCTCTCGTCATTCAAATGTAGAAATCTCATCGTTGCAAATATAACCAAGGAAAATTAAAGATTCCTTAGGAGCCAGCGACATAACTGTCCAAGTATATTCGAAGCGGTGATAGTAAAAACTTTAAGCCTGCGTCGCTGAATACCATCTGCGAAGCTCGTCAAGACATGGGCGAGCGATAAAAACGTTCGCACAGCGCATGCGAATATCGTGTTACGATGCGGCCATACCAATGCCGATGAGTGTGGCAACACAACACAATTTACATCTACAAAACGTTCAGAACAGAGCTAAATGTGATAATGAACCCACACGAGTAATCACTGACACGTGTTTACGCATTATGTTGCGAAACGAACAAGTTCAATGGCAATGGAACGCCGAAAAAGATTACATAAGTCTCGCGCGGCAAGGTCAATGTCGCATGAAACAAAGATCGCGAAAGTGCTCCAATGTTACGTAGGCAGCTCTCGGTTCTCGTCTCTCGGCTCGCACGGATAATTGCGATGTAATCGCCGTAATCCATCCACCAGTCTTGTTTCCTTTTATGGCACGCAGCTTGCGACCGCATAGAAGAAACAGCTGACCACGGCACGCGCTTCGCATGCATATTAATGTCGCACTTGATGTAAAAAACATTTATATAATCGAAATGCTGCTATGAAATATTGAACCAGTTTGTGTTGCAGGCGTCTCTATTATACAATCGTGGCTAGGAGACCTTTGAAAAGACGTCGTTTTATTTAAAATTGAAATGGTTTTTTATTGTTTTAAGATGTTTTGCGACGTTATTCAATAATGACTACGGAACTGGTGTCAATGAATTTAACGAGTTATGAATACTGTTTTTCACTAACAATAAATAAGCACTTACATTACGTCACTAAAGTATGGATCTACTTCCAAAAAAGCTAAGTTTTTGTAGAATATTCCGAAACAAAATAAATATTCAAAAAAATCAGATGAAAACAACTTAGTAAGGTCAGCAAATATTTTGACAGCTACACCGCCGATAATTTTGTAAGGGCGCCCTTTCAATCGGATGAATAAATAACAAAATAAGTTCATCGCGATCTTTATTGCGCGCGTCCTCATCATAGCAATTGTGACATTTATCCCCCGTGGTGTCACAGCTGCCCCTCATTACCAGTCGAACAATAAAAAATAACACAATAAACGTCTAATAGATACTGCAATTACTAAAACAATTCAATGCATTGACAGGTTAACTGAAACAACGTCCAATAAACTTGGTGTGTGCAAACATTTCTTTATCAAATGTCAGTTTTCACCTTGATGTTTTATCGCAAAAACAATTATAAATTTATCAGTCTATTAGTACTAAGGCAGCTGTACACGGTTAGGGCACGAAGTATCGCAAATGGACAAAATATGATAAGTGGTGTGGGGGTCTGGTCTGGATACAACTGGGCAGTAAAAAGATTTTAGGGTTGACATACCTGATATCATAAAATCGCATTCAAATCAGGAATTTGATTACCAATATGTTTTCTTTTCGTGTACGCAATTTATCACTTTTGGAATAGGTTCACACGTAAACCTGGTTGGGATTCGGTACTTCCAATTTCGATACGCCAAAGGGGTGCGTACACTTACACTATTATTTGGATCTAGCACCGGTGTACGTCACAGTTTACATAACACCGTGATATTTTCGTCATTACTTGAGAGATATCTGTGAAGTTAAGGCAGTCAGACCTCGTGTCATCATCAGCGCTAATACTGATATTTGCCAATGCCTAGCGTTCCGACATCAGACAGTGGGAAACCAACTTTATAGTTACAATCTCACTTACACCTCAATAACTTTCATGCAGTCTTTTGTTGATACTAGATAATTATAACGACTATGTCATGTCAACCTTTTACTTATCACTTAAACTGGTTACTTGATTTTTAAACAGAATGCTTAATACCCGTTAATAACTTAACCCGTTTTCGGCTAGAATGCAAACGACACACGTTGTATTACCCACCATCAGGCGGATGTGATTGGCGACCCTATCGACATAAAAATACATTAGTTAGTTATCAATTGGATATCTGCATAACGATAGGAAATCAAACACACCTTGTGCTCGCATAATAGATGAAATTCTACACATTATTTGCACCTTTTCCACTTGTCTACATGCTGTATATACAGCAGATGTTCCAGGTCGATGACGTTAGACCTTTCTAAGTTGTCGCGTGCCGTGCACATGGTGTTGTTATTTATAATGCAACCAGTATTTCAGCACTCACCTGTTTATCAGCTGTGTAATGTAATAAATGATAGCCACCTACGTTTTATTAATGCAAATTTTATATTGATTGCTTTTTTCACAACCGACTTGTACTAATGAACTTAGTTTTATGTTTTTTATGTCACTTTCAAATTAGTTACAAATGTATAATTAAATTATAATATTTGTGTGACCCACGTATAGACCAATCACGCAAATAAACAAATCTTCCAAGTCCGAAACGTCACACCCAACAGGGGAGCAATGTGACTCTCCCGTTCTTTGTACATTTATCTCTTTTCGTCCCTGCGGCATCTCCTTTCTTTACTAATACCCAACACAGACCAGGTACAAAATAGGCACTGCGAAAATAGTACTACTGACTATTCCCATTGGGCTCTTGAGGTCGTAGAAGTTTACCAATGGGATGTCGTGACTATACTAACTAAGTATTGTTTTGGACAACTTCAAAGGAAATATAGACTAACTAAGACTAGACCAAGTTCGTGTACTTGAGTATGTACTTACTTAGAAAGTACCCTGTCCCATTTTCCATATTATCAGATAAGATACATTTTTCCTACATATACATGCCCTATATCCTTTTAACCATCGATATGTATTGTATTATACGCTGTACCAGTTATGACACTAAAGGATTCCTCCTTTGGTGCTATCAATTGCATTTATACTTCTTAAGAATTTGTACAGCACTAAATTACATATATGTAGTATCATTATACATTAATGGTAAGACGTCCATAATCATATTTTTCCCCGACTTCAGCCACTTAGTGTGTGACGCTAATGACGCCATTAAAGCTAGTAAGTTCAATCAAGACTATATTATTATTGCCATGTAATAAAATAAACATACGGAAATGGAAATCTGTTTGCTAACAAATATAGAATATCCCCAAAGAATCTTGGATAGTTTTGAAAACATGTTATGTTACAAGCAATCACGAATAAAAAAACGTTTGGTTTGGAAACTGGTCCAATTCTTGATCAGGCTTATGGCATTCCTTTTATGTGTGAACACATTTTTTTAAATAACTATTGTTAGAATAAACGAAATTATTTTTGCTTATTTGTTGAGAAAACTAAATCGGTACCTATGTATTTCTTTTCTATCGTTAGTAACGGTAATAGAGAGGGTGACTTGCTTTCTGATGATCTCGCTATCGTAGAGGCTGATAACCAAGATAAGAGGTAACGTAGTGTAGTAGTAGTGTAGTAACATGGAGACAGAATTCAGCCTCTCCGAAAGGAATAAAGCACGGTCGATGATGTTGCAACAATAAACTTTTTAGGTAGGACCTTGGGGTGCCCCTGGGCGAGGCCCCCTGGGAGAGGCCGCAGTGGCGGCCGTAGGTCTGTTGGGAGTCCTGGGACATCCTTCCGAAGGCTTCCCCGGGGCTCCCAACCAACCAACGCTGTTGGGCGTTACGTGAGGTTTTTTAGTCGGTATGAGTCCGGCATAACATCCATGAGGATTTTCCCTCACGTTAAACAAAAAAAAAGGACCTTGGGGTGCTGCTAACAGTCCTTACAGAAGCAGGCCCAAGTAGCGGATATAACACCCGAACAACCCACAACGACGCGGGATAGCACCCGAACCCCCTAAGTGAGGTCGCAGCGGTAGTCAAGATTTGTTGGGAATCGTGGGAATATCCTTCCGAGGGCTAACCCGGAGCTCCCAACTGTAGGCATTAGGTAAGGAACGTGTGGTTTTTAAGTCTGTAAGAGTCCGGCATAGCATCCATGACGAATTTTCTTCACGTTAAAAAAAAGGAAGTCTTTTAAAAACCTATCTAATTTCCCTAACAGCATAAGTCGTATGTACGTATATTTTATAATCTACAGATTAACAGTGGTTAACAATGAACAGGTCCCTTTAGAATCCATGCTAGGTGGGGATCCTGTCGGCTGTCACACCTGCTTGGAGACGGTAACGAAGGGGAACCGAATTCCTTGCGAAGGGTGCTAGGGGAATAGTGTTACGTTGGAAACTTATTCCGTATAAGTTATGACTTGTGACTGGCATTGGCAGCAGATAAATGTGGACACAATTGATTGAATTTGTTATAGGATTTACAGTAGGGCTTAAAGTTCAGGAAATTTGGTCGATATTTCTAATAATCGAGTTTGTTGGGCAGATACGGTTTTACGCCGAAATAGTGAACTGATTTTGATGCTTAATGAAAGATAAGGATAGAAAACGATATACAGGAGCCCTGGGCAAATTTATTTCAATAAAAAGTCGTAAATAAGCGTTTTAAAATGCTGTTTTCGTTCTATAAAATACGAGGGTTTCATTCAAGATTTTATCACACTACTGTATTTTGTTTACACACTCAAAACTTCCACCTAAATGTGCTTGATAATGGAGCGTTTAAATTTCAGAGGAAATATATATGCACATTTCCCATTAGGTGGACGAATTTTAAATATATATCGAATACTGTCACTGCATTAAAGCAATAATTTTAGCTGCATTTCTAGGGCAAGTTTTGTGAAAACCTTACATCAAATTTATTTACAGTAGAATTCATAAATTTTCTAATATTTGTATATCAGATTGAAAAACATGTATCAGACGCCAACACAACACAAAAAATGTTCACAAGTGCCTGTGTTGCATGTTTGAATGAATTACACAAGCAAATTAGATTTCAAATTGATATGCACGTAGCGGAAAATGTGTGTTTTATTACTTTAGTTATAATAAAATTGGCGCACTTTACACTGGGCTTTTAATTTTAAATATATGCGCGAAGTGATAAGATATGCACTTGTGATATCTAAGTTAAAACGGAAGTAATTAATATTTCTTTGACCATGTTATAGGCTTTCAGCAAAAATTAGTGATAGTACAGAATGGAAACCTCATGTATGTACTTTTTTTCACAACTACCCTCTGCTACGCACACTCGCGCATAAATCAATGTCTGTGAACTCTTTGAGCGGTGTCAGCGAATTTAGTAAGTAGGTTTTCATCAGTCTGTGCTGTACTATCTCTAATTTGTGCTTTCAGATTCACGTACTAGTGATTGAATAGGTATATATACATTTTTTACGTGTGAAAAGCCTGTATAGATGCTATGCCGGAATTATATTTTTAAATCGAATATACGAGTAGGTATAACTATAACACTGGTAAACAAAATTACACTTTTTTTTTGTTTTATGAAGTTTCTGAACTGTTTCTTACTAATTTGACGTCGCTGATTTCAAATCTACCCTCAGTTTCTTTCTAGCAGCTCTAGTTTTAATGATATAGGTACTTCTTGAAATATCGTTACTCGGCCTACTTGAATAAATTTTTAGTGCATAAAATTACAAAATTTCATAAATAAACCGCTATGTCTACATTAAGAAGAACATGTTTAAATGATCCGAATAGTTTTTGTGCTGTTTGTGGTGACTATATGTTTAGAGAACGTCGTTTAAGTGCGTCTGATTCTATAAAAAACCGGCCAAGTGCGAGTTGGTCTCGCCCATGAAGGGTTTCGTAGCAGCAAGTAACATAATATAAAAGTTCTTATAGTTCGTTGTAACTTTGATTGATGTTTTAACACGTTCGCAGTAGTAGTGATTTTTGACAGTAGACAGACAGACAGACAGACAGACATGACGAATCTATAAGGGTTCCGTTTTTGCCATTTGGCTACGAAACCCTAAAAAGGCCTATATGGACTACTTTGGTAAGCCATTACAAGTTTTTAGCAAGCCTTGGATCCCAAATTTTGTATGTGGCTGTTGCGTAACATCATTGCGTTTATGAGCTAATAAAAAAAGATCCACTTTAAAGTTCAAAAGTCCTATGATTTGGCGTGAACCGACTAATCATCACAATGATTGTTATTTTTGTGTTGTGAAAAATACCGGAATAAACCGCAAAAATTGTTCCAAATGGACTTACCCTAATTTAAAATCGGCTATTAGGCCAATCCTAAATACTAGTGAAGAACCGGTCGCTGATACGCAAACTACTTCAAATTTTACACCACTAGTTCTTTCAGACAATGATGATGGGGACCGTGACTTTTCTTTTCCGAGTACGTCTGAACCTCGACCATTCAACCAAAATGACCTAGATGAGTTGATAAGAGATCTTGGTCTATCAAAGAAAGGGTCAGAACTCCTTGCTTCACGACTTAAAGAAAGAAATCTCATAACTCCAGAGACTAAAGTATCAGTTTACCGTACAAGAGAAAAACATTTGATTCCTTTTTTTTCTGAAGAAGATGATTTTGTATTTTGTAACAATATTCCCGGTTTGATGGCTAAAATGGGATTAACAAACTATGATCCAAGAGATTGGCGTTTATTTATTGCCTCGTCGAAACGTAGTCTTAAATGTGTGCTCTTACATAATGGAAATAAAATGGGCTGTTTGTCCATTGCACATTCAACAAAAGTTAAAGAGGAATATCCCACGATAGCCTTGGTTTTGGAGAAAATTAAATACATAGAACATAACTGGCTGATATGCGTTGATCTTAAAATGGTTAATTTTCTTTTGGGTCAACAAGGAGGATATACCAAATATCCCTGTTTCATGTGCTTATGGGATAGCCGAGCCAAGTCAGAACATTGGACTAAAAAAGTTTGGCCTTTGAGAGTGAATTTAGTACCGGGTAGTATGAATGTGATAAATGCACCTCTAGTAGCCAGAGACCGCATTATATTACCCCCTCTTCAACAGTTTGTAAAAGCTCTAAACAAGGATGGGGAATGTTTTAAATATATCAGTATAATATTTCCGAAATTGAGCACAGAAAAAATTAAAGCCGGTATTTTCGACGGTCCTCAAATCAGAAAACTAATAAAGGATCAACATTTTACTGATTGTATGATAGATAAGGAGAAATCTGCATGGATTGAATTTATTTGGGTTGTGCAAAATTTCTTAGGAAATAAAAAGTCTCCAGACTACATTCAACACGTTGAGCAGCTTATGTTGCACTTCCAGAGACTAGGATGTAACATGAGCATCAAGATGCACTTTCTCTTCAGCCATCTAAACCGCTTCCCAGAAAATTTAGGCGACTTCAGCGAAGAACAAGGAGAACGATTTCATCAGGACATCCGCACTATGGAAGAGCGATACCAGGGTCGTTGGAATTCAAATATGATGGCTGATTACTGCTGGAGCATTCAAAACAAGACTGATGTTTCCCCTCATGCCAGAAAAGCACATAAGAAAGTTTTTTTCATGTTGAGTAAGAGCAATACATTTTTTATTTCTTAAATTATAGTACTTTTGGCTAAAAATGTAATATGTTCATATTTCAAAAACTAGAGCTGTTAGAAAAAAACTGACTACAGATTTGGAATCAGCATGGCAAAATCATACAAAATCAGGTAAAAAAACTTCATAAAACAAAACTACTGTTTCCCAGTGTAATACAATTACACTTTAAAGTACTTGCACAAAAATAGTGGGTTTAAATATTGGTATTATCGAGTACGAAACAAATGTGTGTAGGGTTTCAACCAAAATTATCTTCGTGGTCAAATGTGTAATATTAAATGAAGCAACAGTTAAAAAGCTTAATCTACGATACGCATGAAACTATTGTTATAAAGTGATAAGAACGCACTGGTGAAGACGTCTGTAAAGTAGTTAGAATGTATGCTTGTAAAAGCTTCCAATAATGCCTAAATACAGTCAAATTACTGCTTACTATAACGAGCAATTAAAGAAATCTCATTTCCAAAGCTTAAATTTTCAATTTTTGACTGCCTCTGTGGCGCAGTCGGTAGTGATACCGCCTGCGGCGCTGGAGGTCGTGGGTTCGATTCCCACCAGAGACAAATATTTGTGTGACCCATAAATGTTTTTCTCAAGAGTCTGGGTGTTTCCATGTATAATATGTATGTATTTAAAAAGTATATAAGTATTAATATCCGTGGTCTGATACCCATAACACAAGCCGGTTATTCCTAGCTTACTTTGGGATCTAGTACGTGATCAGTGAAATGTCCGAGAATAGTTTAGTTTAGTTAAAACCTACAACAGTATTATTATTTAAGTCTTTAAAACTACCGTCATTTTTGAAATATTCAACAACGAACGAAGTTTCTGTATAAGTACTAAGTACGTTACATTAATTACTTTCAATAACAAATAATGACTAATGTTCGACACAACAATCGTATGCGAGCACACCTCGACTGTATCGGAAGGGAGACACGGTAACCGAGAATTCTAGTTGAGGAGACGCTGAAGAGCGAAATTCACCCATCTAGTAACCAAATAGATAGATTTTTTTATTACATTTCATTGATGCATTGTTTATGCATCAATCTGTCTATGATAGTTTGGCTATTAAAAAGTATTCCGGGTGTTTTTAATTAATTGTAACCATTTATTTCCCTTACTATTTTGATAAATCGTTAAAACTCATTTCAAACCAGCAATTTTTAACAGAGAATATGACTTAATATATTTTTAATTACGTTAAAGTTAAACCTATTATTGACTTGCCTGTTCAACGGGCTTGCCAGGTGGCCACAAAATTAAGTACCTACCTACTTAAATCCACCTAGATATATTTTCTTTGCTATACTATTTGATTAAAATAAAATGAATTTGAATAGTTACCAAAAGATTAAGTTTAATGTAAGATGTGTTTATGTAAAAAAATATCGCAATTAAAAATAAATAGCCTTGAACCTTTTCGATAGTCAAGCTAGCATGGACATGTTCAGGCATGTATAAAATTTGATAAAAAATGTATTACATATTTCTGGTTATCAGATAGGTGAAGGTAGCTCTTCAGCGTCTCTTAGACTATTCGCTTGCAATGTAACCCCTGCATAACGAAGGGGACGATCGGCGAACTCGTAATTATAAACAGGGCGAGGTGTGCAGAGGTGTCGAGATATCGCGATAATATCGAAACCTTTTCGTTTAACGTTGCTGGCGGGTATTTAATCGGAGAATTTAATAAAATGGTCAAGTCGGGCGCGGGAACGCTGATTTATTGCGATGGGAAATATCGATATGTGGAATTCTTATTCGATAATATCTATGCGAATTTATTTATAGGAAATAATCGATTAATTCGTGATATTTTTGGTGTTGTTATTGGGGGCAATGTTATTGAAACCAAATTATTTTTGCAAGCATAAAAAGTACCTGTTGGGAGTCACGGGACATCCTTCCTCAGGGCTTACCCGGGGCTCTCAACCATAGGTGTTGGGCGTTACGTGAGGTTTTTTAGTCGGTAAGAGTCCGGCATAGCATCCTACGAGGATTTTCCCTTACATCAAAAAAAAAAAAGCATAAAAAGTAATAGTGTTCACAAAGTTGTCTGGATTTCATTTACTAACTAACGTTATAAGGAGTAATTTGGGCTACTTTATAAAAGACTAGCTGACCCGCGCAACTTCGTTTGCGTCACATGAGAGTGAGAAAGAGAGTGGTATAGTATTCATATTTTAAGTAATATAATCCCGTCGCGCTTACTCCCGTCGCGTGTCTTATATTTTTAGGGAGGTGTGGTAGGTATTAATATTTACAGTGATATATTTTTCCCGTAGCGTCACGTCGCTTATATTCATTATTCGCTTATTTTACCATTAGAGTTGACCCGCACAACTCGGTTATTGGTACGGAACTCATCGTGTGCGAGTCCGACTCGCACTTGGCCGGTATAATCTTTCAGTTGACTGAATCGACTATGGTCGAGTTGCCTCGCTCATATTTAAAAAAAATATTTAGAGGGCTATTGTAAGTGAACAATAAAAGATAGGCATAATTAGAGATGGGTAACGACCCGGGTTAAAACCCACCGGTGGGTTAAAACCCAGTTATCACCCGTTTCAATCCACCCACTGGGTGGTTTGGCCGGGTGAAAACAAAATATTGCCGATAAAACTTGCAACGCGCTGCGATCGGTTTGCGGGGTGGTAGGTAGAGATGGGTAACGACCCGGGTTAAAACCCAGTTATCACCCGTTTCAATCCACCCACTGGGTGGTTTGGCCGGGTGAAAACAAAATTTTGCCGATAAAACTTGCAACGCGCTGCGATCGGTTTGCGGGGTGGTAGGTAGAGATGGGTAACGACCCGGGTTAACACCCAGTTATCACCCGTTTCAATCCACTCACTGGGTGGTTTGGCCGGGTGAAAACAAAATATTGCCAATAAAACTTGCAGCGCGCTGCGATCGGTTTGCGGGGTGGCAAAACTGTGCCGGAGCGGGCGGGGGGTTATTCCGCGCCCCGCCCGTGCTTAAACTTACTCTCTCTCTCTTTACTCTCTAGTGTACTTCGCTACGCCAGTTAGAGTGGGCGCGTTTTGTGTGAATTTGTTGTTGTTTTTATTTACGACTCTGCATTATTATTGTGATCTGATCCAGTTTTTACCTGAATGACCTTGGCTTGATTTGATTCTGTCGACCCGGCTCTTGCCAGCTCGGGTAAGTTATTCGCTGTGGCTGGCCCTCTCGGTAAGATGGGCCCCGACAATTCGACGGAGGCAGGGAGGCACTCCATGATAAATATGTGCCTCCCTAATGCAGCTTCAGGGCAAGATGTTGAATGCGTTGGCGATGTCAAGAGACACTGCCATCACCACTTCGCCCTGTGATATCGCTTCCTCCGCCAGTCCTCTAATGCGCATGATCGCGTCCACGGTGGAGCGCCGCTGACGGAAACGTAGGTAACTGGTTATCCGCCAGATCTGGCCCCACGCGTGTGAGGTGCCCGACGAGGCGCTGTGCAATAATACGTTCAAAGAGCTAGCACACCTGGACTATCTACAGCGGAAGCACCGGTCTCCCACGGTGACTTCCGCTGTGCACTGCACCCCCACATGACTCCACCTGGCTTCGAGGTGCTGTAGAAGATGCACCTGCGCCTTGAGGAAGCCCACAATGAGAAGGCTCCGTCAGTCTGCCACTTTCTGAGCCACCGCGACAGGGCAGCTCGCTACTGCCGACCCGTGACCAGTGGGACCAAAGCGAATTTCGCTAGATCTTATTTTCGCGACGGCAGCCGCTCGCTTCCATGACGGCGGAGATTATCTTCTCTGTCGTGGCCGCGTCATCTAGACCCGTAATGCGCAGACCGGCACATTTATTGGGTCTGGTGACGCTGACGCGTGTGAAATCCCCCGTGTCGGTGTCTCCCTCAGCTTAGCCGCTAAGGCCTCAGCCTTGGGACCGCTGGTGGCGCCAGAGATCTCGAGGAGGAGTGCTTCAGTGCGCGTCACCTTGCATTGGAGCCTCCTCTTGTGTCGAGGGCCTTTAGGTCCACTGAGGCTTTCGCCTGCCTCAGGACCTCAGCGTTCCCCACGCCCCTTGCCATGCCCTCTGTCGTCACCGTAAGGACGACGGCGGTGGCGTGGGTGCACGGAGCCTCTTTGGCGCCTTCGCTGCGGCGGCCCTTGCCTTCTTTTTCGCTACCGCTACCTCCCAGACCCTCTCTCTGGAGAGGTTCTGGGGTGCAGCGGAAGCGTCGCTGGGGACCGGGAGCATAACTGGATGCAGACGTCGTCACATCGTATGTGACGACGTCTGCATCCAGTTGGGCTAGTGGTGGGCGGTTTGCCCGGTCTTCGAGGACGCCGAGGCGGCTCTCGATGGCCTCCAGTAGCTGAATCACGCTCGGAGTCACTTTGGGTGCACGAGCAGGGGCCTTTTGTGGAGCGGAGGTTGTCACACCTCAAGCCAGCTGCGTTAGCTTTGCGATTTCCTCCTGCATCAGCTGTTGCTGTTTGCGGGAATCGGCAAGCTTAGTCTCCAGGCTCGCAACCCGAGCCCAGAGTTTTCCTTCCTCTATCGAGGTGCTCATCCAACGCCTTAGTGGCGCCTGTGACGGCTTCCGCCACTATCTTCTTCCTGCCCGCTACATTCTTGGCGCCTTTTACGGCGCCAGAAATGCGAGCAAGAGACGCCACTACTGTTTTGCCGCTGATACATCTGATGTGAAGAATGTAGCTGCGTTAGCTGTCCGGCACTGTCCAGCGGGGGCACATCTACCGGCGGCCCCGATGCCCTCCCCTTGGTTCTGTAGAGGTTGGCTTTCCGACCTCTACCCGCAGTGGTAGCGTCAATTAATTGAATAAACTGCCTACTAATTAGTTCTGTTTTTAAAATATATATCTGTTTTAAGGGTAAGGAGTTTATTTTTGACTTGCTAGACTACTAAACACTACTTCCCACTTCTTACTAGTTTACGAAGCCTATTATCACCCTCCCACTTCTTACTAGTTTACGAAATTTATTATCACCCTGCAAAATGGGTGATTATGGGTTTTAACTGGGTTAAAACCCAAATCACCCAGTTTTAACCCAAATGGGTAGATTGTGTTATAACCCGCTACCCATCTCTAGGCATAATATGCTGTTTAGGACTTTTTTTGTAACTGTTTAAAAAGAAAAAAATGTAGTACACAATTTTTATTACGAAACATACGCAATGGAAGCTCTCAAAAGTTTTTTTTCCCCGTTCTCAAAACATTATTCATGGCTGCTCCGCTCCTATTTGTCTTAGCGTGATGTTATATAGCCATTAGCCATCCTCAATAAATGGACTATAAAACTGTGAAATTATTTTTGAAATGCAAGTAATGCAACCAGTAGTTTCTGAGATCCTAGCACAAACTTTTCAGTTTGATAATATTGTGAGCTAACCTTAAAAGAAAGATAAATTAGGTTATTGTGAGCAAACCTATAAAGATAGACATAATATGCTGTCGCGGACTTTTTTATAGAACTTTTTGAGAACAATATTTTTTTAATACATAACTTTTACGTAAGTTTAACCATTTAGGCAGCGTACGCCTCGGAAGCTCTCAGACCGTAAAAATAATTCCCCTTTTTGAAACATTCTTCGTTGCTGCTCCGCTCCTATTCACCTTAGCGTGATGTTACATAGCCTATAGCCATCCTCTATAAATGGACTATCAAACTGTGAAAGAAGTTTTGAAATAGAACCAGTAGTTCCTGAAATCCTAGCGTTCAAACAAACAAACAAACAAACAAACTCTTCAGCTTTATAATATTAGTATGGACTACGATTTTGGGTTTTCATTTCACGTGAAAAAGTAGCAAACGCTTTTGAATATTTGCTACTTAAATTAGAAAATCTAATTAATTTAATAAAGATGTAGTTTTGTAAATTTAGGCAGCATTTTTGTATATTTAATAGCGCTCTCTTGCTACCAATTTGAAATAAATGTGAATACTTTCGGAACATATTTAAGTATCGACACTAAATAAGGACTACAAGACTTTTCAATTAACATGAACAAAAACAAAACTAGTAATATAGCCATTAATTAGTCTCAGACAACGGCAATAAGCTCACCACCTATTACGTGGGACATAAAACTATAAGGTGAAATGTGGCCGTATACTATGCCTCTACCTACTACCTACCCCTTCAGGGATAAAGGCGTGACTATCTGGTTTATTACTACCCCCCGTTATCACGGACAAGAGTAACTAACTACCCACTTTTTAAAATAATCAAATTATTTTCACATTGATTACAATACAATGTATATTGAACTAAAGATAATTCATACACAAATTCTATTAAAATAAATGTGATATTCAAGGCTATGAAAAACTTATAACATTGTGAAAAACACAATTAGCATTTAACAAAAAAAACGTGGGTTTTAAATATTATTTAGGAGATGATTAACTTTTTTAGTTATTTTAAGGCTGCTTTAGGAAACAAACCAGTCTTTTTGGAGTTATTTATTGTTGCCTAGTTATAATATACATACAATATTTCCAAGGCTTTGTTCCAAAAATGTTTTCCGATTGTAGGTAGATTAAAATATTCTGTGGTACTGCTCGTTCGCTCTAACTTTGCCGTTCGGCTCCATACTAAAGTCGAATTTTTGATTAGACGAAGTAAATTGACAGCAACTAATGTCACTTCTTCTTATAATGTTGCGTATTTTCTATGACGAAGTGACATTAGCTACTGTTAATTTACTTCGTCTAATTAACAATTCGGGTATACGCCTCTACGCCAGCGGCAAAGTTAAAGCGAACGGGTAGTACCTACGTCAGCAGCGTAGAATGTCGACTATAGAAAAAAAAATCATACAAGGTAAGATTTCACACGGTTTCGCTTACATTTTGAAAATTACAATATTTTTGTTTCAGCTGACCGTATTTTTAGTTAGAATACCAATTTCAGAAACTGCCTTCTGAAGTTCTCTCATAAATATAGTAAACTAAATGTTGCCCGCTGTTTCAACAGCGTAGAATTCTGTTCCCCTCCCCGCATCCCATGGGACGTATTTCAGGGACAAAAAGTATCTAATGTGTTACTTCGAATTATATTCAATCTCTGTTCCAAATTTCAGTCAAATCGGCTCAGCTTTTAGAGCGCAATGGAATGACAAACTTTCACAATTCACAATTTTTATTATAAGAAGAATACTTTAGGGGACCCTTGTGCTTCTTATAGAATCCATCACGGAGTCTATGAATAAAATAGTGTCTACCAAAATTATCTACTTAGTATATTATATATATTACGCATTTCCCTTCAACGGGGTTGTAAGTAACAAATAAGGAATGAGTTTAATAGTCTCATCTAATAGGAATGTTTCGAGGTAATTAAGAAATGCCTCTAAAGCCGTCTCGAGAGGGGAGCTATGATCAATGGGATATTCAAAGTTTAAGCGCGCCGTAGGCACCGCCTTACTTTGTCTACCAAACGTGACTGAACGTTTAAGTAAATGAATCATTGCAAAGTGCCTAGTCACACGAATGGCAACAAACGTGAAAATGCAAAATTAAATGCAACAAAAAATAAAAAGGTATAAAAGTTATCCCAATCCACAACTGTAACTATCGATTATAATTTTGTGACATTAGTGTTTACTTTTGTCGCATTATTTTTCGAATGTCATCAATATCTTATGTCATGTTATTTTATTAATGTCATCAACGGTAGCGACAGATGTCATGTTATTTAATGGTCTTACTTTATGGCCCAGGGATGTGATTCACCCAAAGACTTCTATAAATGTCTTCTATATAAACTGAGGTTCAGTTTATATGAATATCAGTTTATACTTATAGAAGTCTTTGGATTCACCATCACTAAGTCTCCTTCATTTAGTCATTAGTGGAAGACTTTTGGATTTCCCTTTGAGTGATAATTCCTACATTTTAAAAGGCCCGAGCAATTATTCGCATCGATTTTGGTACTATGGTGAGTTTTTAACTTATTTCGGGTCTATGCTTTTAAAAAGTTTCTACAATATAAATCAAACAATGAAACAATTATTTACAAAGGTATGAATCACTTACTGTTTGATTGATTGACAAAGACAATAACGTAAAGAAAAATACTAGTTCCAGTAAAGTCGGATGATTGAGTGATCCCCTCTTTACAAACGCCCTCTTGGCGGCCTGCATCGGAAGCGGTAGAAATGCAATGGGATAATGCTGCAATCTGCCGTCGGAGGGCGCCCCCCTCCCTCGAAATGTATCGTGTTGCCAGGATTAATTGGTGTTTACCCCCGGACCTCGAGGCAAATATTCTCTCGTATTATACAGATAGGTACGCGCGAAATTAGACCGCGCTGCGCTGGTGTAATGGCAAATTAATAATAAACCGCAAAATTGAGGCGTACTTCTCGTGATTGAATTCAGGACCGTGAATTTTGAGGTGAAGATTTATATGAATACGAAAATAGTGGTTTAAATTCACAAATATTCATTAAATATCATTCTTATACATCATGTAACACATTGTAAAATGGGTCTTAACGACTAGTGTTTTTTTTTTCAAAACCACAGAGCAGATTTTGAATGTCAATTTATTAAGTTTAAAACCTATTTTAGAGATTAATGATAACACCTTATATAAAAGGTCTAAGCCTACACTACTTTCTACTATTTATACTATTAAACTTTATTATTATTAGTATTAAGAATGCAGTGTCGCAGAGCTAATTACTAAGTGTAGTACCTAACTAGATATGAGTAAATATTAAAATGATATTATCAACTTGCTCATGAAAATGCCAACCTCAAATAGCGCATTCACATACACATTTTAGTTATTTTTAATTAAGTCGCTCTTAAGTAGTTGGATGCGATTACTTTATTATTCGTGTTTAAGGCGCTAGACAGACGACGGGGCGGGCCGGGCTTTTTGCCCGCGACGTAATAAAGACCGCGTCTGTCCGCCGATGCCCGCGACTGCCCGCCCCGCGAACGCAACGCACACGACGGCGACGGGCGGGCAGTTAGTTCACTACGTTCGTTCTAGTGAAGAGCGCGTCAGTGAAAATGGATACCCAGAGAATTCGAGTCGTTGCTTATTTAATGTACAAAAAAAGAAAGAGACGCAATCGTAATATAGTCCATTGAAATGTTACATGAACTTTGCATTTATTAGAGGACGCAATTTAATTTTCGGGACATATGTGGGGGGGTCAATAGAAGCTTAACCTCAAGTTTGTGGGGTCGCCACCCTTGTCCCCCGGCCGCCATCTTGAAAAGAGTGGGAAAAAAAACACTTTTTTCGCAACATTTCGGAAACTATGAGTCTTACAAAAAAATTGTAGAAGCATAATTTGTAGCATATTGTGTTGCCTACAAATGTGTATATAACTTAACAAAAAATTTAGAATTTTTTTATAAAAATTTTCTTTTTTGCTCTTTATATACATTTTACAAAAATAATACCTCAGACTAATCTTGTAGATGATCTTTAAAGAGAAATTTTAAAAAAATGCCACAGAGCAAAAAAGAAAATTTTTATAATTTTATTTTCAATTTTTTGTTTATAATTTTTAATTTAGGACAAAAATTTGTTTGACATATTTGTAGGCAAAACAATTTGCTACAAATGAAGCTTCACAATTTTTTTGTAAGACTCATAGTTTCCGAGATATTGAGGAAAAAGTGTTTTCACCCCTTTTTAAGATTGCGGCCGGGGGACAAGGGTGGCAACCCCACAAACTTGAGGTTAAGCTTCTATTGACCCCCCACACATGTCCCAAAAATAAAATTGGGTCCTCTAACAAATGCAATATTCGGTCCTTAAATTGTAACATTTCAATGGACTACTTAATAGGTAGTACTGGGTACTCGATGACAACTCATCCCATACTGCAGGCGTATACATATATTGCCTGGCATATTTGGTTCCATAGCTTCCTCTTTTCATTTACATCGTGATATTCTTTTAATGCTGTATTATAAATCGGCGATCTTTTTTCGACTTGAGAAATTAAATTTTCGACGTCGAAGGCGTCCATCACTAGAAAACGTGCGGCGAGGACTGAGCCTGGCCGGCCCGCGCCGCCCCGCGCCGCCCCGTCTGCGTTACTTCATACAAACTGGTTTGTGTGATTCATGGCGGCGAGCCACGGACATGCCGCGCCGCCAGTGCCCGGCGGACAGCGGCGGCGCGGTCTTTTTGCCCTTCGTGTGCGTTGGTAGTATAGGATTCCTTTAGCGCTATCGTTCGCGGCGAAATTGACCGGCCCGGCCCGCCCCGTCGTCTGTTTTACGCCTAAACGTATTCAGTAGACAGCCGGCATTTTATCTCGTTGGTTCTACGAGCTCGAATGGGAAAAAAAGAGATTATTATCTATTATGAGGAATATTCATATTTTATAATATTTTGATGAGGAATACTACTGCCTCGTTGGTCTAGAGGTCGTAATGTGCGACTGCGGATCACGAGGTCGTGGGTTCGATTCCCACCGGAGACAAAAAATTGTGTGACCCATAAATGTTTGTCTCAAGATACTGGATTACTATCTATGATAAGTATGTATTATAAAGTACTAGCTGACCCGCGCAACTTCGTTTGCGTGATAAATGAAGAACCGCTCGACCGATTTTGTGCAAACTTCACATAAACCATCTACTAAACAGTCCGAACAAAGCCTAAACATTTCGTCTAGATAGGTGAGCCCGTTCTTGAGTTATAAAATTACAACGAAAAGTGGCATTGATTTATATATATATAGATATATGTTTTAATATCCGAGGTCTGATACCCATAACACAAGCAGGTCATTCCTAGCTTACTTTGGGATCAGATAGCGTTGTGTGAAATGTCCGTAAATATTTATTTATTTCAATATTTATTTATTAAAAAAAAACTAGTGACTAGTAATTCTACACTTTTATTTATGGATGTAAGTTCTACGAAGCTTTTTGTGGTTTTTGTGTATCAATGATTCTATCCTTAACCCTCCTGGACCGCATTTTGCAATCTAGCTTGCAATCACTCAATTCAATCATACCTAATATCCTGTAGATAGTTATCAGACCGTTGACCGCGGAAGTGCGGTTTGTTTTCCCCACTAGGTACAATTTGATCAGGAATTGTGGAAAATTGAGCAAAGAGTATTATATCCTCGACAAACGACTTCAAAATCTTTCTAACATGAAAAAATGGCCATAAAGACATAATGGCGATTACAGACAGATTGACAGATTTTTGGGCAATAGAAAATATTGTCCAAAAACCTACCAAACCATTTTGAGAGCAACTGAAGTCGCCATCTCCATCTTAAAAAAGCTGCCTGCACCAGAAACCAGAACCCTCTTAGCAATCAGTAGGATTATCAACTTACAGTTTGAATTCCAAAGATTTTGATGTCCCTTGCAGAACTGACGCCAAATTATTCAATTGTAGCTTACCTGTAAAAGAAAGAAGATTCGATTAATCTATCTATATCTATAAATATATAAATATATATATATATATATATATATATATATATATATATATATATATATATATAAAAATCAATGCCACTTTTCGTTGTAATTTTATAACTCAAGAACGGGCTAACCTATCCAAACCAAATTTTTAGGCTTTGTTCGGACTATTTAGCAGATGGTTAATGTGAAGTTTGCACAAAATCGATCGAGCGGTTCGTCATTTAACACGCAAACGAAGTTGCGCGGGTCAGCTAGTATATCATAAGTATGATTAACACACCAATAAATTGTCCAATCATAAATTAGATAATATGGTATAGGAATTCATGTGGAGTACAATTTGTCGCTCACTAAATTCCCAGTTGAAGTACGTACGAGGAATGCAATTGGACAATACGACGACGTTCGTCTTGATAGATGGGCTCCTATAAATTGTTGACTTAGGTGGTGCCTCCAACTAAGGGCCCTCGAATGCCTTCACGCTTTGGGCTATACAAGATATGAGAAGTAGGTATTTATCCCTGTTAGCTTGAGTTTTTGTCATGAAATTTCTGTTTAGAACCCATTTGAGAAATGTTCTAGTGACGGTTGACGACTTCTGCAAATTTGGACATTTTTTAGGATAAAAATATTTTTAGTTACACTGAGCCATTTTAAATTCATGAACTTGTGGTGTATGTATTGTAATTTGTATTATGTTTCCAGAGCTTGTAGCTTGTAGCCTACAATGGATTCATTTTCCAAAGTGCTTTTTGGTCAATAGTTAAGCTATAATAAACTCCAGAATTAACCACATTTCAATTATATGGGGATTACTTGGCTTATTTAGCATTACATGGCGTTGGAAGTCTTTTGTAAAAATACAATATTCTTGTGGTTTGTTTGTCGAGAACATACAAAGTGGCATTTAGATCTCAGCAAGTACAAGCAAACCTATTGAGATTTCAACGTTTGCTTACGGACAAAACAAGGCATGTCACTTCATGTAGATACGACTGAACCATCCAGTTTTACACTAATACCAGACCCAGACCCTTAGGCAGTAGGTAGGTATTACTATCATCCACTTTGTTACGTTAAACCTGAGCCGGATGCAAGTCTATCTGCAATTTCCCAACGGTATTCCATCCACAATAGGATTCGGAAAACGTCTTTCATAGTCTGTCTGTTAAACCTAACCTTAGCTATATTATTAGTATTGTCGTAGGTAATGTCTATTGCGATCATTCATTCGAATACTAATCCGTAAAGGTCAACGGCATAACCTTTATATTTAGACAAGATAAATATAACGTTATTATACGACAAAAAGTTGTTTTGACTGTTGGCGGTAGTCCTTGGCCGTCCTTCACAGCGAACTAGACAAAAACAAATCATGAAATGGCAATATAAAAATGCAAGATGACGTAGCGGCGCACGCGTCGCTCGAGGCGTTGTATTTGGTCGACTAATCGTTTATAATTTAAATAATAACAAAGGATTACGACTCTGATACGCCCCCATTCGGTCGATAATTATAGAAGACGTTATGCTAACCCTAAAATTATGTAATAGGTATCAAAATATCTAATATCCGTAATTGACAACGTTCTGTATAATACTAGAATCAAAATTCTTTGGACAAACAAATTGTGGGAGTTGTACACGGCGATAAAAAGAAAGATTCTTATCAATTGTCTTGTGAAACAAAGAGATAGTTGACCATTAAAAAGTAGTTCGTGAGTCGTGACATGTGTACGAGTCAATTGTAAGATGCGTGGGTAGGCCAGTTGTCTCGTAATATGGAAGCTACGGAAGTTTTTAAATGACGCATTAAGGTCCGATAAGGTATTTTTCAAGTAAAAAGAAATAATCGTACAGGTTACAAGAAATATGTATAAGGCGAAGTTGAGACTACGAGCTAAAGCAGGTGCATTCTGTGAGGCTTGGGCTAGAACAGCTGCTGTCATGTCGATTTAAAAGCAAAACACGTCATTGGAAATGGGTATCGAGTTTATATTCTACATCAATATTTGTACGTTAATAGTATAAGGTGCAAAATACAATAATGAAGGTTTTTTATTGATATACAGAACAAAGGATAAAGTTTCTGAGAATGCGTGAGAATAGTACCGACATCAATTCGACGTGCTCAAAAAACCAAGAACTTCAATCCTACAAAGGCAGACCGTCTCGAATCGTTGGTTATTAAATTTTTAGTACCCAAATCAGAAACAATTGATGTTTTTATTGATATAGCCCACGCACGATCATTTGACATTATTAACAAATTCACACCTCGGAATGGGTAGAAGAACACTATGATTCATTACATTTATGTAAGTAATCTACAAAATACTAACTTCTTTGCACACATTCCTCAGGCACAGGAGAGTATGTTATAAATATACTACCCTTCTGAAACTTACCTACAAAATACAAAGAGGGAAAATGATTCGCAATGGCATAATAGGATATAACATTATCTGATGTAACACGGATTTAACATCCGGTTGGAAAACCCTAAGTTACTTAATTAATATTAAAGATTTTTCCCCGACGTTAACAAAGTAATCGTTATTTCTGTCATATATTATGTTACTCGACTATTTCTTACTTTACCGTACCAACAAGAAGCTTTTTCGTTTAAAAAACAAGCTTTGTTGTGTACTTAAAACTGTATGTAAACAAAGCGTTGTATACTTAGTTGGGGGCAAACGTACCTCATACATTTTCTCATTTAAACGTTTCACAGTTCCGACAAGATCTTCACGTTTGGGTCCACCGTCCAGCCAGGCACTTAGAGTGGTCCGGCGGCGGCGAGGTAACCGATAATTGCATTAGCGGGAACCAGTTTGTACAGTACGAGTATTTGCCCTTTGACTGCACTGATTCTTTGTGACGTGCAACATGAGAAATGGCCCGCGTGGGTGTAAAACTTATAACTTGTGCTCATAGACCATGCTGCTAATCACTGCCCTAAATAACGTCCACCCACTAACGAGATACAGCGGCTAAATTAGTTCATATTCAACACATTTTACACGAACCAATTAGGGAGTCATAAAGAGGAAAATCACTCCCCCTTATTATGAGAATAATAAAGAACCAGTGGGGTGCGTACCCGTGACGTACGTCACGTACTGTAATAAAGTACTGGTAAGTAAATTTGCTTAGTATTTACTTTTTTACGAGTATTAGTTAACCCTTGCCATACAAGGACACGACTCAATAGCGTCTTAACCTTAATACTATCCCACATACGAACTGAGAATTCTCACAATGCGTACGAAATTCAATTAGTTACTGTCTTTCAATTTAAGCAAGGATGCAACAGGTACCTTTTAATCCTCGGTTAATGATATTTTAGCTAGTAAAATAAATAAATAAATATTCACGGACATTTCACACGGACAAAATATTGAACATAAAGTGCAATCTCGACCTATATCCCAGCAGGATAAGAAGAGTTACGCACCCACGCTTTCTAATATATATTTCAAGATATAAAATCTGCGGTTCGAACATAATATTAATCGAAGGTATATTTAAATCGTACTTTACATGTTCCAGTACAAACGAGGAACAGAACTTAATCAATGTTTTACATGGGAAGGATGTGGTTTCTGTTTCCCTGACCGATGATAACACTCATTAATCACGCAATTAAATACCATGAAATGTGCGGAAATATTAACGTATTATTTCAATAACGTTTTATATCTCTGATGACGGCCTATAAGCCCAGTGTTGTATGCGACTGCTATGTTGATATCCCGGGTTCGAATCGCGGGTAGTACCAAATATTTATGTGATACAGAAATAAAATGTTTGTTTCGTAGTTTGGATGTTTTCTATGTAAGTATAATATGTGTACCTATAGAAATATGTCAATTTTGTCTGCAACATTGAGTTAAGCATAAAACATTTTTTTGCCATGTAGCCCAATTTAAGCTGACATAAGCTTGTACAAATTGTCTATGTAAGTAAGTAGGTATTGTTGCAGACAAAATTGACATTGAACCAATAACAAAATAAGAAATACTAGGTAAGTACATTAGTATGTAGTTACCTAGTATTTCTTATTTTGCAATTGGTTTAATGTCAATTTTACCTTCGTGAAAATATATATCTACCGTAGTCGGTAGATGTTATTTTCACGAAGGTAAAATATTTTATACTGGAGATTGTAAACGATCATAAATATTTCAGTATCTGGTAAACAAACACATAGATATTAACTAATAGGTACATTCGAAGGTTGTTCACATTCCCCCTTCACCAAGCCTAGACTTGCGTGAGTATGCTTAGCTTGAATTACTGGCGAATTTAAACTTAGAACACAATTTACAAAATTGGCTTGTAAATTTAGTGGTAGTCTTTAAGACAATCTCGTTATTTCCCTGGCTAGTTTGCATGTGATCGTGAGGTCTTAGATTTAGTACACGTAATCTGAATCGATAAATACTACTTTACTTTTTTTTATATCTCGTTACGACCTAGTATAAAAAGAAAAAACCGAAAGTTTATTCTACAGTAGAATAGCAGTAACCGTAGACGATTTGTCATAGACCGTTGACGAATAGTATTTCGTATTCGTGTCGTCGAGAAGCTAGATTGTTCCCTAAGATAGCAAGAGTTGAAGGGTATGTAGTGAATCTGCTATACAGATGCAAAAGAATGTGAGTACGTAATAAGTGATTAAAAAAAATTCAAGACCATTTAGAATCCACACTTATTGATTGTAATTTAATTAGTTTGAAATTACCAAAGCAAAAGGCAAGTGTACTCCCGTGTGAGTCCTTGGACGACGGAATAAGCGTTCAAAATTACTTACAACATGAAACCCATCTTGATATGATAATAATTGATGAGTTGAGACCCCTCTGGTCATTTCAGTGTATCTCATGACACGCTACGTTGCCCTGACGTTGCGTGAAGGACATTTGTCCGTCATAAACTCACAATCAAAGTTCGTACGTGCTTCAGAACTTATTGGCGGTGTTTCCATTTTGTTTTCATGTAAATATTTAGCTGGCGCCGCGCCGGTATGCTTTTTTTTTTTTTTTTTTTTTTTAACGTGAGGGAAAATCCTCGTAGGATGCTATGCCGGACTCTTACCGACTAAAAAACCTCACGTAACGCCCAACAGCCTATGGTTGAGAGCCCCGGGTAAGCCCTCAGGAAGGATGTCCCGTGACTCCCAACAGACCTACGGCCGCCAATGCGGCCTCGCCCAGGGGGTGGTTCGGGTGCAATCCCGCGTCTATGGGGGGTTTCGGGTCTGACCCCGCTTCTAAGGGGGGGCGTGCGTGAGTGCTCACGTCACGCTGCCGTCATGGGCCTGCATCTGTAAGGACGGTGAGCGGCCCTCTCACCGTCCTCAGACCCCCGGTCATGGAGGCCGATAGTCCTCAGCGAAGACACGTCGGCGGCGCCCAGGGCGCCGACTGCGGAACTCGGGTGGGAGAGTTCTCTCCCGCACCCGGCCCGCCGCCTCCTTCGCGAGCATGACCTGCTCGCAGAAAGAGGCGGCGCAGTCCCACTTACTCCCGCTGGAGAGCATGGCTCGCACCATGGCCTCAAGCGAGAGAGTGTCCACGCCCAGACCCACTACGAGGACCTGTCGCTGTTGTGCCCACGCCGTACACTCCACCAGCGTGTGGAGCGCCGTGGCATCGCTGCGGTCCTCGCAGTGCTGACATTCGGCCGTGGTTTCCCGGTGTTTTCGCCACAGATACCTACCGAAGCTACCGTGCCCGGCAAGCATCTGTGTCAACCGGTAGGAGAGAGCACCGTGTCTTCTCTCCAGCCACTCGTCCATGACCGGTCTGACGGCCGCGATTGTGGCGAATCCCCCCTTTGGTTGCTCAAGTCGCATCTTCCATGTCTCCAGGGTTTCCTGGTGGAGCAGGGTCCGCTGGGCCTCGATTTCTCGAGACGCAGGCCTTTGGCCCCGCTCCAGCGCCTCCTTGCGCCATCTGAACAGTGACGCAAGGGCTCTCGCTTCCAGGTCCCATGGAGGGGTCCCGGCTAGGAGACATGCCGCCTCACCGGAGATCGTGCGGTATCCTCTTATCACCCTGACGGCCATCACTCTCTGCGGGCTCATCAGTCTAGCCTCATTGCTGGCCGTCAGGGTCTCCGCCCATACGGGAGCCCCGTACAGGGCCATGCTTCGCACGATCGCCAGGTACAGCCTCCTGTAGGGAGCGTTGGGTCCCCTGATGTTGGGCATCAACCGCGCGAGTGCGGCCGATGTTCCCCTCAGTTTTGGGACCAAACTTCGGAAATGATGTCCGAAGTTCCACCGGCCATCGAGTACGAGCCCCGGCGCCGGTATGCTTGGATGTTTTTTTTTTTAATATAACCAGGGTGGCAGAGAAGCTGGCCCCCACCTTGTTAGGCTAAGGACGTTTGGAACACCAGAGGCGTACATAACACGCGCGCTGATGAGGACGACCCAGGTGAGGTGTAGGTTATGTCCACCCACTGTTGTACTTTCTCAAGTCGCCTTTATGGCCTTCAACTTAGCTTAACGACAGTAATGTTACTGACAACCGGGACCGACGCGGCGACGGCTTAACGTGACTTTCGAAGCACGGAAACTCTCGCAAATAAATATCACAAAGTGGTCACCAGCCGAGCTAAATTGCTTACTGCAGCAGTGATGGTGGACACTGTCCGCGGTGTCACGAGCGTTTCATGATGATTTGAATGAGGGTTTGGAGATCAGTCGACTGACGAAGCCACATTGAGGTGCAGTAGCTACAGCAAATATGGGTGGGATAATCCAATCACGTGTCATCACGTGTGTTATATAAATATTGCACATAAAGATGTGCAGTTCACAATTATAACACCTGCGCTGGTTTCAATAGCACTTTAGTTTCGGGAAAGATGCGGAAAGGGTTACCTGATTGGACATAAAATAAACTTAATGGAATTGTTAAGTATTTATGATTCCAAAGAATCCGACGCCTAAAAATTGGACGCCAAAATTGATCTCCCTGCAGTATTTACGTCAATTTTAAAACGTGTGTCCGAAATTTGTGCCACTAAATTCATTGTCCTGTCACATGGTCATTGGTTCCATACGCTTCAAGCTGAGCCGTGTCAAGCATCGAAAGCGCATCAACCATCGAAAAATATAAATAAACAATAATGAAAGTTGAATGACCACGGCGTTGATGACTCAGTTTTCTACCTGACTGGTCCTGTGTCTTTTAAAAGTGTAAAAACTTGTCTGTGATCATTACAAAGGCAAAGAGAGGAATTCCGTATCATCTCCGTTTCGAGATTGGGTCGTTCGTCGATGTTTATGACGATTGTGATTCTGCGTCCGACAATAGTTGTACTGGACTGAAAAATATCGTAGTATTGCGACTATATTTTTTACTATGGAGATTGTGGAATGTATTCAATTCCGTGATGGATATCTTTCTCGGTATTAGCACAGAGAGGAAAACGTCTTTTGATAACAGTACGGCTAGAATGACGATCAGGTGAGGTTAGTATTAAATGTATTAATTAGGTATTGTGAATGTGTTAACTAAAATTAAGTTTTTAAGAATAACACTAATCGAAATTTCTGATAATCGGGGATACATCCATCCACCGAAATAATTACGTAAACACCATCGTCACGAATTGCCAGTTCCACATTTTTCCAGAATATTCAGCTTTAGACATTTAGATCTCCATAAATCTAAAAATATTTGAATAAATATGTCCAAAATAAGAAAAAGTTCCAAAATCGTACCTGGAGTAGGTAATATATTACTCCCAGGTACGGTTTTAGAACTTTTTCTCCTCCTTCTCTTCCTGGTTAAGTGGGTATTATGATGTTACACTTAAGTTTAACATCATACACTTATTTATCAGGTGCCGGGTTGACCGGTTCCAGCTTATTACCTGATTTATGCAAAAGTAAGTCTGAACTTCTAGATGCCTGATTTTAGACTTCTAACTGATGCTGTATTACACTCTGCCTTATTGTAATAATAAATGTAGACCCTATAAAGTTTCGGAAGCAACTGGAAAGATGGTAACATGAAAAACCACCTTAAATCCTGCTGAGATTTTTGTACATACGACAACTTCCAAATCTGATACATTTCAGCTTGTTAACTTTTTTACCTACATTTTACGAACTGTTCCGAAATTCAAATCAGATCCACCGTTCCTGAGCCCATAAGTTGAGGCAAGCGCAACGGCTGAGGGCCAATGCGCCCGCGCACGCTTCTAATGACAGGGGGGAGGGGGAACGAGGGGAGGGCGCGACCGGTCGCGGGTTGCATCGCGGTATGTAGCCGACAGGAATATTTATGCCAGCTGGTTTTATTTTAATTTATCAGCTGTTTTATTGAATTTAGTTTGTTTTAGCTGTTTTTCTGACATTAGGCAGTGTTTTTTCACTTTTTCAGTTTTAGCCCCTCTCTAAAAAATAGAGTGCAGAGAGGCTTATGGCGAGACTTTCTCTGTAGTCTGAGAGCCTTTGCATTAAACTACGTCATTAGGTCACATGGATCATCTGTTCAAAGTTTTTAATAAAACAAAAATGACAACGTCAATCGGATTGAACTTTCACTTTCACAATAAACGTGTTAGAGAGGGGCAGTCTGGTGAGAACGATCTCACGGCTTTCTTGTTTTAGTCTCGAGAGGTAATTTAAAATGTAGTATAATTTACTATCTGAAAATCATTTAAGTAGGTAGTACATAAAACTGGCAGATGACGATTATTAAAACTGCGCATGCCTACTAAATTAAATACGTTTGCCTCAATACATATTTCAGTTGACATTGAATATTGTAAATCATACCATAAACAGGATGTAACATTCGGAGCGGTCAGTATGGTATGGGCAAGTCTGTAAATGTAAGACATACGAAGATCTGTTATTAGGACCCATGTCATCGATTTTAGAGAAAATAAAAACTGCATACATAGATTTCAAAAACCTCTTGAATATTTCGGAAATCGAACCCGGTGGTTTTGAAAAATAAAACAATACATACCTACATTATTTCTATTTGAATATCGATTGTATATGCAGTAAATGTTTCAAAGTAGCAGTAAATGTTACTATGAAACATGATATCTAAAATAAATAGAATGCATTGTATTTCATGTTCTTTAATATAATAAGTAGGTACCGACAAAGTTCGAAATGAAAACAATTTTTACTATGCAATGTCCGATTCGTTTAGGTTTAGGATCTTACTATTGCGTTTTGTATAGTCCGGCATCAAAAATCAAATAGCTAGAGACTTTTTAAATGCTGTTTTTTTTTTGAAATCTATGTATGCAGTTTTTCTTTTTTTTTAAATCGATTACATGGTTATGGTTCCTAAGAACAGATCTTTGTATGTCTTATATTTACAGACTGACCGCTCCGAATGTTACATCCTGTATAGACTAGGCATATAAAAAAGACATGTCTAAAATTAGCCCACCCTGCGACCTGACCGCAATGGCAAAGCAATATAATACCTAAACTGGTACCATAAACAGTAACATACCACACCGCGTCCGGGAACCCGTTCGTCCCCCGGCATGGGCAGCACGCCCGGTTAGAACTCCTAACTTTTTTATTTTTCTGCTCACCCTTTGTGGCTTAGGTTCGCGTGAATGCCCTACTGCCTATCGATCTGGTAAGAAACTTAGTTTCGTCCTTTCACTTTAAAACTTTCGCGCCAATTGGCTCCAAATGATGGATAAGTTCTGAGAAATGGTTTGGAATGATACAAATAACTATAATATTGCCTTAACTCTTATTTAATTCGTCTCTTACAGAGAATTATAACACTTGATCAGGTAGACTGGCATGCATTGGCTTCGAAGAAAGTGACTTTCATAAAACAAAAAACAGTGGACTCTCCTCTTATATTTTCTACGCAAGGGAGATGGTTTTATGCAGCGTTTATCATTTATTACACGTGAAAAACGGTAAGTATAATAATGTGTCCTTATTATATGCTTTTTCTAACTTTCTTCAAAAGGCTCCTTCTACAAGCATTATTTTCCCTTTGGTACCTATCTATAATGTAAAAAAAGAATAGACGTTTGTTAGTCTCAATAAACTCCGGAGCGGCTTGACGGATTTGTCTCAATTTTGCTATTGAAATATGTGTAAAAGTTTTGAGGCTAGGCTAGACACGTTATTTGACTCAGAGGAAATACCAAGTTCTTTGGGATCACAAGTTTTAAATAAAATAGAAAATCAAGTATCTATAACCTGCCGTGACAGATAAACGCTAAGTTTCAAGTGTCTCATATTGATTTTACTGAACCCTCGATATCGATAGCTTCTTATCTACTAGATAACTTGAACAACATAGTTTTATAACCATTTGTAACTATTACAACCTATATTTGTAATAAAACTGTAACAGCATGAGTTGTGTTTCACTCTGGTTGGTTTTGGTTTTCTGCTTTCTCATAGAGCACCACGAGTCCACGACCTATGACCTTGGTGGTGTTGCTCTACGGTCTAAGCTAAGTCAGCTAGCCTTTGCTACACAAAATAATCAGGTACAGAAAGCAATCTCATGTAGGTATGTGCTTTTTTTTTCATAACTACTCTCGGCTACGCACTCTCGTGCACAAACCCGTATCGCAATTACTATTAAAATCCTTGGACCTCGTGTCCGTGAGCAGTGTCTATGTGTGTGTAGCCCGAGCGCACTTTGTATGTACCTAGATGGCCTTCTGTACCTTATTATTTTGTGTTAGCTAGCTTTCAATACAATACAATACAAATACTCTTTATTGCACACCAGGAAATACATCAAACAAATTATTAATAAAGTTGTTGGTATAACAATTGGCGGCCTTATCGCACAAGGCAATCTTTTAGAGGCAACCTTTCGTCAAATGTCTCCAATTGTGTAAGCTGTTTTAATTAATTATGGATTATACTCTAATTTCACAGCACCTGTTCTCTACTTTCTACTTACTATGAACCTATCCTACAATCCTACATCACTATCTAACATTCTCAGTTTTATATTTGAGATACGGCTATATCTAAATTATGACAATAAGCACTAAGAGCATGATAACGTGTCAAAGAAGATTATTGACAGTTTCCTATGGAATCTCATGGGAAAGTCGACAGTAACATTAAGAACATAAGAGTTGATATTATCTCTTGTAGTATTAAATATCTCCAATGATAATACAAGCAGGTGACTACCGAAATAGATTATGTATATTCAAAATAAAATCGGTTAAGTGCGAGTCGGACTGGTGCACGGAGGGTTTTTTATCAAAAAACCGCAAAAGTAAATGTCACTATTGTTTGTTTTATGAAAAGAAAATTCAGAAACTTCTTTTCTGTTTTTAATCTTTGTTGTAATATCGGCAACAGCAAATACCGCCTGTGAAAAGTACACCTGTCACGGTTCATGTGATACAGCTTTGTGACAGACAGCTGAGTTTTATTTATAGGGACCCATTTATACCCTTTGGGTGCGGAACCCTTTTTTTCGTGTGAAAATCTACGATAAATAGCTCCTGGTAAGTCAGGAAGGATGACCAAGGCCTAGGCTGGATGTTCCAGGTGGGTACAGAACCCTTAAAAGAACATCTTATTTCATATGTTCACGCCTATAATGTCCACATAGGGACGACGATGATCTAACACACAACAACGCATGGTAAATAACCCTTTGATTTTAATACTAATATTAATGACTTTAAAAGCTTTAACACCTATATTCCTATGTCTAGAACTATTCAGAATAGTATTATCAGTGCCTATAACTGTTATCAGTGCCACAGTGGTTATGGACACATGCTATCTAAGGTTGCTGAACTAAGATGCAAGTTGTATAACGACAGTTTGATAACTCAGTTAAGTATAATTATATTTATAGAAGGTTACCGCAGTTATTTTGTATATTTTATGCCCAGCGGCTCTGCCCGTGACATAACTATAGGGCTTGCCAAACCTTAAAAAAATTCTATGAGAAAAATAGAGACAAATAAGTATTTTTCACACGCATTAAATTATTATTATTGTTTATAAAGTTATAAATCATTTAATTTGTCAGTAAGCATACATCGTAGGTATATTTAAATGTTTCTAATAAGTCTACTGTATTAGGTATAAAAGGTGGGATTCATTTTCTAAAACCATTTTAGGAATCTTAACCTTCACTGTTATTTTTGTTTTGTTTTTAGTTGTTCGAAAATGCTTAAGTCTTTTCTTTTAATTGAACTCTAACTGCCAAAGTCTTACTAATCTACAAGTAATATACTTAAGTTAATTGTAACACCTGTAGAAGGTTTCGTACGCCCACTTGAAAAGTTATCAAGTGTGTAAGTAGGTAGTTAGCAAATTATATGCACGAACACCCTTCATTTTATCTTTCATCTATTTAATGTTACACTTTGTTCACGAGCCAACGTTCGTTAATACTATCAAATGTAATCTTATTTCTAACAAGTACAAAAATCAAATAGATACATTATGTATTTTTATAAGGTACGATGGGACTGGCATATTATTATACGATTGTATAAAAGTCCTAAAAAAAATAAGTACAAAAATAACCGCTGCCTAGCAGCATACCAGAAAAAAAATAACAACCTGTATAATAGTGGAAGTGTTTAGTAAGTATTAATTTAAAACAAAAAAAATATATGGAACCCCTTTGAAAATATTTAATGTACCTTGTATATTTGAGTTCAAGAATTGATGTGTAAATATTTTGAAAGTAAGTATGCAAATTTTTTCATATAAATTGCCCCAGATAGGCAAAGGTCACGGGTTCAAGCTTCGTCTTTTTCAAGTTGTCTTTTTTTTACTTTTAAATAAAATGTATGCGATAAGGGAAGTTTAACTCAACCATCGTTCTACAATGGATTTTAGATATAAAACGCTTGATTCTCCCTATTAAAATTGGATTAATACCTAAATGACCCATGGGCCTAAAAAGGCAACATTGTACTACGTTTCATTTTATGACACATAATTTTTTTTATGTCTTGTAACATAACATAAAAACTCTTTATTGCACACCAGGAAATAGGTACATTTGAGTAGCTTAGCTTAATATTAACTTGTTGGTATAACAATTGGTGGCCTTATCCCGCAAGGCAAGTCTTGTATGTTTTGTATTTCAAATTATATCAATTGTATGTTTCATATTATGAAACATAATATGTTGTCTTTTTAGGCCCGCAGTATTGATGGTAGGTAACAGAGTAAAAGATATTCCCTCTTCATAATTACAAAACCTTAACAGATCAACCAATCAACTATGTAACATCAAAAGACAAAATGCCAAAACAATGATCGCTCCAAGACTCACGCTGCCCTAATTCCACCGCACTCAACCACACCTAAATACAACGCTAGCAACATGTCGCGTTATCACCCGGTAATGGGTGACCCACATATCACCACTTGCCTGACATTATCTACCCGTGGTATCACAACGACCAAATCGTTTGGAACTAAGTAAATTGAGCAACGAATAATGTTTCAATATCTATACAAGTTTGGGAAGAAATTGTATTAGAAAGTGCTTAATTTTGGTACTTCAGGATTAATGAGATGTTTATGTTTTCAACTATTAAGGAATTCTGTCTGAGTTCGATTAAGGCCAGACCACGAAAGCACGGACGATCTTAACGAAATTATATGGGTTTAAATCACTACGGAACCCTAAATTCAAATTCATCCTATTTCAAATAATAAACAGGTTAAAAATACTAGGGTGAAGGTTAAATAGAAGGTAAAAAATGGTAAGTTTATGGTAATAAAGAAGTAAAGTGATTTTCTTTAACATTTTTGGATACACTTTCAATAATTTAAAGAGCTTTGTATGCTATTGATTCATTTTGAATTGTTCAAAGATTTGTTTTCATTATTGAACCTTAAAAACAGATTGTTAAATTATATGCTGTACTAGCTGTACCCGCGACTTTGTCCGCGTGGAAAGTAATAAAAAAGAATCGTTTTTTTTTCTAAAATAGAAGTAGCCTAAGTTACTCCTTATTACATAAGCTATCTGCCAGTGAAAGTCCCGTCCAAATCGATCCAGCCGTTCCAGAGATTAGCCGGAACGGAACAAACAGACAGACAGACAAAAATTTTGAAAATATATATTTTGGTATGGCGTATTACATTCATATGCATGTAGTAGAAAGCGGTTATTTTAATATTACAAAAAGACACTCCGATTTCATTTATTTGTATGTATTGTATAGATAGGAAGTTTAAGAAACCTTTTTAAGACAAAAATAAATCATGATTCACTGTGAAGTTATGAAGACTATAATCACATCATGGATGGTGAAATTTTATGTACT
This sequence comes from Miltochrista miniata, assembly GCA_933228765.1. Lineage (NCBI taxonomy): Eukaryota > Metazoa > Arthropoda > Insecta > Lepidoptera > Erebidae > Miltochrista > Miltochrista miniata. The sequence goes on along the minus strand of OW121754.1, from coordinate 6,371,927 downwards.
GTAACTAAAGCCGCATTAATAATTGTGCTAAAAATAACATTTTATTACGAAATCTCTAGCAATTCTGCTACAATTTAATGCAGAGTTTCAAAAAATAATTCCTACCTAGTTCTAAGTTACACATTTTTTTTTTTTGTTGAACGTGAGGGAAAATCCTCATGGATGTTATGCCGGACTCCTACCGACTAAAAAACCTCACGTCACACCCAACAGTCTATGGTTGGGAGCCCCGGGTAAACCCTCGGAAGGATGTCCCAGGACTCCCAACAGACCCACGGCCGCTACTGCGGCCTCGCCCAGGGGATGGTTCGGGTGATATCCCGCGTCTTTGGGGGGTTTCGGGTGTGATCCCGCTTCTAAGGGGGGGCGTGCGTGAATTGTCTCACTCACGTCACGCTGCCGTCATGGGCCTGCTTCTGTAAGGACGGTGAGCCGCCCTGTCACCGTCCTCAGGCCCCCGGTCATGGTGGCCGATAGTCCTCGGCGAAGACACGTCGGCGGCGCCCAGGCCGCCGACTGCGGAACTCGGGTGGGAGAGTTCTCTCCCGTACCCGTTCTAAGTTACACATTATGTAGGTACCAATTACCTACATATTTATAAATAGTATGTAAATAACATAAATAAATACAATAGATGTATATACAAGTATAGATAGAATGCTAAGTTCATTGACATTATTTTTGCATTTGCCGTAGTCAAATAATTAGGTACGTGTATTAAGTAAATTATTAGATGATGCTTGCGGCTTCGCCCGCGTGTCAATAGGTTAGGTATGAAGCGCACGTGGCCCCGCGGACTCAGTGTTCTGTAAACGATCACTGCAGTAAGCAACATTTACTATGGCCGGATATGGATGGGTGACCACCACGTGGACCACTCTGTGACAATTATTTACGAGCGTTTCCGTGCTTCGGAAGGCACGATAAGCCGTTGGTCCCGGTTGTCAGTAAAATGACAGTCGTTAAGCCAAGTTGAAGGCCTTATGGGCGGCTTGAAAAATTTCAACTGTGGGTCGTCACAACCTGCGCCCGGGTCGGCAGCGCGTGTGTAGCGCCTCTGGTGTTGCAAACGTCTATAGGCTACGGTTACCAACCTTCCGGTGGGCCGTAAACTTGTCTGTCACCTAAGTAGTATAAAAAAAAAAAAAAAAAGGTTCCCGCTTCCCAGGAGAACATATTCTCGAGATAAAAAGTCCCTGTCTGTACCAAACTTCAGCCACATACGTTCAGCCGTTAGAGCACGATTGAGTAACAAACATCTTCACAAACTTTCATTTTCATAATATTAGTAGGATAAGCACCTGAATGAAAAAGCTTAACAACACTTACTTATCTTTGCACAAAGATCTTTCGTCCCCCTAGTCAACGTTACTGTATATTTTGTCATTTCGGTCGAAATAAGAATCTTCCCGTACAGCAGTTTGAAAGACTAATTAATCTATAGTCCAATCCTGCCCGATCCGGCAATAATGTAAACATGTAATCTTTTGACAATCGCTGTCTAAGACAGATGAGTAGAAAAATATAGTTTGACATATCATTGATTTTTTTACTATCCTGTGTAGGTATTTTAAATGAAAATAAACTATCATAAAGAAGTTATTTGGTGTCGAAATGACTGTAAGAACACTGTATGACACCTGGATATTGGAATATAATCGGGGTGAATACTCAATTGCAAGTAATTATGGATATAAAGGATCAAATGTGTTTGTTTACATTTTTGCGCAAAGCTATTGAAATTATTTGAAATACAGTATAGTGACAAGTGACAAATGAAAACCTAATCGACCCAGTAATTTTGTAAATCAACACAAATCGCAAGGTATACGTTTTATATTGTAAATAAACATTGGTACTTTAATATGTATTTAGTAAAACGTTGTTATCTCCGTGTAACACACAGACATATCATTTTTTTTTATTTGTATAGAGCCCTAGCAGGTCACGTTATCACTATCACAGTATCACACCAAATGATATTGTATACAAACATACTCGTAGCTCGTAGGTAGGTAGATATACTATTGTATAAGTGTTGAGCTCAAAATGCCTACTATAACTTGCTGTCCCTTTCTGAGGCAGACTTTACACATCCACATAGTACAAAGAGATAATTAAATATATAAAATAAAGCATCCATCTTTCTACCATTTATTTGAGCGTTTCCGTGCTTCGGAAGGCACGTTAAGCCAGTGGTTCCGGATGCCAGTAAAATGGCAGTCGTTTAGCCAAGTTGAAGACCTTTATAGGCGGCTTGAAAATTTTTAACAGTAGGCAGTCACAACCTGCGCCTGTCCATATCTACACGGCAATACGGCTCACCACCTATTACGTGGGACAAATTGTATAAAGGTGAAATGTGGGCATGTAATATGCCTCTGCCTATCCTTTCGGGGATAAAGGCGTGACCGTATGTATGTATTATGTAAATAATGATAGTTACTACGTGACTATTGTACCCACGATACATTATATCATTACATCTTTCCATAGAAATAGTCATGAGACCACACATGACAGCTATAAATGTACATTTTTACGATTACCGATTTTATGAAAAAACTAGCTGTTTCCCGCGGCTTCGACCGCGTAGAAGTCGTTATCGCGTAAAATCATAACCCTCCTTTTGTGCAGTCGGTTAAAAAGTAGCCTATGTCCTTCCCAGCTCCTCGAACTATCTCTATACTAAATTTCATCTCAATCGCTTCTGCCGTTTAGGCGTGAAAGCGTAACAGACAGACAGACAGACGGACAGATTTACTTTCGCATTTATAATATTAGTAGGGATGTAAAGAGATGTAAATAGTGCCATGATAAGATTGATAAGTAAATGTCATCTTTAGTTACTGGTATAGGCTATAATAACTGCTGTGAGTGAAGTTCCTAAATCTCTCAAAATTAAATTGCTTGTGTTACCGAGTTCACGTCTTGACGTTCAGCTTAGAACCTGCTACGTCACGATCGACAGTCCAACACGTTAGCTCCACCGGCACCGCCTCAAATACAATTTACATTTTTGAAAAACCGGTTTTTGCTTCAAGTTTACGGTCTTGTCCCAAATTATTTTTTGTTGAGATCCAGGGTTCCTACTAGTCTTTTTTTTTAAAGATATTTTAAATGAAATTGGTCACGGGTTTGCTTCTATAAGAAATTGAGATGTGTTTAAAATAAAAACCGGCCATGTGGGAGTATGACTAGCACACGGAGCGTTCAGTACAAAAAACGACAAAATTATCAGATTTTTTGTATGGGAGCCCCCTATCTATTTTTAGTAGGTATCTATTTGCTGTCATAACAGCAACTGAAATACATAATTTGTGAAAATTTCATCTATCTAGCTATCACGGTTCATGAGATACAGCCTGGTGACAGACAGACTGACACACAGCAAAGTCTCAGGATAAGGGTCCCGATTTTACCTTTTGGGTACGGAGCACCGGAACACAAAAAAATTATGTTGGAGATTTTATTAAGCTGTGTAAACGTTCATGTTAACACAGTGCCATCTATCCCAAATTCAGCTATTGTAAGCTTCTAAAGAAAATATGTATTAATTAATGTATTTATAAATCATGTCTTCTTAGAGCCAGACATTCAACATTAATTTAGGCCTACTAGCAGGCCTAAATTAGTGTATGGAAATCAAATTGAAAAGTACCTAAGTATCAAATTTAAAAAAACAACCTGACTTCATCTATATAAATATGGGATTCTTCTGTACCTGAATTTTTTACCTTACTCCTAAACGATTTGACTACCTAATTTGAACAAAATTTTGTCTGTGTATATTTTTTAAGGGTTTACACAAGACAATGGTCTGCTAAGTAGTCATTTAATTTATAAAATTACTAGAGGACGTCACGCGGTTTCACCCGTGTATCTCCCGTTCTCGTGGGAATACGGGAGTAAATTATAGCCAATTTTCACTGGGAAGAGTGTAACTTCCCAACAGTGAAAGAATTTTTCAAATCAGTCCAGTAGTTTTGGAGCCTATTCGATGCAAACAAACAAACAATCAAATCTTTCCTCTTTGTAATATTATTAAGTATAGATAATTTAATTCTAACCAAATTCCAGACTCATTTACTAAGTACCTAGGTACCTAATAAAGCATTGAAAATATAGCTTCTTTTTATAATATTATAAGAATTAGTCATGTTCAAGGCATCAGGAACTAATAAAACCTACTGTAATATTTAAGCCTGGAGTAGAGTAGCTAGTGATATAATCATACCAGATATTGATAATAGACAATTATAAGTACAATAATAATATGTCCACATTATTTGTCATTAAAGAAAAAATATTATTTTCTGGTGTGGCTAACACCGATAGGCAACGATAACCACTTTTCATAAGGTAGACCGTAAGCTTGTCCGACACTTTAGTAGTACTAAAAAATAAACAAGGATGTAAGGTATCAGTCACAGCGGCAAATAGGTTAAGTCCAAGTCCTGTTTAATAAAGACGAATTGAGAACCTCCTTCTTTTTTTGAAGTCGGTTAAAAAGTAATTTCAAATTAGGAACATATTTGAAAAAGTAACTCCTTCTCGGTTATCTTATAAACACTCCTTGCTTGTTAATATCCTTGTGATTATATTCTCTATGATATCATTCACAAGGCAAAGACAAAAGAGATTACATTTTTATCATATCTACAGGGACAAATAAAATTACATCATTAAGTGATAATGACCAAACTTTAGTTTACTTTGGTGGTTTAATGAAGTCAAGTTCACCACAATGTTATGTTAATGCGTAATGTAACATTAACACAATTTCTTTATTTATCACATTTTTACTACAATATTCAGACAGTTTTAACTATGTTTCTCTATGATATGGATTTTAAATATAAAAAGTCATCTCTGGTATCATTTCTTCTTTTAAGCTATTGTTTTTAATAGGTGCATACATGCATAGGAGCCAGTACATGGAATTTTATAAGTAAATAACTTTTTTTTCTAAGATCTGCACTTGATCTATTTATGTACAATACTCCTAACACCCCCTAAATATGTCAAGCTTCTTATAATCTGTTCTTAAATCAACATATTACCTACTTTTGCCTCAGGCTGAAGCCAAAGGCCATAATATAAATATTTAAAACAATTACTTCGAACCACTCTCTATATGGAGCATGTTTCCTAGTAACATACAATATCTCAAAATAAGTAAGATTTACGACCAGATTGCTTATTATTGGTAAGAAAATGAGTACCTACCTCATGGGAGCCAAGTCATGACATCCTAAGAGATAGGGAAGCGTTTAGAACCGTACCTCCATCTATTATGATGATGAGTTTTAGAGCAAGACTTTTTAGAAGACAACTGTGACTGTATGATCTATCAAAGCAGAGCTCAAATGGCTGAAAAGAACTATTGTTACTACTAAACAAAATACTGTTTATTACACAGGGTATTATACAGGGTATTATACAGGGTAGACTGAATACAAACCAAACTAGTATTACTATGCAGGTTCCTGTAACCATGTACCAAGACCTTCCTGTCAAAGAAACACAGATCTCCCTGTCACTGAAAATATTTCTCTATTGATAAAAATATTCTAGGACAGCTTTACAATACAACCATTGATTATATTAGACTGGTCTGCATACGTCAGAAATTCATGAATAGTGATTTTGATGGGTTCATTTACCATACAAGTATGTACATACATACATACATACATATTTATGGTCATGCCTTTATCCCCGGAGGGGTAGGCAGAGGCATATTATATGCCCACATACATATCACCTTTTTAGAACTTGTCCCACGTAATATGTGGTGAGTCGTATTGCGTATGTACATACATAGGCGTAAATTAATGCAGGAGTCAAATAAAATATACTTTATTCCCTGGAGAGCCGTAATCCAAAACGTGGGAATATTCTCGACTATAAGTTGGGCACTTCGATTAACACACTACAACCGCTTAATTAAAGCCAAGGTCATTAACTTAGGACGCTAACTCGAGACGAGATGTGAATTGTGAGTGCATTTTGAAGTAAAGAATTAATAAACTAAGTAGGTAGTTATTTAACTACCTTGGTGTATAGCAACAGACATTACATTGCAAGTCAGACATGCAATGACATCTGCTTTACTATCACGTTAACTCACAGGTCATGTTATCATAATAGAATCAATAAGAATATCAAAATGTTTACATACTACTTACGAGACCGAATTTATAATAGTCTGCGATTCAAATGGCATGTGACGCTTCGCGGCATCGCGGTCTGCGTTATTTCGAGGGCGTTCAACCTGTATAAAAAGACTTAGCAACACCAGAAGATTGTCATAATGGCCATGACATCGAAATCACGCAGCTTCGGTCACTGGACCATTGACTTTTTGAGAACTTCGCAGCCGCAAACAAAGTTACAAAACAAACGCCGGCGCATATTTTCCTAACATAAATCCACTTCAACTAACCTGTCAGATGATTCCGAGCTGTCGTATCTGTCGAAACATCTCTTTTTCCTCTCGTCACCATCCACTATGCTTGCACCAGAGGAATTTCGGGAATATGTTCCTTCGGTCGCCGCGCGATCGGCAACCACGCCGTGCGTATCACTTTTCTCACACGATTCACTGGTTTCTAGTTTATTGTAGAACGCTAACTTAACACTATCGTCGTCAAATGTTTCCCCACTGCACTTTTTCGTGTCACTAAGTTCTCTATCAGACGCGGAAAAAGTTATATCGTTTATTTGTTGCGGGCCGGTATAATCCTCGGGCGACCCATCCGCCATCTTTGAGCGCACGAGTGTTTTGTCACGAGTTTCCGTGCAACGCCGCTTCCAGCGTGAGCGCTGTAGTCGCGCAGTAAACGAGCGGGGTGACGAGGGGCGGTGTGACGTCACGGCGGCTGCGCGGCCGCGGGGGCAGACCGCGGTGACGTAATGACTCCGCCCCGTGCATGTGCAGGGCTGCTGTCATTGGCCGCGCGTTACGCAACAAGCGTTCCTATTCAAATACGCGCGCAAGAAGAGGCAAGAAGGGAGCGATAGGACTCGGCAGCGATAGGAACAGGCCCATCCCAGCCCTAACGCAACAAATAATGCAGGCGTAATGACATGACGGTGCACACCACTGCACACACGCGTTGTAGACACGCCGCAATACGCGAGTCAACACACTTCACTCGTTAGTGCATTATTAGTTATTAGTACCAAGAGAGATAATTTCCTCACAGTACAAATAATTGTACATATTATTTTACAGGTACCTAAGTAGGTAATTTAATCTAGATATAGGGTAAACCACCCAATTATTGGCACTTTTAGAATGAATTATTGGCACTTTAGTTAAGAGTATATTTCGAAAAATAAGGGAAACCTAGTTTATTTCAGTTCGGTGTTGCCCATTATGTAGTTGTAGGTATGCATTAAAAAGTAAAATAGCATTCTTTTTCTGTTAGAAATGGGCAAAATTACCTAAAGTGCCAATAATTGGAGGAGTGCCAACGATTGGGTGGTTTACCCTACTTACCAAAAGTTAACTCAGACCAAGTAATCCTGGATTCCAGAGTCGAGCCCACAATTTTATTTAACTCGGTCGCAGATGCAGATTGCAGATTGTACAAAGGTAGTAGAGACCGGAGAAACAAATAGTCAACTGGTTAAATAGAGTAGACAGGGAATGATTTTGAGGGCTACTTATGTAGACCACTGGTCAGAAAAATAACCATCAGAATACACACACACACACTACAGAAAACTCGACCGACCGGGCGAGATGGCACAACTGTTTATAACTTGAAGTAAGTAAGTTATAGACCACAATGACCACATTCCATAAAATGGGCTATAAGCTTGTCTGCCTCCTTGGTGGTATAAATCTGTTATTATATTATTTTTTAACCGACTTCAAAAAAGGAGGAGGTTCTCAATTCGTCTGTAATCTGTATGTTTTTTTTATGTATGTTCACCGATATTTCCGTCAATTATAGACGGATTTAATTTTTTTTTCTTTTGTTGAATAGGGTTTACTTCTGAGGTGGTCCCATTTTCACCAGGTCAGGATCTGATGATGGGATCCAGGAGAAAATGAGGGCAACCACCGAAAGTTGTAGGGTGAACTAGTGAGCTTGTTAAGTTTATAACCGACTTCCAAAAAAGGAAGAAGTTCTCATTAATTAAATGCTTGAATGTAATACAATTTAATGAAGGTCTGAAGTCGATCTGATGATAGAGTCGAAAGACAGTCGAGGGAGTTCCTTGACAATTTACAGCAGTTACCTTGTGTTTGGGCTTGTGAATGAGAACTTTACACCTAGATAAATAGATTTTTTGTTCCACCCGTTTATTTCTAATAATAAAAAAAATAACAAAAAATAGACTACTTACTTAATACTAAATAGGTACATTTATTTTTCAGTTTTTGTTTGAAGTCGGTTCTATTTTTTGTTAATATTTTTTCATTATTTTAAAAAGCCAAGGGGGTAAACTGCTTTTTGGAGTGGCAAAAACGTCGCCACCGAGCGACGGTGATAACATAGCTATTATTTATCAGAACTCTGTATTTGGAATTCGAATTTCAGCCAGATCCCGTTAGAGCGTGAATGAATAACAAACACCTTTCACATCCATACTAATATTATAAAGCTGAAGAGTTTGTTTGTTTGTTTATTTGTTTGTTTGTAAGCTAGGATCTCAGAAACTGCTGGTTGGATTTCAAAAATCTTTCATAGTTCGACAATCAATTTATTGAGCATGGTTATAGGCTATTTAACATCACGCTAAGACGAATAGAAGTGGAGCTGCAATTAAGAATGGTTCGAAAAAAATATTCCTTCTAAGAGCTTCCGTGGATTGCGATTGCGATTTACGCAGCGTACCTACGCCACGGAAGTTAAAAGTAGGTTAAAGTTAAGTAGAAATTGCATATTTCAAAATGGTTCCTCTTAAAAAGTTCTAAAGAAACGTCCGCGATGGCATAATTATGTCTATCTTTTAAGATTTGCTCACAATAACCTCATTTATATAATTTTTGAGGTGCACTTTGAGAGCTCCCTTTACGTAGGTACGTAAGCTGCGTATTTTTTTATACCACTAAGGTGGCAGACAAGCATAGGGCCGCACCAGATGTACTAGTGGTCACCGCAGGCTATGGGGGTTTGCAACAACGGAGTACCTACCAAATTGTTCCTCTTATAAAGTTCTAAAGAAAAGTCCTTAACTGCATATTATGTCTATTTTTTAAAGTTCGCTTACAATAACCTTCTTAATTAATTTTAAAACATTAGCGATGGGACGGGCCGGGAGAAAATGCGACGGGAAACATGACATTAAAATATTAATACCACACCTCCCTCTTCCTCTCTCTCCCTCTTATGTGACGCAAATGAAGATGCGCGGGTCTGCTGTAATGAACATAAGTGACTTTACGGGAGTGAATGCGATGGGAAACATTATTTATTTATTTAGAAAATTATATTACTTAATACCACTCATCTTTCTTTCTTTCTCTCATGGACGTGGGTCAGCTAGTGGAAAATATTAATAGAATCTTGACGGTTGTTTTATCGCAACCGTTTAAGGCCACTGATACTGCTGACGACATTGACTACACATAACACGCGTCCTTCAAGCTATAATATAATAAGTTAATAGCATATTTTATTCAAAGTCGAAAAAAACCAAATTCAAGGTGTGTGTTTTCTACTAACATATTTCTTTCTTTTGCGTCGATAAAAATTAATGTCACAAAACACATTTATCTAAAAATTTGTGGCTGATTGTATGATCATTTTACACATTATGTATAATTAATAGATTAATAGATAAACAAAAGCATATTTTGACACACAGCTTGTAGATTAAAACCTAATTTTTGTTACCATTAACCGACTTCAAAAAAAGGAGGAGGTTCTCAATTTGTCTGTATGTATTTTTTTTTTGTATGTTAAGCGATATTTCCGTCCATTATAGACGGATTTCAAAATTTCTTTTTTTGTTGAATAGGCTTTACTTCTGAGGTGGTCCCATTTTCACCAGGTCAGGATCTGATGATGGGATCCCGGAGAAAAAGAGACAACAACTAGTGCGCTTGTTAACTTTTTAATTAAGTGCTTTAATGTTTTACACTTTAATGAAGGTATGGAGTCGACCTGATGATAGAGTCGAAAGACAGTCGAGGGCATTCCTTAACAATTTACAGCAGTTACCTTGTGTTTGGGCTTCATTGATTTGTATTAATGAGAACTTTACACCTAGATTGACAGACCTGACTTAAAAAAAAGGAAGTTCTCAATGTTTTATGTATGTTCACCGATATTTCGTCAATTATAGACGAATTTCAAACTTGCTTTTTGTTGGATAGAGTTCACTTTTGAGGTGGTCCCAATTTCACCAGGTCAGAATCTGATGATGGGATTCAGGAGAAATCGAGGGCAACCACCGAAAATTGTAGGGACAACTAGTGCGTTTGTTAACTTTTTAATTTAGTGCTTTAATGTACTACAATTTAATGAATGTCTGGAGTCGATCTGATGATGGAACCGAAAGAAAGTTGAGGGAATTCCTTAACGATTTACAGCAGCTAGGTACCTTGTGTTTGGGCTTGATTGATTTGTATTGATGAGAACTTTTACCTAGATAGATATATTTTTTCGATTCACCAGTCACTTAAAATAATGAAAAAAAAAATTTTCAATAAAAAATAAAACCGACTTCAAACAAATCCTGAAAAATAAAATTTACTTAGCACAAAGTAATATGTATTTTGATTTATCAGATTTTCTTCAATATAATATTGAACTTGGTGCCATGAATAATACCTACATAAAACTATGGGTTTACTTGGCGCCGACTTCAATATGATATTGAATAAAATCTGATAAATCAAAATACATATTACTTTGTGCTAAGTAAATTTTATTTTTCAGGATTTGTTTGATGTCGGTTTTATTTTTAATTGAAAAATTTTTTTTTCGTTTAAATATGCTAATAAAAAATGATTTCATTTGCACATAAATAATAGGTAGGTATACTAACAGCATGACCTTGAGTAAAAGGGTAAAAGTATGCCGTATTTTTGACATTTGTTATTACTGTTCCGCTCCCTTGGATAGCAGCATGATGTTACAAGTCCTACTATGAAACATTTAATTATTAAATTCAGAGTTTACCGAATATAAACAAACAAATCATTCCTCTTCATAATATTAGAATGTAAATAATAGAAGTATTCTATTTATAGATTAGCTGTGCCGACTCGACATCACTCGTGACATTTTTGAACAACACACTACAGATTAAAATAAAAAACAGTTACTACGTAAAATCCACACGTTGCACTCTACACCTCTATCACGCGCCCCTTCTATTACTTTTGGAATGCCGACCAGATACGTCGACATTTATGAATACTGTTCCGCTCACTTGGGCAGTAGCGTGATGATAAGGTGCTTTTATTATTCCTTATAACATCAGCTGTCTGACGGTAAAAGTCTCGTTAAATTAGTACGGAACACTCCATGAGCGAGTCCGACTCGTATTTGTCCGATTTTTTAATATGTCTAGTGTACTCACAAGACTTTATTAAACTTATACAAATTATACGTTTAGGTACAACATTTTATAATAGTATAGATAAGTATGTAAAAATGATACGAACAAAATATATAGGTATAAAATGCAAATTTATCTTATTTAGTTAATATCGCCCGCCCTTCCCCTATTCTCTTAATCTAGACGCTCCGGCAGAAATGGGCTGGAATTGGAATGCTCTTTCTACTTTCATTCAGAACTACTAGCGACATCTATGAGCGTAAGTTGTGCACTATGTCACTTTGGAACTTTCTTTAACAGGGAGGGGGACGGGCTCGATGACGGGACTTTGTTTAAAACTTTTTTGTAAATATAATGATTATTTATTACGTTACGTTTATTCATTTACAAACAATAGGCATGATGACACTAACTATAATAGTATAGAAAGATAAGTAGGTATGTATAAATACGAACAAAAATTATATAATATGCATATTTATCTTATTTAGTTCATATCGCCCGCCCTTCCCCTATTATTCTAATCTAAAGACGCGCGCTCGGACAGAAATGGGATCATATGAATGGAATGTCGTTTCTACTTACATTTAGAACTACTATCGACATCTATGAGCGTAACTTGTGAACTATGTAACCATAGAGTAAAGTAATATACTGGGATGTAACTTTGAAACTTTCAACAGTCAGGGGACGGGCTCCATAGTGGGAACTTTGTAAAAGCTTTTTTTGTAGGTATAATGACTATTAATTCATATTTTTTAATTCATATTAAGTTCAACAAACAATAGGCACGATGACCACTGATGATCCGTATTGTGGTAGGTAATAATACAAATCAGTGACGATGACACATTCGTGCGCGCCCCTCCGATATGGTGCGCGCGGGAGGTCGGGAAACGTAGCTGCCGAAGTGCCGATGCCGACAGACAAGGAAAACTCGAGGTAAGATACGAATTTCTCTAGATTCTGGTAACACAATAGTAGATGGCGCTTTTCTCAGTTTTACAAAACTAATTATTTGATTTAACCTATTCGTTGCGGTCCGCCTAGGAAACCGGAGTTTGGTAAATGGTTTCCATTATGGACTTTTTAATACGTCTAAGTAAGTGGTTACCATGAAGGATTTTTTAATACTGCTATGTAACTGGTTATCAGTGAGTACCTACTTATATGTACTTAACTTAGGTCTTCTACGAATCTGACGACAAAAGGAGAAAGAGTTAGAAGGTACTTACTTACTTTCTTTTTGCCATTAAAAACGGTTAAATTGAAAACAATAAGGTAAAGTATGACGAACAGGAGGTCGATAGTCTTGAACGAAGACAAGGCTGCGGTAGCAAGACTGCGGAACTTGGGTGTGGTATCGAAACATTGTTTTTTTATCACGTTTCCTCCCCGCCGCCTCTTTCACGAACATGACCTACTCGCAGAAAGACGCGGAGGCTGTTACAAACAACTTGCATGCAGTCAGTTCGATATTGGCGAACAAGGGAGATGCTGTTTGCTGTTCAGGTTCCGGTCCAGAAGTGTAGAGATAGGTATATATACAGCAGGATGTCTATCTTTGATTTGTGAATTATGAAAAGGCTTTCGATCGAGTGTTGCATGGTCAACTAGTACCTAGATATACTGAAGGATATTGACTTCGACTACGTAGTAACTATTTAGTAATCTGTGCTTCGACTGTGACTTCGACGATAGAGATCGCCATTAGGTATATCCAAAGCGTAGTATACTGGAATCAGGAAGTCGGAGTAGAAGGAGAAGTAACCAATGCTGTTTCTGTACAAAAAGGTATGAGACAGGGCTGCATTCTGTCACTGGGTCCCTTTTATTTGCATTTGGAAGCTATACCTAATAACAGAAGTTTCACATGATCTCGATTGCGTAGTAAAGATAAACAGCCATGCCATTAACAATTTCTGCTATGCCACAGTTTCGATAGCATGTACAGTGACCGAATTGCAACCAACAGTGGAGAGACTAAATAATGCAGTCAAAGGTTTGGTCTGAAGATAAAGACGAAATCAATATCAATTCAATACATATAATAAAATCGTAACTGCCTGTTGGTCTGTACGTTTGTGCACACTAATCTCAGCAACCGCTCAACTGATTACAATATAATGGCTTTCTTTATTGCGTTGCGGTTTGCTCCACTTAACATTTTGTGTTTGTTTCATGTCAATCGGTTCATAAATAAAAAAGCTTTATCAATATAAAGCATCATATATAAATGCAGCGTACGAATTATAATTAATTATATCTGGGAAAGATGATATTAATCTACTTTTATAAATCTTCTTTACAACTTGCAGAAGCTGTGAATTATAGAACATAAAACAAAAATTAAAAATAAATTAAAACCAGCAGCAACTAGTGAACGAGTGGGACGATTTTTATGGTTCCGTTTTTCTGTCGGAAGTAACGCTTATTAATTGAATTTTGAATTCAAAATTCGAATGAATGATATTAATATAACCGACCCCATTCACGTACAATAATATTGATCAATATAGCAATAAATTGACCGTGTATGGGTAATATTGAAGTTTGAAAAGACTATATTCGGACGGAAATAAATATTGATGCAATATTTATTGAGTCAATAATATTGTACGTGTATGGGGCCGGTTACATTTGATCGACTAAAACGTAAGTGATAGTATTCGAAAGAGAAGAGGACAGAACGAATGCCAGGATAACTGTAAATGATGTAGTGCTGGAACAGGTGGATGAGTTTCTATGTCTTGGATGTGCATTTAGCAGGGATGGACGGTACACCGCTGATGTAGAAAGGAGGGTAACTGCGGGAAATAGTGTGAATGGAGCGTTAGGCAAACTTTTGGGTACCAAAACCTTAAGTCAAAAGGCCCAGCTCGCAGTACAGTGCGGTGCTGATACCTACGCTAACGTATGGAAGCGAGAGTTGGGTATGGCAGGAAACGCATGAAAGTAGATAAAACGCGGTCGAGATACGCGCGCTACGCAAAATCTGCGGAGTAACGCTCGCAGATCGCGTTCGGAATGAAGATGTAAGAAAGAGTGAGTTGCCCGCTGTGCGAGTGACGTCATCGTAAGAATGCGCTAGGGTTGAACCTATAATGATTGTTGTAATAAAACGAATGTTACGAATCAACCATGTTTTAATAGAAAAGATGCTGTCCTGTAGTTTTGCAATAAACATTTATTTGTTTTTTTTATTTAATACGCTTTTATTAGGTCGACGTATATTTAACTAACAATGTAATGGAATCTAAGGAAAAAGTTTAACCATCTTCCAAGGATCGTAGCGTCATGAAAATTAACAGCTGTTTGTAGTTCTGATGACAATACAATAATATCGTAATAAATCTGTTTTTGGATTCGTCATAAAAGTCTTGTAATTAACTTTGACGACGGATGGTTTAAAGGCTATAACAAACCTTTTTTAAATTGACTTGTAAAACTATGTAATGGAATCTAAGGTAACTAATTTAATTATCTTCCAAGGATCGTAGCATCATGAATATTAATCTCCAAAGGGGAAGGCAGAGGCATATTAGATGCCCACATTTCATTTTTTAGGGTTTCGTAGCCAAATGGCAAAAACGGAACCCTTATAGATTCGTCATGTCTGTCTGTCCGTCTGTCTGTCCGTCCGTGTGTCACAGTCACTTTTCGCCGAAACTATGAGGCCTCTGATATTGAAACTTGGTAACTAGATGTATTCTGTGAACCGCATTAAGATTCTTATGTAAAACTAGAAAAAAAGCAGTAAATTTTGGGGGTCCCCATACTCAAAACTGAAACTCAAATTTATTTTTTTCATCAAAACCATACGTGTGGGGTATCTATAGATAGGTCTTCAAAAATGCTATTGAGGTATCTAACATCATATTTTTCTAAACTGAATAGTTTGCGCAAGAGACACTTCCAAAGTGGAAAAATGTGTGTCCCCCCCCCCTCTAACTTCTAAACTAAGAGAATGATAAATCTAAAAAGAATATATGATGTACATTGCCATAAAAACTACCAACGAAAATTGGTTCGAACGAGATAGAACTGGTAGTTTTTTTTAATACGTCATAAACCTCAATTTTCGGTTAGAAAAATCACTACCACTGCGATCGTGTTAAAACATCAATCAAAGTTACAACGAACTATAAGAACTTTTATATTATGTTACTTTCTGCTACGAAACCCTTCATGGGCGAGTCCAACTCGCACTTGGCCGGTTTTTTATAGTTTGTCCCAAGTAATATGTGGTGAATGGTGAGTCGTATTGACGTGTTGAGATGGACAAGAGCAGGTTGTGCCCTTCTGCTGTTTAAGTTTTTCAAGTCGCCTAAAAAGGCCTCCAACTTGGCTGACTGCTATTTTATTGGCAACCGGGACCAGCGGCTTAACGTGCCTTCCGAAGCACGGAAACGCTCAAATAAAGGTCACAAAGTGGTCACATGAATGGTCACCCATCCAAGGACTGGCCATTGTGAAAGTTACATACTACAGTGATCGATTACAGAACACTAAGTCCGCGGGGCCACGAGCGCTTTGACTACCTTTAAAACCTATTTACCTATAAATTCTATAAAACATTGAATTGCCTATAAAAACGTCATTTCTGCGCATATTTTGCGCGGGGGTTTTGGTATGGCTATTGGCATCCCAGCACAGATTACTAAATAGTTACTACGTACAGATACATCACTCCCATACAAAAGCGACAATACCTACGTTATATTAGCCTACAAAATTTTTATAATAATACCTGCTGCTCAGAACGAAAAGAATTGTACCTTAAACACGCGCTCATAGCGTCGAGACTGTGTTGCCCGCTGTGCGAGTGACGTCATCGTAAGAATGCGCTAGGGTTGAACCTATAATGATTTTTGTAGTAAAACAAATGTTACGAATCAACCATGTTTTAATACGCTTTTATTAAAAGGTCGACGTGTATGTACCTAAAAAGGTAATGAAATGAAAAAAATTATGAATGGTTTAAAAAAACCCTAGAAAAACACGCTTTTATAAATGCACGTAAAAACCAAAAATAAATTATGAATCACAGTAGGTAGGTATACCTATATATTTATATTGTTTATCTTATTCCTACCCATAACTAAAATATCAAAGAATATTAAAATTAACTGACATTACCTTTAGCGTAAGTACCGGCTATTCACCTATCCCACCCGGCCATCCTACCTTACTATGTTACACACACATACATATGGTCACGCGTTGATCTCCGAAGGGGAAGGCAGATGCATATTAGATGCCCACATTTCATTTTTTAATAGTTTGTCCCAAGTAATAGGTGGTGAGCAGGCAGGTTGTGACCGTCTGCTGTTAAAATTTTTCAAACCGCCTAAAAAGGCCTCCAACTTGGCTGACTGCTATTTTATTGGCAACGAGGATCAACGTCTTAACGTGCCTTCCGAAGCACGGTAACGCTCAAATAAAGGTCACAAAGTGGTCACATGAATGGTCACCCATCCAAGAACTGGTCATAGTGAAAGTTGCTTACTACAGTGATCGATTACAGAACACTAAGTCCGCGGGGCCACGAGCGCTTCGACTACCTATAAAACCTATTTACCTATAAATTCTATAAAATTGCCTATTGGCTATAAAAAACAACACTTTTATAATACCTGACTCAAATAACTCCTTAATTTACGATTTACATACTTATCACCTACCTACTTATGTTCAAACAAATAAATGGTGAAAACATTCATATTGATAAGATTTAAAATATTACTCAGCTTTCTTCGTCTCTCGGCAATTTAAAAAACGACAAATTTTCTTTCGTTTTTGTACTATTACACCCATCCACTGCACAATAATTACGTGGTTTCGGCATTTCGAAGCGTAAGCGCGGGAAACGAGCGGTGCGATGCGATGCGAGCGCTCAGTCGGGCGTTCGGCACATGGTGTTATCACTTAGAACTGAGCATTGAATTATAATGTAACCAACTTACGTAGGTTCTCAACGTTGCAGTTACATTGAGACTTGTCGTGATATTTAATTTCGTTTCATTATAACGTAAGAGTTTCCAGAAACACGTGGTAGTTGGCGCTGTACGCAATATTAAAAAATCTAATATTTTAGTTAAAAATTCACAACTAGATGGCGCTGTGCCTTTTTTTAAATCGCGGTATGGTTTCGTTACATAGGGTTATATTAGTAAGACTACTTTTCTGCCCTAGGTAGTTTATTATTATTTTTTACGATCTTAAAACTAATTTATCTAAAAGTCAAGTTTATTTAAATGGTATACCGTCACAATACCAGAAATTATAATGCCTTAACTCAAAATATCGTAGCCCAAAATACCCGAAATCAAAATATCAATATTCAAAAGGCAAATATTTATAATATAAATAATTTAAAATGCCTTACGGTCGAATAACCGAAACCCAAAAAATAAATTTATCAAATACCTTATCCTAAAATGTTAAAACACAAAATACCTTTTTTTTAAATGATTTAAATCCTACAAGGATGCTATACAAGCTGTAGATTTAGTAGTGTGCAGTACTTGCACACGTGATTCTACTGCCTACACTCGTTAATACTGTGTGATAAAAAGAATTTTTTTTTTTTTAGTCTTTTTTCATATTGAATTCGTTTTTTAATTCCAACGGGAACTCTGCCTAACCTCCACTGACTAATAATACGTGAACCTATGAAACAGAAAAACCGGTCAAGTGCGAGTTCCGTACCAAAAAACGGCAAAAGGTGAGCGGTGAACGCTCGAACGCAGCCAGTATACCTAATACCTACAAACGATCAGCTGGACGCTAGAGGTCATAGCACTGGATAATAAATAGGCATTATGCGAGTATCATTTACAATCTTTCGCTTTTTAGATTTATTATTAATTATTGAGTACTTACTTAAATTTATGTTCACGTATTATTGGCCAGTGGGTACAGGCAGAGGTCCTTTGCAAATAAAATCAAATTTAACATGAAAAAAAAAAAAGTTTTTTTTTATCACAAAATATTAACGGGTGTAGGCAGTAGAGTCACGTGTGCAAGTATTGCACACTACTAAATCTACAGCCGGTATATCTGTGAATGGTTAACACCCCGACTCAGAGTATCCCGACTCGGATAGGTTAGGTTAGAAGACTAAGGCGGGAGCGAAGCGAAGCGGAGCTCCCGCCTTAGCCTTCGTGGTTATTTTTTTTTTTTTTTCGTTAGCCCACTGTAGTACTTTTGTAACTCTGAATCAAAGTGTTTTAAAATGAGGTAAATCCTACATGGATACTATGCCGGACTCCTACCGACTAAAAACCACACGTATCCTACATAACAGCCTACAGTTGGGAGCCCCGGGTAAGCCTTCAGAAGGATACCCAAGGACCAACAGACCTACGGCTACAACTGCGGCTTCACTAAGGTGGGGAGGGGGGGTGTAAATAAGTTAAAGCCAAATAACAAAACGTGTGAGTGACACATTGTATTCTATTTTCGGTATTTTAAATTAAGGATATTTGAAAATTTGTATTTTGAATTCTGGTATAATGATTATTTGTATTTTAAATTTAGACATTTTGCGGTAAGGTGTACTGAAATAAGGTATTTTGAATGTTAAGGTATTTCGAATTCGGGTATTTTGGTCTAATGCATTTTAAGTAAAGGCATTTTGATTTCTGGTATTTTAATATATAACCATTTAAATATATTTGTTACACTCGATTTTTATTTCATGGCCACGCAGTGAGAAAGTTTCTTGTAATAGCTGCTTGGCACCGCTGGTGTCGTCACTTAGTCGAGTGACGTCTCTATCTCATAATATACAAATGTACTCTGTGGTTCGGCAGCCCTCTGCCAGTTGTATCCCCAGGGACGTGCCGAGCGGTAGGTACATAGCACGCGGTTTTGAGCGAGTGACGGAGGCCTGATCCCAGTTCCTCCAGTAAGTCTAGCAGACTCTTCACGTTGCCGGAGACTTCCTGGAGCGATCTTGGTGTACCGAAGTGTCTAGCCCTGTATCCTTGCCAGTTCCGGGCATTCCATAAGAATGTGACTGGCAGTTCATCCGTCTGCAAAGGGAACTGTCTGTGACACCTAAATTAAAGAGAAGTTTGATAAGTAGACTGTGACCGTAGCTTTTTTAATTTTGTTTTCGAGATGATTACTCCAGTTTAGTTTGCTGTCAAGACCCCCAAGATACTTGACCTCTTTGGAGAATTATAATTCGGTGCCGTGTTGACGTGGTAGTTTGGATCTTGGATGGATGGATGGATAGATTTGTCATGGACGGTTGGAAACAAATATTATTGGAAAATTCATTTCTTAAATATCAAATACTCAAGAAATATGCACGGCGAAGAAGTGGGACTAATATTGTATACTTAGAAAGGCGTAATCGACGATAATAAATTTACTTCTTTTTTCCCATAATATAGGACGTTCTTGGATTCATTGATTAAAATTTCTATTTCCAACATCATAAAAAACACGGCGGCACCGCATCCAGTTCGCGCGCAAATATCAAACCAACTGATCGCGTTCGCTTCATTTCGCGCCGCCCCGCACCGCACCGTACTTGCGTTTGGTCACGTAGGACACTTCAATAAGTTTCAATTTCAACTGTTTGTTGGTCTCGCGCCGCACAGTGGTCTGAAAATCGAGCTCCCCTTTCATTGAAAGTCAATGTGGGATATTCATAAAACCAAAATATGGAACGTGTCAGGTATACATTCCTTTAATGCATATTGTAGTATCAATGATTTAAGTTACTCCGCGCCTGAGAAAAAAAATATTTAGTTTTTTTTTTGTATGGGAGAAATGACATAAAGTACATTTTCTTGCAACTGAATGAAACTGAAAGGCTGGTACTCATACGAGCTATTGCCGCTCTTAAGGCGATTACTTTGACATACCACTCGTGTACCTTTAGGCGCCGCTTCACACGTAGGATTTTTTTGAAATTTCGAATTTTCTGTATTGATTTTTTTAAGTATGTGACGCATTTAAATTAATTTGGTAAGAAATTTTGAATAAAATATTAATAATAAATACGCGCCTAATGTTATAATAATTGTTATAATAAATTAAATTACTTAAAGTAATTTAATTTATTATAACAATCCAGTCAAAAAATAAGTTAACTTAGAAATTAGTTTTTTACGAATACTAATTAGGGCACTGCAACTAATATCTGCCTTAAATATACAAATAACTTTTTTCAGTTGTAACCTCATTAACTCAGCGAGTGTTAATGATTTTTATTATACCTAGTGATAACAGAGGTTCGTTATTATTATCAATTACGGGAATTACTAATTGTTCAGATTTATTACGTGTTAATTTACTCCGACCCTTATTGAGGGTAGTTATACATAAATAGAATGTTTGGGATGAATTCTGTCAGTAACGTTTAGCACTTGTGCGCGTAAACTTTAATTTTTCTGTTCTTTCTAATTTTCTATTGCGGTGGAAGGTTTTAGTACCAATCTTGATATTTTCATGTTTGTGGCCAATAACACTTCTTTCTCAGATCCCAATGTGGAGTTTGAAGTGTTTTTGAATAGTGTTGATTTGTCAGAAAATGAAAAGAGAGACTTGAAACAATTCTGCCAAACTTATGTGTGTGCATTAAAAAGAAAATGGATCTCATGTAATCGCACACGACATACTTTCATTAAAAAGTACGAAGCATGGCTCTAAGAAGACATCAAATGGCCTGAAGTCATCAAGGAAAAGATGACTTCCTCAGTAACGATAGATCAGTCACCATGTTTCAGTTCCGAATTTCCCGTAAACGAAGGTGCATCAACATCCGCACAACCACAGACTTGTAGTGTTGGTACCTCAATACCTCTTGAAAACCAAAGAAAGCAGTTTTCGGAGTTAAGCCCGATACAGATGAGAAGGATGGTAGAAGAGCTTTTAAATTATCCAACGGAAAGTCTTGCTTATGCAACTGGATTGAAGGCGCAAAATAAAAATGTATGACACATAATAAAATTAGTCACAAAGAATCCCGAAGAGACTACAAAGATAAAAGATATACTGAAAACTAAGAAAAATGTGCCCGTATATTCTGCTGATAAAGTTTTAGGTATTTTGACTTTGATGAAGCTGTCGCAGCAATACGACAGCTTTTTTTTTTTTTTTTTTTTTTTTTTTTTTATTAACTAACCACAACTACAGACGCTTGGTCCGTACCATTTTTTAATTAGTTTATAAATGTAATTTAAGTTAATATCTGTCTCCGCGTTAGACAAATCAATAGTTATAACCTATAATAATATAATTATAATAATAATCTAGGATGAAATATAAAATAATTAAGTTAGTAGCGGCCCCGACCGTGTCGCTGCCGCTCCAAGTCAACGTCAAGGGCACGGGTTTTTTATAAAGGACAAGAGAGTATCTCTCGCCCTATCGTCCCTTCGCCGGATTGCCATTTTTAGGTTGTAATCCCTCACTTGCTCTGTAGTCGCAACTTCAGCGCGAGTTATCAGACGCGCTGTCGCGTCATCACTGCTGTCGTCTGTGTAGTAGACACAGGTGTTTGTGTGCCTTGAAATTGCGACCACAGCATGCGGGACACTTTGGAGGATTTGGGATTTGCGTGATGTTGTACGCACTATAACCACCTTTTCGTACGTCAATCCCTGCGATTCGTGAACCGTTAGTGTGCGAGATCCCTCGTTGTTACCGTATCCCTGACTGATTAAGAGAGCTTTCTCAGCCTGGGTGTGGACGAGGTATAATGTGTCATCCTGTTTCGGGATCTCCGCACCTGTGAAAGGTCTCAACGACAGTGATTTAGTACGGTTTTTAAATGAGTATATGCCACTATAGATTTCACTGAGGGCATACGCTACATCCTGGGGGTTTCTGTACGTACATAACAGCTCTTTTGTTATGTTAGTAATAAGGTTGGGTCTATTATAGAACAGTGGGAAAAGGTTGTCTCTATCTATGTACGGAAGCTGATTGTTATCACCGATCAATAGGGCTTCGCTGGCCTTGGCAAGCTGTATTGCCATTACTATGGATCCAAAGTGGTTCATAAGAGCCTCGTCCACCATGAGGCGTATACACGATTCGCCCTTACTCATTCCATTGACCAGAAAGGATGCCATAGTCCGCACTCTTGTTTTGACACGATCGCCTATTCGGGGCTCCAGCTTGTCCCTAAGATCCCTGGCAGCTTCCGTAGTAGTTGTTAATATGATGTCACTTTCAATTTTTATTTCAGACATCACCCAGGTCGTCTTTCCGCACCCGGGAACTCCATTTACCCATGATATAGTGGGCGTCGTCCAGTGCTCCGGGTATCCGCTGTCGCCCAGGTCTCCCGATATGGTTTGTGCCATATTCAGAATCCTGTCTTCGAGCATCACCTTGGTACACTTGGCGACTACCACCATTGAATCGCCGGGTGGTGTTTGAATACCAGCTTACCCTCCCTTGACTCTTCTTCATTCAAGGGCACAAAACCACACCCGTGACTGTAGGCCGCCATGTACGATCCCGACATGTTTCCGTATACTACTAAGGATCTGTCATTGTCGTACACCGCCGCCCCCGCCTCATCCAACAGTTCTCGCAGCAGTCTTTGGTTATCACGGCGGTAGGTCTGCATGATTTTACTGCAGACATCTGTGTTTACCTTTCGTGTGGCTTTCGTGACTGCTACGAATTCCATGAATGCATTCACTATGTGGTCTCGCGGTTCTCGAGCGCTTCTGAGTGTTGGAGGGGTTACCTGTCCCATGTCGGCTTTAGTGCGTTGAGGTGTGGGCAGCTCCAGTTGTTTGCAGGGAGGCCCTCTAAAGAAGTCACGCACCGCATTTTCCATGGCAAGTGAACAGCGCGTGGTCGCACAGGGTATAGTCCGGAAGACTGCGGTCAGTATCGTTGCTGCTGTTGATTGTGTCCTTGCATTGGTTTTATCAACTTGTGCTTGTTTGGCTTGGAGATTTTCTTCTCGCACCCGATTTTCCAATCGCTCGTACCCGCTGATAGTTGAGTCTGGGACTGGATGATCCCAGCAGTCGGTTATTGTCGACGAGAGTGCCTGCTCTTGGGCCAAGCCCCTCAGAAAGCTTAGGTTTTGACCCCTCTCTTCGTATATCACCAGCTCGTAGTGTTTGGAGGATTTGAGAGCACCCACGTAATCCGCAGTGTTTCCTTTCCTGTACCCCACTACCATCGCGTCGATACTAAGTTTTTTGGGTGACAATGCCCCTCGACAACCCAGTTACGTCAGCGCTAAGCATACTTTCTCGAATTCAGTGGTTTGGTCGTCCGCGCAGAACAGTGCGACGGTTTTGTTCTTCTTTCGCACTATTCTGCACGTCTGACCCTCTATTGTCACTGTTGGCAGCTCGTTATAGGTTTTACGCCTCATAGAAGTTTTCGTCGTACTGCCGTTAAGCAGGGCGCCGAGACCCGACGAGATGTACACCGCACTGCCAACCATGGGGTTGCAGAAGGCTATGCCCGCTCTTTCAGAGTTATCTTTCATAAAGAGTGCAACGCCTCTCAGACGGACCCCAGGTTTACCCAATTCCGCACACATTGGCAAGTTGAAAGGTGGATTTGGTATCTGTGGTAGGTTCGCTTGTATGGTTGTTTGTGTATCCATGTTTATGGTGGTGGTATTTGCATGGACTTCTGTTAATGTACTATTGCGTCGTGTTGCTATAGTAGCAACGTAGTCCATGTATTCCAGAAGGTGTAGTCTAGAAGCTTTGTTCTCCAAGATGGTATTTAGATTGTCCTTTTTCAGTTCAAAGTTAATTGAGCATTGTAGGTTGTATCGCGCTGTTTGAAAACGCGGGCAATCCAACAGTATGTGCCATATCGACTCGCTGATATTTGGATCACACTCGCACCGTGGGCTGCTTCGCAGCTTAAACCGGTGCAAGTATTCCCCAAAACCTCCATGTCCCGTCAGAATTTGTATTTGGCGACTAGTCAGAGACGATCCTCTTACTATGCGATACGAATTGGCCACATCTGGGAGGAACGCCTTCGTAACTGCTCCTGTTTGTGAGGTGATGTAACGGTCTTGCCACTTCTTGACTGTTTCTTCTCTGATCTTCGTTCTGACGTAGGATAATGGAATTTCCGCATAGTCGAGTGTGTTGGTTGTATTACTCGCTGCTGCTTTTGCAAGTTCGTCAGCCCTTTCGTTTCCCGGCGTACCTACATGTGCTCTTAACCAAAAGAGTCGCACTTGCCTGCTCTGTTCCCGAATCTGAGCCATGTCCTCATTTATCACCTTTGCTAGGGGATGTAAGAGTTTGGGTTTGCTCAACATTTCTAATGCTGATCTTGAGTCACTGAGTATGTTCACTACTTCCCTTGAGCTCTCTTTTGCCCTTTTCACGGCTCTATGGAGTGCGTATAGCTCAGATTGAAATACAGTGCACGCGTTGCTAAGGCGGAAGGTGTCATGGAGAGTCTCTCTTCCATCCTCCCACCAGGTTAGAGCCGCTCCGACCTTTCCCTCCATTTGGCTACCATCAGTATAGATCTGAGGTCCACATATTTGATGGGCTTCTTGGGTCTGCGGCTCCATATCCTCTAGAAGCTCGTATGTAGAAGTTATTTTGGTGGAGCTTCAACGAAGTCAAAAGCCAGTTGCATATGCAAGACTTTCCATTGGATGATTTAAAAGCTCTTCTCTTCTCCTTCTCTTCTCTAACAGGCTTAACTTCGAAAACTGCTTTCTTTGGTTTACAAGTGATGTTGAGGTTCCAACACTACAAGTCTGTGGTTGTGCGGATGTGGATGCACCTTCGTTTACGGGAAATTCGGAACTGGAGCATGGTGACTGATCTATCGTTACTGAGGTAGTCAACTTTTCCTAGATGACTTCAGGCCATTTGATGTTTTCTTGGAGCCATGCTGCGTACTTCTTAATGAAAGTATGTCGCGTGCGATTACATGAGACCCGTTTCCTTTTCAATGCACACACATAAGTTTGGCAGAATTGTTTTAAGTCTCTCTTTTCATTTTCTTATAAATCAACACTATTCACAAACACTTCAAACAACACATTGAGATCTGAGGAAGAAGTGTTGTTGGCCACAAACATGAAAATATCAAGATTGGTACCAAAACCTTCCATCGCAATAGAAAATTGGAAAGAACAGAAAAATTAAAGTTTACGCGCACAAGTGCTAAACGTTACTGACAGAATTCATGCAAAACATTCTATTTATGTATAACTACCCTCATTAAGGGTCGGAGCAAATTAACACGTAATAAATCTGACCTATTAGTAAAGTAATTAATAATTCCATATTTGCTCTCTCAAATATCTCTTAACACCAGACACAGCGCGCGTAGGTACAATCACACAAACATTTTTGCTTTACGGGTTTATAAAAACAACATATCTTTTTATAATCCCTTGGTCAGGATGGCCCGTCAGTACAACGATTAGGCAAAAAATAACTTGCACCTCGATATTTTCACTTCTAAAATTGCAACATACAGTAGACTACTCAAAACTGTCCTCTACTCCACACCCAACCACGTAAATGTGAGCTCAGGAGAATGTTAGGCGACTAGTCCGCTGTTATGGTCTCGACGCATAACATTCTGTCTAATATTTATAAAATAACTTAGGCTTAGTTAGTTATCTTGTTTTCTTTGTGTACACAAGTTATTGGATTGCAATTTAGACTTGCACTGTATAATTTAGTTTTACTATTATCTTGAAAATTGTAATCCGTATTGTGTCTTAAATAAATAAATTCCCGTAATTGATAACGATAACGAACCTCTGTTATCATTAGGTATAATAAAAATCATTAACACTCGCTGAGTTAATGAGGTTACAACTGAAAAAAGTTATTTGTATATTTAAGGCAGATATTAGTTGTAGTGCCCTAATTAGTATTCGTAAAAAACTAAATAATAAAGTTAACTTATTTTTTGACTTGAAGTAATTGAATTTATTATAACAATTATTATAACATTAGGCGCGTATTTATTATTAATATTTTATTCCAAATATCTTACCAAATTAATTTAAATGCGGCACATACTAAAAAAATTCAATACAGAACATTCGAAATTTCAAAAAAATCCTACGTGTGAAGCGGCGCCTAAAGGTACACGAGTGGTATGTCAAAGTAATCGCCTTAAGAGCGGCAATAGCTCGTATGAGTACCAGCCTTTCAGTTTCATTCAATCGCAAGAAAACGCACTTTATGTCATTTCTCCCATACGAAAAAAAACTAAATATTTTTTTTCTCAGGCGCGGAGTAACTTAAATCATTCATACTACAATATGCATTAAAGGAATGTATACCTGACACGTTCCATATTTTGGTTTTATGAATATCCCACATTGACTTTCTATGAAAGGGGAGCTCGATTTTCAGACCACTGTGCGCCGCGCCGCGCCGCTTCGCGTTCGCTTATGTAGGACGTCGCCTAAGCGCGGGAAACGTGCGGTGCGGTGCGATGCGAGCACTCAGTCGGGCGTTCGGCAGCCCTCTGCCAGTTGCATCCACAGAGTACATTTGTATATTATGAGATAGAGACGTCACTCGACTAAGTGACGACACCAGCGGTGCCAAGCAGCTATTACAAGAAACTTTCTCACTGCGTGGCCATGAAATAAAAATCGAGTGTAACAAATATATTTAAATGGTTATATATTAAAATACCAGAAATCAAAATGCCTTTACTTAAAATGCATTAGACCAAAATACCCGAATTCGAAATACCTTAACATTCAAAATACCTTATTTCAGTACACCTTACCGCAAAATGTCTAAATTTAAAATACAAATAATCATTATACCAGAATTCAAAATACAAATTTTCAAATATCCTTAATTTAAAATACCGAAAATAGAATACAATGTGTCACTCACACGTTTTGTTATTTGGCTTTAACTTATTTACACCCCCCCTCCCCACCTTAGTGAAGCCGCAGTTGTAGCCGTAGGTCTGTTGGTCCTTGGGTATCCTTCTGAAGGCTTACCCGGGGCTCCCAACTGTAGGCTGTTATGTAGGATACGTGTGGTTTTTAGTCGGTAGGAGTCCGGCATAGTATCCATGTAGGATTTACCTCATTTTAAAACACTTTGATTCAGAGTTACAAAAGTACTACAGTGGGCTAACGAAAAAAAAAAAAAAATAGTCGGGGTGTTAACCATTCACAGATATATAGCATCCTTGTAGGATTTAAATCATTTAAAAAAAAGGTATTTTGTGTTTTAACATTTTAGGATAAGGTATTTGATAAATTTATTTTTTGGGTTTCGGTTATTCGACCGTAAGGCATTTTAAATTATTTATATTATAAATATTTGCCTTTTGAATATTGATATTTTGATTTCGGGTATTTTGGGCTACGATATTTTGAGTTAAGGCATTATAATTTCTGGTATTGTGACGGTATCCCATTTAAATAAACTTGAATCTTTTAGATAAATTAGTTTTAAGATCGTAAAAAATAATAATAAACTACCTAGGGCAGAAAAGTAGTCTTACTAATATTACCCTATGTAACGAAACCATACCGCGATTTAAAAAAAGGCACAGCGCCATCTAGTTGTGAATTTTTAACTAAAATATTAGATTTTTTAATATTGCGTACAGCGCCAACTACCACGTGTTTCTGGAAACTCTTACGTTATAATGAAACGAAATTAAATATCACGACAAGTCTCAATGTAACTGCAACGTTGAGAACCTACGTAAGTTGGTTACATTATAATTCAATGCTCAGTTCTAAGTGATAACACCATGGTTGCATCCCCAGGGATATGCCGAGCGGTAGGTACATAGCGCGCGGTTTAGAGCGAGTGACGGAGGCCTGGTAGGAGTCCGGAATCCATGAAGGATGTTCCCTCACGTCAAATCAAAAAAAAATAAAAAAAGGGGGGCTCCCATGCAACAAATAAGCCTTTTTGTTGTTTTTTGGTTCGGAACCCTCCGTGCACGAGTCCAACTCGCACTTGGCCGGTTTTTTATTCAAAATATGTGCACAACAGTATTAACCCCGCTCAATCCGACTGGAGGGAGCCGGGAGCGGAGCGCAGCGGAGCTTTCGCATTATGCCCGCCTTCCACTGCGAGCGAGTCGGACCCATTACGGACTCCGCTATACTCGTAACGACGATTTTCATACATGTCCTTCCACTAAAGCGGACATGACATGTATCGAAAATTATTGTTACGAGTATAGCGGAGTCCGTAATGGGTCCGACTAGCTCGCGGTGGCATGCGTGCATTAGCCTTCGTGGTTATTTTTTTTATAACCACCAAGCTACCACCATTCACTTGGTAATTTTGATGTTATTTTTTATAACCACGCTTCACTCCCGCCTTAGCCTTCTAACCTAACCTATCCAAGTCGGATTGAGCGGGGTTAATCCTGTATTGCACATATTTTGTTAAAGAGACATTTTGAGAAAAGGACATTTCGCGAAAAGGACATTTCGCGAAAAGGACATTTTGAGAAAAGGACATTTTGAGAAAGGATATTTCATAAGAGTTACTGCAATTAGTAGTTCCCAGACATTCCACAAATTTTTACGACAAATCCTTCGCTGTGCAAGCAGTTCGGTTGTGGAATTTACTACCTTTAAACATTAGGCGCGCGCAGTCCTTAAATACTTTCAAAAGACTGGTTAAGGAGCACTACTTAGCTTCATAGTATATGTGAATGTAAATATTAATGTATTATATCTGTGTGATAAATAAATATATATGTAATTAGAGTGTATGAATGTATATAATATCAACCTGTGTATTGTTATATGTATTGTATATATATTATATGTTTATGTATGTATTTATTGGTACCTATGTAGGTACCTACCTATATCTTATTGACTTGAGACGTTTAGTAGACTTAGTATGTTTTATTTGACACCAATGACTACCCCTTTTACCACGTGATTCTTGACGGTATTTTTCCATCCAAAGGTTGCCTGTAAAAGATTGCTTTTTAGCGATAAGGCCGCCCTCTGTACATGTATGAAATGTAATATCTGTATAAGAAATTTTAATATTGGTGTGCAATAAAGTTTCTTCTATTCTATTCTATTCTATTCTATTCTATTCTATTTCAAGAAAAGGACAATACGAGAAAGGACATTTCGAGAAAAGGACATTATGAGATGAGACGGTCGTAGCGTCGTAGGTCTGTTGCGAGCATGTGTCGAGTGCTGGGACATTCTTCCGAGGGCATACCCGGGGCTCCTGACCGTAGGCTGTTGGGCGTTACGTGAGGTTTCTTTGTCGGTAGAAGTAAGGCATAGCATCCATGAAGGATTTTCCCCTAACGTTAAACAAAAAGAAAAAAAAAAATAAAGGGCTGGTTTCCTATTAAAAAATAAGGTTAGATATCGAGACCAAAAAAAATATGATCGCACGGAAACTTTTCAACTGTAACGGTTGAGTACCTATAGTTGAAATCTATAAAATAGCATAGGTATTTTTTTTTAAAATTCACCAATGTACAGACATGACAACTTTACTATATATTATTAGCGTTAATACTAATTAAAGATCAAATTCCACCGGATCAGTTATAGTATTAGTTTAGCAGTATAGTTCTACCGAGTTAAAACACGCAAGACTCCCATCACTGTTAGTCGGTAGTGTCACAGGGAAGGGAAGACCTTAATTCCCATTAGTACCACTGGTGGTGTCACTGGGATAAATACGATTCCCCGTGACACCACGGTGCTGCAAAGGGGAAGAGTTGATTCCCCATGACACCACTGGGGGTACAACTTGGTGGTGTCACGCGGAGGGAACGGCGGTATCTAACAGAAATAAATCACTGAAAATTTCATCTGTCTAGCAGCTAGACAGATTTATTTAGCTAGACTCTAGCTATATGAGATACAGCCTGGTGACAGACCAGCGAATTCGACTGCGACTCTACAAATAACGATTTTAGCATAGCTTCTCCTAGTTACAACAAGTCCTTGCTTCTGAATCTATTTCTCAATTACATATATCACAGATACCTAAGTCAGCTCAGCTCTAATAGTGGAGATACATTACAGTGAACAAAAAAAATCGCATGCAGCGGTCGCTATTATTTAATCAGTGCCAGCACGACCGGGATGCTATAAGTCCTTTCACAGATATTTTACCTCGAGCTGTAAGGTTAGATTCTTTGATTTTCGTGTTACCATAATAAGTTTTTGTTTCTCCCATGTACTCCAACCTTAAGTCGGAGCTTATTTTCTTATTTTGCTGCTGTTTTTCGGGCGTGGAAAATATGTAGAAGCTGCAACTTCGTCCTCCTTGGTGATGGTAATGAGTCTTTTTAAATATCGATTAAAATAAAAACGAAACTTAAGTACAATCATATATCCGGCTGCTCAGAAAATTACAGGAAACATACTTACTGTGCTTTAGAACAGTCACAGGATCTTGGGGTATGTTAATTTTTTAAATTTCATATAGAACAAGTGCAGTCGTTCGGAATTTATGTGCGTCTTTACGTTTTGGCGATTTATTTAATTTATTCTATAATATATTAGAGTGCACCTACGATTTCAAAGGGATAAAACTGAAAAGGCTATGAAAATGAAAACATTTCTTAATAAAACAGTTTTATTAAATATCAGACATCACAACACAATACGACTCATAATCATCACAAAATATTAGTAAATTTCGAAAACAAATCAATTTAATATTAAATAAATGTATATTAAACTTTGGAAATAGAAAATAAATAAGGTAGGCAATAAATAATAATGTACGCACCAAAAATTATTATTTAGGTACAAAAATATTATAAGTATATGGATAAGCAACATTCATCATACAAGAAAATTCAATAATTGTAAATGTATTCGGTGGCTAACTGGAATGGTAAGTATAGCATATTTTGGAATGAAATTCAATTGTAAGTAGGAAGTACCAGTTATAGGAAAAAATTAATGTTATTGAACTTTTAGTAGGTACACAGTGCCGTTTAGCCCAAACTAAACTAATATTATGCTTGTATATAGATATCTAGACGACTGAAAAAACATACTTGTGTTTTAAATACATACATATTATAGACAGAAAACATCCAAACTCTGAAACAAACATTTCTGGAGCACAAAAATATTTATTTCGACCCGGGATTCGAACCCAGGAACTCAGCACAGCAGTCGCTACTTCCACCGCGCCACAGAGGCAGTTAATAGAAATAGAAATATTCTAAACTAGAAAAGAAAGTATTACAAAAGAATAGGACATTTAGCCTCAAATATGTTAAAACCACAGGTTAGTAACACAAACATTAAAAAAGATATAAGTAATCTAGTCATGTGTAGCTATAAATTGTTATAATTATTATAATACTGGATTAAGGATAAATCAAAAAATAATTTACAAAAAAGAAAATATAAATAAATTTTGTAAATATTGACAAATAAAAAAGGTTTCTCTTAACATATTACAGTAGGAAATAATAAGAACTTCACTATCTAGTAAGTTCTACATCAGTCTATAATATTATTATTGTAAAAAAGTTTCAAAACAAACTTTACGGAGTTTTGAAGTGCGTAAAATTTTGTTCTGAACTTGAATTATTGCGATATTTAAAACACCGCCATCTATTGACGACCCAGGTATTCAATGACAAAGCATATTTGTGTACCCGCACTTTATGTAGTTCTTTTTCTAAGTTTATAAAAATATTATTTGATATTTACAAAAACAAAATGGAATACGATTTTCTAATAAGAGAACAATAAATTGTTCTGTATTACTCTAAATACCGGTGTTTTCAAAAGTAAAGTTTGATTCATATAAAATTATAATCGTTGTACAAGTTACTTATTATTATAACTGTTTACTTATTTTATGTCTATTTGGTAAAACATTGGAATGATAAAATCAGCTATGTATTTCTAACAAAAAAGCTAAGTACTTTTTGTAATATGTAATTGTTTTTGCATTAATATTACAAAAAAATAGTTTTTCGTATTTATAAAAAGCGTAGATCAGGTCGCGAATTCTCAAGCATACTACTTGTAATCGTGGACGAAATTTTTCGAGTGAAATGTCCAATGGTTTATCTTATTTGCGAATTTTCTATTTTAAATTACACTGGCAAAAATGCTTTGGCCCGACCGATGGAAAGCCATGGTGACACCTAACCAATTGAGGGTCACTCATTCTTCAAGACTATTGACAGTAGCCCTCAAGCTGGCGGCCCAATGAGGAACCTCTTTACAAAC
Source organism: Miltochrista miniata (assembly GCA_933228765.1). Lineage (NCBI taxonomy): Eukaryota > Metazoa > Arthropoda > Insecta > Lepidoptera > Erebidae > Miltochrista > Miltochrista miniata. The sequence continues at coordinate 6,339,208 of OW121754.1, read as the reverse complement.
AATGACATTTTAACAGTAAATTTTAGTCTGCGTTTTCAAGTCGTATGGTTGAAAATTGCCGCCTTGTATTTTTTCTAATAATAACAAAATAATCAACTATTTATTACTGTCATTGGGTAAATCATTATAAAAAGAATCTAAATAATATCTACAAAAGGGAAATTTATACAAGTATACATTTTATAAAAGTACTGTTCACGGACGTATATATATTATTTTCACTCTATAAAAGGACGAATATACTAAACAAAATTAAAGGCTCTTCTTGAAATATCAACGTATATAAAAATTTTAACTTAACAAAACATTTTTTTAACTGCTTACCCCCTGTACGGTGTATTATAACTTTGGTATGCTGTCAGTATCTTATGTTCTGACACGGTACACACAAAACACCCGCCAAATGGGAGTAAAAACTAGCAAACGGGGGTTTCCGTATCAAAAAACGGCAACTTATTACTTTGTTGTATGGGAGCATTTCTTTTTATTTAATGGTATTTTTTACACGGTAATAGACTCACCACTTATTACGTGGGACATAATTATAAGGTGAAATGTGGGCGTATACAATGCCTCTGCCTACGCCATCGGCGATAAAGGCGTGACTGATGTATGTATGTTAAAGTAGTTTATGTTATATATAGCGGCAACAGAAATACGGCAATGAAAATTTCAACTCTAGCTATCACGGTTTCTGAGATACAGCTCATGACAGACAGACAGGCGGACAGCAAAGTCTCAGTAATACGGTCCCGTTTTAAACATTTGACTACGGAACCCTAAGAATGGAAGGTTAAGAAAAGTTTCTTATTTTAAACGTCTGCTACAAGTACAAAAAAAAATCGTATACGGTATAGATATTTAAAGAAGAGCGATTATACGTAATCTCTGTAGGTAATGTCAGATCAACAATATGAACTACATTTACACTTAACAAGTCAAAAAACATTTGTACACACAAACAGACACACTTATTATGCACAATATTAAAGATAAACAACACCAAATAATAGCACATTAACTTATTTAAAATCGACGAAATACTCCTCACCATTTTAAGTAGAAATTCTTAAATATTTTTCATGTATGGCAATACCCGTTATACTTATTTTTAATGGCAACATTAATATAGCGAGGATAGATAAATTGAAATTTGCATATGAAAATTGTCAAACAAGACTGAATTTTAAGTTTTAAGATAAAAATATTTATTAAAACATTTTCATTACGATATTTAAATTATACATAGATAATTTTGCGATTCTATTCAGATTATGTTTCTCTGATTTCTCAAAGTAAATGTATGAAAAACCAGATGGCATTCGCGATTTCGCACGCGTGGAATTTACTTTCCCGTCCCATTTGCCATGGAAACTTATTTCCGGGATATAAAGTAGCATTTGGGTAATTCCACAATATAATCTATCTCCTGTACCAAATATGAACCAGATTCGTTCAGGCGTTACAGCGTGAAAGGGTAACTAACAAACACCCAGATTATCTTGACCCCCAGACATCTACAATCACAAAATAATATTTTAAATGCGAAAGTTTGTGATTGTATATGTGTGGATGTCAGGATGTATGATGCCGCAATGGATCTGGCATAAATTTGGTACAGAGATATATTATAGTCGGAAATAACACATGGGCTACTTTTTACCCCGGTAATAAGTTCCCATGGGAGCGGAGTGGGAACGGAAACAAACAAAACTCAACCCGGGCGGAACCGCGGGCACCATCTTTTATATTACATTTCTAAATATAAAATGCTTTATAAAGACTTTGATTGAATTAATTTCACTATTATCGATACAAATTTACATGAAAGTAACTCTGTTACATTTTCACGAGTAAATCGATGCATTTAGACGAAATTACGTATAGACCTTGAACTTAGAGAAGGACATAGCTCGGCGACTGCGCCACGTAACAAGTTTGCTATACTTAAATATACTCAAAACCTTAGATTATAAAACTTAAAGTTGATAACGCTTATCGAACAAGAAAGTGAGGCCGAGAAAGCGAATACTAAATCCAAAAGTGAGTACTATGACATTGCTAAACTAAGCGTCTTTCTGTTCATATGTAACGAGTGATTTCTCATATATCGTATGATTGCATTATTCACTTTTTTATACTACTAAGGTAACATAAGCTTACAGCCCATACTTGATGGATCACTATTTCGATATGGTAACTTCTATACTGTACTAGCTGACCCGCGTAACTACGTTTGCGTGATAAATGAAGAACCGATCGACCGATTTTGTGCAAACTTCACATAAACTATCTACTAAATAGTCAGAAAAAAGCCTAAACATTTGGTTTAGATAGGTGAGCCCGTTCTTGATTTATAAAATTATAACGAAAAGTGGCATAAATTTTTATATATATAGATAGATAGAAGATAGAAAATTTGGCTGTGAGTCAAAAAATAAACAAAGAAAACAGTAGTTTGCGATTTTTTTTTAAGCTGAGTGGAGCGAAAATTGTATTGTGTTTATAAGATAAAAATGTGAAATTAAAATAAGACTAAGTAGGCATCTTCGACATGCCGTTTCAGTTTAGTGTGAAAACTAATAAATTGTTGTGAACTTTATGTCTCCACAGCCAAATAAATACGGTATAGTATAGAGAGATACACGCCGTGAATTCGCGGCACAAGTCGTACCCTCCACGTTATAATATTACTACATTATTCACTTTTTCATACTACTAAGGTGACAGAAAAGCTTATTACCCTAGCTGATGGACTGTGGTCACTTCTAGAGAGTAGGCAGTATTCACTTTTGGATTTAGTATTAGCTTTCTTGCCTCACTTTCTTATTCCGTAATCGTCATTTGCCTTTAAACTGAGACCGCACTGCGGTTAGCGGTTGCGGTTACTTACCTCAAAATGTCAAAACCATAGACTTGGTTACATTGGTTTTGACATTTTGAGGTTACAAACCGCCCACAGTAACCGCAAATGCGGCCTTAGCCTTAGCTCTATAATCTAAGCTCAAAACTATAACTCATTTTTACGTCCACAGCGAGGTAGGCATCATCCCCTCCGTAGTCAAAGTCCTCGGCGTCAGCACCTCATTACAAAGGAACTCCAGCGGCATATCGACCAGGTGCCCCTGTATGAGATCTATCTTCCTGTTGGCGAGGGCCGGGTCTGTGTGCCAGAGGGTCTCGTGATGCTCCTCTTGGTACTTCTTGAGTTCGGCGAATGAATGGACTCGGTCTGTTGGTATTGGGTGGAATACCTGGAAAAAGTGGGAAATTTTTGAAAAAAATAAATGCGAGCCTACATGATGGGACGTCTCTCAGATCGATGTTAAACGTCGAAATTATTTTGTAAATAGCCAAAATGCGAAATCTAAAATACCAAAATCCAAAATCCGAAATCTAAATTCCGAGTTCCGATACATAATCTGCCTTAGCAATAGCGTCGCCGTACATTAGTATTAGAAAGCGGTTGTGTGTGCAATATTAATCAAAATTCTGGTCAAACAACTCTGTAAAATATAGCTTGATCTCTGTGAAAGTTCTACAAACGTACCTAAACCAAATTGACTTTTATTACGAAAGTATAAAGTTGTTATTTAGTTTGCACCTCTGTGTTCTCACTCTCTGCATTTCAACCACAAAAGCTTTATGCCGTTCTATTCTTGTTTACGGATATAGAACTGTCACAGACATCAAGCTATAATTTACAGAGTATACACGGTGTTTCTTTTAGGGTGTCAAGCCGCCACTAGCTGGTAGCAGGGTTCCATACCTATCGATTTAACCCCCATGTATGTTCTACGATTTTTTGTAGTTTTCGAGATATAATGTTCTGCATAATTCCCTATTTTTTTATTATCGATTAAAATTTTTACATCTTGTATCAAAGTTAGGAAGGACATTATTTTGTCCATAAGACTGCAATCAATAGGCATTATAAGAATAAAAAAATATCCAAGAAAAGTCGAACCAAAAAGAAGTTGTAATTATTTAAAGCCACGTGGAAAAATAACGAAAAAAAATTATATCTCGAAAACTACAAAAAATCGTGGAACATACATGGGGGTTAAATCGATAGGTATGGAACCCTGCTACCAGCTAGTGGCGGCTTGACACCCTAAAAGAAACACCCAGTAGAGTAGAGTTTCATTAGGTGAAGGTTTATGAAACAACATGTTCGATTTCTCTTTGCAATGCTATTAGTTTAAAACATTAACTTTAATCAAAACTAGTAAGTACACTATTAATTGATACTCCAACAACCTCCCATAAAATTGATAAAATGCCTATGCCATAAATATCATCTAGTAGGTAAGCACTTACATCCTCATATATCCCAGTATTCGTCGTCGAGGTGGACTTCCAAAGGTTCCAATAGAATTCCTTACAGCACGGATCTTCCAGAGATATTCCCAATCTCTCCATATCTTGTCCTATGAAGCCTAGATGTTCCTCGAATAGTCGTTTACGTAGTGCTCCGGCTACTTTACCGCAAGGGAACGATTCTCCGTTCATTGTGCCGTCTGTGAATTGTTCATCCTGAAATTAAATAGGCTGTTTTAAACTGGAGGCATTCACTTTTTTGTTGAACAAGATTTATAGAGTTTCAAGATTGACAACATTTTTGACAATGTGGCCAGCACTGGCTACGTTGTCAAAACTTATTTCAAGGGCATACATACATACATACATATGGTCACGTCTTTATCCCCGAAGGGGTAGGCAGAGGCATATTATACGCACATTTCAAGGGTATAAAGTACTTATTTATGGTTTGGACTTATGTGTTCTCACTTTCTTTATTTCAATCACAAAACCTTTACGCCGTTGAAATAAAGGTCATTTTTGTTTACGTTAATACAATTGTCATTCGAATCAAGGTATATTTGAAAATCATACAAAATACCGTTTAGTTATTATAAAAGAGAAATGATGAATCGAATTTCTCAAGGAAAAGGATCATAATAATGGTAGTGGGCACCCTACCCTTTAAATCAACGACAAAAAAGTACATATTTTGAAAACTAACCTGCAACAACACAGCAATCTCCGAATCCCTTTTCCCAATCATAGATCTATCATTAATATTAGCACTGCCACAGATAATCGTCTTGTCATCAGCAATCAGTAGCTTCGAGTGTACGTATATAAGTTCTGTGATGGGCTCCCCTCCCAGTGTCGAGTGAGTTCGTAGACCGTGGAACGTGATGTACTCGGATGGGTCTGGTAACCCTGCTTCGTATAGACGAGTTAGTATGGCTTCTCGACTCCTGTAATAAGACAAAGTACACGGATAAAAACATATAAATTGATATAGTATTCTTAAGATGTACAGTATCTATTATAGTCCGGCAGGCTGCATTAAAACGTTGGATGCCAAGTTCCTTGAGTGAGAAAGAGGCAGGCATTATGGCCAAGAGACAAAGATAGCTGAATCAAATCAAGGCCTCATCGTAATCATCATCATCAACTTTATTAGAAGTCTAATGCCGGTTGCAGTTTCCAATACGAAGCCTATGTCAACTATTCTGCTCTTCTTTTTCCACTTCGCATGGACTTTGGCATCTTTTGAGAGAAGACTTCTAACACATTCGGATCTGTCTATTCTGCTGCTTACTATTTTTTGAGCTCGAGGACCATTTGCTTACTATTTTTTGAGCTCGAGGACCATTTCCTTACAATTGCGTGCAGTGACGAGCCATCACCCCACCAATCACACTGTGGCATCACCACTCACACTGCGGCATCACCACTCACCGACAGATGCTCTGGTAGTTCCAGTGCGTGACGGCGTGCAGCGACGTGCCGGAGGGCGCGCCCACCTCGCCCTCGAAGCGACATCACCACTCACACTGCGGCATCACCACTCACCGACAGATGCTCTGGTAGTTCCAGTGCGTGACGGCGTGCAGCGACGTGCCGGAGGGCGCGCCCACCTCGCCCTCGAAGCGACATCACCACTCACACTGCGGCATCACCACTCACCGACAGATGCTCTGGTAGTTCCAGTGCGTGACGGCGTGCAGCGACGTGCCGGAGGGCGCGCCCACCTCGCCCTCGAAGCGACATCACCACTCACACTGCGGCATCACCACTCACCGACAGATGCTCTGGTAGTTCCAGTGCGTGACGGCGTGCAGCGACGTGCCGGAGGGCGCGCCCACCTCGCCCTCGAAGCGACATCACCACTCACACTGCGGCATCACCACTCACCGACAGATGCTCTGGTAGTTCCAGTGCGTGACGGCGTGCAGCGACGTGCCGGAGGGCGCGCCCACCTCGCCCTCGAAGCGACATCACCACTCACACTGCGGCATCACCACTCACCGACAGATGCTCTGGTAGTTCCAGTGCGTGACGGCGTGCAGCGACGTGCCGGAGGGCGCGCCTACCTCGCCCTCGAAGCGACATCACCACTCACACTGCGGCATCACCACTCACCGACAGATGCTCTGGTAGTTCCAGTGCGTGACGGCGTGCAGCGACGTGCCGGAGGGCGCGCCCACCTCGCCCTCGAAGCGACATCACCACTCACACTGCGGCATCACCACTCACCGACAGATGCTCTGGTAGTTCCAGTGCGTGACGGCGTGCAGCGACGTGCCGGAGGGCGCGCCCACCTCGCCCTCGAAGCGACATCACCACTCACACTGCGGCATCACCACTCACCGACAGATGCTCTGGTAGTTCCAGTGCGTGACGGCGTGCAGCGACGTGCCGGAGGGCGCGCCCACCTCGCCCTCGAAGCGACATCACCACTCACACTGCGGCATCACCACTCACCGACAGATGCTCTGGTAGTTCCAGTGCGTGACGGCGTGCAGCGACGTGCCGGAGGGCGCGCCCACCTCGCCCTCGAAGCGACATCACCACTCACACTGCGGCATCACCACTCACCGACAGATGCTCTGGTAGTTCCAGTGCGTGACGGCGTGCAGCGACGTGCCGGAGGGCGCGCCCACCTCGCCCTCGAAGCGACATCACCACTCACACTGCGGCATCACCACTCACCGACAGATGCTCTGGTAGTTCCAGTGCGTGACGGCGTGCAGCGACGTGCCGGAGGGCGCGCCCACCTCGCCCTCGAAGCGACATCACCACTCACACTGCGGCATCACCACTCACCGACAGATGCTCTGGTAGTTCCAGTGCGTGACGGCGTGCAGCGACGTGCCGGAGGGCGCGCCCACCTCGCCCTCGAAGCGACATCACCACTCACACTGCGGCATCACCACTCACCGACAGATGCTCTGGTAGTTCCAGTGCGTGACGGCGTGCAGCGACGTGCCGGAGGGCGCGCCCACCTCGCCCTCGAAGCGACATCACCACTCACACTGCGGCATCACCACTCACCGACAGATGCTCTGGTAGTTCCAGTGCGTGACGGCGTGCAGCGACGTGCCGGAGGGCGCGCCCACCTCGCCCTCGAAGCGACATCACCACTCACACTGCGGCATCACCACTCACCGACAGATGCTCTGGTAGTTCCAGTGCGTGACGGCGTGCAGCGACGTGCCGGAGGGCGCGCCCACCTCGCCCTCGAAGCGACATCACCACTCACACTGCGGCATCACCACTCACCGACAGATGCTCTGGTAGTTCCAGTGCGTGACGGCGTGCAGCGACGTGCCGGAGGGCGCGCCCACCTCGCCCTCGAAGCGACATCACCACTCACACTGCGGCATCACCACTCACCGACAGATGCTCTGGTAGTTCCAGTGCGTGACGGCGTGCAGCGACGTGCCGGAGGGCGCGCCCACCTCGCCCTCGAAGCGACATCACCACTCACACTGCGGCATCACCACTCACCGACAGATGCTCTGGTAGTTCCAGTGCGTGACGGCGTGCAGCGACGTGCCGGAGGGCGCGCCCACCTCGCCCTCGAAGCGACATCACCACTCACACTGCGGCATCACCACTCACCGACAGATGCTCTGGTAGTTCCAGTGCGTGACGGCGTGCAGCGACGTGCCGGAGGGCGCGCCCACCTCGCCCTCGAAGCGACATCACCACTCACACTGCGGCATCACCACTCACCGACAGATGCTCTGGTAGTTCCAGTGCGTGACGGCGTGCAGCGACGTGCCGGAGGGCGCGCCCACCTCGCCCTCGAAGCGACATCACCACTCACACTGCGGCATCACCACTCACCGACAGATGCTCTGGTAGTTCCAGTGCGTGACGGCGTGCAGCGACGTGCCGGAGGGCGCGCCCACCTCGCCCTCGAAGCGACATCACCACTCACACTGCGGCATCACCACTCACCGACAGATGCTCTGGTAGTTCCAGTGCGTGACGGCGTGCAGCGACGTGCCGGAGGGCGCGCCCACCTCGCCCTCGAAGCGACATCACCACTCACACTGCGGCATCACCACTCACCGACAGATGCTCTGGTAGTTCCAGTGCGTGACGGCGTGCAGCGACGTGCCGGAGGGCGCGCCCACCTCGCCCTCGAAGCGACATCACCACTCACACTGCGGCATCACCACTCACCGACAGATGCTCTGGTAGTTCCAGTGCGTGACGGCGTGCAGCGACGTGCCGGAGGGCGCGCCCACCTCGCCCTCGAAGCGACATCACCACTCACACTGCGGCATCACCACTCACCGACAGATGCTCTGGTAGTTCCAGTGCGTGACGGCGTGCAGCGACGTGCCGGAGGGCGCGCCCACCTCGCCCTCGAAGCGACATCACCACTCACACTGCGGCATCACCACTCACCGACAGATGCTCTGGTAGTTCCAGTGCGTGACGGCGTGCAGCGACGTGCCGGAGGGCGCGCCCACCTCGCCCTCGAAGCGACATCACCACTCACACTGCGGCATCACCACTCACCGACAGATGCTCTGGTAGTTCCAGTGCGTGACGGCGTGCAGCGACGTGCCGGAGGGCGCGCCCACCTCGCCCTCGAAGCGACATCACCACTCACACTGCGGCATCACCACTCACCGACAGATGCTCTGGTAGTTCCAGTGCGTGACGGCGTGCAGCGACGTGCCGGAGGGCGCGCCCACCTCGCCCTCGAAGCGACATCACCACTCACACTGCGGCATCACCACTCACCGACAGATGCTCTGGTAGTTCCAGTGCGTGACGGCGTGCAGCGACGTGCCGGAGGGCGCGCCCACCTCGCCCTCGAAGCGACATCACCACTCACACTGCGGCATCACCACTCACCGACAGATGCTCTGGTAGTTCCAGTGCGTGACGGCGTGCAGCGACGTGCCGGAGGGCGCGCCCACCTCGCCCTCGAAGCGACATCACCACTCACACTGCGGCATCACCACTCACCGACAGATGCTCTGGTAGTTCCAGTGCGTGACGGCGTGCAGCGACGTGCCGGAGGGCGCGCCCACCTCGCCCTCGAAGCGACATCACCACTCACACTGCGGCATCACCACTCACCGACAGATGCTCTGGTAGTTCCAGTGCGTGACGGCGTGCAGCGACGTGCCGGAGGGCGCGCCCACCTCGCCCTCGAAGCGACATCACCACTCACACTGCGGCATCACCACTCACCGACAGATGCTCTGGTAGTTCCAGTGCGTGACGGCGTGCAGCGACGTGCCGGAGGGCGCGCCCACCTCGCCCTCGAAGCGACATCACCACTCACACTGCGGCATCACCACTCACCGACAGATGCTCTGGTAGTTCCAGTGCGTGACGGCGTGCAGCGACGTGCCGGAGGGCGCGCCCACCTCGCCCTCGAAGCGACATCACCACTCACACTGCGGCATCACCACTCACCGACAGATGCTCTGGTAGTTCCAGTGCGTGACGGCGTGCAGCGACGTGCCGGAGGGCGCGCCCACCTCGCCCTCGAAGCGACATCACCACTCACACTGCGGCATCACCACTCACCGACAGATGCTCTGGTAGTTCCAGTGCGTGACGGCGTGCAGCGACGTGCCGGAGGGCGCGCCCACCTCGCCCTCGAAGCCCGGCAGCAGGGGCATCACCACGAACACGCGGAACGTGTGCCCCGCCGCGTGCGCGCGCATGATGCGGTTGAACAGCGCCTCGCCTATCTGCCACACACAATAAACTGTTCTTAATATTAAGGACTCAAACTGGATGTCAGCGGCGAGCGGGGCGACGGCGACTGCAGCGAGAGCGCGGTGCTGGAGTTCAAGAGAGTAGGCATCTTCGGACAAATGATAACAAACTCAAAGCTCGTTTCACCCGTAGGCACTGCGCTCGCACACAAGCAAACCGTATTTGGTTTGCTTGTGTGCGAGCGCAGTGCCTACGGGTGGAACGAGCCGGCAGACTTTAGTCGATGCGTTTGTCCGAAGTTGCCTAGTCTCTTGAACTCTGGCGCCGCGCTCTCTATGCTGTTGCCGACATCACTCTCGTCGCTGATATGCAATTTGAGGCCTAAGTATAGGAGGTCTCCACGGGTTTATTTCGGTTTCTTAACCCAATAAATATGGATTTTCTTTCAGGCCGAGTGCGGCCAGGGAACCTAGTATACCCTTGGGATGAAAATCCCGACGCATGCTACATATCACGCGCCCACCCTGGAGAGGGACTCGTTGTAAGCGTCGAATACAGCTGCTTACAAAATGACAGCTTCGAAGGTTCATTTGTTTGGCTACTTGAAGTATTGATTTGGTTTTATTGGCATTCTTGGAAACATTTGAAATTAAAACCCCATTATTTACTCAAGTCTGTCACCAGGTTATGCACAAATAAATTATATTTACAAATAAAACTAGCTTCAAAGCTAGACACTTTACCAAGGTATAAGCTTGTAACATCCTACAACCACCATCATTCTTCCCATTCGCACCGAGTTCCTCACCTGATTCCTAACCGTCACGCTGGTCCTCGACAGTGTGATAAAGAACTGGTTCTCGATGTATACGTAGTGCTGCGCACGCGTGATCGTGTCTACGTACGCCTCGTGGATGCTCTGTTCGACCGTGTCTGGGTCTAGGAAGCCTGCAGACCAGCTGGAGGCGCTGCGGAGGACCTGGGAATACAGGGTTTGTTGTGTTACAGTGTTTATGTCCGGGTTTAATAAACGTAGCCTAGATATGGCTATAGGCTGTATCTCAGTAACCGTGATAGCTAGAGAGCTGAAATTTTCAGAGATGTATTTCTGTTGCCGCTATAACAACAAATACTAAAATCAGAAAAAGGGATTCCCCCTTTTTCTGATTTTAGTATTTAAGGGGGCTCCCATGTAACAAACGTGATATTTTGCCGTTTTTTTTTTGGTACGGAACTTTCTGTGCACGAGTCCGACCAGGTACAATCGTTATAATAAAGCATAGAAATATTGATGAACAAAAGAGTTAATTACCTGACACGACGCGTTTATGATGTCACAGTCGAGGAGCTTCTGTAAGTCGTGCATGGGCTTGATGTCGGTGTACGATTTAGGCAGCAAATACGGGTAGCTTAAATTTTGTCTGAAATAAACGAACATGTTGGACATTTTGTGTACTGGTGTCACTCTATCGCAGCGACTAACAGACGTAACATCGGTCCTCTACTTCACGACGACTTTGGCATCAAACGCATATGTCTGTTGTAGCAAACGTCGATACGCTGCGGTGAACACTTTCCATGCGGTGGGTGGGAAGTACGCTTGTCTGCCACTTTAGTGGTATAAAAATATTGTAAGTAGTCACGCTGGCAGATGTGAAACATCGAAATTATTTATCAAAATCAGATAAAAGACCAGATTACGACAGAAACTAATAAAGGCAAAATAAAACATAAAATATTACGAAATTCAAAATCGGATGGAAATTTTCATTTGCACTTCTGACGCATTCTGAATCGCCACTCATAATCGCTACACCAACCCTCCGGTTATGGAGTTTTCGCATTAAAACAAAGATACATAAAGGCAAATAACCGAGCTCAGTCCGGTCGTTATCGTTCGTTCGAAGATGCCTTCTCTCTTGTACTCTGGCGCTGCGCTTTCGCAGTCGCGTCGCTCCGCTTGCAGCTAACATGGGGTCATGGTGTTATCACTAAGCATGCAAGCACAGAACTAAGCATTGAATTATAATGTAACCAACTTACGTAGGTTCTCAACGTTGCAGTTACATTGAGACTTGTCATGATATTTAATTTCGTTTCATTATAACGTAAGAGTTTCCAGAAACACGTGGTAGTTGGCGCTGTACGCAATATTAAAAAATCTAATATATTAGTTAAAAATTCACAACTAGATGGCGCTGTGCCTTTTTTTAAATCGCGGTATGGTTTCGTTACATAGGGTCATATAAGTAAGACTACTTTTCTACCCAAGGTAGTTTATTTAATTATTTATACGATCTTAAAACTAATTGTTCTAAAAGATTCAAGTTTATTTAAATATATTTGTTACACTCGATTTTTATTTCATGGCCACGCAGTCAGAAAGTTTCTTGTAATAGCTGCTTGGCACCGCTGGTGTCGTCACTTAGTAGAGTGACGTCTCTATCTCATAATATACAAATGTACTCTGTGCATGGGGTGGCTCTTCATTAGCCGACAGGACCACAGCACCGACACCGACATCAATGGACCCATAATTCTATTACATATATGTACTACACGCTGTCTCATTAGCCCGACACGCTAAGTCGCAAGCAAGGCATCCGCTCGTGTCGGGCAACTTTCGTTACTTATGTTGTGTATATACGCAAGCTTGTATGTGTGAAAGAGTGGCCGTGAGTTTTATTGCCAGGTTCTTTTCTCTCCGGCTTATTGCGTTGCGAATCTGGCAGTAAATGTAAATAAAGAAGCAGTCATTTCCACGTTCATCGTTAGATTATGACCTATGTGAATAAGAATTTTTAATTTTTTTTCGACGGCGTAAGTAGGTCGTGTCGCGTCGGCTCCAATGACGAATGTAACTGCTGGTAACGCGACGTTGAGTACTGCCGGCGTCGGTGTTATAGTCGTGTCGGGCAATGAAGAAATGCTCATCCAGTTTGAGGCCTTAGTGTTTGGCCATCACAGTAAGTTACTTGGGATAGTTCAAGTTCTCAGTGCCTACATAACTATGACAGTACTCACCTAGCCTTCTCCAACTTGATAGCGTTCCAGCGCTGTATGAAGTGGCGCGCCACGTCCCGCGCGGCCGCGCCCTGCACCACCACGCCCACGTCGTGCCACGGCATGCGCGGCGTGGAGTTGCGGTCCACTAGGTCTGACACACAAATATCACTAATAAATAAATCAATCACTTAAATCAGCCTATAGCGGCCCATTGCAGGACGTAGGTTTAATCCAATTTATCTACTCTGATACTATAATACAAAGATTATAAAAATGAAATCAATACTCTTATGATAAACATTACGCACAGGCCAAAAAAATAAGTTTTATCACGATACAGGTCTAGTACCTATATCATTATAGTAGTTTATCTACTCTGATTCTATAATAAAAAGATTATAAAATTAAAATCAATACTCTTATGACGAACATTACGCACAGGCCAAAAAAAAGTTTTATTACGATACAGGTCTTGTATGGACACCTATATCATAATATAACTTTTTAATCATTACGATACACCTATACAACCTCCAGCTGGAAAAAGAAGTTTGAACCTCTACTTTAAAAAAAAGTAGTGCCTCCGCAGCCTGAAAAAAAAAGAAACACGCATGCGCAATCGATGTTTGCGCCTTGGCGCCAACATTTTAAATTTACATTAAACAAAGTTTGGTTTTGTTTGTAAAATAAATTAGATTTTGTGTAAAAACATGTCTTAAAGCGAGGATGGTGGCAATTGTACACCACCAGACATTCTGGAAACTGCGTCAAACATGACCATGAACCTGTCACCGGCGAAATCTAAGAGCAACTATAATAAATGTTACCACGAGTTCATGGAATAGTAAAAATTGTTGTTATATTCAGCGTTTTATTTGCAATATTATTTTATGTATTGTAGCATGAGAGTAGATAAAGTAGTGTATGACACTGTACATAACTTGGTCTTATAACACTCGTGTGATACTATAAAAAAACTCGCGCTAAACTCTAGAACTACGAAGGCGATTTATTAGAACAATGAATTTTGAGTAGTCTATATCGCTTCATTCTAAGGTGGGAGTTTTAGTTATTAGTATGCTTGTCTGCCTACAAATAGTATACGGACTACACTACAGGACCCAACTTAATGTAATACGAAAAACGAACCCACATTCCAAACTAATATAATCAAACTTACCTACAAAAGGCAGATCTAAATAACTGAAATCTTTAACAATGAAATTCGTGTAATCCTTTCCAATCCACAACTTGGAATTTCCTTCCACTCCTTCCAATTCTTCTTCAGTAGATGCTGTTAAGACCCTCCCTTCAACGACTTGCGCTAAAGGAGTGGGCTTACTAACTTTATTATCTCTCAAAACGTCCGTTCTCAAAACTTCAACCGTAGACAAAGCATATTTTTCAGCCTTCTTTCTTTCCGAATCGTCCATTTTCTTTTCAATTCTTTCCTCTTCATAGGGAGGGTACAAAATCCCCATGATATCTTTTCCCCTATCTGTAATCTTGTCTAGTACATTTCGCCTGTGAAGTTCGGGCGTTTCGAATTTTGATAGACTTTCGGGGTCCATGTTGGGCGTTATTAGTAAGTGGTCACCCGGTTCTAAGATGGGGAGTTGGGGCGTTTCTGGTGGTGGCGGTTCGGGTACTTTGCTTTTGTCTTCTTGGGCATCGTTGTTTATCGTGGCACTGAAATTTGGAAAACAGAATGTTATTTCACAAGTGAATGTTCAAACTCCAGGTTTTCGGATTCTCCATGATTTTGACGATTTTACATACATACATACATATGGTCACGCCTTTATCCCCGAAGGGGTAGGCAGAGGCATATTGGATATGCCCACATTTCACCTTTGTATTATTTGTCCCACGTAATAGGTGGTGAGCCGTATTGCCGTGTTTAAATGGACAGGCGCAGGTTGTGACTGCCCGCTGTTGAAATAAAGCCTTCAACTTAGCTTAACGACTGCCATTTTACTGGCAACCGGGACCAACGGCTTAACGTGCCTTCCGAAGCACGGAAACGCTCAAATAAATGTCACAAAGTGATCACATGGATGGTCACCCATCCATGGACAGGCCATAGTGAAAGTTGCATACTGCAGTGATCGTTTACAGAACACTGAGTCCGCGGGGCCACGAGCGTTTGACGTTGTTAACACAATGATATCCATGCTTTGGGAGTTTAATATACTTGGTTCAGGTATTTTGGTAGGGATTTACAGGAATACAATGCTCGCGTCATTAGTAAGGCTTGACTAGTTTCGTATAAATATGTATTCTGTACTTAATGTTATAAAGAGGAAAGATTCGTTAATCCCTCACGCATTTTACGTACGGGATAGGTTTATAAGAATGATGACTCAACGCGGCACGTGCTCTTCATAGGTGCATCGCAGTCGTCAATGGAGACTTGCGCCATTGATCGTTTATCCTCCTTTTCTCACGAAGAGGTAGGCAGAAGCATATCACACGACGTTTCACTACCTAGTTGTGTTTAGTCCCACAGGTGAGCCAGTGAAACGGACACATGCAGGTTGCAATCTATACTAATCTATACTAGATTATAAAGAGCAAAGATTTGTTTTTATTGTTTGTTTGTAACGAATAGGCTCCGGAACTACTGGACCGATTTGAAAAATTCTTTCACTGTTGGGAAGCTACACTCTTCCCGGTGAACATAGGCTATATTTGACTCCTGTATTCTCACGGGAACGAGAGCTATGCGGGTGAAACCGCGGGACGTCCGCTAGTAGAATATAAAAATATTGAATATACTCACTCATTGAGACTTATAACTAAGTTTCTAGAGCTCTTAGCCAGTTCTATGGCGGCTTCCAGTCCATTAGTTTGCGGCAGAAATATTCCGCCGCCCGGCGAACTGGACGTTTTCATTTTGGTCCTTAGCGATGTCTTTGTGTGGGATATGTTGCCGAGGTCTGTTAGCCTGTTGATATTGTGTGAATTCAGCGCATATAATATGTTATTAAATAAGTTTCAAAAGAAGAAATAACGCGCATGATTCTGCTGAGATGGTTCTATCCTATTAATTTATGGAAATCGAAAGATAAACTAGTTTTCATTTCTCAAAATGAGCATTATGGAAGACCATTACGGATGACTTTAAGAGTGCCAAGTGCGAGTTTCGGCGTGCGCCTGTCGACATTCACGGATGAGCGCGTTATCGCCGATTTGTATGGAATCGAGACAAGTTCCCGCGTTTACAGCTAGGTGGGGCGGGGTCTCGATTCCATACGAATTGGCTAGCCGTGTAAGTCGACAGGCTCACGCAAAAACTCGAACTTGCCACTCAGGACTTCATTAAAGACATAAATTTTTCACGATTAATGTCTAAAAAAGCACACCCAATGTTTAAGCACAACCAATTTAACGGAAATCGCGGGGATTTGTTTCAATTTATTTTTACAACCAATGTTAGTAACGATATTATTGTTCTTACAAAGGAATATATAATAAAGATTTCTAATGCTATGATAAATGATATCATACATATCCTACCAATACCTTAAATAAAAGTTTGTTATTCAATCATGCTCTACCCTAATGCCCGCCTTCCACTGCGAGCGAGTCGGACCCATTACGGACTCCGCTATACTCGTAACGATGATTTTCGATACATGTCATGTCCGCTTTGGTGGAAGGACATGTATGAAAATCGTCGTTACGAGTATAGCGGAGTCCGTAATGGGTCCGATTCGCTCGCAGTGGAAGGCGGGCATTATAAAGGAGGTGGTAATAAGTTAATAACACATAGGCTACTTTTTATTCCTGGAAAAAATTCCCATGGGATGCGAAAACGGGAAATACTATTTTATCAATCGAGTTGCACATACCTGTGTTTATGATCGTCCCACCGTCCATAGCACAGGTCGATCCCTCCCAAGAAAGCGACGGTTTGGTCGATACACACTATCTTCTCGTGGTGAGCCCAGAATAGCACGCCTCCCTTGGCGTGGTCTGGGTGACGAAATACCTGTGGAAATAAATATTTGAACTAGCTTTTCCCCGCGGCTTTGTCGGCGTAGAGGTCGTTATCGTGTAAAATAATTACCTTACTTTAGCGCAGTTAGTTAAAAAGTAGCCTAAGTCCTTCCTGGACTCAAAATATCTTTCTACCAAATTTCATAAAAATCGGTTCAGATTTATGGGCGTGAAAACGTAACAGATAAACCGACAGAGTTACTTTCGCATGTAAAATATTAGTAGGGATATGAATAACAATGGTTCTACCAAGATCATCGGTGAATTTCGGTGTTAAAAATAGCTTCACAGGTGAGTGGTGCACTCACTCGCAGGAAAACTCCTAAGCGAAATAGAGTTAATTGCTCTCCCAGAACGACTAGGAGAGACTTGTATCTGCGCGTGGACTGTGATTGAGTGATTACCTTACCGATGTGAAACTACTCCTAAATGGCTGTATGTGAATCAAATGTTTGTGGGTCTTTGATATAACTTTGACCGTTTATGGCTATGACATCGACTTACCTTGATATTTTCACTGACTAATTTACTTTTGCTGTAGAAACTGTTGATTCCGAGCGCCATTTCCACTTCTTTGTATAACATGACGAACACCTTGACGCCTTGTGCCTGTAACATAAAAGTGTACAAATATTATAAATGGAAAAGTGCAGTTGTTTCTCATCTTTTAAACTCGTGTCCTGGGATTCTACTAGTACCCATGTAATCTATACATATAATAAAATCGTAACAGGTCGCTGTCTGTTCATTGAAGATATATAAGAAAAAAGTTTATAGGGGGGCTTTATGGACGCAATAGAACCCAAAACAATGGTTTTTAGAATTCTTGCCTGTTTGTCTGTACGTTTGTGCACGCTAATCTCAGCAACCACTTAACCGATTGCGATGCGGTTTTCTTTATTAAGTTGCGGTTTACTCCACTTAACATTTGATGTTTGTTTCATGTCAATCGGTTCATAAATAAAGTTATATCAATCTAAAGATAATGCAGCGTACAAAGTCGCGGGCTACAGCTAGTCTTTAATACAAATACACTTTCGTAACAAATATCTGTAAGTTATTGGACCACCGAATGTACAACATTATATTTTTTATTACTATTGAACTTGTAAAACACGACGAATAGAAAGAAAAATATCAGATTAATGCTCCCTAGAATCCTTATATAAAAGTAGGAGAGGCCTGCGTGCAGTGGATATGATGATAGGACGATTTGATTGTTTGGTAAATATTCAGGATGTTGTATCTATAAATGTAAAAGTTTCGATTGAGGATGTAAAATGTGTGTTGTTCATTAACGCTCTAGCGGCTGAACGGATTTGGCTGAAATTTGGTACAAGGATAGATATAGCCTAAAGTAACACAAAGACTACTTTTTATCCCTGGAATGTTTCCATGAGAACGGGAACAACATTCCATGCGGGACAAGTTGCGGGAATCATCTAGTCCTACTATCCTACTAATATAATAAATGTGAAACTTTGTGAAGATGTTTAGATGTTTGGATTTTTGTTACTCAATTACGCTCTAACGCCTGAACGAATTGGGCTGAAATTTGTGTTACTTTTCATCTCGGGAAAATGTTCCCTCGGGAAGCTAGAACGGGTACCGAATTTCACGCGGGCGAGGCCGCGAGCCTCATCTAGTAAAGAATAAATTGTAAATAATTTCTATAACTCACCGCCTTCCTCTTTAAAATCATATCCAGCCGCCAATAATCGCCATTCAAAGCCGGCCTCTTCATATAAATCTCCGGACTCAACCACCAATCCGCTATGAAGATCTCTTCTCGGGCCAGCTCCATGGCATCGGCGACCGACTTTAGGTATGCGGCGCCGTCGACTAGAGTGCCTACCGGGGTGGCGGAACGGGAAGGGCCGAAGGAGTGATGCATGTTTACTGTTGTGAAGTCGCGCGCTGGATGGATAAATAAATACCTAAATATTTATGGTCAGTTTTTACATTTTTTTTTGTAGAAGCGCTCGTGGCCCCTCAGCCTCAGTGTTCTGCCTCAACTTTTACTTTGGCCAGTCCTTGGATGGGTGACAGTCCATGTCACCACTTTGTGTCAGTTATTTGAACGTTTCCGTGCTTCGGAAGGCAGCCGTTGGTCCCGGTTGTCAGTAAAATGACAGTCGTTAAGTTGAAGGCCTTTTTAGACGGCTTGAAAAATTTTAACAGCAGGCAGTCACAACCTGCGCCTGTCCATCTCAACACGGCAATACGGCTCACCACCTATCACGTGGGACATATTCTAAAAAGGTTAAATGTGGGCATATATTATGCTTCTGCCTACCCCTTCGGGGATAAAGGCGTGACCATATGTATGTTTTACACAACGTCATCTGAACCCAAAGTAAGCTAGGATTAACCTGCTTATGTTATATAGGTATCAGACCACGGATATTAATATTTATATACCTACTTATAAAAAATATGTATACCAAAATTGTGTGGTTATAATGCTCGTAGATTCAGAAGTAAATTCTGATAGATGGCAGATGTAGTTTTTAATCTACCAATCATTTTCGTACGCAAAAAATTACGATGATAGATGACTAGTGCCAGCTGATGTGCTTTAATTTGTATCTCGCTCTGATTACTAACGCTTCTAAGCGTAAGAAAAAGATAGAAATACATTATAATGTAAATGATAGTAGTATAAGTACAATTCTAAAAAAATATAATGTATTTACCACTCTGATTGGCAACAGTCTTTAGGTACTGCATCCATTCTTTGCTCTTGCGTTTGGTCCAACATTTGATCACCATCTGTCTGCTAAGGTTCAATATTTGTAGTCCATGGTTCAATCCCGTGGAGTACATACCGCTCGACACTTCGAACCTAGAATGTATATTACGTTAGACAAATATTATATAGCCGATCTAACCGGCTTGCTTCTTTAACGGTACCTACAACCAACAATGTGGACAACAATATGGAAGTTTCGCTTCTGCAAAATATCGGACTTACAAAAATTGGTTCACTTAATTGAGTTAGACACTATTGTCTAAGGTGATGGAGCGTGTAATTAATACACAGCTCCTGAGGTACCTTGAGAAAAACGACCTGTTCAGTGACCGGCAGTACGGTTTTCGTCACGGTCGCTCGACGGGCGATCTTCTCGTGTGCCTCACACACCGATGGGCGACGGCTATCGAGAGTAAGGGCGAGGCTCTAGCAGTGAGCCTCGACATTTCTAAAGCCTTTGACCGGGTCTGGCACCGTGGTCTTCTTAAAAAATTGCCCTCCTACGGACTGACCGAGAGATTATGCGGATGGGTGTCCAGCTTTTTGGCCGATAGAAGCATCAGGGCTGTTGTCGACGGCAGCTGTTCTGACTGCATGGCCATAAACGCTGGAGTACCGCAAGGCTCAGTGTTGTCCCCTACCCTGTTTCTGCTGCATATCAATGACATGTTATCTATTGACGGCATTCATTGTTATGCAGACGACAGTACAGGGGACACTTGTTACACAGGCCGTCCCGGTATCTCTCGGGTCGCAGTGGAAGAAAGTCGTGAACAGCTTGTGTCTGAAATCGAGGCTACTCTTACTAGAGTGTCCGATTGGGGTAGACAAAACCTTGTCCAGTTCAATCCCTCCAAGACACAGGCGTGTTTCTTCACCGCTAAGAAAGCTCCAATTACTGTAGCGCCACGATTCCAGGGCACATCTCTTTCCATCTCTAAAAGTATAGGGATCCTTGGTGTTGACATCTCCAGTGACGTTCAGTTCCGCAGTCATTTGGAGGACAAGGCCAGGCTGGCGTCCAAGAAGCTCGGTGTGCTCAACAGGGCGCGGCGGTACTTTACTGCGGCGCAAACACTGCTTCTCTATAAGTCGCAAGTGCGGCCACACATGGAGTACTGCTGTCACCTCTGGGCGGGGGCACCTGAATATCAGCTTCGCCCATTTGACTCGGTGCAGAGGCGAGCTGTGAGAGTTGTCAACGATCGTATACTGACAGGTGGTGTGGAACCTCTTCGCGACAGGAGAGACTATGCCTCCTTATGCGTGTTCTACCGCCTGTACAATGGTATGTGCTCCGAGGAATTGTTTGACATGATGCCCACGGCTACCTTCTATCATCGCACCGCTCGCCATAGACAGGGATTTCATTCTCACACCCTACGTCCGGAGCGTTTGAGCACGGTTAGATCCGGTAGGGGTTTTCTTCCGCGCACGCTTAGGTTGTGGAATGATCTTCCTGCCTCGGTTTTCCCAAACGCCTACAGTATGGGGTTCTTCAAAAGGGGTCTAAGAAGGTTTTTACAGGGTCGGCAGCGCGAGTGTGGCGCCTCTGGTGTTGCAAACGTTCATAGGCTGCGGTGACCACCGGTCCTTCTGGTGGGCCGTGTGCTTGTCTGCCACCTTAGTGGTAAAAAAAAAAAAAAAAAAAAAAAAAAATTTGGAAATAAAAGGGAGAAAAAATATCCAAGTCCAAAATTCTATACTTAATGTTATTCTATACCATAAGGTCTAAATGTAACGCTTGTACGTGAAGTGCCTTGGCTATGTGTTCACCAAGTATTCAGTACGTGTTCGGTGAATAATGACTATGTGGTCGGTGGGTATTGAATATGTGATTGGTGTGTAAACACAGACTACGTCATGATCAATTACTTAAAATGATTATATTAACATTACTTGATCACGTTAAATATTTTTAATAGTGTAACGTTATGGATGAAGGGGTCAGATCAGATGTATTAAGCTAAATCAATACCTCTCGTTACTATTATTGGTTAAGTTGACTACACAACCAAATATACTATTACGGATACTTTTGGAATTATAGACCTTCTCTTTCTTTAAAGTTTATTCCATATTCCCAGCTTTTTAGATTTTAATTGGTTCCCAGAGTATTGTTTATAAAATAAGCTAATCTTCTATATATATAAAAATCAATGCCACTTTTCGTTGTAATTTTATAACTCAAGAACAGGCTCACCTATCCAAACCAAATGTTTAGGCTCTGTTCGGACTATTTAGTAGATGGTTTATGTAAAGTTTGCACAAAATCGGTCGAGTGGTTCTTCATTTATCACGCAAACGAAGTTGCGCGGGACAGCTAGTATTGTATATTTGATTGTGTGGTCAATGCGTTGTTTTAATGCAATGTGACGCATGTCTGTTTAGCAGATGTGAGCTTCACTCAAATACCACTATGTATTATACAACATACATACACGAACCTTTTCCTAGCTAGTGATATATTATTGCTGATTCTGTCATTCATGAAGTTTTCTATTCGCTAGAATGAAGTATTTTTACTAACAGAATCGACATTAATATAGTTTTAAAACCGTATCTCCTCTACGTAGATCGCGGTTATTACAGATTTAGCACAATGACCTTTATCTAAATACTTACAGAGGGAATTCTTAAGCTGCATGGAATAAAAAAGACAAGCATTTATCATTTTATAGTAAAAAGAAATACAGAGGAACAGAACTTCAGATCGGTTGGTGAGAAAATTCGTAACTAACTTCTGTCCTGTCAGTTTCTATAGCGATATCTTTTTCACTCGCTTACTAGAACGACAGATGTCAGAAACGCATTTTCTCACCAACCGCATTATATTTAAACAATGGCGAGTAGAGAACAGGAGAATCATTTTCTAGAGATGATGAAAACCTCCCAAAACGGAGCTGGTGTGTCCGAAGGTCGGCTAGTTTTTATTTAAAAAAATATAGATAATTATTGAAAATTTCAACTACTTCCGTAGTGCAAAATAACCTTCAAATCTTTCATTATGAAAATTCACTTGTACTATTCCACTTTTATTTTAATTTAAAAATACCTGACCGGTTTCGCTTTTAAAGCATTATCAAAGGTTCTTACACTAATTTTGACATAACGTAATGACGTTTTACAAATATTTGTGCATGTGGGTAAACAAAAATAAACATAAAAATTAAGCAGGGTTGTGGCTGTGAAGAATTTTCCCCCAAAATGGGGAAACCTTTGAACATTCAAATTCAAATCTAAATTAGCATTCAAAATAAATAACAATATAATTAAATGTCCAATAAAATTTAAATTACAATAAAATGTCAAATAAAATAAATTTAATTTCTAAATAATGTAATGTCCACGTAAATTCAATTTTCATGAAATGTCAATTGTATAATAAGTCACATAAATAAAATAAAATTACAAAAATGTCAAATAAATGTTATAAAATATAAAATCATAAAAATTAAATTAACAATTCGAAATAGCTATTAATGTATAATTTTCAAGCGATCCTGTGGATGACACTACTGAAAATATTTTAATAATGGTGAATTATTTATGTCTAACTGTTGATTTAACAAAATGTCTCGGTTACCCTTTAATAATTTATTAATTTCTAAGACCTCAAGAGCATTCAGTTTTCGACCTTTATCGCAAATGTGTAAGGCCTTAAAGTCTAATTTTGGGTCAAAGGAATGGTTTTCCGTCAGCAGGTGTTCTGCCCCCACACCACCCACATGCACAAATATTTGTAAAACGTCATTACGTTATGTCAAAATTAGTGTAAGAACCTTTGATAATGCTTTAAAAGCGAAAACGGTCAGGTATTTTTAAATTAAAATAAAAGTGGAATAGTACAAGTGAATTTTCATAATGTATTATAACAAGTTCCATCAAGTGCCAACAATCGAAAGTATAACGGATACTTCAAATCTTTGTTTTTGAGAAAACAACAACTGCAATTAGTACTTTTATTGACTTTACCCTTATGCTAAAGTGGCGCCACCCTAATTTAACGCATTTCGACAGACATTTTCTGTTATACAAATTGGTCCACCTTATTTCCAGTCTCAATTATATAAAAAGTGTGCAAACTCACCCTTGATCAAATAACATGATAGTTTTGATGACCCCGTCTCTTGGCCGGATGTACCCGAAGAAGGTGTCTTTGACAAAGAACCATCGCTCTTGCCACTTGGCGCAGACTAGACCCGTACAGAAGTAATTACACCTGGAATTGTTTACAAACAGTTTAATGATTGGAAGAACACCTTATAAGATGATAACGCCTTATGAAGCACTCGTGGTTCCGCGGACTCGATGTTCTGTAAACGATCACTACAGAAAGCAATTTTAGCTGTGGCCGGTCCGGTTATCTTCCGTAAACCGACTTTACAGACAGGACGCCGATTTTCGACCACTGGACGCAAATTTACGGGTCAAACGTCGTCCGTCTCATGTTTCGCCGTTCCTTAATATGAAACAGGTGACATTTAACCAGTCGATTTCCGTCCACGCATTCATATCGTGTGTAGTGAGAATCGGCGCCCAGCCTCTATTTTTAAGAAGAATATTTATCTCGAAAAAATGATGCCGCAAGCCTGGTGGAAAGCCATGGCGATTTCGATCCGTATCAACCGTAGTCGTGGGTTCAATTCTCACTACGGTAAAAAAAAAATTCTACGAGTTTTTTTCTTGTAAGTACCTGGGTTTTTCTACGTTGGTTTTAGCAGTTTTACTTTGGGATCAGATAGCATTGTGTAGGAAGTGTTTAAATATTTATTAACGTATCGTCCAACCTGACACAAACCATATGTATTGACTTTCTTTCTTCTCAGGGGCAAAAAATTCAGTGATCCAAAAATATTTGTTTCGAGAGTCTGGGTGTTTCTATTTTGGAATTTTCGACCCAAAAACACAAGCAGGTTAATCCTAACATTGGGATCAGAAGCCGCTTCCTAAAAATATATTTAAATATTTATGAAACCGTCTATCTAACCTGACACAAACCATATTGCCGAGCAGTCCGAAGCAGTTACAGCCGGCCTGTCCGGGCCGCGTGGAGCCCGTGCGCTTCTGTATCATACCTTCCTTGCCTTTGCTGCCCAGTTCTGATATAAACGATAGTGTTGATACTTCGAGGAATTTCACCTGGAAGGAAATATATACATTCTATAATATTGTATTCCTCATTTTAGTAATAAACCAGTCATTTGGCGGCGCTAGTATGTCGAATTTATGAAGTCTACAAAAAAATGTAATGACATAAATTGTAGGATTTTATTTCTAGATTAATTTTGTTATGCATGTTGCTATCGTAGAATGAGCAGGTTAAGATATATTTCCAAAAAAATCGCTCGCTCCTATATTATTATAAGATACAAACACAAGTTACTTACAGTTTCGTGATGATTTCTGTATATTGAAATGTTAAGTAGATTGTACAGATATTCCTCTAATTGTTTCATTCTCAGCTGGATTCCTTCATACGTTACCATCACCTCGGGCTTTTTGGGAAACCTGGAAAATAAATAAATGTGTGTTTTTTATTTTCCCTTGGTTCATGTTGTAAGTAATCACTGAATTGGCAAGAATTTACAGGATAAGATATTTGTAAGACTGGAAAGTGGCATAGGCTAATTTTAATTTTTGAAATTAATTTTTAATTTATAAAAATCTCCTTCCTTCTTAGAGATTTTTTTTGAAGGCAACTTAGCAGCCTTCTATTGAAAAAAAAAAGACATTGGCAATCCGGGAGTTGCGACGGAGATGAAAAGCGAAAGAAATTTTAACGATTATTTTTAAAGATTTAAAAAATAGTCATTGTACTCCAGATCAACTCTCGTGTAAATAAGCCAATACCAATATACCAGTGGTTTCGGTAACGGTAGCAGTCTTTCGAGATCATTTTTCCCAAATCAAAGTTATCTGACGCGTCTAGAGAAGATTTCATTTCAAAAAAAGTTTAACGCACCTCGGCAAAGCACCTTTCCTCTTCCTAGGCCGCCCTTCCCTCCTTTTCGAGTTACTCCTAGGCACATTGCTCTTAGGCACAGATTGCAAGGCTATCCTCTCAGCTTTTTCCTCAGTATCGACAGTATTCTTCAAGCTCGCTCTCCTAGTTTTATGTGTTTTGGTAGGGAACGGAATGTTCAGTGAAGCTCGGTATAAGGTCAGCTGTTGGTGAAGATATAGTATGTGCTTGTATCGTTTCTTGATAGTCCAGTTGAATTCGCCGTGTTGGAGGGATATTGTATATCTGAAATGTATAACAATTATTTGAATAATTTCGGTGGCTATGTGTCGCAATCGAGTACACTAAAAATAGTGGTTAATGAATGTACCGGTCTGCTATAACAGTATTGTCCATTTCAAAAGCAAAAAGTTTGGCTGTTTAGTATGTATAATAATGTCTGTAGTAAGAAATATAGGTATGTCTGTCAGTTATCTAGATTCTATAGCACAAGTTTACATAACCTGAATGTGGGCTTGATGGCGTTGTAAGAATGTCCGAAAAATGTTTAAAAAGAAGTACTAGAAGGAAGTCCTACAAATATAGACTTCACCCAAGATATCATCATTAGGCAAATGATCTCTTTGAATGAGTGTAACATGAGAATTGGACCCCGCAAATTAGTCACAGTTCAGATGTTAATTGAAATAGGTGTATCTATTAAAGTTGATACGATTGTTACATGCCCGTAGGTTAAATGCTTTACAAGATAATTTGTTGGCTGCGTTTATTCAATATTGGCCATACCAATTAGCAACATTGTAAGTTTATTTACTACCTCAATATAGCTCTGCACCACCTAATAGTTGACTGGTAGAGAATGCCTTCGGCATTACGTTCGCCAATGTACTATTTCTGTGCATAAAGTTTAAATAAATATAGTAGTTTTCGATACAAGTGTGGGATTTCTGTTATTACAACGAGTTACGACAGGTGTTGACCCGAGCCGAAGGCGAGGGTAGACAGTCGAAACGAGTTTAAATAACAGTCCCACACGTTGTATTGAACAACTACTCGTGCTTTTTTTTACCATTCCCGCACTCGTGCGTTTTCTTTCCCAATTGTCAAAATAATGTCTGTGATTCATGCAAATATTTCTAAAAAAAGATACTAACTTGTTTCAATATCAGATTAAAAGTAATTTTAATTAAAATTTAAGCATAAATTAATATAAGTATCGGCCAAATTAAATTTATAAATATAAAAAAATTTGGCTGTATGAAGTGCACTGCCATAGTCTCTGCTTAGGAAGGTATATATTCTTTTACGGTTGGCGCCATTTTGGATATTTAGAGGTTTATTGTATTTTTATTATTTTATAAAATTGCTTAATTTTTTCGCAACTGTATTAAAAATAGTTGTTCAATACAACGTGTGGGACTGTTATTTAAACTCGTTCCGACTGTCTACCCTCGCCTCCGGCTCGGGTCAACACCTGTCGTAACTCGTTGTAATAACAGAAATCCCGCACTTGTATCGAAAACTACTATTTTAATACAGTTGCTCAAAAAGTGGCGTATTACAGGGACGTATAGCGTTCGGGATGTGGGCTATTACACACTCGTGCTTATTCTTTACCATTCGCGCACTCGTGCGTTTTCAAAATAATGACTGTGATTCATGCAAATATTTCTAAAAAAAGATACTAACTTGTTTCAATATTAGATTAAAAGTAATTTTAATTAAAATTTAACCATACATTTATATAATTATCGGCCAAATTAAATTTATAAATATAAAAAAAGTTGGCTGTATGAAGTGCAGAGCCATAGTCTCTGCTTAGAAAGTTATAATATTCTTTTACGGTAGGCGCCATTTTGGATATTCAGGTTTATTGTGTTTTTATTATTTTATGAAATTGCTTAATTTTTTCGCAACTGTATTAAAAATAGTTGTTCAATACAACGTGTGGGACTGTTATTTAAACTCGTTCCGACTGTCTACCCTCGCCTTCGGCTCGGGTCAACACCTGTCGTAACTCGTTGTAATAACAGAAATCCCACACTTGTATCGAAAACTACTATTTACTCAATCACGAAATAATGGGTGCACGGTTCAAACGGCAATTATACAGTACACCTATTTGCTTAGCTAGACTTCTGCTGCAAATTACTTCCTCAATTATCCTACTGATATTATAAGTGTGAAAGTTCGTTAAGATGTTTGGGTGTTTGTTACTCAATCATGCTCTAACAGCTTAACGGCTCTGGCTAAAATTTGATACAGTCATACGTTCTAAACTTGAATAACACATAGACTACTTTTTATCACTGAAATATGTTCCCATGGGAGACAGAAACGGCTAAAGAATTTTCGCGGTGGGAGCCGCGAGCATCAGCTAGTCCTAGAATAATTGTAAAATTCGTATCAAGATATACCAACTTCTTTTGCAACGTTTTTATGTTTAGCTCACCGAAAGACGCAGCCCGCCTGATTGAAACCCATGACAATGGAAACATACTAAATTCGTTGAGGCTACGCACACATAGACATTCATTCACAGAGACTACACACACATAGACAACTCATTCACAGACACGAGGTCAGGCGCTCCTCAACCGACTTTTCGATACTGATTTGTGCGCCACTCGCGCACAAATCAGTGTAGCAGAGGGTAGGATCTGCCACGGTGGCGTATTTGGTAGTGATAACGCTTGCCGCGGTGATTTCCCAGGTTGTTTCGAAGTTTGTGTGTTTTCTATGTATAATATGTACATATTTAGAAATACATATAATAAGTCTGTATATCAGTTGTCTAGATCCTATAGCACAAGCTTATATTAGCTTAATTTGGGCTAGATAATGTTGTGTGAAAATGTCCACAAAATATTTATTTATTTGTCTAACGATATTGTTGTGGGTCTAGGCTTCTAGAGGAACAATACTATTGACAGTGACATATAATCAGTAAAAAAAAACAGTTTTGCCCACTACGATAAAATAATTGTGTTGTAATGTTTTAATCAGATTTTATGTTCTACTTTTAATGTTTTTTTTTTAAATTTTGTACAAGGTTAACTTTATTTGACACAAATAATATTTTTAGTTATTTTATTATCAACAAATTCTGATTAATTATTTTTAAATATTTTACTATTTAACAATTAATTAACAATTGCTGTAAATTTAGTTATTACATATATCCATAAATGGCTAAAATTATTGAATGCCCGAGGGGGAGGCACACGCAAATATGTAAGCTGTTTTTAAATGTAAAGCTGTTTCGGTTTGTCCGGTAGTTTTGATGGAAATCTATACTAATATTATAAAGAGGAAACTTTTGATTGTTTGTTTGCATCGAATAGGCTCTAAAACTACTGATCCGATTTGAAAAACTCTTTCAGTGTTGGAAAGCTACACTATCCCCGGTGAACATAGGCTATATTTTATTCCCATATTCCCACGGGAACGGGAGCTACGCGGGTGAAACCGCGTGACGTCAGCTAATAATATAACAGAAAAAAGTGTATGGGTGTCCTGTTGTGTCTGAAATAAACGAAAATTATGATTAGGTATTATTTTTCCTTCACAAATGTAACGTAAAAAACTCTTTATTGTATACCAGGAATAACATTTGAGCAAGTTAAAATTACACTTATTGGCTACTAGATGATGCTTGCAGCTTCGCTCGCGTGAATTTCAGTACCCGTTCCCGCTTCCCGTGGGAATATATACCCGGGATGAAAAATAGCCTATGTGTTATTCCAGGCTATAAGCTATCTCTGTACCACATTAGAGCCCAACCTATTCATCCGTTAGGGCGTGATTGAGTAACAAACATCCAAATATCTTCACAAATTTTCACATTTATAATATTATAGTAGGAACGCAACGTGAAAGCTTAAAAGTTAGTATTAGTAGGATTCTCTATTGCAATCTGTTCTCTCTTTCTCTGCTCAGCAAATGTTCTATTTATCTTCTAATAACCACTTTATGCATTCATCGTTATAAACAATACACAATAAATTGTGTAGATAGGGTGACAATGAATGATGTTATCATTATTATCGAGTGTGCTATCTACTACATTGTTTTTAATGACTCGTAACACTTTTTTATGGATTGTAATGGACGAAAGGCGAGGATGCAAGTTAAGATACCAAGCGGACTAGGTATTTTACTTGGGCAGTACTTCTTTACTTCGGAGGGTATGTTAAGCCGTTGATCCCGGTTTCCAGTATCATGTAAGACTTTAAGGCAGAACGACGGCTTGAAAAACTAAATAGCTGGGTACAAAAACTTGGTGAATAATAGGTGTGTAGTATTTATTTATCCCTGTAGAGTTATGACTCTGCTTACCCCTACAGGGATTATAAGTGACTATGATGATGATGAGAGCATTTTACTGAGAAAGAACTGTCGTGGATTATTCCGTTTTGGGCGATGTTTTTTTTTCATAAAGTAAGGGAATTATGATACTCCCTAATTGCTGTTATACATAAGTCAATATAATGTAGTAATGTTGCATAGCAATTGTGCAATTTTACAACAACAACAAACAATGACAGGCATAAATTAGAATGTTATCGTACCTTACCTACTAGTGTATATTTGTATCATGACATTCCTACTAATATTATATATTCGAAAGTAACTCTGTCTGTCTGTTACGCTTTCACGTCTAAACCGCTGAAGCGATTTAGATGAAATTTTGTATACTGGGTGTAACAAAATTACCTATTCAAATTTCGTCACGTGACGTGGCGTCAGTCAAGAAACATTACAAAAATGAAGAAAAAAAATCACATGAATACTTTAACCGTAAAGCCGTTTTAAAGGTCCTATAAATTCCCTTTTTAACCCTTTCTATCGCTACTGAGCGGCAGTAGAAAGCGACAACGACAGCCAGACGGGTGCTCTGTGTTTGTTTTGCCACGGCGACCATGTTGCCTCGAATTGCCGCGGTAAAAAATGAATTCTTAATGTGCGACAAAAAAAATAAAAAAATAAAATTAAAATTTACCCCCCTTTTTTATTAAATATTTGTATTTGATTTCCGATGCCAAGTCATCTCATGAAATTTGGAGAGGTAATTTTGTTACACCCTATAGAAATAGTTTGAGTCCCTTTTTATTCTGAGAAGGACATAGGCTACGTTTTAACTGACACCGCAAAAAGAGGGTAATGATTTTACGCGATTACTTCTACGCGAACGAAGCCGCGAGGAACAGCAGTTAGCAATAATTATATAAGTAGATAATACAAGTTAGACCCTCTGAGACTCGTCTGTCCGTCTGTCACCAGGTTGTATCTCATGAACCGTGATAGCTAAACGTTGAAATTTTCACAGATGATGTATTTCTTTTGCCCCCATAACAACGAATACTAAAAAAAAACGTCCAAGTGCCAAAATCGAGTACAGAGGGTGCCATACCAAAAAACAGAAAAGAAATTAAAAAGGACAGCGGAGTCTTAGTAAGGATTTTACCCTTTGGGCAACCCTAAAAAGAAAATAATCGTTTCTAATGCAATGCAAAGCCTTTTTTGGTGCAGAACCCTGTTTTCGTTTTTGATGAATTTAGAAGATACATTCTGGGAGTCAATCAATATGTCACCCGCACTAATGTCGATTGAAACGTCATACTCTATCCATATTTAACAGTTATGAACAATACCTCGGCAAAACATTCATGGTCTTGCTCATGAATTCGTGAGATAATAATAACTGTAGCTAACGCAATTAAAAGTGAACTCAAGTTTGTGTTGGCTAGTGAGGGCAACAACCGTGCAATATTACTTAATTTTTGTAAACTTGGTTATCTTAACAAGCTTATAATCATTAAAAATTCTTCTTTCAAACAAGCCTTAATGCCGGTTTTCATTGTGAGCTGAGCGCGCCCATGCGGTGGAAGTCGGGCTTCATTCCTGATGTCGATGCCATAACACTTTATAGAATTCCCTTAGGAGAAGACATTCAATACTAAATTATTGCATTGGCATGCATCAAGTAATGATTTACAAATTTTGAAATTTTGTGTTGGAAAGTAAAATGTGTTGATTTTAATTTGAATAATATTAAATTTGGAATTTTTTCATCTCCTTTTTTTTAATCAATCAAATAAATCAAAAAAATTTTTTTTTTACAAAAAGGAAACCGACTCCAAGCAAAACTAAAAACTGAAAAATAAAATTTACTTAGCACAAAGTTAGTATATTCTGATTTATCAGATATCATTAAATATAATACTGAAATCGGTGCCCAGTAAAACTATGTAGGCTTAGGTAGGCATTATTAATCTCTCTCATAGTCATATTGGCACCGACTTCAGTATTATATTTAATGATATCAGATAAATCAGAATATATTACCTTTGTGCTAAGTAAATTTCGTCTTTATTTTTCAGTTTTTAGTTTTGCTTGAAATCGGTATCTTTTTTGAAAATGTTTTTTTTTTCACTATTTTTAGTGACGTTTAGACTGAAAATCTATCTATCTAGGTGTAAAGTTCTCGACCGTACAAATTAATAAAGCCCAAACACAAGGTAACTGTTGTATATCGTTAGGTTAGGTTAGGTTAGGGAATTCTCTCTACTGTCTTTCGTCTCCATCGTCAGATCGACTCCAGAACTTCATTAAGTTGTACTAATTTAAAGCCCTTAATAAAAAAGTTTACAAATGCCCTAAATGCCCCTACAATTTTTAAAAGTTCCTTTCGATTTCTCAAGGATGCCAACATCAGATCCTGACTTCCTTTAAATGGGACCACCTTGGGAGTATCTTTTTTCAAACGAAAAAAATTTTTTTCATATCGGTCCATAAAGGACGGAGTACTGCGCGAACAAACATAAAAAAAAATATACATATACGGTCGATTTGAGTAACCTCCTCCTTTTTTGAAGTCGGTTAATAAATAAAAAGGTTCCATGTAAGAGATTGCTATTTAGCGATAAGGCCGCCCTCTGTACATTTTTTACTAGTATAATCTCTTTAATATATGAATGTTTTATTCTATTCTATAAATCAGCTTTTGCAGTCTACTGTTTAATTGAGTTAATTTTTAACAGGCTTAAATAAAAAATGGAAGAGATTATAGAACAGATCACCATACGAGTAGCACTATAATAGGTGGTACTTAAATACATATTTTCTAGCTGTACACATTTATAAAATTCATGATTCAACGATGCAGAAATACCGTTTGAACCTTTATAATAATATACCACATAGTACATAATATTACTAAGACGGTGATATTATATAACAGTGAATAGCTATAATATATTTATATAACATATGGTCTAATTTATATTCGGTGTGAAATGTTTAACAATATTATTAGTTCAAAAAATCTTGGCAGTTTTTGGCTCAAAATTATTCTGCGTCGGTTTTTGATATGGCTCAAATTCAGGATGGCATAGCTTTGCGAAGGCTTTCTAAACCCATTAAGTGTTTTCCTGAGAGAGTCATCCCCCCATCGCTGGATGTCGTCATGGCATTAACTTAAGAAATAAGAATAAATTGCCTGTACCTAGATTTAGGCTTAATAAAATAAGCAATTCTTTTGCGGGCAATTCTATTCGAATGTACAATACATTGCCGACAGCCATAACAGGTTTGTCATTAAATAAATTAAAAAACTAATAAAACTTAAATTGTGCCAGAAAGATTATTATAGCATTAAAGACTTTCTAGAAGACAAGGCTGCCTGGAAATGACACGAATTGCTCCTTTCTACATTTAAAATAAAACTGTATTAGATACTAAGATGAATTCGGAGGGACCGGACTGAGTTTCTTGGGGTGTTCTTCTCAGTCTGTAGCATTTCCGAACCCCGGTAGAGTCACAAAAATGTTGACAAACCTAATTTTTTTGAAGTGAAACTTCTTTATCGGCGTTGGAAAAAAATTTGCGTCACGTCACGTCACGTCACGTCACGATTTTTGGTTACGCGCCATCTTTGTTCTGTTCCCCACCACGGTGGATTCGAATTAAGAGTACTTTGGGGTTTTTGGACTTTTGGACTTTTGGGCTTTTGGACTTTTGGACTTTTGGATGGGACATTGGTACTTTGGGTCTTTGGGACTTTGGAACTTTGAGACTTTGGGACTTTTGAACTTTTGAACTTTTGAACTTTTGGACTTTTGGACTTTTGGACTTTTGGATGGGACCTTGGTACTTTGGGACTTTGGAACTTTGGGACTTTTGGACTTTTGGATGGGACCTTGGTACCTTGGGTCTTTGGGACTTTGGGACTTTTGGACTTTTGGACTTTTGGACTTTTAGACTTTTAGACTTTGGGACTTTGGGACTTTGGGACTTTGGGACTTTGGGACTTTGGGACTTTGGGACTTTTGGACTTTTGGCCTTTGGGACTTTTGGACTTTTGGATGGGATCTTGGTACTTTGGGTCTTTGGGACTTTGGAACTTTGGGACTTTGGGACTTTTGGACTTTTGGATGGGACCTTGGTACTTTGGGTCTTTGGGACTTTTGGACTTTCGGAGTTTTGGAGTTTTGGACTTTTAGACTTTTAGACTTTGGGACTTTGGGACTTTGGGACTTTTGGACTTTTGGACTTTTGGACTTTGGGACTTTGGGACTTTTGGGCTTTTGGATGGGATCTTGGTACTTTGGGTCTTTGGGACTTTGGAACTTTGGGACTTTGGGACTTTTGGGCTTTTGGACTTTTGGATGGGACCTTGGTACTTTGGGTTTTTGGGACTTTTGGACTTTTGGACTTTTGGAGTTTTGGACTTTTAGACTTTTAGACTTTGGGACTTTGGGACTTTGGGACTTTTGGACTTTTGGCCTTTGGGACTTTGGGACTTTGGGACTTTGGGACCTTGAGACCTTGGGACTTTGGGACTTTTGGCCTTTTGGACTTTTGGACTTTGGACTTTGGACTTTTGGACTTTTGGACTTTTGTACTTTTTGACTTAATTTAAGGTGAGGTGAAAATTAAGTTTATGAAGAAGTTTCACTTCTTACGTGTGTACACTAAGTACACGCAATTTTTTTTTTTTTTTAAATTTCAAAGGGAATAAATTTTATTTTATTTACATTCCATCAGGCGGGTGGCATCGATTTTGCAAGTTCAATACAATTTAAAAAAAATCAAACGTTGCTATCTATGATAACTTGTCCTATTTTCCCCCGAAAAAATTATGATAATTACAATGGTAAACTTTTGTATACGCTTGTAAGTCGCTGATCGAGAATAGCTACCCCGATTAGATGTTCTTTGAAATTATCAATTTATTTATACCGTGCGCAAAAATAATAAAAATATTAATACTCACAAATTAGGGTTAAGTAGATGTGTGGTAACACTTCGCTCATTTTCGATAAAGCGGACCTTTATTTCTACGCCTGGGATAAACACTTTTCGATGGACCGAGTTGAACTTTATCGGAGGATTGTGGATCGCTCGGAAAGGAACTGATTTTTGTTCTGAAACTGGAAAACAAAACGATTATTAGATAAGTCACGGCGAATGTTCTAAAGAGCTCTTCAACCTGATCCCACCCTCTCCTTTCCGATCCCGAACAACTCGTGCCGGGCAGAGATGCCACTCATACACAGTGGAGAGAATCTTCGCCAGAACAGAGCGTTTCAAAAGATCGTTCCTCTGTCGAACTATAAAAACCTGGAACGACCTGCCCGCACACGTGTTTCCCTCATCTTACAATCCCGGGTTCTTCAAGAGGAGCGTGAAGAGGCACATCACAAGGCCGCCAACTTGAGGACCACTATCAGAAGTGGCCCCCAATCGCCAGATGCGCCACGGCTTTCCATCAGGCTAGTGGGGACGTCAATTTGGCGAGCAAATATAAAAAAAAAGTAAATTCATTTAAAGTTATCATTGATTTCGGTTTATTCGTTTCTCCGACTGTGCTGCGGGTGGGAACTAATTAATCGTGGTTCTAATGGAAATATTATTCTTGATTCTAAGCAAGTACAGTATTCTAGATATATTTCAGTATAGATAGATAGGAGTAAAATTATTAACAATTTTGTGACAAATAATCATATTCCTAAGTTACTTGAGCTAACTTCTACAAGTCAGTTATTCCATAAATGGATTGTGGTTATGGTTACAGGAGTGGTCAAAAACGTTTTTGGAATGCTGTAGAGTTAAATAAATAGTTTTTATTGCTCCTTGTAGTTTAAGGTTAGCTGGCATATAACCCCGAATATTATTATTATTTAATTCCATAAGGTAAGTAATGTTTTGATGGCCTTAGACAGATGTGAATAACCTTCACGCTCAGTACTAAATACCTCAAGTCAAACGCGTCATTAATTTGTACGTAACAGGAAATTAAAGTAATTACAATTATGGTAATTAGCATGCAGCTTGAAAAATATCTCCTGCATGATGCATGGGATATTTAAAAAAAAAAACAAAATAAAACTATAAGTAGGTAGGTATAACCTTTGAATTATATAAGAAACCCTCTTGTAAACAGTATGTAATTGTCTGACAATCTATCATTAAAATATCGAGCAAATATCCTGTACCTTCAATAACTGTTAAAATTTAGTATGTAACTAACTAAAGAGTTAACGTTAAGTATCTTGGGTTTGACGTTACAGTTACAATAATTGCACTAGCGGCTTACTAAATAACTTAAGATTGAAGTAAATTACTTCGTAGGCGAAAAGCCTGTATTTTTCCATACACACCAGCATGTATTTTTCATTATATAGATTTTGTTTTTAGTATTTTTGTACTCGTCATAATCCACGGCACGAGAAATTTTGTGACTGAATATAAAATTATGATTCATCCGATAGTCTAGCTATCAATACCTGGCTGAACTTGTAAATCAATTAAGATTACTATCGGTAGCGTAAAAGGTGTCGATGGTACAATAATATTATGAGGAACGACATGCATATTTACGTAACCGAAAGAAACGGCTGACTCAAGTCGGCGGCACACTGCTGCACGGCTGCTGATTATCTCAAGAGGCATTCTCGTTGGACTGACTACGCCATCGAGGTCGAGGGAGCCTCCTTACGCTGCTTGCATCCAGCAAGCAGCGTAAGGTTAAAAGTTGCTTGCGGGGAGGCCTATGTCCTGCAGTTCGCATCACACAGCTGAGACCATCTTTCATTCGTACTTATTCAAACTAAGGAGTAGATAGTACTTTTCTTGGTTGTTTGCTGGAAGAATCTTAACCCAACACAAACGTTCCACTAACTCTTTGTCATGTCGTATCAGGATAGGAGACCTCTAGCAGAACTGTTACAATCTCAGGTTCTCTCAAGGCAGTCGATCATGATTTTAGACGCGCATTCTGCCGTGCCCTTAACCGGAGAGTATGCAGGAAAACACTTATGTAAGCCGAAGAAGTAAAAGTGATATGCCAGGATCGTACCAATCGGAAAGCCATAGTTCCTACCAACCCCGTTGTGAGACAACCGTGATGTTATAGTAGTGTCATCAACATTCCCAATTTCAAGGTTATAAGGGGCCGATATCATTAATATTATGCCGCATGATAACAAAATGCAAAGGATAAAACTTTGGTTTATAGTGACCTCAAAAGCTAGAATATAGATAGGTACTATAAAAATTAATGAGCTCATCACAGTACGATTACCATACTAAATAGTTGAAGGTTACTGTATGCAACAGTTATTCCTACAATGTGTGCCGTAATAATTTGGTCTAACTAGATTAACTCATGCAACTGATAATGAAAATATTTACTTGGTTCGATAACTTTGCCTTAGAATTTACTATTAATCAGAAAATCCTTATTTACAGCAACTATAATGAAGCCTGATACTAAAATATGTAGATGACACACAGTCTATAGTGCTGGTGCTGATAATTATCGATATGTAATAGTCTGATAAGCTCCATTATTGTAAAACGTCACAGAAAGTCCATTTAATTTTGTGTCATCAAATTTTCTGAAACTGTCCTGCGGATGGTGACATTCGAAATGTCAACTGTCTTATCCTTCATGTTGTTTCATGGTTAAGGTTGGAAATTTCTGCGATAACGGAAACCATTGTAAATTATTAACTATCAACAGCGATAAAGCCACACCAACACCAATTCAATTGCAGTTATCTATATTTTGGTGTAATATAAAATATTGTTGCCCGCTAGTCTGCGCGCGCGTGGATACGAAGAATGACCTTGAATTACTTTATACTTGTTGTCAAAACGGAAGTGTTTAGGAAATTCGAGGAGAACGAAGCTATTCTCTTTGCTAAATGTAAATAGGAGGGAAAAAAGTATGAAAATGGAGATGAGGAAGTATAGAAATAGTCTCTTAATTGGCAAATTGCTGGATGCCAGCGGCGTTAGACACAATTGACTAAGATTATCGCGAAGGCCGAGAAAGGCGATACTTCCGTAATTTTATGGAAGCGAAGACGTCACCTTGTCACGGTGACAATACGACTACCGTCACGTTCTCGCTGCGTCACTAACGAGTCGTCACCAAAGTTGTGTACTGACTGTGACGCTCGCGTACTAGGGTCTGTTTGCAGGACAAACATTGGTGTGATAACAGCCTTTTATATATTTTATAATGCTCAATAGATAATTATCAAGACTATCAAATATGTGAGTCATGAGAATTTTATAGGTACCTATGTAGGTACTACTGTAGGCATGACGTTGCTTCTTTTTTACGTGTTGAAATCCTCATAGATGCTGTGCCAGACTACTACTGGTTAAAATAACACGGTGCTTTGCAATCTGTCTACGGCTGGGAGGTCAAACGAATATTTTTTACTGCTTACGTTATAATTCGCCAATGCAATTTCCTAGCAACATAATCAATTAGACGCTTAAACGATATAAATGTGAGTAAACTAACTAAAATATTCACGGTTAAAGGCTTATCGATAAGTTGATAAGAATTAAGTATACCAACACTAATTTCCTGTATGAATTGAAGATTTTTGAATGTTTGGTGGCAAAAACACATACAAATTAGTTTAGTCTGACTGATTCATCAGCATACAGTCAAAATTACGTAACCTAGACGATTAAATAATTTAATAGCCTCGAGAACACACTAACGCATTTAAATGAACAAGACTTCAAACCATATGGTTGAGTAATTTTTGCCTAAAAACTTTACCTGTTTTAAGGGCTTTTGTTATAATTCCCTCATGGATGCTATGCCGGACTCGGTCCGAATAAAACCACACGCGACCCTAGTACCACAGTATCTACGGCCGGGAGCTCCGGGTAAACCCTCGGAAGGATGTCCTAGGATTGTGTTAAGGCCCTATCAATTTATGTTAAATGCTTATTCTGTGCTTTTATGGTTTCTTCTTCATACACTTGTATAACTCGCCAAAATAATGCAGACCGCCTGATTTAAAAGTCATGGCGAATTCTAGGGATTGGGGGTCACAGTCACAAGTCTATTGACAATGACCCTCAAGTTGGCGGTTCAATGAAGTGCCTCTTCACGTTACGCTTGAAGACCCAGGGTTGTTCAAGCGGACCGAGATGAAGTTATAAAGAGGAGCGAATCATGTAAGTTGGTAGATATGTTGGAATTCGCACAAGAATATTGCCACACAATATTTATAATCATACGCAGTCACTATAACTCATGATCAGCCCTGGTTGATTTAAATGTTCGAAAGTAGAACTGGTTTCCTGATAAGATTTCGGTGCTTTCAAGGAAATCGATAAGATGAATATTTAATTTTATAACACGGTCAAAAGTATTAACAAAGGACGAAAAGTAATCAATTTGGACAAGGGACAAAAACTTTGTATTCTCTTCTACATAAATATATTCTCTAATAATAAGATACCTTTGTTAGGCGTTTGGTTCCTTATCAAAAAACGTTTGTTGCCGGAATCGGAATATTCTAATATAATATTTTCTTATGCTAATCTTATAATTAAAGTGGCAATGGGCTGGCCAGGCCACATCTGTAGAAGAACCGACGGCCGATGGAGCAAACGAGTTCTAGACTGGAGACCGCAACTCGGCAAACGTAGAGGGTGGGACGATTGGAAAAACATTAAATAAATATGCTGTGGTGGGTGAGTTGCCGATTTTCGACGTAGTAGTAAGTATATGGGAAAGGCCAATTGCATACTTTTGCTGTGATTAGTCACATTATTTAGATTGTTTACATTTGATTGCACAACAATATTGTTGTTAAAGGAAATAGCGTAATAAGTAAGCACAAGTTATTTAAGAGTAGGAAAATATTTCTTTAAATGCGTAGACAGGATAGGTCTAAGAAAATTCCTCCTCGGATGTATAATTTCGTATCTATCGAGAAGAGATTCAAGATTTTTGCCCGACATTGTTCTTTCTTTTATAGACACTGACTGGGACCAAACCCCCCTTACTCTTTTTTATACCACCATGATGGCAAACAAGCGAACAGCCCACAAGATGTACTGGTGGTCACCGCATCCTATTGTCGCTTGCAACACCAGAGGCGCCACACTCGCGCTGCCAACCGTGTAAAAACCTTCTATTAGACTCCTCCCTTTCGAAGAACCCTATACTGTAGGCATTTGGGAGAACCGAGGGTTGGAGATCATTCCACAATCTAAGCGGGAAATTTTCCAGTTTAAAAAGGGTTTCAGTCTTATGCCGTCACTTTAGAGTGGTACAAATGAATTTCCTAAACGTATTTGTGAGTAAATATCGGTTATGCCGGTCAAAAGTGACGGTATATGACTCAGCTGTTTTGCGTCACATAATTATAATTTTCAAGTAAGCCCTTATAAAGGTAATTTACGGTGGGTGATTTCAGGGGGTAATTTCCGAAGAAGGGAAGTCCCGAGAGTTTCATGAAACGTAAAAAAAAAGTCTAGAAATCTCACATTCTTCCAGAACTAAAAATGAGGGTTCGAGGTAAACATGTCATCTTATACCAATAATAATTGCAAATCAGAACGTTTTTTTTGCCATTCTATAAAGGTTAGGTATATTTCCGCCCCTGACTCCCAATTCAAGATCCTGGCAAATCTAAGGGAATCAATATCACCTCTTTCTCAACAGAGTCAATCAATCAATCAAATCAGCCTACATCAGTCCACTGCTGGACGTAGGCCTCTCCCAAATCACGCCACAATACACGGTCCTGCGCCTTCCGCATCCAGTCAGTCCCTGCGACGTTTTTCAGGTCATCGGTCCATCAACAGAGTAAAGCAACATAATTCTATCGCAGCTAAAATCTCATGCACTCTTATAACTGGAATGAAAATATTACGATTTACAATGTCGAAATTGACTTTGATTCACCTAGCTTGCATCAGTATCTCTCAAGGTTGACTGCTTGTGAACCAGTATGTTGCCAGTAATTCCTGGACTTGGTGACTTGGAGTATAACTGGTTTTATAGTACACCTACTCGTAGATTACGAAGTGAATTTGAATTTTCAATTGTTTGCTCGTGGGAATTTCCATACACATAAAAAAAAGACAAAAATCCGGCCAAGCGCAAGTCAGACCCTCGCACAAAGGGTACCAAAAAACAGCAAAGCACTCACGTTTATTGTATTGGAGCTCCTTTTAAATATTTATATTATTCTGTTTTAGTATTTGTTGTTCCAGCGGCAACAGATTTCAAATTGTCTAGCTATCAAGGTTCATATGATATAGCCTGGCAGCAGACAGACAGACAGACAGACTGAGGAGTCACGTTTTTCCCCTATGGCTACGGAACCCTAAAGAGGGATAAAAATGTAGGTAATATACTCACCACCAGGTTCATTTTCTTTATTATCCACTTTGTCCGTGTCTATCATAGACAGTGACTCCGGTACTGCAAGGCTTTCGTCGAAGTCGGAGTCCAGGGTTGGATTCAAGGAGTCCAAGAATCCCGGTAGGCAGTCCCCGGGTGCAGCGCCCGGCGTCGTGGGAGTTTCCATCCCGTTGTTTGTGTAACTGTATAGCTGCTCATCTGGAAATTGAGAAAATTTCAATATTTTTTTATCATACACCGAAAAGAAAATATATCTTCAGTGTTCACGCCTTTCTTTCTACTATTGAACACTGGGCGAGTCGGTACGAGGACAATGAGAAGTACTTATAAAAAAAAGGAATCTTATAGCGCTGGCGCTGTGTAAAAATGTAATAATTGAGTAGGAGTATTTATGTTTTGGAAACTGTGGAATTTTCTCATATTAGCTATTCATATATTAAAGTCAGAGGGAATTGGGTCTTGCAGACCGACGGCCGATGGAGCAAACGGGTTCTAGAGTAGAGACTGCGACATGGCAAACGTGTGGTAGGACGTCCACCCGCCAGATGGACCGACGACGTAGAAAAGGTCGCAGGCTGGTAGTACAGAGGCCTACGTCCAGCAGTGAACTGTCATAGGCTGATTTGATTGATTGATTGGGTCTTGCATGGAAAACCACAAGATTTTGGTGAGTGAGAGATTTTTAGGAGGACTATAATACACTATCATTGAGAGCAAGGTTCACGAGGGCGACCTTCGCGGGGCTGTCCGATTATTGCTTTCAGATGACTCGTTTGCTCGTCACGATCCTGAGACGCTTGATGCACTCCGAATGAAACACCCTAGCCCATCACGTCCGCTTAACTTCCCACCAGTGCCAGTGCCGGGCACTATCTTTTTGGCGATAACAGTTTCGGTGAAGGACGTGGCAATGGCACTTAGTACTTTTTATAGCGGCTCTGCAGCAGGCTTGGATGGCTTACGCCCGGGACACTTGAAAGAGCTCACCTCTAGCTCGGCGGGGGAGAATGGGCCGCGGTTGTTAGAATGCCTGACAAGAATGGCAAATTTTCTGTTAAGTGGGCAGTTGAATCCCGCGGTCTGTCCATTTTTGTATGGGGCATCCCTATGTGCGCTCAGGAAAAAAGATGGTGGGGTAAGGCCGATAGCAATAGGAAGTGTACTCCGTAGATTGACAGCCAAGCTAGCGTGTCAGTCCGTGAGGGAGAAAATGGCGGAGTATTTACAACCGCACCAGCTGGGTTTTGGGGCGCGTAGGGGATGCGAGGCCGCTATCCACGCAACACGTACGTTTGTCATGGACCCTGCTCATTCAGATTGGGTGGTACTTAAACTGGATGTACAAAATGCCTTTAACACGCTAGAAAGAGACGTCCTTTTGAACGAAGTCAAGGAACAAATTCCCTCTCTATACCCCTTTCTGTTTCAGGTTTACTATTATCCTTCAAATCTATTCTTCAATGATAGCATAATTTCCTCACAAGTCGGAGCGCAGCAGGGGGATCCGCTGGGGCCTCTCGTTTTCAGTTTGGCGATCCATAAAGTCATCACGGAGCTCAAATTCAAACTGAATTTATGGTATCTAGACGATGGGACCCTGGGGGGTTCACCGGAAGACGTCTACCAGGATCTGAACAATCTGATCCCTCGTTTCAGAGACCTGGGTCTGGAAGTGAATCCCTCTAAATGCGAATTTTTTCCATGCAGCACCGAAGCTCGCGCTTGCTTTTCACACTTCACTTCCCTTTTGTCTGGCCTTAAGGAAATCTCTTCTCACTCTTTCACCCTTTTAGGGTCTCCCATCTTTCCTGTTGGAGTGCCAGACGCAATTTCTTCACATAGTAAACTTCTCCTTACCGCTCGGGAACGTCTCAAAGATCTGTCTGCTCATATAGCAATCGTGTTACTGCGCATGTGCTTCGCCCTCCCTAAGATGACGTACCTCTTGCGGACTGCGCCTACCTGGCTCTATCCGGCTGAGGTTGCAAATTTCGATAGGACGTTGAGATGTACAGTCGAGTCGATTTTAAACGTAAAACTCAACGAATCTCAGTGGATACAGGCAACTCTCCCCATTCGGCACGGGGGCATAGGGGTGCGATGTGCGCGGGATGTGGGTGTGCCTGCTTTCTTGGCGTCGGTGCATGGGGTAGCGGACCTCGTCACTTTAATTCTTCACTCTAATGGTGACGGGGCGACTGTGCCCTTTGCAGCCGATGCTGAGGCAGCTTGGTATGCCCTCAGTTCAGCGACATCGATCCCTGCTGACCCTCACGTTCAACGCGCTTGGGATGATGTTATCAGCCGGAGCGTTAGGGAACACTTGGTGGGTGTCGCCACGGGGGTTGATCTGGCCAGGCTGCTGGCTGTTTCGCAGCCGGAATCGGGGGCATGGTTGCACGCGCTGCCTTCACCTCATTTAGGCACCCTGTTGGACGACAATTCTTTGCGGGTGGCAGTAGCTCTCCGCCTGGGCTGCAAGGTGTGTGAATCCCATATATGCACCTGCGGTTCCACGGTGGGAGAGGGCGGCCACCACGCACTGAGTTGCCGTAGGAGTGCAGGTAGGTTTCCGCGTTACCATGCTCTCAATGACATTATCCGGAGAGCTTTTGTTTCGGTAGATGTGCCGTGCCTGTTGGAGCCACCCGGCTTAAGTAGGTCTGATGGTAAGAGGCCAGACGGTATGACTTTGGTACCGTGGAAAAATGGCAGGTGCCTTTTGTGGGATGCCACGTGCGTTAGCACAGTCGCTCCAAGTCACCTCAGTCGTACCGTCTTGTCTCCAGCAGCTGCTGCCGAAGACGCCGCGAGTAAAAAATGTATCAAATATGCGACTTTAACAGAACGATATTTATTTTCTCCCTTCGCCGTGGAGACGATGGGCAGTTGGGGTGCAGATGCAAAGAATTTAATTAAGGAATTGGGACATAGGTTAAGAGTTAAGACAGGAGACTCTCGCTCCGGATCGTATCTGGTGCAAAGGTTGGCCATCGCTATTCAGCGTGGCAATGCTGCCAGTGTAATGGGCACCTTTGCACCGGATACGTTAAGGGGCGAGTTATGTAATTAGAATTAAGTAGTTTTAATAAATTAAATACACTATTGGCATGAAATGATTTCTTACAATTATTCATGTGCAGGATGTATTTACTCAAAATAATAGGCTGTGAGATTAAATGCGATATTTTAAGTCGGGAAGTATTAGGGTACAAATCATGGGCATCATGGAAAGGGCGCGAAAGACCAGCAACACCTGGTGTTGCAAGGAGGTGATGCTGTAAAAGAGGGCATCAA
This sequence comes from Miltochrista miniata, assembly GCA_933228765.1. NCBI lineage: Eukaryota > Metazoa > Arthropoda > Insecta > Lepidoptera > Erebidae > Miltochrista > Miltochrista miniata. The sequence continues at coordinate 6,294,496 of OW121754.1, read as the reverse complement.
TTCGAAGGGCTTTCTTTTTAATTTCCCAAATGATGTCACTAGCGACTAGTCGCCACTCTCAGCCCACAAATTACTACCTACTTTTTAGAGGGGTGAAGAGACACTTCACCACCATGTTCTGCTTCTGTAAGAACGGCGACTAGCTTCATGGAATCCGATGGGGAAATGTGGTCTATGGTGACCAAGTTGAGATCAGCCACAAGTTACCATCATTTGATGGAAGTGCTATCAGTTACAAGCAATGAATGAATCTCGAGGGACAGCAAGTCTTTGATATGCAGAAGAGAATTGGGGACAACAGGGACACTGTTATGTCCCTCTATGGTACACCAGCATTCAGTTTCTTTTCCGATCAGACACCATGTTCTGCTTCTGTAAGAACGGCGACTAGCTTCATGGAATCCGATGGGGAAATGTGGTCTATGGTGACCAAGTTGAGATCAGCCACAAGTTACCATCATTTGATGGAAGTGCTATCAGTAACAAGCAATGAATGAATCTCGAGGGACAGCAAGTCTTTGATATGCAGAAGAGAATTGGGGACAACAGGGACACTGTTATGTCCCTCTATGGTACACCAGCATTCAGTTTCTTTTCCGATCAGACATCTCGATTCGACAATCTGATTTGGAGCCTGGAAGTGGCTGTTCGTGCTGTCATGCTACCAGGAAAAGCCTTAGGATGGTAGTGCCATGCACTTTCACCATTCTCTCAGGGAAGGTCTCAACCCCTAAATATCATGCTGAGGTGGCGAGTATTAGCTGCTGAGGGCTCCAAGTATAAGACAATCAAAATCTTTGGTGAAATTAAGGATGACATTTACAACACGCTGTTGATAGTATCAGCAAGGTAAGTTATTTATTGAAGATCCCGATGAGGCCCATGTTAGCAATCCAAACACTGATTATCATGAAAAGTAAGTATACATTAATAAATTTTATTATCCTGAGTATTTAGCAAATCAAGCAGGCAATGTAAGGACAAAATAACAAAATTTCTGACCCTCACTTACATAATAGGTAATTAGGTATGACAATAACTCAACCACTTGAGGACAATAAATGTATTATGTATCTATTTATTACCCTATTTACCTACTTTTCTTCAATTGACTTTGAATTTCATTATCCTCATTTTGTTGCAGGGCATTAGTAGTTTATCTTAGCAATGTCTCTCACTTCAAACAACAGTGTCGATGCCTAATTAAAATGAGGACTAACCGAGTCACACAGAAACAGTCATGGCTCGTTGGAATGGTTGGTTTTTTAATATTTATTCATTTATTCGCAGCAAATAAATAAATAGCTATTTAAAAAATGGAAATCCAATTTCGCAAACAATATGACTGCAGACAGCAAACTGTTGCTTCATACACAAAACAAAATAGAAAAGAAAAATATATGCAAATGACAGATAGACAGTTGGATTTTGCAGAATAATAAGTATTCTTAAAAAACTCGCAACTGACTAAAACATTGTTTAGAGACAAGCAGAAATATTTGCATAGAGACAGAGTAGTTATGTTATGATTGGGCAGAATCGGGATACACACTTGGATGATTATAATTTATAATTATAAAGTCATAATTATGACTGTGATGAGTCATCTAAGAATTTAATGACAGGGTCCTTAAAAAATCATATTGGATTATAATTTTTTTTTATATAAGATCCTAGATGGTGTTGTGTGAGAACAGCTCAAGATATAAAAATAAAGTAAACATAAATAAACAGATTGCCAAGCAGTAGTATACAAAGAAATGATTATGAAACATTTGATGGCAAATTGGCTATAAAATTAGACAATGCAAACCGGTGTTCATTGATTGCCATGAATATGAAATTGAAATACATCAACCAATTGTAAGGCACATAGCAATTTATACCGAACAAGGCATTCCTGTCTGATCAGCTAGTTGACACAAGTTACCTTAGTATATTGGAACTATCTGGACTATTTGAACTATCCGGATTATCAAAATTTATAAATACAGGAAATAATATTGTGCTAAAAATATCTACTATCAATTGAATAAATAATGAACAACTCCTAATAGTTAGTTTTATTTCAAAACAACTTTTATCCTTAACACAGTGTGACTGTGACAGCCTTTGTTATTTTTTATAAACTTCATAGAATATCCATGACATAGAATGAAATAATACAGACCAAATAGAAAAGATTTTTAATCTCCAGCATTTCCCACACAGACACTAGGACAGGACACTGATCATTGTAATCAACAATTTTCAAAATAAGAAACACAGACACTACCTCGGATTATCAAGTTGTGGAAACTCAATGTCAACTCCGTACGTTCCATACGTTTGTTGGTTATATTATTTTCTATATTTTCACTGTTAATCACACGGTACCCATCTGGGTGTTGATAGCTTATGTGCTGTCCATTGCACGGTACAAAAACGGCACTTGTGTACATAATCTATGACGATAAGATAATAAAATATCACGATTAAAATAGTACTGTTTTGGCGGTTGCAAATAGAGGTTGTTGCATTGTGAAAACACTATTTTCATGGCAAAAGTTGTTCCGACGACAGCGAGTCGTCGTTCACGACTGAGTGAGCAAGACCTTTAAATGTTTTTGCGGCTGTATTACTGAAACCATTACTTACTTAAAACGTTACGTTTAGGAAATTTTCTTCACAGAATCCATGGTGAAGTAGCGGAGAACACAAACAAAGCGCTTAAAGCCCGGATAGACTACTGTACGACTCATTCGGGTAATAAAATAGGCAGGCAGTTCAAGGATTTTCTCGTTACCAAATTAAATGGGAAAATGACGTAATAGTCGTAATAGTCATCGTCGAACACCATTGTGATGTGTTTAGCTCAGTACTTGTCAACATTTTATTGGTTATTGATTAGTTTGATGAATAATAAAGTCCATCAAATAGTTGGATAATCAGTTTAAAATACTTCAAGTTATCGTAACGTGTCATTATTATATTGTCACTGTACATTCAAAGTAGTTTGCATTCCGAAATTTACATGTTTCAATATTAGAAGCTTATTTATTACCATCGACTTCTCAAGTACATAGGCTATATTTTATTCCCATATTCCAACGGGATCGGGAGCTAAGCAGGTGAAACCGAGTAAGGTCTACTAAAGTTTGAAAGTAGTAAAAAACCGGCCAAGTGTGAGTCCGACTCGCGTGCAAAGTATTCTGTATCTACCAAAACCCGGCCAAAAATAACGTTTGTTGAATGGGAGTCCGCCTTAATCCCGCTTTTTTTTCAAATTTTAAATAAGTTACATAACATTGCAAATATGCGAAAGGTATAAACAGCTCTCGCATATTTGCAATGATTTATATTATTATTATTATTTGAATTTCAAATTACATTCCCTATTCTACCTATTTCTATAGTTAATAAAATTCATAGAACAAAAATGTTTGCAGCCACTGCCCCAGAATTCCATTGACGTCATACATTGGTACGTCAAAGAAAGAAACGTCAATTATACTGTCAATGTCAATTTGACAAACATGTCAGAATATTTTTTTTAAAATTAGTAATGGCTTGGTTATTAAGACCTTTAAGGATCTTCGTTTCATGTAATATATTATTTCTTCAAACATGAAAAATAACTTAAAAGTGCTCGTTCTCTGAGTCCCATTACTCCAGAAAAGCGGAAGAAACTGTTTAAAAGTTTTATATGGAACTAGCTGTTGCCTGCGACTTCGTACGCTGCAAATTCTTTAGATTAACATAACTTCTCTAATTATGAACCGATTGACATGAAACATACACAAAATGTTAAGTGGAGCAAACGGCAACGCAATAAACAAAACCGCATTGCAATCGGTTGAGGGATTGCTGAGATTTGCGTGCACAAACATACATACAAACAGACAGTTACGTTTTTAATAAATGTATTAATATTGAATGATGATATTGATATGATTGATTGATTTGTCGCGACCCAAAACGGCAAAGACTCCTTTTTTCTATACAGCGTGATTATTAAACGAACATCTTGACAACATTTTAAATTTTATAAAACTTATTGGTAAGATTTAGCTCGAAAAATGAAATAGCAGTCATTCACACAGTTCATCGTTGATCCATGATGATCCTAATATCGAAATCAAATGGACAGAATATTTTTTATGGAATTTCAACGGGGTGGCGGCAGTACTTTACTGCTGTGCAAACACTGGCAAGTGCGACTGCAGCATCTAAATATCAGCTTCGTCTATTCGGCTCTTACGTAGTATTGTATTCTCTTTGTATTCGGCTGTCTGACTCGATGCAAAGGCGAGTCATGTTCGTCAACGATCCAATACTTACAGGCGCTGCAGAGCCCCTACTGAGTAGTACCTACCTACTGAGTAACAAACATCCCACAAACTTTCACACTTAATTTATTTGTAATATTACCACTGATAACATAATAATATCGTTTTTTACTAGATTTCACATTGCTTTGTTTGTTTTCATGATTTTTACCAAATAGTCGGGTTTTAGTAGTTGAACTTTTATCTTGTTTGCTAATTACACACATCATATCAAATCAGCTTTTATCCAAACATCACGCCATGTCATTGTCCTCAAATATCGATCCTATATTACTTACCTACTAATGTATTTAGAACAAAGTACGATAGGTACGTAGTAACTATTTATTAATCTGTGGTACGATACACTTTGTTTCGTACACACAAAGATGACCACCACTTTGTTTTGCGGGCCGTCTTTAGTTAAGTAGGTAAAGGGGACGTCTCGAGTCTATCTACAGACTGAACAGAGGCCGAAGATCTAAAAGAAATCAACAGGGCAGGTGTCTTGTAACAAAGTAAACTTGGGGAGTGCGAGCCGAATAGAAGAGACCGCAATGGACCTACGCATTGTCTTACTAATATTATAAAGGCGAAAGTGGGTGAGTGTGGATGTTTGTTAGGTACTCTTTCACGCTCTAACGGCTGACGGATCTGGCTGAAACTTGGTACAGGGATAGATTTCATATGGGCCACTTTTATTCCGGAAATAATTCCCACGGGAAGCGGTAACAAGAACAAATATTACAGGGGCGAAGATGCGGGCTTCAGTTAGTAATTTATAATTCGAAGCGCATGACTTTGGAGAGGAGAAAGTAATTGGAAGATAAATCATAAAAAAAGTGAGTAGTGAATCAGTAAGGCCTAACAATATTTATACGAAACGAATATCTCAGAGGGAGTTCGAAAGTAGTAAAAAACCGGCCAAGTGTGAGTCCGACTCGTGAGCAAAGTATTCTGTACCTACCAAAACACAGTCAAATCAAAAATAACGTCTGTTGAATTGGAGTCCCCCTTAATTCCTCTTTTTTTAAATTTTATTATTTATTGTTATTCTGTATACGATCACCTGAACGTTTCTGTGTGTGCTTCAAGCTGTAATCCTCACATTTGAAATCTCAATGAAAACGAATTTTGACAACGCCAAAACATTGTCGTGAAATAATCGTAAATAGTCGTACATGTAAAAAAAATAGTCGTATTATAGTTTAGGCGTTATAGCTATAGGCTAGTGAGTATTATGCCTTGAACGTCAAGCTGTAATCCTCATCTCTGGTGCAAGCAAACGGTAAATTCTATCTAATTGGTTTAGGTTCCAAAAAATAGTCGTGAAATAGTCGTAACGACCTGCCAAATCTCAGAAATAGTCCATAAGCGGTTCCCGAGATATGAAGGTACCGTGGTGAGGATTATGGCTTCAACTTTTAAAAACTTCAAATTTCTCCGGAACGCCTGCGAATTTCGGTTCAAAGTTTTTGCCAAAAAATAGTCATGAATTAGTCGTATGAAGCTATAATAAATTTGAGTTGATTTAATGTGAAAATAAAAACTTTTTATTTTCCCTACATTTCTATTAATGTACAGTCGCGTACAAAATTTGTAACTTCCACTGATACTAGAGGAAGTCACGCGGTTTTACCCACGTAGCTCCCGCTCCCGTGGGATTGCGGGAATAAAATATAGCCTATGTTTACCGGGAAGAGTGTAGCTTTCCAACAGTGAAAGAATTTTTCAAATCGGTTAAGTAGTTTCGGAGCCTATTCGATGTAAACATACAAACAATCAAATCTTCTCTCGTTATAATATTAGGACAGAATTAGATTATTGGAAAATATTCCGCTTAATATAATAATATTTCTTTGAATGAGACGTTTTCCATGCCAGCAGTTATAATTAAACAAAAAACAAACATTCATGATTTGTATCCTTATCATCAAAGCTTACTACTACTAGTCTAGTACTTTTATAACAAGTTTTAATCATAATTATCACAGTTGTTTCATTTGAAAGTACTAGACTAGTAGTAGTAAGTTTTTAAGAAAATGACAGGATATATGGATTGTTTACACTTAAATTGGTATATAACATCACATATTTTATTCCCGCATTCCCACGGGAATGGGAGCTACGCGGGTAAAACCGCGTGACTTCTTCTAGTATCATTGGAAGTTACAAATTTTGTACGCGACTGTACATCAATAGAAATGTAGGGAAATTAAAAAGTTTTTATTTTCACATTAAATCAACTCAAATTTATAATAGCTTCATACGACTATTTCATGACTATTTTTTGGCACAAACTTTGAACCGAAATTCGCAGGCGTTCCGGGGAAATTTAAAGTTTTTAAAAGTTCAAGCCATAATCCTCACCACGGTACCTTCATATTTTGGGAACCGCTTATGGACGATTTCTGAGATTTGGCAGGTCGTTACGACTATATCACGACTATTTTTTGGAACCTTAACCAATTAGATAGAATTTACTGCTTGCTTGCACCAGAGATGAGGATTACAGCTTGACGTTCAAGCCATAATCCTCACTAACCTATAGCTATAACGCCTAAACTATAATACGACTATTTTTTTTTTACCTGTACGACTATTTACGACTATTTCACGACTATTTTTTGGCGTTGTCAAAATTCGTTTTCATTGAGATTTCAAATGTGAGGATTACAGCTTGAAGCACACGTTTCGGTGCTTCAGGAGGCACGAAAAGCCGCTGCGACCCGGTTTCCTGTAAAATTGCTGTCATTAAGCCAAGTTGAAGGCCTTTGGGCAGCTTGAAAAATATTCAACAGCAGGCAGTCACAATAAGCGCCTGTTTATTTCAACACGACAATACGACTTACCATCTTCACTCAATCACATGGAACCAATTCTAAAAAGGTGAAATATGTGATATGCCACTGTCTACCTACCCCTACGGAAATAAAGGCATTGCCATATAATGTACTGTTGTATAAAATTGTGCCATACTAGAAAACACGATATCGGACATAGTCACAAACAGTTATTTAAGTGTGTAGTTTTGAAGAAGTAATAATTACCGATAGCATTGTATTAATGTATTAATCTACGAACTACGTCAGTGTTCTATAAATAAACGATCACCACTGTGGTAGTCAAAACGCACCAATGTTGAGATAATTCAAAGATTCCAAAATAAAGTACTTCGGAGTATAATAAATGCTCCCTCCCTGGTACATTAGAAATAAGGACATCCACCGGGACTTAGGAGTGGACCTTGTTACAAAGGTATGCCGTAAAAAAAAAATGCCGAAGCTCACGAACAAAGACTTCTAAAACATGTGAATGTCGAGGCAATCCAGCTTCTTGACACCACGGACATTTTAAAGAGACTGAAAAGGACTAAGCCTTTGATCTAGTTTAGTGTAAAGTAGTGCCTGAGTGCTATACTTGACACAAGAACAAAGTGACTTTCTATTATAATTAGAGACAATAAGAAAAGTGCCGATGGACACATTCTTTACTCTGTAAGCTTTAGTATAATAAGTTAAATCGTTGAATCTAATTTACTTATTAGCCTCAAGGCTAGATTGTAATTGTTATGAGATGACATTTGTGCTATCTCATAAAAAAAAGCTGCGGTAGTCATTTCCATTTATGATCATTTTCGCGCTTCGGAAGGCACGTTAATTCCTGAGTTCCAGTAACATGATAGTTATTTAATTTAGCCTACTTGATGGCCAAATGGTGACTTTAAACATTTCAACAACAAGAAAGCATAATCTGCCCCTGTTCATTTCAAAATGGCAATACATTCACGTGGGGCTACTGTTGCTGGCGAAAGGCGGTCGTTTCGTATGCCTCTGCCTGTCTCTTCGGGTAAAAAGGCGGCGCTCCAAGTAAGTAACGGACTTCGTGATTTGATCAATCATCTCTCTCTAATGATCATGTAAATTTCACTAGCTGGTATTGTAAATTCAAGGTGTAAAAAGCAAATTTATTGTTCTTGAGCTAGATTTAGTTATTGGCACTGGTTGGTTTGTGAAACCAATGTTTTTGTAGTTTTGGAAAATTGTGAGTTCTTTTCTATCTATATATATTTCATAAAATTGTGAATTTCTTAGTGGTGATCTGGAGTTTTATTGTGTGTTACCGAAAGTAAACACTGCAGGTAAAATAATTAGTAATGATTCTCTTGAGTGAATAAAACACTAATTTATCAGGGGCTATGGTTGAAAATACTTTGGGAGTTTATTATTATTATTATTTATATGCAGTTTGTTCAATAGCCTTTTCAGTCTCTCTATTATTAAAATAGGTATCGAGTCGTTATTTACCATTGTAATCTTGTGTTTGCGGTTCATACAAGATTGACCTGTAATTTATTACAATGCCACTAGATGTCGCTATGCGATGTATTCATTCGATTTAGTCATTGTATTAGTAGTTTAATAGTTTTGTTTGAACTATACATTGCATTTCGAATATAAATATGACTTTAAATGGTATAAATAAATTGTTTATTAACCCATATTTTTTATTAACCCACATTTAACCCATATTTAACCCGTCTTACATGCTGCATTTCCGCGCTGGATGGCAATAGCTAAACTTAGCACCAGGTACGAATCGGAGCAAGAATCACATCGAGTTGGTATTCTATAGGTATTATGGATAATAACTATAATAAGTTACAGAGAAGTTTATGCACATTTTACAACAATTCGTGTAAAGGTATAATTAATTGTCTTTGCCTGCTCATCGATCTCCTGTTTCTTCAGAATTTGCATCAAATTGGTTGATAAATGATGCCGCCAGAATTTATTTGGTCCCTTTTTGCGAGTATGTGAGGAAGAAATTTAATGTCTATAGTCAAGCAGGTATCCGTAAGAGATGAGGACAGAGGATGGCCCAATCATTTTTAGGATTTTTTTTTTGTTTAACGTGAAGGAAAATCCTCATGGATGTTATACCGGACTCCTACCGACTAAAAAACCTCACGTGACGCCCAACAGCCTGTGGTTGGGAGCTCCGGGGAAGCCCTCGAAAGGATGTTCCAGAACTCCCAACATCATTATTAGGGTTCCGTGTCCAAAGGGTAAAAACCGGACCCTGTTAATGAGTCTTCGCTGTCTGTTGTCAGGCTGTATCTCAGAAACATCTCCGTGCACGCCGTACGCCTGCGGTTTTTAAATTATGGACTCAGTCTATCTGTGGTAGCAATCAGTCGTTTCTGGATGCCTTTTTCTGGTCATCATGCCACCTTGAGGCAGGTCTTTTTTACGTGTGGAAATACTTGGTGGATGTGAACTTCTACTGACTAAAACCATACGATGCCTTACAACTGTTAACGGCCCGTCCTGTGTAAGCCCTCGGAAGGATGTCCCAGAGTTCCCGGCAGAGGCCTAGCCGACGCAACACCTTACCTTACCGATTATAACCCTTTTTTTTAACGTGAGGAAAATCCTACAGCCGGATTCTTACGACAATAAACCACACGGGTAAGCCCTCAGAAGGATACCCCAGGACACAAATTCAAAGCCTATGTTTGTAGTAAGTTTCTTTAAAATTCATTCAGTAGTTTTTGTGTGAAAGAGTAACAAACATTCACACAGCCATCCCTCGTTAGAAGGATGTGTAGGTATCTACCCCAAAAGTTACATTTGTTTTACCAAAAGGTACTCAGTGTCAGGAGTCCTGGGGTTATTCTTACGAGGCAAACGCCTAGCAATGGGACTGCAACTGCGCAAGATGTACTGGTTAATGAATAAGAAGAGCCAACTTTCAATGGAAAACAAACTGTTACTATATAAGTGCATAATAAAGCCAACGTGGACATACGGTATACAACTGTGGGGCACGGCTGCCAACTCCAACCTAGAGATTCTGCAAAGATTCCAATCAAAAATACTCAGAATGATAGTCGATGCACCATGGTATGTCAGCAACGAAAGACTCCACCGAGAGCTTGGCGTCAGGACCGTCAAGGAAGAAATTAAGGAAAGAATCAAAACATACAGAGACAGACTGCAGCACCACCCTAATATTCTAGCCCACCACCTTATGGACGAAATAGGTCCAACAACTGCGAGGAGATTAAAGAAAAGAGTCCCGCAAGACCTAATATAGAATACGAATCAAGGGGGTGTGTCACTGGACACGCGCCTCACAAGCCATCAATCATGTCGCAAATATTGTTTAATGTCTCCTGGACAGATTGCAATTAGAGAGGAAAAAAAAAAAAAAAAAAAAAAAAACGAGGGTATACCCGGGATTCTCCGCCATAGGCAAATGGAAGGGCACCGCGTGGTTTTAGTCTGTAGGAGTTTTTTTTAACTTGAGGAAAATCCTACAGGGATGCTACGCTGGACTGCAGTGGTGGCCGTAGGTCTGTTGGGAGTCCTGGCACATCCTTCTGAGGGCTTAACCGGGGCTCCCAACCATAGGGCGTTGCGTGAGATTTTTTAGTCGGTAGGAGTCCAGCATAGCATCCGTGATGGATTTTCCCTAACGTTAAAAAAAACAAAAAAAAGTGATGCTATGCCGGACTCCTACCGACTAAAACCACACTACCATAACAGCCTAGGATTGAAAGCTCCGGGTAAGCCCTCGGAAGGATACCCCAGAAGTCTGTAGGGGTCTGGCATAGCATCCATGAGGAATCCCACACGTAAAAAATATATGTAACTACTCGTATAGTAAAAAAGTCTGAAGGATAAAACGACATTAAGTTTTTTAGTTTGTCAAAGAACGTCTAAGTGGAATGCGGAAGGGTGGAACTGCTGGTATTAAATACTATAGGTTAGTTTAGTATCTACTCATATATCTATACTACTTTTAATTAGGTTTTTACGTGTTTTTGTAATGCTAAGACGGCAAAACAGGTATGCAACCCCATAAATTAATTGAATAAGTTTCCTGGTATTAGTTTAAGAACTAAACCTAAACTACTTATTGAGGCTTCAAAAGCCTATAAAAGTAAAAGTATGTGTATTTTTACACCCGATTCTAATTCATTCCTGACGATTGGTAAGTACTCTAAAGTTGGAAAATGGAACAATAATAAAAACATTAAATAATTCTTGAATACCATTGCCAATAACATAAAAACATAAATTAGACCCCTATCGGGAACCCTCACGTAACACCCAACTGCCTACGGTTGGGAGCCCTGCGTAAGCCCTCGAAAGGATGTCCCAGGACTCCCAACAGACCTACGGCTACCTCTGCGGCCTCGCCTAGCCGCCTATCCCGCGTCTTTGGGGGGATTTCGGGTGTCATCCCGCTTCTAAGGGGGAGCGTGCGCAAAATCTTTCACGTCACGCTGCCGTCATGAGCCTGTTTCTGTAAGGACGGTGAGCAGCTCCCTCACCGTCCTCAGGCCCCCGGTCGAACGGGAACCGTGGGGTTATCCTTCCAAGAGCGCACCTGGAACGTTCGACAACAGGCAGATAGAACGGCTCCTTATGGTTTTAGTCGGTCCGGGGTCGCTTACCTGAGAATTTCCGCTCTTATTACACCAATCGCTAGAAGCCTATAGAAGCCTTAAATATATAAAGGAGTCTAGCATGAAGATGGTACAAGGCGCGCGGGCTTCCCAAGTAGCCCGAAATGCCATAGACAAGAACAGTCAGTCTGACTACAGACCATAGATATCGCCAATCGGTTGTGGTGGTCAGAGAGCATAACTGTAAGACTGAAAAGCCTGGGTTGGGATAAAGTTCGGAGGATGATGTATAAACCAATCGCAATTCAGTGAGCCGAAGCTAATTATTGTAGTGTTTATAGACCATCCTCATCAAGGAAGGCGTGTGCTAAAGTTACAGGTTCCTAACACCATTATCCTGGCTGTGGAAATATACCGATAGCCTCGTTCCATTAGGTAATGGAACGAGGCTATCATGGTATATTTCACTATAAATAAATGGTTTAAAAAATCCTAGAAAATACGCTTTTATAATGCACGAAAAAACCCAAAAATAAATTATGGATCGTTCAAGTTGCCTCTTTTTCTGGGCTGAAGTGTAAACTATGTGCTTTTAGTTATAATATTTGATTGCAAAAGCGTGGGGCGCTGGAACAGGAAAGACTTTCCTGGCGGAAGCTGCATGAAGTCTTGTCAGATTAAGGATAAGGTCACATTTATAAAAGCGTGTTTTTCTCGTGTTTTTAAACTATTAATTTACACTATCACGCTTTAATATATCTATTGTGACTTTTACTATTATTAATATCTTTTTAAATTTCGGAAATGTATTAACGATGATAGGCTTTAATTGAAATACATAACATACTTACTTGAAAAGTAAAGTAGTTAATCACGTCTACGCATTTTCAACACCCACTTTTGCCAGTTTTTCGTGACGCCCGCGTAATAGCAGCAAACCTATTACCGTTACGGATCTCTATTAGATAATTCATTGGTAGGTCCTTAAAGTTTCGGCATTCCGAGATATTTAGTACAATATGTAGTAATCACGTAATAGGAATACAAACGCATATATCCCCAAGCGGGTTTTTAACGGTAACCAAAGATATCTCGTTCTCGAACAAGAACTCTACATTTTGCCACTGTTAACGTATTCCCCTCATGTATGTACTTAATTAGTAGTGGAATATTGGGCATTCTGTCCCACTTTAAGTTCGCATCGTCGCTATCGCTCCTTGCTCACGTGGGACAGATCGCCCAATATTCCACATTTTAAAAATGCAACCTAACCTAACATAATTATAAAAAATAATTTAAAAAATAAAATTTGCTGAAGCTCCCTCCATGTTCATTACTTACCATTTATAACCCACAACGTTTTCTGTATCCAGTTGGGTTCGACTACTTGTAGTTATAAATATTTATGTTATAAATTCATCTTTTCATTATGAGTCCATCAGTATTGCATAGCAAACATGAAATTCGTTAAACAAAGACAATCGTTACAGGTCAATACAATCTGTGACGATTTGACAAAAAACAAATTACGTCATGGAGAATTATTACCGAATACTGTACGTTGCATCATTTGTGGACCATCAAATTGTGGAAAAACTAATTTATTAATTGGTCTTCTATTGCATGAAAATGGCTTGACATTTAAAAATGTTTATGTATACTCTAAAACTCTACATCAACCAAAGTACATCTTTTTAGAAAAGCTTTTACAACGAGTACCAGGTATCACTCTTCATAAATATCAGACAAATGATGACGTTTTAAAAGTTTCAGATGCAAAACCAAATTCTGTGATTATTTTTGATGATGTAGCATGTGAAAATCAAAGTAATATGCGTGATTATTTTGCCATGGGAAGACATAAATTGATTGATAGTTTTTATTTAAATCAAACTTATACCAAAATACCTAAACAACTTGTAAGAGATAATGCTAACCTAATTGTGCTTTTTAAGCAAGATGAAGTTAATTTGAAACATGTTTATGAAGAACATGTTAACACCGATATGACATGGTTGAAATTTCGAGAAATGTGTTCCTTAATATGGAAAGAGCCTTTTGATTATGTGGTAATTAATAAAGATTGTTCTAAAAACAATGATTGCTATAGAAAAACGTTTGACACATTTGTATTATTAGATGAAATTTGAATATTTAAGTAGACTGCAGTCTGTTTATTGTTATTCTTTAATTGATTCTTATTCGATTACCACCTATTTTACATAATGGATAAATCATTGAAAAAACAAATTGTTGATGCGACACAAGCTGTCAAGAAAAAAATACGTAAAATGAAGGATTTTGAAGATAATAATAAGCATGCTCTTGATACAGTTTTTAAACCTGTCACAGAATCTCTCAATTTAATAGCCAACACTAATAACCACTTAGCTCTAACAAAAAAGGAGGAAAAAGTAGAACCCAAAGAACCGCAAGACCAAGATATGAAAGAAACAGATGATAGCAGTATTGCTAGTAACGAATCGGAACCCTCATCGGACTCTTCATTTCAGTCATTAGTCGGTACTAATCCAGATGCATCATCTTGGTCGTTATCTTCACAAGTACTATCAGATGTTCTGAAAAGCTGAAGGCTTTCAGGAAGAGAGAGAGAAATGAAAAGATTGAATTTAAAATGTAAATAATTAGTAGTTTATTAGAATTGAGCACTTGGGGGTCGTGGGTGTGGCAACTTCGGGCAGCAAGTACGGTTTCCGAAGGCCTTCGCAGGGTTCGACTTATCTTGTGGCTCCAGGATGTCGATGCAGTCCGCCAGGTAGCCGTGTCTTCCACAATTTCGGCCGGCACGGTATTCCCAACCCGCAGGGCGGATGTTCGCTCGTAGAACTCGAAGGGTGGATTTTACCAACCCGTAGGGTAGACGGTTTCTTGGACCCGTAGGGTGAATGTTCCTTCGTGGAACCTGAAGGGTGGACTTCTTGAACCCGTAGGGTGGATGTTCCTTCGTGGAACCTGAAGGGTGGACTTCTTGAACCCGTAGGGTGGACCCCAATGATGGGTCTTCTATTTATAGCTATTTGCTCCTTATCCTTGACAAATATTTACGAGGATATTTGCGATGATATAAACGATTATTTTTAAACTGATGTGATTCTCACAATTTCCAATTACACTGATACGGTCGTGATCTATTTTAAATATTAATCTGGCGGTCCTCCTGCATTGACGCAATGCCTTATATATCAATGAATTAGCGCCTCTAGTGGCACCGCTCGAAACTACTCAATCGTCAAGACCGTATCACTGCCTATAGCTTCCGTCGTTGCGACTCTAACTCGGTAGATGGCGCTTTCATTTATTAATCTAAGTTTTCATTTTAAAACCCCTAACGTTGAACCCCTATTTGCACCCGTTGTTTCACAACGTTACATACTCCCCCTCCCCAGTGAGCGTTTGACGTACCCTAACACGTCAAATGCTGCGTTCGTCCTCGAACGCCCCTAACTTAAGACCTACTACTCGTCTATGTGTGTGTGTATGTTAGTGTGTTGTGTGAATGAGGTGATGCTGGGTGTAGCGAAGAGTCGGCCTTAACCTTAATGAAACCAACTCGCAGGATGTATTTAGGTGATTCTGAAGGATCTTATAGGACAGCAAGAGAAAAGACGTATTTGAGGCTTTGGGTTGAAGGTTCAGGTAATACGCACCGCCTGAAAGTGGTGTGTGTATAATAAGGCTTTTTGCTGAAGGCTGGGATTTATACAACCGTCCCAGAGAAGAACATCCTACTAGGGCTCGTGTAACACTTCCGACTCATAGGATGGACTATCCCCCAGGGCAAGCCTCTAGCTTCCGAGTGGTAGGAGTAGCCATATGACGAAAATGAACATAACATAAAGGTGACTTACACCTAATACTGTTAGGGCAAGACAAATGCTGCCAAATAACAGTACCATATATCTGTTCGGGTAAGACTCATGCTTCCTCGTAACAGTACTAAACCTACACCATAAATCTGTTCGGGTAAGCTTCATGTTTCCTCGTAACAGTAACCTACAACATAATTCTGTTAGGGCAAGACCATGCTGCCAACTAACAGTAAACGACGAACTCTGTTAGGGATAGACTCATGCTTCCAACTAACAGAAAACTCCCAACTATACCAAGAAACAGAAAAGTGATAGAAAATAATTTACTTGCAGAATCCTCCGTGATGCTACTTAACCCCTATGTCCCCATGACGAACACGGCATGTGTTTGTCACTTTGTCATGTGTAGTTACTTGAAAGTCGTGTGTAATGTGTAGTGTCCCTATCTAATTGCTAGGCTATTTAGCCCTTTAACAAAATAACATAAAAAAACCAAGTGCTTATTTGCAATCTTAGTAGCAATAACAAAAGCTAAGTGCTTATTCGCAATCTTAGCAGAAGAATGTTGACTATGACTATTATGTCAACCCTAATAAATAACTAAGATAAATGATCTTTGGCCATTATGCCAAATATCTAAAAAAATATGGTACCCTTGTATGCCACCATGGCAGTGTAAAATGTATGTGCGTGCTTAAATAAATAATATGTATGTATGTACGTATGAAATCTCCCCTGTGCAAGTTTTGTTCTGTTTGCGCGTAAGCTGCTGACGTAATCGTGTTGATGTAAACGTGTTATTTATCATTGCATCTAAGGCCAGTGTCACACTACATTCCATGCCATATGATAACCCGTCAGCTTTGGTCGGGAACAAAACTTAGGACATTTGAGTCACTCTCTCTAATCTACGAAAGTGACTCGCCTGTAACCAGTTTGACTCCTACTTCCGCCTTTGGGAGTCACACAACATGAAGTTCAAGTGTCACTATGTAAACAAACAAACAAAAAAAAAAAAACTGCTTATGACGTGTTTGGAATTGTGTATGAAGATAATTGTGATGAATGTTTGATGAGTTTATACTACCTAATTAGTATGTAAGTGAAATTGTGAAACTTCCGTATCAAAATGTATGCGTGTAACATGACACGAAATGTGGTACCTAATGTGCCACTTAAGTATTACTATTCTATTACGGTGTGCTAACACCCTTATCTCTTTCCAAAACAATTATTAAAAACACTATTGTGTAACTGTACTGGTGTACTCTATAAACTATTCGCATACGCATCTTAGCGCAGTGTGTTACGGCCTTTACCGTTATCTGTTTACGTTCTTGAATGTTAAGGAATGTGAGTATTTCTCGATACACCCGCAGAATAACGAAAAAATAAATTCTACTTTTTAGGGTTCGTTGAACTAAATTTTAAATTGAACCTTTATAAAACTTAGTATTTGCTTTTGGAAATACTTAAGTTTGGAAGTGTTTCCTTTTAGGGTTCCTTCACTCAATTAATAGATTGGACCCTTCTAGAAATTAATTGTCTGTCTGTCTGTCTGTGTGTTTAATGTAATCTAATCCGACGCAGTGAGTAATGAAAGTGAAGTGTGTGATGATGGGTTGACGAAATTTACTAAATGTTTTTCAGTTTTGCACGAATAATGCAATTTTCTACGCTGCTACCATTTTTATTGAAATGTAACTATTTTCACGAACGTGGTAAGAGTTAATTGTATATTGACTCGTACCAACTATTTTTTTTTAAATAGTTATTTACTACTACGGAACCCTTAAATATTTCGAACTGTGTTAAAACGATTCGCACTTGGATGGTTCTGGAAATAATCTGTATCGTAGTAACTAACTTTTTTATGTAGATTGTTCCTTACCACTACGGAACCCTTGAATATTTCGAATTGGTTGAAAACCGATTCGTACTTGGACGATTCTGGAAATATTCTGTATCAGACTGTTGGTGTCCGGAGTGTATTTTATTCACTTCCACCCACAGTTTATATGGAAAAAAAAATTTTCTTCTAATATCGAGCTAGTAAATCAACTTACTCGTAAACGTTATGAAAGCAACATCTGCCGTTGTTTATTTAGAACCCGAATCAAAGTTAATAGTTTACTATTGTTTTTTGGCAAGAATGTTTTCGCTGCGTAATCTACGTTTGGAATGTTTTTTCTTACAGTTGTATTTCAGTGTATCAGAATTCGACGTAATTCGAAAAGTGAATCAATTATGAATCTTTTATAATTTACGTGAAGTGAAATTCGTAAAATCTTTGTTCTAACGTTTTACTAGCGTGAAATTTCAATAGGGATTGTTACCCAGAAGTGTGATTATCGGCTGTTGGTCTCGCTGTAAATTCACTTATGGGAAATACAACAAAATAATACACAAATTGAGGCGGTTTGACGCCGTACAAAAATAAAAATTGTGGTGGTGATATCCTGTGACTACTTTTTACGATGAATATAGGCAATACAAATCGCTTACTAATATTAATGTAAGCGTTTCAAATGTGAAGTTTTACTTCAGACTTTAATAAAGTAATATTTAAAATTGGAACAAAACAAAAAACTTTTACTTGAAATTTACTTAAAATTTTTCCACCATAAAATTAATATCTGAGGGTGTGAAAAATAAATTGGGGACCGTTAAAATTTGGAAAAATTACAATTTATGTTGAGAAAAAATTCAAATTTTGCCTTGTTCTTGATTATGCCGAAATCTGTCTAAAATCACTAAGAAACACACAAAATAAGCCGGAAAGAACAAGTTGGCAGCAGAGGTCAGGAGAGCCAAATTCCTGGGTAGTTATGATAATTTGGAGGGAAACTACCCCGCTAACGGGCACTCTTAAGACTATTTTACACAAGTTGAATATCTTATACTTATGACCTCCCGACTCCCGTCGGAAATCGCTTTCTCGCTACCCGAAACCACGATATGGGCGCCACTGAAAAGCTGAAGGCTTTCAGGAAGAGAGAGAGAAATGAAAAGATTGAATTTAAAATGTAAATAATTAGTAGTTTATTAGAATTGAGCACTTGGGGGTCGTGGGTGTGGCAACTTCGGGCAGCAAGTACGGTTTCCGAAGGCCTTCGCAGGGTTCGACTTATCTTGTGGCTCCAGGATGTCGATGCAGTCCGCCAGGTAGCCGTGTCTTCCACAATTTCGGCCGGCACGGTATTCCCAACCCGCAGGGCGGATGTTCGCTCGTAGAACTCGAAGGGTGGATTTTACCAACCCGTAGGGTAGACGGTTTCTTGGACCCGTAGGGTGAATGTTCCTTCGTGGAACCTGAAGGGTGGACTTCTTGAACCCGTAGGGTGGATGTTCCTTCGTGGAACCTGAAGGGTGGACTTCTTGAACCCGTAGGGTGGACCCCAATGATGGGTCTTCTATTTATAGCTATTTGCTCCTTATCCTTGACAAATATTTACGAGGATATTTGCGATGATATAAACGATTATTTTTAAACTGATGTGATTCTCACAATTTCCAATTACACTGATACGTTCGTGATCTATTTTAAATATTAATCTGGCGGTCCTCCTGCATTGACGCAATGCCTTATATATCAATGAAATAGCGCCTCTAGTGGCACCGCTCGAAACTACTCAATCGTCAAGACCGTATCACTGCCTATAGCTTCCGTCGTTGCGACACTAACTCGGTAGATGGCGCTTTCATTTATTAATCTAAGTTTTCATTTTAAAACCCCTAACGTTGAACCCCTATTTGCACCCGTTGTTTCACAACGTTACAGTTCCATTTGGTATAAGAAATGAACGTGGAAAGCTAATGTTGGGTTCCTCTAACATAACTATTGGGGATAAAGTTATTACTGTAGCCGGACACAAATACGAAAGTACACCTGGGTTGCGAGAGTTACTGTTAAAAAAAGACATTGATCTGAGCTTGGTTAATGACTGTGACAAGCAAAATTATAAGACAATGTTACTTGTAACGAATGCACATCGTCGTGATTTCGATTCAAAAAAAACAATTAAAAGTAATAAAGGACAAAAATATTTGCAAGTTATTAAACCACTTTTCGATCAAGAAAGTAGAAGTCCAAGTTGTAGACAGAAAGTAGGAAAAGGATTACCTTCAACAAAAATGTGGAAAAAAACACAGATTTTGTATATTGGGATGATCCCAATGAATTGGTTGATAGATTAAAGTTATTAATTGCTTCTCGAGATGCCGGTAACACAGGACTAGACAATGAAATAATATCTATCATTGAAGAACTACGTGAAAGCAAAATCATTAAATAAATAGATCTACTAATGTTATATGTGTGTCATTTTACTATATACCGTTCAACATAATACACCTTTAATATGAATGTAGACAAATTTGAACATTATATTCATAAGCGAATGCGGATATCAGAAATACTTGATTTTAATGATAACGCATTAATAAAATCTGATTATGGAGATTATGACTTGAAGACATCGAGGCTAAAAGGTGTTAAACCTCATCAAGACGCAGATGATGCAGTAAATAAAGCATATGTAGATGAATTGAAAGGTGTACTAATCCATGACTTACGAAAATTGCAAAGTTCTATTCCAAATACTGTTCAAAACCACATAGAGAAAGCTTTAAAAACAATAATGTCTGAGATAGACACTCATTTGGAAAGCAAATTTTACACAAGAAAAGCAGTTGATAAACTAGTTCAAGACGCAATTCAATCTATATTAAAAGATCGAAAAACATAGCCCTTAAAGTTTGTTAAAATGACGAAACAACAAATCGTCAATGAAATACATAAAGCAGCACGAAAAAATTTCCCTCGACGATCTGTAATTTTAAAAGGTATTGATGATTTGTGGCAAGCAGATTTAGCTGATATGCAAAACCTAAAAACCTTTAATAAAGGATATAACTATATTTTAATAGTTATCGACTGCTTCTCCAAGTACGTTTGGGTGGAACCATTAAAAACTAAATCCAAACATGATGTCTCTCTTGCATTTGAAAAAATACTTTCTTCTAATCACAGGATACCAAATCATCTGCAAACTGATATGGGTACTGAGTTCTATAATTCTACATTTCAAAAGCTTTTACAGAACTATAATATTAATCACTACTCTACATTTTCAACCAAAAAGGCTTCAATTGTAGAACGAGTTATTAAAACTATTAAAAATAAATTGTACAAATACTTTAGCTTGAACGGACACTATAAGTGGATAGATGGTGGCTTGAACGGTATTGTGAAGACATATAATAACACAAAACATCGTACTATTAAATTTGCACCTGTTAATGTCAATAAGTTTAATGAAACTAACATTAAAAATAATATTACGAATTCCATGATAAAGGTAGTCCAAAAATGTCGTCCAAAGTTTAAAATTGGTGACAAAATTCGAATTAGCAAGTACAAACATATATTTGAGAAAGGATACACTCCTAACTGGTCAACAGAATTATTTACTATAAAAAAGATAAATAACACTGTACCAATAACATATCGCATCGAAGATAATCAAAAACAAGTCATATTAGGAACTTTTTACGAACAAGAGCTTCAAAAGTCGTCCTGTCCTGGTGTCTATTTGATAGAAAAGGTATTAAAAAAGAAAGGAAACAAACTGTTTGTAAAATGGTTGGGTTTAAATAACAAAGAGAATAGTTGGATTGATAAGACTGCAATAGTGGCATGAGTTAATTATATAAGTGATATGTAATTTTAAAGTATATTCATTATTCTTTGGACGATGCAAGGTGGTGGACTAATAAACAATATCATTAATCATTTGCCATTCGAACTACACATACCTGGTTATAACTATTGTGGACCAGGAACAAAGCTTTCGAAACGATTACTACGTGGTGATAAAGGTGTAAATAAGTTAGACGAAGCTTGTATGCATCACGATATTGCATACGCAAACTACACAGACTTGCCTAACTGTCAAAAAGCCGACTTACGTCTTATAGATATGGCTAAGCAAAGACTTAAAGCAAAAGATGCTCGAACAGGGGAAAAGATTAGTTCGTGGATAGTAAACAAAGTTATGAAAGCTAAATTGAAGTCTGGTGCTGGTGTTAAGACCTTTAATAACTTTGTTAAAAAAATAAAAAGAAAAATCAAAAAACTCTCACCTAAAGATGATAAGTCATTAATAAATATAGCTTATATGGTTGCCCGAAAATTAGTTCCATGCATTCCAAAAGTTCGAGTACCTCGAATGATACCTATACCAAAAACTGGAGGCATTCTACCTTTGATCCCAATTTTTGCTGGTTTGTCTGCTTTAGGAGCTGGTGGTGCAGCTGGTATTGCAAAAACTGTGAATGATTATAAACACGGTCAGAAAAAATTACAAGAAACTGAACGTCATAATAAAACTATGGAGGCTATAGCAATAGGTAAAGGTCTATACATTAAACCGCATAAGCAAGGTCAGGGATTGTTTATAAATCCATCAAAAAACTAATTGATCAGCTACCTAATCGCGCTTTAACTAATATCGATATTCAGAAGTATGGTCATTGTATTCCATATTTTCGAGGAGTTCATATGAAGGATCAGTTACCAAAAAAAAATAAAAGAATTGAATGTGCTATAGTTAAAATAGATAATTCGAGAAATGATGGAACGCATTGGGTAGCTTATGTTAAAATAAACAATTAACTATTGTGAATATTTTGATAGCTATGGTGATTTAAAACCGCCAAGAGAATTAATGCTATATTTTAAGAACTGTGATGTTTATTATAACTATGATAGATATCAACAATTTAACACAATAGTTTGTGGACATATGTGTTTAAGTTATTTGCAAAATTTTTGGATTAAATACTATAAATCTTTATTATAATTTTTTATTTAAAGTATTATATAAATCTTTATTATAATTATAATACTTTAAATAAAAATACTATAAATCTTATACCACTCTTTCATTTCCATCATTTGCAAGATGTCACTCACCTTATCGATAACTGGAAACTCATCGGTATTATCTACCTATTATCCAGACAAGTTGCCATTAGCTGAGGAGTATGAATGTGCATTATTACATTTCTCTACATATAATTCTATTCCAAATTTTGATAATACAAACAATAAATTATACTATGGTTCTAAAAATGTTATTGAGATACCTGAAGGAACTCATGAATTACAAGATATTAGTGACTATTTAAAAACTGAGATAAAAGATGCATCTATTAAACTCAATTGTAATAACAACACCTTAAAAAATGTGTTATTTTGTACATCAACTATAGATTTTACTAAAGAAGATACATTTGGAAGTTTATTGGGATTTAAAAAGCAGATCTTAGAAGCAAATAAATATCATGTATCAGAGTTTCCAGTAAACATTTTGCCAACGACTGTCATAAGGATTGAATGTGACATAGTTAGCGGTTCCTATATAAACGGTCAATCCAGTCACATCTTACACGAATTTGCACTTAATGTTCCACCTGGATACAGGATTATAGAAATTCCGAAAAACACAATCTACTTTCCAATAAATCAAACCAATATATACCATATCAGAAGAAAACAATGATAGATTATAATAAATATGTAGTACATCCAACTAAAAATAACAGTTCTACTAAAACTATCAAACCAATAAGAGCTCGGTCCAAAAGGGTTATAAAATTGAATAACAATAATAAAGCATTTCTTAAAGCGATCGGTTTGTTGAAATGAATATACTAGATGTTTTGTCCACTCCTGCATACAACAACGCTGTGGAAGGAATTGAATTTCACTCTTACAAGCCTTACGTAACAAGTTTCAATAGAAGCGATGAAATCAGGATACCTATTAATAAACAAGAATTGTATATATTAACATTAGCAAGAACTTTGTTTTTGGAAGGAACTGTTGTTGTAAACAAGGGTGGAAATTCGAAGGAAAGAGTCAGTAGCGTTCATTTCACAAACAATAGTCTACTTTACTTGTTTCAAGATATAAGGTATGAGATAAATGGAGTGGAAATAGATAAAATAAAAAACGCTGGTATGACTACCACAATGAAATCATTAATATCAATGAACGAAAACGAGGCTAAAGCATCTACTGCTTGGGGATGGAATATCGAAGGCATAAATAGGGCAAATGGGGGAAGCTTTTCTGCTTCTATACCCCTTTTTTTTTTTTTTTTTTTTTTTTTTAACGTGAGGGAAAATCCTCGTAGGATGCTATGCCGGACTCTTACCGACTAAAAAACCTCACGTAACGCCCAACAGCCTATGGTTGAGAGCCCCGGGTAAGCCCTCAGGAAGGATGTCCCGTGACTCCCAACAGACCTACGGCCGCCAATGCGGCCTCGCCCAGGGGGTGGTTCGGGTGCAATCCCGCGTCTATGGGGGGTTTCGGGTGTGACCCCGCTTCTAAGGGGGGGCGTGCGTGAGTGCTCACGTCACGCTGCCGTCATGGGCCTGCTTCTGTAAGGACGGTGAGCGGCCCTCTCACCGTCCTCAGACCCCCGGTCATGGAGGCCGATAGTCCTCGGCGAAGACACGTCGGCGGCGCCCGGGGCGCCGACTGCGGAACTCGGGTGGGAGAGTTCTCTCCCGCACCCGGCCCGCCGCCTCCTTCGCGAGCATGATCTGCTCGCAGAAAGAGGCGGCGCAGTCCCACTTACTCCCGCTGGAGAGCATGGCTCGCACCATGGCCTCAAGCGAGAGAGTGTCCACGCCCAGACCCACTACGAGGACCTGTCGCTGTTGTGCCCACGCCGTGCACTCCACCAGCGTGTGGAGCGCCGTGTCATCGCTGCGGTCCTCGCAGTGCTGACACTCGGCCGTGGTTTCCCGGTGTTTTCGCCACAGATACCTACCGAAGCTACCGTGCCCGGCAAGCATCTGTGTCAACCGGTAGGAGAGAGCACCGTGTCTTCTCTCCAGCCACTCGTCCATGACCGGTCTGACGGCCGCGATTGTGGCGAATCCCCCCTTTGGTTGCTCAAGTCGCACCTTCCATGTCTCCACGGTTTCCTGGTGGAGCAGGGTCCGCTGGGCCTCGATTTCTCGAGACGCAGGCCTTTGACCCCGCTCCAGCGCCTCCTTGCGCCATCTGAACAGTGATGCAAGGGCTCTCGCTTCCAGGTCCCATGGAGGGGTCCCGGCTAGGAGACATGCCGCCTCACCGGAGATCGTGCGGTATCCTCTTATCACCCTGACGGCCATCACTCTCTGCGGGCTCAGCAGTCTAGCCTCATTGCTGGCCGTCAGGGTCTCCGCCCATACGGGAGCCCCGTACAGAGCCATGCTTCGCACGATCCCCAGGTACAGCCTCCTGTAGGGAGCGTTGGGTCCCCTGATGTTGGGCATCAACCGCGCGAGTGCGGCCGATGCTCCCCTCAGTTTTGGAACCAAACTTCGGAAGTGATGTCCGAAGTTCCACCGGCCATCGAGTACGAGCCCCAGATACTTCATCGAGGGCTCGATGCCGATGCTGACGCCCCCTACCTGTAGGCTGGATCCCGCAGGTGGCCCCATCCGAGGTCCGTGGAAGCACAGAGCCTCGGATTTGTGAAGGGCGACCTCGAGACCCAGCCGCCGAATCCGACCCACGACCTGAGCAACCCCTGCCGTGGCCTTAAGTGCTGCGGCACGGTGCGTTGCTCCCCGCGCCGTAACGAGGGTGTCGTCGGCGTAACACGTTACGCCGACCCCTCTGAGTGCTTCTATACCCCTCTGTAACATTCTTGGTTTTGCAGAAGATTTCAAGAAAGTAGTGATAAACAGCAAACATGAATTAATATTGTTACGAAGTAAAACTAATCTGAACGCCCTAAAACTTAACGATGCTGAAACTGTAGAAGATATTATTATAAATAAAATAATATGGCGTGTACCACACGTCAAAGTGTCCGATAGGGAAAAAATAAATATGTTAAAACTGTTAGAAAAAGATCGACCACTCCAGATGATATTTAGGAATTGGGATTTATATGAATATCCGGCTTTACCAAAAACTACTAAGCATACTTGGTCCATAAAAACATCGTCGCAAATAGAGAAACCAAGATTTGTTATTATTGGTCTGCAAACAAATAGAAAAATTAATTCTAAATTGGATATGTCTAAGTTTGATCACTGTGATGTTCGTGATGTTAGAGTATACCTAAATTCAACCTACTTCCCGTATGAAAATTTGAATTCAAGTTTCTCGAATAATCGAATTGCTTTAATATATGAACAATATACTAGATTTCAACAGTCGTATTATGGACGTCGCGCCAAGCCGTTATTAAATGAGAAACAATTTAAAAACATTGCTCCGTTATTTGTAGTAGATTGTTCTAGACAACCAGATAATCTTAAATCAGGTCCTGTTGTGAATGTTAGAGTAGAAACTGAAAGTGATATTGATATACCAGATCAAACTTCAGCATATTGTCTTATATTGAACGACTGTATAATCGAGTATAAGCCGTTAAGTAGCGTCGTAAGAAAGATATCATGAACAAAAATACTATTATAGTAGATGTTCAGGGTTTTAAAGATCGTTATAATAACTTTATAGTCAAAGAATTAGCTGTAGCTACGTTGGAATATACTCATATATTCTTAATAAAACCTCCTTACCCGTTCTCCTCGCTAACTGATGAAGAAAGAAGACACATTTGGTGGATTGAAAGGAATAGAGGTTACCGCTGGAGCGAAGGATATATAGACTACAGAGAATTTTCTAGAATAATCAAACCCTATTTGAAGGAAAAAAAGGTTCTTGTTAAAGGTAGTGAGAAAATTAATTGGGTTCAAGAGCTATGTGGTCATAATAAAGTTTCTGACATATGTGAAAATAAAAGTATTCCTAACTTAAAGACTCTTAGTGATCTTTACTGTAAAGACCTATTTTTGTATAATTGTTTTGCTCATAAGAACTATTGTGCTTTAAGGAATGTATTGTGTATTAAACAATGGTGTTTAGAAAATAATTTTTGTATTTCATAAGTTTAATAAACCGAATAAATGTTTTATTACTATACTGTGTTTGTTTTTCATACTATTTCCTACCCAAGTCGAAATTGAAATGAAAAAAAAAAAATTTAATCATAATACCATTTATTTAATGTCTCAAAAAATTACATTGATCTTAAACCTAACACAATGATATAAAATGACGCGTACAAAATGTTGAAGCGTCAGCAGTACATCTCTAAGTATTAAGGTGATGTATAACTTACTTAAAACTAAAAACACATTAGTTAAAATGATAAGCTATCACCATGAATTTTCTTAGATATTTTCTTAATAATACCTTCAGCCATGTCCATGATTTCATCAACTGTATCATGAACTACGTATTAAGCACTAAGTATCACACTGCCACTATCTTCACAAAACGGCAACGAAGGTTTGTCTTTGTCGCTGGTGATGTCCAAGATCTTTATCTGAATTAGCTTGACTCCTTTTGGTTGGTTGCTGATTACAAAAGATTTATGAGCTGTCTTTTTAGATTTTCTACAAATAGTTGGTTTTCTTCTTTTTGGTTCAACTTGCGTAGGTGAAAGAGGTAAAATATGTGAGAAGTCAAAGGGGTCTTGAGCGTATTGAACAATACTGTCACCATATGCATCTGCCATTATTTATAATGTATTAATGTTGAGGTATATCTGGTTGGCCTCGTCCTCCTCTGCCACGATCTTCTAACGTTTTAAATATTTGGCTCAGTAATTTCTCTGTTTTATAATATATTTCATCCCACTGATCGTAAACAATATATTGGGTTTTCACTCTTGTATGTATTTCTACTTCGTTATCTGATGTATCTTCAGCTTCTAATACATCTATTTTAATTACGTATTTTGGAATCCTCCTATTCCTTGTAGCAAAGTAACTGGTTTGAGGTTCAGAAATGCACTGCTGTTGCTTCAACATTATTAATTAAAAGACTGCTTTGTGTGAATGTAAAGAGAACAAGTATGAAACTGAATGTAATTATGAGTAATAGGTGAATTAAATAGAAAGATGACCCGCTAGTGACACATACACTCTACTACGTATTAATTCAAGTTCTGACCTGTTGATTTAGTTTATTTTGCAATAAGTTGTAACGAGATACTCCCTACAAGTTTGCAAGTGTCATCGTTCACTATGACGAACATGTTCAAACATGTCTTAAGAATGATGTTAATGCACATTGTTATGTTCTTACTTAAGTTGCGAAATTTTTATGAATTGTAAACGTGTTGTAACGTGAATGATGATGCATATCATCAGGTGTTATGAGGTTGTGACTGTCGCTACCAAGGTCCCAGGTTTTGAAGATTTTTTTTCAGAATGTTTAATAGTCCACTACTACTAACCGTAGATATCCTATTTCACATTTCTAAGAAATTTTACTTCGAAGTATGTAACTTAAGACATCATAACATACATACATATACATATTTTCACACCTGTTTCCCATCAGGGTAGGCAGAGACTAAGGATTTCCACTTACTACGATCCTGACATACAAGTTTCATGGCGGGCATAGCCAGCGCGACAGCGGTTTCCCGCGACCGCGAAAATCTCTCATGGTACATGATAGTAGGTATTGCAAATGTATTAGGAAATTAAAGAAAAAACAGAATACTATATTTATAATAATGCATTTATTCCAAATTTCGCAGTTTTACTTAGTTTAATTTCTTAAGATTAGGTACTTATAATAATACAAAACAGCATATAAATTTTACAGTTTTAGTTAGTTTAGTTGATTTCAATAATTATAATTTGCGAATACTATGTAAAGACAGGATAGCACACCTAATTTTTGTTAAAAATTAAAAAATATCGGTATGACCCCATGCTCTTACTTGGTTTAATTTCTTAAGATTAGGTACTTATAATAATACAAAACTGCATATAAATTTTACAATTTTAGTTAGTTTAGTTGATTACAATAATTATAATTTGCGAATACTATGTGAAGACAGGATAGCACACCTAATTTTTGTTAAAAATTAAAAATATCGGTATGACCCCATGCTCGAGTTGAAATCTTATCTTTTGCAATAACTCGTTTATCATCATCACCAGACAGCGCAATTTTTGTTACAGCACATGTAAATAGCTCATGTTTTATTGACTTAAATAAAACATTTGTTTTATAAACAATTTCATTGTTGTAAAGTGTTTTTTTGTAATCGAAAACGTTAATGTCACGTACAACATTCTTTTTAATACCCTTGGCTTTTTTAATAGTGCTATCAATGGTTTTGATACAATATAACTTTGATCTCAACCCAACGAATTCGCTTATTATTTTACCACCCATTTCATCTTTAAATAAGCCTGGTATTTTTTTGTTCTGTATGGGTAAATTATACACATTATTTTTACAAAAATTGCTGGTGTCGAAGTAAGATAAAAAGTTATTTTTTATGTCTTCATAGAAATCATGGGTTTGTATATGATAAACAAAACTATCTGTGTCCGTGTAACACATCCGTATCCTATCCTTGTAAAAAGGTTGCATGACTGAATAGTGAAAGTCATACATATGACTTTTTGATAATTCTAGAACAGCAAATCCAATATATATTGGTTTGTTCAAAACTATTTGTTCAGGATTTAACTGCACCGCTACTAGATTTTTTGTGAAAACCGTTGCACTATGGAAATTTGGACGAGCAATAAGGTTTTGAGCGCATTTTCTTCGTTTAGTTATGTTTTCGATATCTTGCCACTGAGAAACTAAATGGACATTAACCCTGTTTTCAGTATTTTCTAAAGTTTTTCCGAATACACTATTATTCAAGAGCTTAAAAAAGTCTTGTTCAAAAGTGGAAGAACTTTTTTGTCTCAGTTTGGTGTTTAAATCAATATATTGTTTTAAATATGGGCTTTGTAGAAAACTGATTATTCTATGAATCTTCTTCAATATCAACCCATGTTTCATACAAGTTTGTAAATGCACGTAATGTATGACATAATTAAATTTATCATATAAATTAGGTATTAGCTTAGAACTCTTTCCCCCGGGGGGTATAAATTTTTCGGAACAAAATGGTAAATCATTGTGCAAGTTATGCAAATGCTTATACTATATATACTATATCCACTTATACTATATCCACTTCCAAAATATAACCATAATCAGCATCAATTGCAATTTTAGTTATATCTAAATTATCGATTTCTTGTTGAGTGAGAAATTTGAAATTAGATAATGGTAAGTATTGACACATACTGTACCCATACAAATTATTACAATCTATATAAGAGATATAGGAATCAGGTTCCGAAGATTTGTAATTAGCTAAGTATGTGTTATTTGCTTTAGCATGCCTGTGAGAGCAGAGGCACACTCCTCCTCTTATACCACTTTGTAACATGCGTATCATAGACAAGTCATTAATTAGTTCCAATTAAACACCTGTTTTTAATAACATAGCGTCGAAAGATAAACTGGGTGCAGTTAAATAAAAAGATGGATCTAAGTGATAATGTTGTTTGCATGTCTTTCTAAAATTTTCAAAAATATCTGCTAATAAAAGCACATCAGTTTTTAGATATAAATCCGTATATTCACCTAAACTAGTAATTCTAAATTTTGACCAAACTAAATTTGCATACCGGTAATCATCTTCAGAAACATTTTCATCATTAAGGGAACTATAACAGTATTTCTTTGGAGGTAAAAAATTTTCATCATACCGTTTCCACGAATCCATATATTCATATGGATAAATACCTTTGCGAGTAAGTAGTTGGAATTCATCAGGAACAGGGAAGTGATTTTGTAAATGTTTAAACATTTCTGGTGTTAAAGTTTTACTTAATTTGTCTAAACTTGTACCCAAAAATTTAAATGAATCAAGAAAACGCATTTGAAAAAACTTATTATTTGAAACTGATACAAATTTCGTAAATGAGACATAGTTTTCTTTATTTTTAGGTATTATTTTTATTTCACCAGGGACGTCACCCAACGCTTTAATAAATAAATGACAATCATAACCAGCTAAGTTATGAAAAAAAATGGGGACAAATGCGGGCATTTTATATTGCAAATTACAGAACGAATGCGCAGCTCCTCGATAACGACCGGTAAGATGACAATGATCGCGGACTTTGTCACAAAAAATAAAGTTTTGGCAGATATGACAACGTGTTGCATTTTCAAAATCACACCTGTCCTCCGAGGAAAATATCATTGCAGCAGGCGACTTAATTATATCATAAATTTTTTGTACGTCTTTAGTTATATAGCCAACAAAGCGCTTATCACAGTCTCTACCTCGATATGACACGTAACGATTATAACGAGGATCATCAGAGCATACAATATAATAACCAAAAGCAACCGGCACGTGTTGGTGGAATATATTCGTATTTTTACTAGAACAATTATTATTAGGCTCAGTATTTTTTTGTAACATCGATTCAAAATCTGCGTAAATACAAAAAGGCATAGTTTGTTTGCGTTCATAGTTTTTAAATTTAATTACTGAACCTTTATTTGGGAGGAGAGTTATTATACCTCCACATAAATGGTTGTTAAGTTCGTCAGCGGTATTGAAAAATATTAAACATAAATCACAAAGATGTAATCTGTTGTGATGAGATGTGACTTGACTTCTAAAAAGTCTAGAACAGTCTTTGATCAAACAATAATGAGAAGAGCTGTTATTTTCAAGAAACAGTAAATGAATAATTTTTCCTTTGTATTTTTTATCGATTTCAGATTTATACAAAGGACCTACAAAGGTTTTATGATTTTTTAAACCATAAATTATAAACTTAATACATGGATTGTTTCTTTCAAATGTTTTAATATCATTAAAGGTCACGGGAAAAGACATTCCCCTTAAATTAAATAATTCTCGAAAATTAGGATAAGAATGCGTTCTTTCAGGGTGTTTTTTAGTTGGATATAAAGCCGCTGTTACACACCATAAAAAACAATATCGATCTTTATTCATAATATTCAAACACGCTTTTTTAGCCTGAATTGATTTGGGTAAACTGATGAAACTCGACCCACCAAGTGGTTGGTATTTATTGAGATTCATCTCAACATACAAATGATTTATAAATGTCCAACCACTATCACGACCTTCAAACTCTTCAATATTTGTTTTTAAATAATTAACTGTTTCAATATAAAATTTTTCGAAATCAAAATTAGAATACAATATTTTATTTTTGGTTCCAAAAGATTTCACTTCTTGGGAATTATCTTTGAATTTTAAAAATGTACCAAAATACTCAAAGTTTACCTTAACACAATTATGCTTAGCAAGAAATTCGATTAGAAGAGATTTTAATTGGTCACGAATATTAAAAAAAAAAGATTCTACTGACGCTCCCTGAAGTTCATCGCAAGACAATATTTTATATGTTAATATACGATTGCGAAACGCTGAGTTTACGATTTCTACTCCATCACTATGTTTTATTGTATGAGTACTTTTCCTATGCAAACTACTTCGTAAATGTCCTATCCATGATTTACTGGGTACGGATGTGTTACACACAGTACAAAAAGGCATTATTATTATTATTATATATAACCCAATTTATAAACCGAATACATACGAAACTTTTTCAGTCTATAGCTCAATTTATAAAAAATAGAGAATAAAACTACTTTATAAAAATCTTATCAGAATAATGCACTGGTTCAGTGTCTTGGAATTCTGTATATGCGAGTCCTAGAAGGTCTTGAAGTGACTCCCAAGATAGTAAGGACTCGTCACACTGTAGTTTTACAGTCACCACAGATATGTAGTCGTTAGTTTTATACAGTTTAAAATCAATCACATACCCTCCTCGGATGTGTTACACGCAGTACAAAAAGGCGTTATTATTATTATTATTATATATAACCCAATTTATAAACCGAATACATTCGAAACTTTTTCAGTCTATAGCTTAATTTATAAAAAATAGAGAATAAAACTACTTTATAAAAATCTTATCAGAATAATGCACTGGTTCAGTGTCTTGAAATTCTTTAAATGCGAGTCCTAGAAACTCTTGAAGTGACTCCCAAGATAGTGAGGACTCGTCACACTGTAGTTTTACAGTCACAAGGCAATAGCGCACATCAGCGGCGTGTGATATGTAGTCATTAGTTTTATACAGTTTAAAATCAATCACATACCCTCCTCCCGTCTTCTTGGAGCGACGGGACGTTCCCGTTGCAACACGGCTCGAGAAACTGGAAGTTAGTTCACGTCGTTCTGGTTCACTGCAACTGGCTTCTTCGGACCGCAAAATATTCAGGAAGTTTGGTTTATTTTTTCTGTAAAAGAAACAAAGTGTTAATTATAAACGTACTGAATCAAAGTGACTAAGAACTTGGGATCAAAGTATACTAAGTATGAATGTTAACAATCAAAACACAAACTTAGTTGAAAAAAGTTGAAGTTTTGAAGCGCTCGTGGCCCCGCGGTCTCAGTGTTCTGTACACGATCACTGTGGTAAGCAAGTTTTGCTGTGGCTGGTCCTCGATGGGTGAGCAATTTGTATCAATTCTTTGTGCGAGCGTTTCCGTACTTCGGAAGGCACGTTAAGCCGTTGGTCCCGGTTGTCAGTAAAATGGCAGTCGTTAAGCCATGTTGAATGCTTTTCTGAGCGCCTTGAAAATTTTCAATAGCAGTTAGTCACAACCTGCGCCTATCCATTCCAACATGGCAATACGGCGTTCAGAGTCGGCAGCGTGGGTGTAGCGCCTCCGGTGTTACAATCATCTATAGGCTGCGGTTAGTGCTGCTTACCATCAGGTGGGTCGTAAGCTTGTCTGTCACCTTAGTAGTATAAAAAAAGAACATAGTGAAACCTACCTCTGTGTGGTTTTAAGGTCAGATGAATTTCTTTTTCGTCGAACGCTGTCTGACTCCAACGGAGGTGAAGTGAGGATCTTCGATTGTTTTTGCTTTTTCTCCACCGGCTTACGTTTCATTGGTGCAACAGACTCCACTACAGAACACGTTTCAAACTCCGAATCAGACCTGTTAAGATACAATCAAATCATAAATAAAATATTCTCAGATTTTCAGTACATCAGGAATAGATAGGACATGAAAGTTAACACAGCCGACAGACAAAAACCGGGTTCGTAACTGAACAACATCATGAGGAATAGATAGGATATGAAAATGGGTGCATGAGGTCCAAGCGTCCTCACCTTTAAGCGGTGCACCTGTTGACTAACAGATGAGGGAACGATAAAGGCATTCCTAGGGGGTTGGGATGTTAGACGGCAATCGCTCCCATCAATGTTGAAAATCAAAAGTCAAACAATAGCTGCTCTAGCAACCAAATAAAACTGGTCCCCAGGCTCCAAATCCCAGTAGGGTTTGGTAGCTACTGAGAATGCACTAAGATGAAGAGAAGATGAAAATGAACACAGCTAGCAGACAAAAACTAGGTCCATAGCTGAGCATTTCTACTATTAAAAGAAGAACTTACTCACATGATAGAAATCTGGTTATTTCTTGTCACTTGTCACTTGTCACTTGTGAGATACTGGTTCGAATGTGATTTTTCATTCAAAAATTCCGAGTTTTATACAAATAAAATATCGATTCAGCAATAATTTACCTCACTACAAATTGAACCTTAATAAAATATATTTGCAAGTGTATCATTATATTTATGTTGCTTACGCCTGATTGATCATGAATCATATTTTAAACAAACCTAATCAATTTAAGTCTTTTATAACTGGTACTAGTGGGCGTCCGTGGCTGATATTTTACCGGTGAAATATATTCTCAGGATAAAAGTAGTCTAATATTATACATTATTACACCAACTATCTGTCAACCAAAGTCATGGTTTCGAATCCAGAAATTTGTTTGAGATCTTAGCGATGAATTCAGCACCTATTATGTTGGACCAAAAATGTATACGATGAAATGTTGGTTGGTATGCCTGTGCCTACCTCTTCGAGGAATTTTAGATGCTTCGTTTCCACTTGTTGAAACGTTTACTCCCCTGACCGTTAGATGGCGCTAGCTGTCTTGTTAATTTGAAAACACATGTAAGCATTTGTATCATATATTTATTCTTACACGTTTAGTCAAAAGCTGTTGTTAAAAATTAAGTACACACACACTTTTATTTTATTTATATGTAATATTTTAGATGATAAAAAACAATAAAAATTATATTTGAGATTGAGCACAGCGCCATCTAACGGACATTGGACACACTTGTTAAAACGTTTACTCCCCTGACCGTTAGATGACGTTAGCTGTCTTGTTAATTTGAAAACACATGTAAGCATTTGTAACATATATTTATTCTTACACGTTTAGTCAAAAGCTGTTGTTTAAAATTAAGTACACACACACACACTTTTAATATATTTATATGTAATATTTTAGACGCTGAAAAACAATGAAAATTATATTTGAGATTGAGCACAGCGCCATCTAACGGATATTGGACACACTTGTTAAAACGTTTACTCCCCTGACCATTAGATGACGTTAGCTGTCTTGTTAATTTAAAAACACATGTAAGCATTTGTATCATATATTTATTCTTACACGTTTAGTCAAAAGCTGTTGTTTAAAATTAAGTACACACACTTTTATTTTATTTATATGTAATATTTTAGATGATAAAAAACAATAAAAATTATATTTGAGATTGAGCACAGCGCCATCTAACGGATATTGGACACACTTGTTAAAACGTTTACTCCCCTGACCGTTAGATGACGTTAGCTGTCTTGTTAATTTGAAAACACATGTAAGCATTTGTAACATATATTTATTCTTACACGTTTAGTCAAAAGCTGTTGTTTAAAATTAAGTACACACACACACACTTTTATTTTATTTATATGTAATATTTTAGACGCTGAAAAACAATAAAAATTATATTTGAGATTGAGCACAGCGCCATCTAACGGATATTGGACACACTTGTTAAAACGTTTACTCCCCTGACCATTAGATGACGTTAGCTGTCTTGTTAATTTAAAAACACATGTAAGCATTTGTATCATATATTTATTCTTACACGTTTAGTCAAAAGCTGTTGTTTAAAATTAAGTACACACACACTTTTATTTTATTTATATGTAATATTTTAGATGATAAAAAACAATAAAAATTATATTTGAGATTGAGCACAGCGCCATCTAACGGATATTGGACACACTTGTTAAAACGTTTACAGTTTTCAGCCTCAGTGTCTTAAAACAAAGGTGTACAACCAATGTGTATTACCCGTGATGACTTATGGTTCTGAGATGTGGTGCATCACAAAAGGTCTTTTCAGACGGCTCAAAGTCGCGCAGCGAACTATGGAGAGGGCTATGCTTAGCATTTCTCTACGTGATCGAATCAGGAATGAGGACATCCGTAGAAGAACTAATGTTGCTAACATAGCTCGCAGGATTAGTAAGCTGAAGTGGCAATGGGCCAGCCACATAGCGCGAAGATCGGACGGTCGATGGGGCAAAAAGATCCTTGTCCACTCAAGCCGCGCACCGGCAGGCGCGGTGTGGGACGGTCACCTACCAGATGGACCAACGACCTGGTGAAAATTGCTGGGTCTCATTGGATGCAGGTGGCAATGAATCGGTCTGGCTGGAAATCATTTAAAGAGGTCTATGTTCAGCAGTGGACAGCGATAGGTTGAGATGGTGATTTGCTTCAGCAAGTTTTATTTTATAAATTATTTTTATAAAAATGTTAGGTTAGGTTACATTTTTAAAATGTGGAATATTGGGCGATCTGTCCCACGTGAGCAAGGAGCGATAGCGACGATGCGAACTTAAAGTGGGACAGAATGCCCAATATTCCACTACTTTAATTGCCTGAAAGAAAAGGCGTTCCCTTTGGCAGCATAAACGTTATGCTCTTGTGCGACCTCATGCAGCTTTCGCCAGGATTTTTATTATATAAGGATTAGTATTAATAGGAACATGCTTACAAAAAACTCTTTCTTGTTCTAGCACCCCACGCTAATCAAATAATATAACTAAAAGCACATAGTTTACACTTCAGCCCAGAAATAGAGGCAACTTGAACGATCCATAATTTATTTTTGGGTTTTTTCGTGCATTATAAAAGCGTATTTTCTAGGGTTTTTTAAATTTTATACTTTTTAGTCACAACATTTATACCTTAACTAGCTGTTCCCTGCGGCTTCATCCGCGTAGAAGTCGTTATCGCATAAAATCATTACCCTCCTTTCGCGCAGTCAGTTAAAAAGTAACCTATGTCCTTCTCTTAAACTCAAACTATCTTTATAACAAATTTCATCAAAATCGGTTTAGTGGTTTAGGCATGAAAACGTAACAGACAGACAGACAGAGTTACTTTCGCATTTATAATATTAGTAGGGATTTCTGTATTACATGGTGTCTTGTCTGAGTTCGACTAATGTGAAAATATTTCATTATTACTCTAATACATATACATTTTCTGCAGGTACCTATGTCAATATTTACACTCAATATTAACTTCAATATATAACAGGTTTGTTATAACCTTAAACCCTAATCGTGGTCTAAGCTCATTACACGACTTTTCTAACAAATACAAACACAGCTATGATACGATGTTCAATCATGAAGTTACAGTTCATATCTTACGACTCCATCATCAGATCAGTTTGACAGCACCATATTAT